>CAMQGK010000028.1:9335000-10535000 GCA_947000775.1 Pterois miles
CAGTCTATCAGTGGCTGCATGAACACGCAGAAACAAACCAGCACAGACAAGTTAGAGGAGGCGGTCGGTCACGCTTCAAGTCCACATTCCTGAGTCTAAAAAACGTACTCTGTCGTTTCTGAACTGACACGCCGTGGAGTCAACCGTTCCTTTAGGACATTTGGTGGCTTTAAGGTAGAAGTGGTGGTAGATGTAGTTCACATCAAAACCAGGCTGAAGAGAAAGAGGAGGAGGAGGATTAGCTCTGAGCAGATCTGAACCACCCTGAGGGGCTTTCTCTGATCAAATCAACACATTCACTTGAGGATTTTACTCACAATAAATCACAGGAAACCACTCAACAGTGAGCCACAGTACTGCAAAAGATAAACATACTTTACCTCAATGTTTGACTTTGTGATACTTCTGAGGAAGAGAAAATGGTGCTGGATTCCAGCATGAGCGCTGAGCTTCTCCAGGGCCAGATCCACTCCTTTCTTCAAGGTTTCAGGAAGTCTATCGTAAGCCTGCTGTCCATTAGAGGAACAAAACAAGGCTCCAACACTGAGGAGCAGCAGCAGTAACGTAGCCATCTTTCTCCCTGTGTCTGGAACACTGGGAGTGACGGGATAGTGCAGCGGCACACCCACTCCGTGATGTTTTCCCAAAAAGGAGAGAACATCCAGCCCTCTTTTTCCTGGGAGAAAACACACAACGTTGCTTCTTTTCCTTGACTGTCTGTATTTAATAATTCAAAGCAGACTTCAACATGACGACTTTAGTATGGAGGCCATGAGAGCTCAATGCACTGCAGCTTAAAAAAACACATGCAAATAAATGAGACAAAAGATATTTTTGTGTTATATTGGATATGCAACCGTTCTGGGCCACAGATGAAAGCATTTGATGGGAAATCGGCTAAACACTCAAGTCTGAAATGCGACTAGAGGCTCAGAAGAGATGTTTCTTTCCTTGTAGTTTTACCTTTGAAGCATTTTTAGATGCCAGAGGAGGTAAAGTGATCCAGTATTTCCCACAAAGAATAGAGAAAAGACTGAAAAAATAAAGCAAATTGTGTGTATTAGAATCCCTGTCTGAACCACCAGGTTGGGAAGCACTGATCTAACCAATGTCAAAAGTTTGGGACAGCAAAAACAAAATGCTCTGCATGGCCAGATGAACCAGACAGAGGGCCCTGGGACAAAAACTGAAATACAATGAACCAGGAGTTTTTTTTTTTTCCTCCATTGTGTTTTTTTTTTTTTTGGTATTTTGATGATGTTGTTGTTGTTTTTTTGTATTTGCATCATGTTTCCGTATTTGGTTGATTTCTAGTATTTTGTTGTTGTTTTTTTATTGTGTTTCTGCATTTGGTTGTTTTTTTGGTATTTGGTTGTTTTGTTAGTATTTGGCTGTTTATTTTGGTACTTGTTTTGGTATTTTTCTCTATCAGCATGTATTTGCTTACATACACAAACATGACAGAAAAACAACCAGGATAAATAGAAAATAACTTTTATTTGTCATCAATATTTCAACCATTAATGTACAAGGGAGCATCAGCAAAAGCCTCTCGGACTCTGTATTGCTTTTGAAATGGAACAAGATGTCGTATCAGCATTTAGCGACTTTGACAGATACTTTGGCATACACACACACCAACTTCACTCCATCCACAGGCACAATAAGCAAACACAAAACTGACACTGCCTACTTCATCAGCATCTCCTTCATTGGCCATGATGCAGCCAAATGTGTGTACATTTAGAAAAAGAAAAACAGTTCTGTGACGTGACAAATAAATCTTCAAAGGCAGCGATAATGCCTCATACTGCAACAGATAAATAATGGAGAGATGTTTGACTTATGAGCATCTTGAAAGTGCAAACTGCTGTAACACGTGTGTCTTCCTTACAAACAACAGATACTTGTAGCTGATCAATTCATGGTCCCACAGGCACTTGAGATTCTGTGCAGCTCTATGACACCAAACAGGCACAAGATCACAGCGACAGTCAGGCTGGGACAGGTCAGAGGGGAAAGTAGGATCTGAAATACACACTTGAGAGTAACAGAGGACTGAAAATTTAAGTTATTTGACACAGTCAAAGCTTCAACCAATCCATGTCACACTGATACAACATGACATAAAACAAAAACACATATATATATATATTTTTAAAAGCCTTCCCTCTCAGTAAAGCATGAATATTGAGATTGTCTACACAGCTTTTGTGGAAATTTGGTCGACCAAGTTCACGAGTGAGAATGAAATGTTTGAATTAGTCAATGCCAAAAAAACATGATAATGACAAAACAAGGAATGTTATACTGTGAAATTTTGCTAATTTAGGCTCCATCAAGAAATGATGTCAGGAGATGTGAGATGGCTGAACTGCAGCTTATTGTTCTGATCACAAAATTATTTACACGCTATTTATTTGGCACTTGGGCAAAGAAACCAAATAAAGTACAGTGATTCCCATAAACACACCAAATGAAACAAACCCTACATTAATACATTAGTGCCCTAAACATGTGCGTGGAGACATTTCGAGTATATTCATCATGCCACTGTGTTAATTTTCTGCTATGACTTCATTAGTGTAAAGAGAAAATTAAATTTACTTGTGCTGTACATCATCATCATCATCATCACAGTCCTGCAAGATCTCCCTCTGCTGGTGATCTTAACTCACTGCAGGTATAATTAGACATAAAATCCCAACTGTCATCCAAACTGCATTTGAGTACAAAAAAAATGCATTGTTAAAGAAGGACAGGCTAAAAAAAAAAAAATCAACCACAGATAGTCATTTAAGGAGCACACTAAAGCAACATTGATATTTAAGGGATTTAAGCGGACGCTACGGTAAAATGATTTCATAAAATACAGTCATTGTTCAGATTTGGTGTCTTTAAAAAAGTGCTACGAGCTTCGGGAGGTGGGTAAAGTGATCTGCTGTCTAAAATAAGACAGAATGAGGAAAAAAAAAAAACACCTCTCAGTATACCTTTTAAATTCCTTCATAAGGCGCTTTGTGAGCTTAAAACATGTAAAAAGCAACAAACTTGAATAGCGATAGCATGTTAATATAAAAGAATATATATCCCATATTCCCTCCACATATTCAATGTGAATCAGAGTAACCTTTCAGGGCTAAAAATTGATCAGTCTTGCAAATCTATCTACTGTAATCGCATTTCATATTCAGCTCGAGATCACATAATTTCATTTGGAATCTCTTGTCCCCTGAAATATATATTTTTAAAACGTATATTACATGTGAACTCGCGCTGTCGACTGTTTGACCTCCTCAGTTGGATGCTGTTAACTGGCAGAAAAGCCCCCAACAATCTGCTAAAAAGCTACTTAAATAGTTGGATGAAATTAACAACTGACCAGATTGCCAACTTAATGTGCGTTCATGTCTCAGTGTTAATAAAGATGCACAGCGATGTGACATCAAATGCTGTTCACTATGAAGAGTTACGTGGTGATACGAGGGCTTGTTGGGGATTACACGGGCATGTGCATCTCCGAGTACTCATCGTGACACTCGCGCTCGTCAAACTTCGGCTCTGCGTCGTCCGCATCCAGCTGGAAGAGAAGGAAAACACATCAGGATTCATTATTTTGAACTTGCATTAAGCTTCAGCACATTTTTTTTATTTCACGTTATATATAAAACAGGTTGTTAAAACAGACTTTCTCTTCAAAAGAAAAAGTTACTTAAATACATTATGATCCTTGGTGTAATCTGAGTTGTGACGAGTCAATTTTCTGTATCTTTCTAATGTTTGGTCTACTAAAGAAATTTACTACATTTCCCAGAATGCCTTAGAAGTAAACTCTTTTCTTAAATGTTTAAATATTATTGGTAAAAATTGCCCTTTTGAATCTTTATTGTCAAAACCAGTGAACAGCAATCAGACGTTAAGCTTGAGCAGAAGAAAAGGGGGATTTACATATGAAGACAACCTCTTAAAAAATACAATAAACTTAACCAAACTGCAGCAAAAACATGCACAATTTACAATAATAAAATTAAATAGATGCTTCAGACCTTTTTACTACTTCCTGCTTCCAACGGCTCTTTGTAATGACATAATTCAAACTAAAAACTGACTAATTAAATTAATATATAATCAGATAAGATAATATATCTTATCTGATTAATTAATAAAGTACTTTTGGGGAGAGAGAGAGTTACAATCAAAGTATGCAACAATATAATTATTCTTTAGCTGTATGCTATAATCACCACAATATTCCTCTAAATCTTCCCAAAATGTCAGCCTAAATTTAGAAATATGTTGAAAATATCAGTGTCAGTGCCAATCACACTGCAGGGATGGATTTTGTGCATGAGTTAACTTTTACTCTGCTGGTGAGTAAGAGGTTAAAGACTATTTGCATTAATAATATTCTGTTACTGTCGATACTGCCGATAGCTGCAGCTGCGTTGGTGGTGCAGGTTTATAGAGCAGCATATTGCGCCCTCCGGTGGTTAACTTACACATGCCATCTCTTTGACAGTGAAGATGCGGCGCAGCACGAACATCTTGACGGGAATGGTGAGGATGAGGACGAAGGGGAAAGCCAGCGACGCCTGGGTTGACATCACAGCCCACAGGACTGCCAGACAAACCACCTGGATGCAGGTGAACAGATGCATACGCAGCGTGCGGACCTGAAGGGAACAGAAATCATTAAAAAAAAAAAAAAAAAAAAAAAAAGAGTCTGTCTGTGAGATCAGATTAAAATCTATGAAGATAAATGTTGCAAAGGACTTAACTCAACCACAAAAGCATCACTTTTGACATTTCAAATCTTCAAATGTCATTTTAGGGAGAAACAGTTGTTCAGAGACTAAGTGGTTCACAATAGATTTAATATAGGCTGCTTCAAACACTTTCTAGAGCTGATATGATAAGTTGATTAGTCACTGATTAATCGCTTCAGCCATTTATGAAACATAATGTCAAACATCCACTGGTTCAAATTTCTGTTTTTTTAATCACTGAAATTTGAATATCTTTGACTACTGAGCTGTTGTGAAAAGCATTTAACAGCATTTTATAGACTAAACCATTAATTAACCAACAAGTAAAACTAAATGTATTTATTATTGTAGTGGGCTCACTATCAAAGCTAGAAACCAGATACTGATATCATATGAAACTAGAAAATCTAAGGAATCACGAAGGAGGTTAAATAACTTTCTGGCAAAAATTGAATCGAAGGCAACTGGACTTAGATTTGTCCCTGAAGACATTTGTCCCTGAAGACGCTGCAGTCTGACTAGTCCCCACTAGTCTGTGACTAGACTTACTGAGACTAGTGGGGACTAGTCAGACTGCAGCGTTCAAACTGATGAAGCCACTTGGATAAGGGGCGAAACGTCCTCAGGGACAAATCTAAGTCCAGTTGCCTTCGATTCAATTTTTGCCAGAATGAATATGACCTGGATGAATGAGAACCTTCACAGAGGTTAAATAACGCTCTAAAATTAGGCTAAATTTTGGAGATACTGTCATGGCCATTTTCAAAAGGGGTCCCTTGACCTCTGACCTCGAGATATGTGAATTTACAGACATGCCGACTTTATGATAATCACATGCAGTTTGGATCAAGTCCTAGTCAAGTCAGCACACTGACACACTGACAGCTGTTGTTGCCTGTTGGGCTGCAGTTTATGATTCAAGCATATTTTTTATGTTTAAATGCAGTACCTGTGAGAGATGCTCAGGAAACATTACAAAATCCTCTTACCTTGCGTACGTAGGTGTGGTCAGGGTGATACTTCGGTGGCATGAGCAGCAGCATCATCCGCTCTGTTAGCTGGATGCCATTCAGCGACATCACACCCATGTAAAGGAAGATACCGAACAGCACCGCCAGGGGGATCTGACGCAGCAGGTCACCGATCACAATGGACAAACCTGAGGGGGACGAAAGATGTTAGACATGTAAACAAAACGGGGGGCGGCAGTAGCTCAGTCTGTAGGGAGTTGGCTTGGGAACCGGAGGGTCACCGGTTCAAGTCCCGACATGGACCAAGAACTGAGTGTGAACTGGTAGCTGGAGAGGTGCCAGTTTACCTCTTGGGCACTGCCGAGGTGCCCCTGAGCAAGGCACCAAACCCCCAACTGCTCGGGGCGCTTGTCAGGAGCAGCCCCATCACTCTGACATCTCTCCATTAATGCATGTATGTGTGTTTCAGGTCTGCATGTACCATGTATGAGTTTAACAGAGTGTAAATTGAATTTCCCCATTGTGGGACTAATAAAGGTAGATCTTCTTCTTCTTCTTCTTAAAACATGGGGGGGGGGGGAGATAAAAAGAAAAGAGCAGTATTGAGATATCACTGTCCGACACTCACCAACCATGATGGCCACCAGGAGCCCCGTGACCCTCTGTTCCTTCACCTCCTGGATGCGAGGCTTGTCTCCGGGGGCGACAGCCTTGCTCATGACCGTGAGGGCGTTGACGTGGGTCACAGAGCGAACGGTCGCCGCGGCCATCCACGGCAGGCCGAAGAGAGCCGAGCAGCCGCCCAGCACCACGATCAGCATCAGGTCCAGATGGAAACCAGAACCCTTCACCAGCATCCGCTCCTTCTTACTGACTATCAGCCTGCAGGAAGTCAGGAGGGGAGGTCGGATAAGTCAATAATTATCCGATATTATTATTCAGTGTCTAAGAGAGCATGCACGCTCTTTTAGATGAATGCCTTCTTTAGCAATCTTCTCTTTCATCAATATTGTATGAAATGTAATTCAGTAATATTAAATACTGTGGTCCAGAGTGATACTCAAAGTGCTTCAACATCATACAGAGGGTGATGAAATTTAGTTTTCTTCACAATAAACATTTTATTTAGTTTAGGAACTGTGTTAAGACTTTGATCTAGTGTAACCTGTTGTTATAGCAATGTACACTTAAATAAACACTTATAACAGTATTTAAAGTCATCATAAATAGATCATGAAATATAATAAATAAATGTTATAAAATCCTAGATTCCTGCCAATTATTGCATCTTTGTGTTGTAACGCCATCATCATTATTTTAATATAATAAATGACACTAAATGCAACAGTGTACTGTGATGTAATTATGTTGTTTTGGCTTTTATGATATTAATGGCTGGTATATATTAATTAGCAAACATTGCATCAAAAGTATATATATATATATATATATATATATATATATATATATATATATATATATATATATATATATATATATATATATATATATATATATATATATATATATATATATATATATATATATATATATATATATATATAAAGGGCTCAGGTGATTATACGCTAATGAAAACAGTTATGAATTTTATTTCTGTCAATAAATCCCCCAAAATGTTAGACACTGTTCCTTTAACTAGTTAAATTGCTACATTAGACTATAAATCGAACTTTAAAATCCTGACATATCAGTTTCAGGTTGTACGGTAGAGATCAGTCAAACTATGTGACGTGACTTGTAACTCACGTAGTGATCTGAGTCTCCATGAAGATGAGGATGAAGACCAGCAGAGCGGGCAGACAGCAGGCGAACATCATCCAGATGGGGAATTCACCGTCGCTACCCAGAGGACTGATGATCCAGCCACGTTTCGAGGGACTTGTCACGGAGAAACCGCGAGGAACGCTCAGTTTCTGGACGACGACAGGAACGAGTGTGACAGCAGAGATTGTGATTGTCTGAATATTCGGCAGCAGAAGGTCAAACATTTACAGATTTAGTGGTGGTATTTGAGTGTTACCTGTGTGTATGTGTCTTTTATACTGTAATCCACCAGAACCATGATGAGGATGGCAATCGGGACGCCAAAATCTCCAATAACTCTACGCAACTGAACACACAAGATAACAGTTTGAGCACAACTGGCGAAGACTTGCAGATGTTGTCATTCTCTTACTACAGACAGATTAGAGCAGATTGAAAGTTCATTCCTGAACTTGAAAACAGGAGTCCATAAAACAAGTTAAGTGGCTGATGTATCACAATGATGACGGCATCACAGGAGACGAACAAAACCATGTGATATGAGTGAAAAGCTCCAGAACGGCAACTAAAAGGAACTTGAGGAGAGATCAATTTCAAGAATCAATTTAAATGTTTTAAGACAATGTAGACAATAAGTTCTTGAAGGACTGGTTTAATATTTTAAGAAATATGAAACCGCTCTTATGTCTCTTAAAATGAATTTAGCTCCGCACCCTTCCAGGGAAGAAGGCGCTGTTCTTGAACTTGCGCAGGTAGAAGGCGATGAAGAAGGTTCCGGCCATGAGAACCAGAGAGAGCAGCGCCGTGTTGGGCTGGCCTCGGACCGTCACCGTCACCGGCACGCTGCTGCTGTTCACAACCAGTGTGAGGTTTTCTGTCGAGGCGTCCCCTTCTGTGCCGTTGCTGAGGGAGCAACTTTTCAGCGGGTGCTCCTTGAAAATCTGCCCGACAACACAGAAGGTTAAAGTGAATGCATAATATTTCACAACACAAATACGCACACATGTACATCCGCTCCTGTGAGGGATTATCATTTACCACAACTACACTTTCTGGAAAATGAGATTATCTCAAACGCTTTAATAATAGCAAACCTTCCAAAACCATAAGCCTGGATAATTGTTAAACTCTTAATTCATTTAACTTTCAAGGCCAATCAATCACATAAGATTTCAGGTGCACTTGTTAGAAAAACACACTCATTTCGACCCCAAGACTTGAATTTTGTCCAGAGATTAGTCTGTTCAGTTTAGTGTCGGGGTTGTGAACACGCAGCGTGCCAACAAAAACTTTTTGTAATCAGGAGTTGTTATTTCAAGTCTCAGGTGTACCCTGCCGAGCTTGATGAAGGTCTCGCAGATGAAGATGAGGGAGATGAGGAAGGAGAAGATCTCCTGGGTGAAGCGGGAGACGAAGCGGACCAGGAAGCTTCCCTCGAAGGCCACCATGACGACCACGATGATGATAAGCCAAAACCCGATCCAGACGCGTCCTGTCAGATACTCCATGTTGTTTGCTTTGCAGAACTGTGAGGACACGGAGACAAGAAACTCAGTTCATCCACCGGAAAATGTTCACAGGAAGCCATGAAAACCTTTTTCCTCAAGCCGCCTCTTATTCTGAGAGTTGGGGTACTCCATGAAGGCACAATGCTCTACTGAAGTCAGAACAGTTTTGATTATTTCATATGAAAGACTTTTGTATTTTTAGCTTTGTGTGTGCTCTGCAAAGTATGTGTACGCTCACATCCCACCAGTCAGGAGTGAGCAACATTTGAATCATAATCTAGTGAAGTCTAACAGTTGTGAGGTTGTTTGCTTTTGTTGCAATCAAATCAAATGTGATAAAAACACATCTGTACACTCGGTACGAAGCAGATTACCTGAGTTCTATGAGTTTTTGAGTATTTAAAGAAATGGTTCAACATGTTTGGAAATACTCTCATTTCCTGTTTACTGTACTACTCTTATGTCTGTCTGTTAAATATAAGAGGACAGCCAGTAGCTGGTTAGCTTGGCATAAAGACGGAGGGGAAAGCATTAGCCTTGTGCTATCCAAAGGTAACAAAATCCATTTTCAAGTAAAAAAACACACATAACCCCTGTACATTATGTGTCTTGACTGAGCTCAGTCACTTTCTGGAGTCTCCACTGGCGACCTGGCAACCTTACTATAACAACAAGGCTTCAGGAAGTTACAGCTTCGGCCAAGAAATGGCAAATAACCCCTCTAGAACCACAACTTTTTATATTAAAGTTTTTGTACAACTTAATCAAACAAGGTATCATATGTTGGTGATAAGACAGTATATAAGACGTAGCTTTGTGGACTGCCAATTTGAAGCCTCGAGTTTGGCATTTTGTAAGCAGAAGTGAAACAAGAAAGTGGATCACCAAATACTGAATAAAACAATTTTAGGCGACCAAAAATGTTATGACACTGTGAAAGTTATGATACGAAAATGCAGACAACTCCCAGACAACAACGTGGTAACAACCTGTCAAGGTAGCAACACTGATTAAGAATGATTGATTGAGACAATAAAGCCATGTTTACAATGTTTACTGAGGTAATAAATCAAGTGATAAAGTAGGCTCATTTTCTCATAGACTTCTATACAATCAGACTTCTTTTTGCAACCAGAAGAGTCGCCCCCTGCTGGTTGTTAGAAAGAATGCAAGTTTAAGGCATTTGAGCATTGGCTTCACTTTTCAGATGTGGAGGTTGCCAACTGGTTGGTGCTGGAAGGTCAATTTTGATTACTTTGTACAGTCAAACTAGACGTTTTCCCCCTGTTTCCAGCCTTTATGCTAAGCTAGGCTAACCAGCTGCTAGCTGTAGCTTAATATTTATTGATAGTGGTAGAGATCTTCTCATCTAACTCTCAACCAGAATGTGAAGACGCTCATTTCCGAAAAATGTTTTAAAAAAACAAAAACAAAAAAAAAAAAAACATCCATCCAATCTGGAACCTTGAGAGCAATGATAAACTAGACTTTTAAATTGTAGGCTGCTCATCATCAGTTGTTGTTGTCTATTAACTTACACTGTAAAAGGCTTCTTCAAAGACGAGCAGGGGTCCGGAGAAGCCCACGACGAGTAGCGGCTGCGCTCCGAGCAAGCAGAAGATCACACCCTGCACTGCTGTCGACACAATCAGCTCAGAAACACCAATCAGACCGTCTGTCTTCTCACCTAGCAACAGACAAACAACTAATTAACACCGTAATGAATGAACACCAACAAGGTTTAAACGTGCATCATTTGAATTTGAGTTGAGTGAACCATTAAGACAAAAACGTGAAAGGGGTTTTGACACACTAGACGATAAACTGTGACTCCACAGTAACTCGACTCCTGTTTCCCCGTGTGTGACTCACCCAGCAGGCCTCCGAATGTTATGGCTGGAGAGAGGGCAGCAAAGTAGATAAAGATAACGGCAGCCATGCACTGACTGTTCAGGGCGTCCTTGAAGTCGCTGAGGTACTTCGGGTAGCGGCGCCGCACGTCTCGTATCAGCCCGCCAAAGGGGCGTCCGGTGCGCTCTAAAGGATCGTCTGACTTTTTCAAGGGTGTGAGGAGGGCCTCTGTGTGATGGGAAAGAGCAGGTTATTAATTGCAATAACAGGAAGTCATACAACAGCAACTGACGTTTCCTTTGATAAAGCCCACAGATGATATATTACCTTTTTCCTCAAAGCTTTTCGGCTCCTTGGCCAGTTTGACCCCCTGCTCCTCCCGCTTACGCAGCATCTCCCTCTGAAAGCGAGCGACGGAGCGCAGCAGCTCATCACCTCCCATCTCCGAAGGTGGCAGCACGATGCTGCAGTCCAGGAAGCTGTTGATGGCGTTCAGCAGGTCCTGCCTGTCGTCCGCCAGGTACGCTGCTTCATGGAATTGCTGGACGGCAATTCAGATAGAAACAGATGTAACCAGTAAATTTAGACGATACTATCCGAAACTATAGTTCTTCATCTCTTGTTTTCAAATCCATTTTATTTCCCATTCCTTTCTGTTCTGGTCACAAACTGACTGATAAAATGACATTTGATGATCTTTACATATAAACTTCAACAAGGCTTTTGATTAAGGATGGTTTACAGGCATTATTTACATCATTTTACTCACTACTTTATTGTATTTAGATTGTAAAATTTATACACTTGTTTCTTGTTTTAATAAGTTGTAAAGTTTTGTTCCATTTTATTGTTATTTTCTTAATCACTTATTTTATTGTATTTAAGCTGTGATAATTCAATTTTACTGGTATTTTATGAATCATTTATCTTGTTGTATTTAAGTTGTAAAATATAATTTTATTTTATTATATTGTAATTAACTTATTTTACTGTATTTAAGGTCCATCCATCCATCGTCAACCGCTTATCCCGTTAGGGGTCGCGGGGGGGCTGGAGCCGATCCCAGCTGGCATAGGGCGAAGGCAGGGTTCACCCTGGACAGGTCGCCAGTCCATCGCAGGGCACATAGAGACAGACAACATATAGACAGACAACCATTCACACTCACATCCACACCTACGGGCAATTTAGAGTCATCAATTAACCTAAACAGCATGTCTTTGGACGGTGGGAGGAAGCCGGAGTACCCGGAGAGAACCCACGCTTACACGGGGAGAACATGCAAACTCCACACAGAAGAGTCCCAAGCCGGTTTCGAACCTGCGACCCTCTTGCTGTGAGGCAACAGCGCTAACCACTGCACCACCGTGCAGCCCTGTATTTAAGGTGTAAATTTTTATTGTATTTTATTGATATTTTATTTAACACTGTTTTATTACTATTACTGCTATAGCTTTTAAATATATTTAATTACATTTTCATAATTTTTGTTGTCTCATGTGCGTTAGTCTCAAATTGTTGAATTGTTTTTGTCTTTTCTGTTGTTTCCATGGTTATGTCTTATTCTTGGCTTGTCAGTTATCTGTGAAGCACTTTTAACTGCAGTAACATGTAAGAAAGATGCTATACAAATAAAGTTTCACTGATTGAATGACTGAAGAAGTGAATTTTCATCAATAACTGAGGACAGTAGGTGTTGAAGGTGGGAGAAAATACATGTGACTCTCCATGTTTCTTGGGAGTGCTCTGTGATCAAGCCTTTATCCATGTAATTTAATATACTAAATTTATACCCTGACGTTTACTATGGGATTACCTGGGCTGTGATTTGTTTTTTGTATTTAAAAAATAAGTATCCCTGGATATTATGCAGCTCGCTCACCTTGTCAGACATGAGTGTGGAGATGGATCTTCCTATCTGGTGATAGTCCATGCTGGTGGTGGGGGGTCCCAGCAGAACAAAGAGAAACCGGACCGGCACAGGGACCTCAAGGACGGACTCCAGCTCCACGGCCTCCTGCAGCCGCACAAACGCCATGGTGGGCTGCTCCAGGAAGTCCACGCTACCTGGAAGACGGATGGGACATAACAGTCAAAACACAGACAGTATTACTCTACTGAGTACAAGTGATTTTAAGTTGTAAAGATAGTTTTAAGTTGAGAGTTTGGGTTTTTCAAGACTCACCCACAAGGACAACAGTGGCCTCAGCATTTTCAGGAATCTTCTCCAGCAGCTTCAGCTCATGTTTGGATTTGGACCGATGCATGCCGGACGCCAGGGTCGGCTCCTTCTGCTGCGAACGGAAAGCAACACAACAATCAGGATAACGAAGAATACTTGTAACTGAGACTTTTTTTGACAACACGCCAGCGCTGGACTTACCTGCACCTCGTTCTTCTCCATGTCGATGCGTGTCTCTGTGTCCCCCGTGACGTGGACGGTGCCCATGAGCGGATCGGTCACCGACGGTTCTGGCTGATGGGTGTGATTGGCACTGTGGTGATGTGTTATCAGGCTACCCAGGCTGGCAGCGGAGATGTTCCTGGGGAAAGGGCTACTGTGCTCCTTCTCATCGCTCGGGTGACTAGGGGAGGCAGGGAGAGGAAGAGAGAGGTTGAGCAGGAGGAAGATGGGCAGAGACCAAGCATGAAGCCACCTAGTAGCAGGAAGCGTGCAGCAGTGAGAGAAAAGCCATTTAAATCGCTGTTAATCCTCATAATTAACAGCATGAACTAGTTTTAGCTTTGAAAGTCAAAGTGTAGTTTTGTGTCAACATGTAATGATTAAAAGCATTACCATGGCACGTTACTATGTAAAGCTCACTGTCTGTCTTAATGGATACTGGACTTCAAGTAAAAATATCCCAAAATAATCTAAAAAGGGGTAATACGTAAGGTTTTTAAAGACCTAATAGTACAACATGACCATCACATACAGCTGCTGTTTGTCTGTTTATCCCTTAAGTTTAAGAAATGTCTACTGTGAGCTCTCATCATAGGCAACAGCTGTAGTGTTGAAGTAAGTAAAAGTGATTTTTTCCTCCTCAGATTGTGTCAATTTTGAAGGATTTGGGAAAGTGAGTATGCAGTATTTTACAAGTAAAAAAGCACTTTTCATTTAGAGAAAGCCAGACAAAATAAGCAATTTTGTGCAACAGAAATACACACATTTTATTCTTTCTTACCCATCTGTTAATCTTGCAGTGGTTGATCTACAGCCTTTATTGCACTACAAATGAATAAGGCCACTTTCACAAGCCATAGTCGATTTGGCTAGTACAAATCAGAGTGAAATCGATGCTTTTGGTTTGTTTTCTATTTAGTCTGGTTCATAGTGTACACATTAAAGCGGACCAAATAAAAGTGACTGTGTACGAAGGCGCAAATCTTTTTTGTCTCTAGGACTGACACATCTCTGCAGGGAATCACAAACAAACAAAATATTGCTGTCGAAGTTTTTTCACTTTGACTCGGCACTGATCTACTGTGAATCCCTTCTCTTCCAGTTTATCTCAAATTACTTTATTAACGTCACTACTTTTGTAGACTTTATTTAGTACATTCTGTATATTCTCACATCAAACAAGTCAGTCCTCTCCCATTCATGTTAACCTGTCATTTAGCTGTGTCCATCTCAGTAAATGCCCATGCAGGCAGCCTACATTTTGGTTCACTTGGAGGCCACCTCACACAAGCCAGTGGTTTTGGTCCTCACCAGACTATAACTGCTTTCACAGCCTCCCAAACGAACCATACCAGGGGTTGATCTGCACCAGAGTTCGATTAAAACAGACCAAATGTTGGATTGTGAAAGCATCCTGTGTGCTCCTTTGTGATGCAGAGAACCCCTTTTCACCTAATCTTGATTAACTCCTGAGTCACAGGTGCTTATCAGCTAATATAAAGAGCACCAGCGTGTTGTTTATTGATATCAGTGTACCGAGACATTTCTGCCAGTTCAAAATAACTTTCCAGAGGTGGAATGAGCAAACACTTAAAGGAGCAAATGACAAAGTAGTAGTAAGGCCTCATAAACATAGTGGCCAGATTCTTGGAAGAAAGACAGAAATCTACTAGTGAGGCTGAAATCCCCTCATTAGGTTACTTAATTATCCTGTTAAAGGGAAGCCACTGCTTGTTTGATGCGGTCTGGTACTTTAGGTCACCTGTGTTTCAGCAGCAAGGCCCTTAGGACGTTGGCTCGGTCCTCAGCTTTGATCTGGTCAGAAATTATCATCTGCTCCACCACCTGGTGGGCGATGCCAGGCAGGGTCTTCTGGTCCAGGTCCAGCAGCACAGCACCTGTGGATGCACACATTCTGAGCTCAGCACTCCGTGAACTGCACTGCTGACTTTTAGGCTAAAAAATTAACTCCGTTTCCATTTCTTACCGTGTGAGATGGTCTTTCGGAGCTCCAGCAGACTGCGGAAAGACAGCGAGGCCACATGAGGTTTCCCCCAGCGGTCGGTCTCCTCCTCAACGTCCTCCTCAAACTTGATCCATCGAGCCGTCTCCTTCCACTGCATCTCCTGGTTCTTGTCCATGGTCAGCTCATTCAACTCCACAAACACCTGGAGACAAAATCACACAGGTGTGAGTGAGACAGACAACGTCAATACGGTTCACACAAAAGGACATGCACTTTCAGCATGTGCCAAATATTAAACTTAAAGGGACCTTCTGCGACATTCTGGGATTCCTTCATCAGCCTGTGGACTTGCTTTTAATGTGAAGAATGCAGGATGTTTTTTGGGGGGAAAATCAAATGGATGTGATGTCATGGGCGCTCGTTGGCGCCTTTACTCTCTTCAGAGCTGCTGCAGGGCTAACAGTGTGCAAAGATAGCTAACATTTGGTTAGAAATGGAGTACACTGAAGCCAGGAAATGACCAGCCCCCCACACAACTCAAACTCCAACACAAACAAAAAACAGTCATAGTCTGTGGGGAAATACTAGGATCAACATCGGACAGGCTTTCAATTCATGGTGGGATTCCCTCTTTTGGTTTTGGGTATCACAACAGACCCAGAGCTGGTAAAATTCCTACTGGACAGGTCAGCTGACATTACAGCCAAGGATGTGAAATACATAGTGATACAGTGGTTTTAGCTGTCAATCACGCTGAACATCTGTTTTGACCGATGCTCGCTTGCATCGACGTAGTACGAGCACAATCATGAGCAGCAGGACGCTGACTGATGTTGACTTAACAGCAACAGGTGTCCCTGTTAACAGACAATTTCTGATTCTAACGTCTAGCCCCTTTAATAGCCAAAGCACTTTGTATTTAGTTGATTCAGTGGAGCATTTTGCACATCAACATCAGGAAACACACACCATGCTTACAGTGTTACCAAGTGATTTATTTAAATTCACTCACACACAACAGATACATCTTGTTGAAGTTATTACGGTACTCTAGATTTTCAAGAAATAGTTGCATTAAAACATCTTAAAAGCTTAATTCTAACAAGTCAGAGGAGAGACTTCAGTTCTCTCAGCATCAGGTTATTAATGAACATGCTGGTCAGTCACAATCCCCAGTGAGATGAAGACCAAACAACAGGCTGGAAAACTTAAATATGTCGTCTGCATGCCTGTGAAATCACGCTCACACGGATCAAACCTGACTCTGGTCGGTCACCCTGCCTCACCTTCTGGTACCCAGCCATTTGACCGACGTCCAGCAGGACGCCTTCGAGCCGCGAGGCAGAGCGGTACAGAACCACCGGTAGCGACTGGAGGAGCGAGACGATGCAGGAAAGGACTCAAACACTGATGCAACCGACAGTGGCACAAAGGGCGGGACCCTCACTTTTACACACATACCCACAGGTAACTCTTCATCACACACACCTGACAGGGACCTGTTGTTTACCCGGGCTGCTGGGGGCTCAGAGCTCTGTATGAGAATGTGTGTGTGTTAATAAAACATAGCTCTCCCTCTCTCAGGAGCTCTCAGTATCCGGTTACCTGCGCTTCTCTCTCCCTTCTTTTTTCTTTTCCGTGTGTGAAAGGAAAGAGCTCATTCATTCATTTTTAATTGCCTTCCCTCCCTGTCCCGTCCACAAGAGATGAGGCAGTGCCAAATTTGAGAGAGGGAAAGAAGACAAAAGATTTCCCAGGATTTATGGTGACATATTTAAACTAGGGCTGTCAAAGTTAATGCGATAATAACCGTTACGCAAATTCTTTTCAACGCCACTAATTTCTTTAAACGCATTAATGTAGCTGGTGACTTTTAGGTTGTAGCGGGCTCAGTTTTAAAGCTACAGTGAAGATTCATCATAACATGTATCATATGAAACTATAAAACCTAATGAATTCATCACTACCAACCGTGTCATACTAGCTTGTTGGGAAGGAGGTTAAATAACGCTCCAAACGTGCTAAATTTTGTTGAGGACAAACAGGCACGGCCATGTTCAAAGGGGTCCTTTGACCTCTGACCTCCAGATATGTCAATGTATATGGTTTCTATGGGTACCCACAAGTCTCCCCTTTACAGACATGCCCACTTTATGATAATCACATGCAGTTTGGGGCAAGTCATAGCCAAGTCAGCACAATTAAACACTGACAGCTGTTGTTGCCTGTTGGGCTGCAGTTTGCCATGTTATGATTTGAGCATATTTCTTATGCTAAATGCAGTACCTGTGAGGGTTTCTGGACAACATTCGCCATTATATTGTGTTGTTAATTGATTTCCAATAATAAATAAACAAATATGGTGTATTTGGATAAAGTAGCATATTTGTCCACTCCAATAAATGATAAGAGCATTAAATGTTTCACAAAATCTCCCTTTAAGGAACATTTTGAACAGATAAAAAAAGTGCAGTTAATAGTGAGTAAATATTTTAATTGACTGACAGCCCTATTTTAAACATAAAATATTAAACATATTGAAATATGAACCTTTATCTCTCTTTTTTGTAGCAAACATACCTGAAGTAAAGAAATCATTAGCAGCATTGAGACTTTTAAACTCTTCTGCAGTGTTTGTCTGTACATCATAAGACAAGTCAATTTTAAAGTGATGGCAGGTTTTTAATATTTCTGAAATAATTACTTGATTAATAGATGAAAACATTCGAGAAAACATTCCCTTCATGTTGTTGTAAATTTAATATTTTGAGGTATTTGGACTATTGGTTGTACAAAACAAGCAATTTAATACCTCATCTAGGCTCTGGGAGATTGTGATCATGAGCGGTAGCCCTAATTATTATATGTTTTATTCCTCAAGGAGAGATTTCTTATAATTCTGCAAATGGTTGTTAGTTGTTGCAGGAAAGGAGCACTTCGTCTGTAACCTCATAATTTATCCAAGGACTGGATGTCTTAAATTTGTAGCCTGCATAAAAATACTTCCTGATATTTTATAGTCAAAGCGTTGCAAAAATAGTAGACAAATTGATTGTATATGAAAAAGAAATCACTAGCTGTTGCCCCACTTTTGAATTTTGGTGGTGAAATCAACTTATTCACATCAGGATCATAGATTGTGTCTTAAAAGTTGCCAAAACTCAAACATTGCACCCTGGTCCTTGACATGACACATGACAAAATACACATTTGCCAAAATACCTGTAGGTAATAATGAGGCTGAAAGCAGGACCAACGTGGCATTAAGTGACCTGTGTCCTGCTCTAATGTTCAAGAGGATGGGTGGCGACTAGCGAGTGCTGTAACGTCTCACCTCATGTGGGGTTCGGTCCTGCTTACGGCTGCGAGTGGTCGGCTCTGTGTGGTCCTTGCCGATGTGCACCACTTGACCCTTGGCACTTTTTCGGACCAGGTGTCTGCGCACGCCGGGAACATCTTCAAAACGATGACCTGGCGGAGAAGACGAGACAAGAAGAAAGGTGAGATGTGTTAAAGAATACAGAGAAGACGAATGGACACCCTAAACACAAATAACCAAAAACAAATAGCATTTACAATTCAATAAATATGTTCTCCAAATAATTTAGAAATTAAATTCCAGGACAGCACAGACGCTGCATAGTTTCACAATCTTATTTAGTGCTTCTGCAGCCTTCATATGTTGACCTTACACCCTAAGTTCAAATCTCAGCCCACCAGGTCGTAGAGGACCAGACCACTTTGTCTTTGTTTCTGTGGTCCCTCAGCAGAGAGTAGAGTTACTCATGCTGGCAGCACACCAGGCTCTGAAAAGGATGTGGAGACAGACACCGGGTGGCACAGATACGCCGCTGCGAGTAGGAACTGTTCAATCAGGTGTTTAAAGTTCAAAGATCAAAAAAACTCTGCTAATTCATTCAACTAGAGCACAATAAATAATGAACGATACGCAAAAACTGAACTACTTTCCCAAAAACCACATTCATACTGAGGAATAATAACCTTAATCTAAGAAAGTTTTAATATAGGTACAGAAATAAGTGAGATTCTCTCCAAGAATACCAACTGCCTTACCTTTATCAGAGCGTGTATGTCCTATGAAACAAACAGTGACGCTTTTATGGTTCTTCATCAATGTTTCAACTCATCATGTAAAAACCAGGAAGAAATTGAAAGAGATTTTCAGCTGCTGTCCAGCTCATTCAAACTTTACTTCATCTTTTACTGAGAGGGTCCACTGTCAAGTCGCTCCATGGTGTCTGAGTGAGGTTTGGGGCTGACCCTGGAGTAAAATGAGGCCTGACTGGCAAGCTGGAAGAGGAGTATTTGTGGTGGGCGTAGGGCTGGTGCTGGACTACGTGACGCCCTCAAACTGGAGCGTGCAACTTTTGACAAATTGGAAAAAGTTGCCACTTCTTGACCGGCACCTGACCCTGCTGGAACTATCAGAAAGCATCAGTGAGCGGAGGTGTTAATTTGCTCGGGTCGGACAAAAGGGTAGGGACAGTGATCAAATAATTCCTATTGTTGAGCGGCAGCCAGAGACGCTGACACTTTCCCAGGATGATTTACGGTGGCGGGAAGCAGATAAAAGAGGACACAAAGAGTAACTGGCGATAAACCTGTTGGGGGGCTCGACTCTGCGTCACTAAGCCCCATAATGACCAAATATCTGGCCCATATCAAGCCCATACCTCCATCGACATCCTCTTTATTTTTCCTTCGAGTCCACTTAACTCTTCCCCTTGTTTCATTCCATTAATGATTAAAGGTTGTGAACTGAGAACCAGGTTTCACAATTAGCCACCATGTTGGCTCGGGCCCGAGTCCAGGGGCCTCAGCTGACAGCGGGAACGGCTAATTTAATAATGTGGGCCTGTCTGCCACACTCTCTGATAAGCTGCTGCTCTCTGCTGAGAGGTCGGCTCCCTGACGTAAATCTCCCCGGCCCTGAACACAACCCCACGCTGGCGCCGGGGTCCGGGAACGTCACAGGGCAGCGGGGAGCTGACTGCCAACTTATAAGGGACTGGAGGTGGCCCCCGCCCACACTATGATGTTTCTGAAAGAATCTGAGCGATAACAAATCCAGGACTTCATTATTGTTGTTGTCTAATAACAATTCAGAGTTAATTTTTAAATTTATAAAAGCTGGCAGGTTGAAAATGTAAAAATACAGACAAAACACCATTAGCCAGCCACACATGCTGGAGAAACTTTGATGATGTTGAAGCAACACTCCCACCCGCTGGACTTCAAATATTTAGGGAAAATAACTGGAAGGATTAACAAGTTAAGGGATAATGTACAGCGAGGCCATTATTGTGAAATAAACCCTGACCCGCTAGCTGTACATTATACAACTTATTACACAGATACTTGCTTATGAAGTCAATAATTTGACACAAAAATGGTCAGTGTCGGAGTTCAGCATCCGTAGTAACGGTCTGTTATAAAGAAATAACAGATCGTACAACGCTGTGATTGACCAATCAGAATCGAGTATTCAACAAAACCGAGTAATAAAAACAAAGGACAGATATCTTCTAAAGTGTTTTCTACTGTGGTAAAAGAGATGGACACAAACTCATCTATACTTCCAGGTAGATAAATTGGAAAATATATTCAACTGAATAGTGGAAATGGCAGTTGGTTTATCTCTCTCTCACCTTTGAATTATCAAGAGCAAAATACTGTATGAAGAACTACACCATTACTGTTCCCAGTGTTTGTGACCATAGTGTTGCTACTGACAAAAAATAGCAATCTTTAGGAGTAAACAAACTCATAAACTGACATGTTACCACTTAAAGTTTATTTTACTACACTTGATGAGGGATAATACTGTGGGTTCATCACTACAAGCGGCACATACAAGTATGATCATTGTTAATATAAAAGTAATGATTATAATAATATAATATATAATAATATAATAACCCATAAAAGCAAATAAGCACAGAGATACGAGGGGTTTATTTCATATGGATGTGACCTACTATATTCTATCAAATGGGTGAAGGTATGCACTCAACATGCCATGAAACTTACTTTAAAGCGTTTTAAAAAGGCACAAAATCGACTTAATTCTAAGTCTACCTGTGTCCTTTTTACCCCACCTGGTGTACTAAAGTCCTCCAAGTAACACTGGGCAATAATTCAATATGATCATTTATCGTCTTTCAGTGCAATCGCATTGTGATGAAATCATAGCGATATTGTGATACACAGTAACGTTGTCTAAATTGATTAAATAATTGAAGTTCTTATTTAAATTCATTTAATTAACATGAGTACACAAAACAGGCTTTAGCATGTCGTTATTTCATATGGACTGTTACCAGAAAACTTGCTATATCATATGAAATGGCCTACATTGTGACAGAAGGTTTTGCCCATATTGTGATCCCCACTTCCAAGCAACTTTTAAGGCTGTAAAGTGAGAATCTGTACTCACTCTTGATGCCGTCCAGGTCAGCGGAGGCCAGCGTCTGAGCCTCGCTCTCGTCAGTAGGGATTCGCTGGTACTTGGCCTGCTCGGCACCCGTCATGTTGCCTTTGAGCCGGCGCTCTTGCAGGTCGTAGCCTCGGCTGGCGGAGGACACCCGGGCCAGCGGTATGTGTTCAGGTGGCGCCAACTGGGGAGAGGGGCTGGAAGCGTCGGAGGAGGCCGGCTTACTGAATAAAAGCAGAAAAACAAGACAAAGTTGTAGCTCAGAGGAATAGTTTTTTATGTTGTTTTTCTTCAGATGATTGAACAATTTCCACAAGAAAATTTTCACATGTGAAGCTGGAAACAAAGACAAAAAGGGACTTTTTAAAATCAACTTCTACTTCTCTCTTTTTATAGTTAATTTCTTTTTTTCCTCTGATTCGTGGTATGTTGGTTGTCACACAAATAATCTCTACACAGTACCATCTTTTCATTTATGTATTAGACCCCACTAATGCTGCTCCTAATAATATATGTTTGCATCTTTCAGCTCAAAACACTGAAAAGCACAAAAAACTATTTTAAAAAGTGCATCTACGTGGAGAGAAAAGATGCTCGGCAAACACAAATCCTTTGAAACACTTTGAAATAAACACAATGAACTCACCGGCCTTTAGACATCAGTTGTCCACAGCATTTCAAAATGTTTTCACTCAGTTATTTCCTCCTTATATCAGGATGTTTTATAAAATAAATCTGCTGTGATTAGGCTGCTCTCCGATCGACTGAAAACAAGCAAAATGTGTGTATACGCAGCTTTATCCCTAGACCCCTCATGAAGTGGAACAGTAAATGTCATAGATGGAGCCTGGGGCTGCTGAGGTGTGATGCGTCGTCTATAGCGACAGGTGATATATGGGACTCCGAGGAGAGGATTACTCGGGTCCATCAGATCATGCCCAGCAGGGTCACTGGATGCCTGAGACATGGTAACGTACAGTGTGAACCTCACTGGCCAATCAAACATGTGCCGGAGAAGTGTCACCCAATCAGAACGTCTGTGAGAACGTTTAAGCAACATAGCAAAAACATGCAATCATCACAGCAGGTAGAGCATGGTTATAAAGTCTTGTACGCCCCCAGAACTCGACTGGACTCACTCTGAGGAAGATGCATCTTCAGTATCTGCTCCCGCCGCCGACTGAGGCACAATATCCAGCTCACGGGCAGAGTGAGGGCTCTCTTTGTCACGTTTGGCCACTTGGTCTTCATCCGAAAGAAAGAACTGTGGAAGGAATACAGTGTGTGAGAGCACCGCTTACTGTAAAAAAACAACAATTCAAACCAAGAACTTCAGATAATAACCACAGAGACACAAAAAAAGCCCTGTGCACATTACTCCAAGGGAGGGGATTGAAGACTTTTAAAGAACTGAACGAGGAATTTGATCTTGAAAATAGGTTTATTTAGATATTCACTGTACAAAATCAGGGACTATTATTTAAAGGGAGGAAAAAAGTATCTATCCTATGAAGGCTCTGCATTCAAACAATGAGATGAGCATAGTAAAGGATATATAAGTGATGGGAAAACTGGTGATTTCTTTAAGGAATAGGAGGGAGACCTTTCCCAGAAACCTTCACTGTGAACAACAATCACATCTGGATCTGAATAAATAAGGTCAGCAGACCAAAGAATGTTTACCCTGCTTGGTTTACATGCTTTGTTGAGGTTTGTTTCCTCTTTTTTTTTTTTAGTAAACTATATTTATTCAAACTGACAGAAATAAAAACTGACAAAAAGCTGAAGCCAAACAGAAAGACAATACTAAAACAGATAAAACAAAAACGGTTTAATTAAAGCAAAACAACTCCTCTCAGTCATATTATATACAAATTCTGCAGGGGTGCATAACATTTAGCAGAGGTCCCATGTCCTACACTAAACGAGTCATGGTGCGCTCATTACCAAGAATAATGTCATTTGTGTCTCGCTATGTAATTTCAACCCGCACATTTTGCATACTGCAGAACCAATGTATAATTTCTGTGTGTGAACAAAATTATCCTTGGTATCATTTTTTCCAACTTTCACTCAGTAACGTCATGTTAGTTCATGGCTTTCTCCTGCAACTTGATTGGATGCTATCAGATTGGTTCAAACTAAGTGGATGTGGGGAGTTACGCTGACTTGCTGGGAATGAATAGCATTAACGTTAGCTGATTCAGGAAATGAACTGACAATTTTTAAATCACATACTTTTGGGGTATCAAGTATTTTCACGTCCAAAGGCTCAAATCCAAGGGAAGTCATGAGTCATTGGTGTTAAAGTCCAAGCGAAGTTGAAAGTCTTCTTTTATTTTGTCGAGTCTGAAGTCATCACGTTTGTAACTGAGTCTGACTCAAGTCCACACCTCTCGTATTTAGTTACCATTATTATTTTTATCAGGTTAAATCAGGTCCTGTTTTGTGAAGCATAATAACCACCAAACATGAAACCCACTGATGAATGATTAAGACTGTGCTGAAATATTCATTAGAGGAAAATATGGTAATGCTACAACAGGCTGGGTATCAGAGCAAAACATGGACTATGGCCATTTGTACAGAACGCTCATTCACCCACATCTCAATGCAAATCATATCGGACATTTAAGGCATTAACAACTACTTTTATTTTAACTCAACATTATGAGAATACATAAAACCAAGGTAAGTCTAGAGCCTGACCAATTAAATAGACACTGGTGGAGTTTAAAAACAATATATTGAAATTTAAATACTTCCCTCTTTGTCATAACACCTTGATTAAATATAAAGGATCCTTGCTAAACGTATGTTTTCAATAGAGCTGAAAGGATTATTCCATAGACAGAAACCATTTTAAAGCACAAATGGTAAACGTTTGATGGTTTCAGCTTCTCATATGTCAAGATTTGCAGCTTATTATTGCTTTGCATTACAGTAAACAGGATATTTTGGGGTTAGGGTCGAACAAAGGAAAAATTTAGGAGTCAGGAAAAAAATAACATGATGACATTAATTTGGGTTTGAGGATATCTTTCATGTTTTATAAGCAAAACGATTAACAAGACTCCGCAGTTTTACTACTTTTTGTTAAAACGTAAAAAAACAATAAAAGCCAAAAAACAACTGTTTGATACGCTTTTTGAATATTTTTACTTCAAGCTACAGTGTCAAATGGATCTCATTTGAAACTAAACAATGTTTTAATGCAGAAGTCAGTCCCTGCCTGTGCTTTTTTTGCTTACTCATAAATTCAATTAAAGATTAGGATGAAGGTGAATGATTACCTCCACATCTCTGACGCTCTCCGGCTCAGATGGAGCAGGCGTCGTCTCACTCGCCTCTTCCTCCTCTTCCTCTTCATCCTCTCCCTCCTCTATGGGGCCACTGCTGGGAACATGGCTGCTTTTGTGATCTTTGTCCTTTCTCCTTTTCTTGTTGCTCTTCTTCCTGCGTCCGTCGGAGGGCAGTTTGGACAGAGGTCGGTGGATGTGGTGAGAGGAGTGACGGTGGTCTGAGGGAGAATATATAGCAGAGATGCACAAACATGAGTTACTTCCATATTCAGTTTTTAAAGGGTATTTTCTCATTTCCCTGGCTTGCTGAAGGTTGAAATGCATCAAACCACGAGGAGACCACTGTGTGCTTACATTCAATGTCCTCCTCGTGATAGTTGTGGTGCTGTTCATCAGGAACAGCAGCAGCGGGGCTGAGGATCTGCTGGAAGCGCTGGACCCCCAAGGCTTTGTTCAGGTCCCCATCATCCTCCTCTTCGGGGCGCGGAGTCCCGTGTAGTGATGAGGCAGCAGGAGCCTCTGGCTGCAACACAACAAATACAAAAAAACGGCTCACAGTTGTATGCCTTCGGCAACCAGTCAAGTTGCAGTTTACAGACATGTAATCATTTAGACATTTGTGTGAAATTGTCATAACTGGCATATGAATTCTTGACTTATGGCCAAACTGCTTCTGTTCATAATAAGCATATACAGTGTGTAGGATTTGGTATCATCTAGCGGTGAGGTTGAGACTGCAGCGTGCCAAGCATGTAGGAGAGCTACGGTGGTTGACGCAAAAATGCAAATGGCTCTCTCTAGAGTAGAGAGTATCTTAATATACCATTTTTTGTGCACCATGAAAAGGCAATCAAACTGCAATTTTACTGCCAATTAAACCAGTCATGTCTAGAAGGTAACATGCAAACTCAAGATTGTTATGGTTAGGACCTAGAACATTGTCCTCTCAAATTTAGGGATTTTTAGTCTGCACACTGACACAAACGCTGATTTGGGACACGACGTGTAATGCCTTTCGCTTAAACCAACACCAGAGGGAGTTCTGGTCCTGCAAATGCTCCAGTCAGGACATCATATGACGAGTCCTCTCACGCATACCTTCCTGAAAATTTGCCTGAAATTGGAAACAACAGCCATGTGCTTTGATCGGATACTCTTTTTCCACGCTGTAGTGTGACAGGGATCATGTGAGGTGATAAGAGATCTGTTTTCTTGCAGCAGGATGCCGTGCCCTGCTGCGCCCTGCTCTGCCGGTGGGATGTTGTGATAAGGATTGGCTGCAGCGACTCAGCGAGTGCATCTACTCTGGCTAACAGGATCGTGCTGTAGCCACCTCACGGCAGAGTAAATGTTGCCATGGCTACTGAGGAGGTGCCTCGGATCCTGCGGTGAACCCTTCCTGTGGCAAAACTCAGGGGCCACAAGTCATCTGATGCTCCCACAAACGGTTCTCAGGATACCCAACATGTCAGTCGTATATTAAGTTTTCTCCAGTGCTGCAGGGAGTAGCAGAAAGCACGTGATGACTCTACTCCCACCTGCAGCTCCTGCTTACTTTTGTGTCTCTCACTGTCAGTTTTTGCACACCAGACTGCCAAAAGAGCACACAAATATACGGTAATACACTCAAAATAACAGTGGCAGAAAGTAACACCAGCACAAGTACAAGTAAAGCACCTCATATACCTCAAAATATTTCTATTTTATGGTACTTTCAGATGGTAATATGGTAACTGGTAACACCATTTATCTGACAGCTATAAATAATTGCTACCTTTCAAATTAAGATTTTGCATAAACATTTAACAAACTTATAAAATAATGCATTGTTAAAAATTCTCACCCCCAGGGGCCATTTTTCTGCAGAACGGGTACTTTTACATTTGATCAATACTTCTGCACTTACATAAAATTTTGAATGCAGAACTTAGATTTTACATTGTGGTATTGGTACGTCTACTCAAGAAAAAGACTTTTCTTTTTCCCACAAACATTATTTTTTTTTCAAAAAGTGTCACAAACTGTGTCAAGACCGTAGGAAAAAAAAAAAAACATAAAAAATATGACTAGGGCTGTCAATCAATTAAAATATTTTATTGCAGTTAATCACACAATTGTCTGTAGTTAATCCTGACTAATCGCAAATTAATCCCACATTTTTTATCTGTTCAAAATGTATGTTAAAGTGAGATTTCACAAGTATTTGCTACTATTAAAATGGGAGTGGGCAAATATGCTGCTTTATTAAAATGTATGTATATATTTATTTTTGGGTATCAATTGACAACACAACACAATGACAAATATTGTCTATAAATCCTCACAAGTTCTGCATTTAGCATAAAAAATATGGTGAAATCATAACAGCAAACTGCAGCCCAACAGGCAACAACAGCTGTCAGTGTGTTGACTTGACTCTGACTTGATCCAAACTGCATGTGATTATCATAAAGTGGGCATGTCTGTAAAGGGGAGACTGGTGGGGACCCAGAGAACCCATTTACATTCACATATCTTGAGGTCAGAGGTCAAGGGACCCCTTTGAAAATGGCCATGACGTGTTTTTACTCTCCAAAATTTAGCGCAAATTTTGAACGTTATTTTGCCTCTTTCATGGTACCAATAGATTCTTTAGGTGTTCTAGTTTCATATTATACCAGTATCTTCACTCTGGCTTTAAAATTGAGCCCGCTACAAAATAAAACTAACTAAAAAAACGTAATGCCATTAAAATGAGTGTGTTAAAAAGCATCAACTCCGACAGCCCTAAATATAATATTAAATCAAATCAACTTTTTCCATCATCACATTCAGAACAAGAACCGGCAGCTACTTAAATGCATGATGTGAAGCAGCTTTGCCTCGTCGTTGGTTCCACTTTTAATCACATTTAGTGCATCAACACCATCAAGATAAGAAAATGTGAACAGGAAACTCAAGAGTTCATCCTGAATCTATCACTCGTAAGTCGACAGATGTTCATGAATCAAGGCATGTCCAAAGAAAGTGTGAAGATCTGATTCTCATGACCAACACACCAGTGCAGAGTTTTTACATGCCACACGCAGGTGACAGAAGCAGAAAAACCTGCACTGAACTGTGAACGAGCTGAGACACAGGTCAGCCTGTTGGGAACACAGTCAATACTGAACCAAGTTTCAATTCCTCATACACATTTTTTCTCCTGACAGATGAACAAAAGTCTCAAAAAGGAGCGAACAAACTCTACGCTCACCTCAGCGACCTCCAGAACAAATTGCCAAAGACAAGTCAGCACTTTGAGGCAAAACTCAGCAGGTTTCTTTCACTGGAGACCCACATAACTTTCTGTAATTCTGCGTGACTATCTCAGTACTTTCAATATTTAATAATTAGATGACCAATGATTCAAAAGCCTTGAGTGCACGTATCCTATCCAGATGTGTGCTGCTACACTATCCGTCAGTTTATTTTTACAGAGCTCTCATTCATATCATGGTTTCACAGAGAATCCCTAGAGGTGGGAGAGATGTGTGAGGGATTCTCAAAGAGGTGAGAGAATTTTACACAAACGAAACCATGTGCAAAAACAAGCCAAGGGGAGCCGAGTGAAAACAAAACTGACCAGCTAGACGACGATTGGGGACTTACCTCACTCATGGCAATGTGAGCTTAATTGCAATCAGCGTTTTGGTGGCGACAAGTGTCACTGCACTCCAACATGACAAAAGTGGAGCTCTGATCCTCGACACGTCGATTAAGAACTGCAGGCAGGAGGCATCCCTCTCCCCCCCGCTTATCAAACCTCGTGATGCCCTAATCAGAGCGCTATCGGCCAACCTGCCACCTTCGCCAGTCTGCCCATTGTACCAGCCAGAGCAGAATAAACAAGACTCTCGTTCTCCCTTTGAGGACGAACGCTGCCTGAAAGGACAAGCCGTGTTTGAACAGCCAGGAACAAAACCCTGCGTTGACATTCATCTCCACATTTTAACTTTGACACATGAAGCCTAAATATTGACCAAAGTGCTCTTAGTCAGCGCGCCTTGAAGGGCAATGTAAATGCATAGGAACTAAACATCTTGCAGTTTCTAAGGGATGAATTTTTGATGGCTAATATTGATAGAAGACATGTTAAGTAACAGGCTAGAATGAAATGAGATTAAAACGCTGTGTGTGCCAGAAAGGTGAAACAGTTAATGACTATTTTCTACACGACAAATGACTGAACAAACATATTTTGGTTGATCATTGGACCCAAATAAAAACAGCTGTGGACAGCTGGAACCCTTTTAGAAAAGATTCTCACATCTTTAGTCAGTTCAATTTACGCCGAATTCATACCAGAGCAGCGGTGTGGCGAGCTGCCATTCAATGTCTAGAAATGTCCAGTGCTCAGCGAGCTGCAGCCGTTTGATTATGCGGCCAAACGCGTCCAAATAAAAGCTGAGAAAAGTTGCGGCCAGAGAATACCTGTTAACACCAATAATACCAATTAACACATTGTCTCCTGTTACATGTTGACCTATATTACAAAAAATTTCTCCCTGTCTGAAACACAAATACGCCTCCCAGCTGAAGAAAAACAATTACTGTGACGCTGCAGCGTGTAAATTCAGCGATAAAGCTGAATTGCATTAGTGCAGACATGCTGGTACCTTTCAGGAGGAGTATTCTCATTATTATTAAAGTGCCACTAATCTTGTATTAGCAATCAATAAGATCCCAATAAAGCAAAAATAACTAGAGTTTATGTTCACTTACGGGAATTAGCTGGCCAAGAAGCTTATCTATAGCACTTATCCAAATGAAGCAAATATGAAAATCCAATTTAAGAAAGGCCTAAATTTTACACCTTATGACCTATGCAAGGCAGGAGAAATATTATTGGGCACAAATGCTAACGTTAGCATGCTAACATGCTGACAGTGACTATGTTTTTTTTTTTTTTTTTAAACAAGTATAATGTTCCCAATGTTTGTCATCTTAGTTCAGCATGTTTGCTATTTAACTTTTGCTAATTAGCACAAAACACAAAGTACAGCTGAATACTGAGTACTGTAAGCTGAGTTTACAGGTACTCCGTCATTAACTCAAGTACTGGACAAATTAAAATGCTGACCTGATGATGGTGCTATATGGAGGGTTAAGGCTTCACAAAAGCTGTTGCAGGTCATCCTGAGGGGGGCATGAATGTCGATAATTAATTTCATGGCATCCATCAAATATTAACTACTGATGTCTTCATCGATGAATGAATACCATGTTTTTTATTTCAAAACTTCAGGATTTATTTTATCGACAGTTTAGATTTGTTTTATGTTTATATAGTGACTTTGCTGTTGTAAACATTATGGCTGCTGCTTTAGAAACATTTAGTTATATTTAAAATATAAATAAAGTTTAATCTGCAAAAGCAATTTAGTAAAAGAAGACGAAAAGAAGTATCAATAACAAACCGAACCGATAAGGAATATTGATAAGAGTAGTAGGCTAGTATCTCTAATACCATGTTATGTTATTTTTTTTTTTTATCATCACTGATCGTTCCTGACCTTTAACCTTGAATAAAAATCAGATGCAGACCTGAGATACTTCAGTTTGAACCAAAGTGGTGGAAAAGTTTAACAGAAATGTCTCCTACTAGACAACAGGCTGCAGAACAAACAAACAAAAATAACTTTTCTTTTAGTATCTAAAAGTGGTTGCATATAAGACTAAATTATTAGCTAGTAAAAGAGTTCATCTCGTGAAGCAACAGTTTTAGAAAGTAGTGAGCTAGTGTTGTGGCTGTGTTGTATAATGAGGACACTCGACTATGTTGGAGGCTGCAGAGGAGATTATCTGTCGTAAAGTAGGCTCAAATCCCACACAGTCAGCATTTGGTGGGGAAAGGGGGAGATAGGCTGCGGATGTCGTAGTGATCATGTCGTGATGAGTCAATGCATTCCTACATATCTTAACATGAGTCTGCAAGGAGATCCGGTTGCTCAATATGCCCCGAGTTTCTGATTATTCTAAGAAAGCGTGCGAGTTGTAACCCAGTTTTGTCCTCAGCCAACTGTGAATTTTGTATTATGCAAGCATGATTTACAAAACCTTCCTATTACATCATGAATTAAACGGCATGTTTGCGCTGCTTAAAAATCAAATACAAAATGTTTACATCATACACTCAGTCAATTTAATCAAGAGATACTCCAGATGCTCGGAAACCAGAAAATACAGCATGTCTCTGATTGGTTTGTTGACGCTTCCTGTCTGGTGATACCGTTTGATTACGTTTGTAATGGGAACTGGGCTTTTAGCAGTTGTCAGCTTTGTCATTTCATATTATGCAAACAGGGTTTTCAGTAGCCAAACAGGAAGATCAATCACTTATCATACTGGAGTGTTCTCACACCTCAATTTCATCTAAGTTGAAGATGTCGATCTGATAAGAAGGGAATTCCACAGATGCTGCCAGACGCACGTGACAGGAAGTTTATGAGGTAATAAAACATGATAGGTAGGAGGGGGCATTAAGCACACTGCACTGATCAGATCCTTCTACGTGGGATCTGAAGGCTCACTTTCAGACAGCGAACGTCTCACTGAGTCACTGATAAAGGTTGTACTTTAATGTCAAAGCTCACTGTCTGACATGATGACAGCTACAGGTCATGGGAGAATGTCATGGTCTACACCAGTAGCTCCCAACCTGGGGGTTAAGGACAACGCCCCCACCGAGATAAGCTGCCTTCACATACAAAATGCGCTCTTCGCTCACTGCGAGATAGGTAGAGATCTTTGCAGAGGCAAAGCGCAGCATGGGTATAATGTCACCAAAAGAGCACAAGGAACTCCATTCACTGTTTCTAGGCAACAACAGTGGCAGCTGTTATCTCATTGACTGCGTTTTGAAAGATCAGTAACCAAGGTCAAAGTTGAAATAATTTGAACATGAAGACAACGAAGTACATACATACAGGTGCTCTTTGGATCCTTCAGGTGTACTGTGCTTATTCAGGTCTTGTGAAGGGCTCATTGCATGGGTGGAATAGGATCTCAGAAAAGAACAAAATGCAAGTCTCCTTCAAAAATAATCAAACGCACACTGTAGAGTAGGGATGCTAATTTTGAATAATTTTAACCGTTAACTGACAAGAATTGTGCCTCGCATGCAGCGGTGCATGAACTGCAGTATATGAGCACAACAGACAACTGAGTCAACAGTTCACCATTAGGAGAGTTACTGTAGCAGCCACGGTGCTGCGTTCACTGGCTCCAGTTCACCGTCAGGAGAGTTACTGTAGCAGCCACAGTGCTGCATTCACTGTCTCCAGTTCACCATTAGGAGAGTTACTGTAGCAGCCACAGTGCTGCGTTCACTGGCTCCAGTTCACCATTAGGAGAGTTACTGTAGCAGCCACAGTGCTGCATTCACTGTCTCCAGTTCACCATTAGGAGTTACTGTAGCAGCCACGGTGCTGCGTTCACTGTCTCCAGTTCACCATTAGGAGAGTTACTGTAGCAGCCACGGTGCTGCGTTCACTGTCTCCAGTTCACCATTAGGAGAGTTACTGTAGCAGCCACGGTGCTGCGTTCACTGGCTCCAGTTCACCGTCAGGAGAGTTACTGTAGCAGCCACAGTGCTGCATTCACTGTCTCCAGTTCACCATTAGGAGAGTTACTGTAGCAGCCACAGTGCTGCGTTCACTGGCTCCAGTTCACCATTAGGAGAGTTACTGTAGCAGCCACAGTGCTGCATTCACTGTCTCCAGTTCACCATTAGGAGTTACTGTAGCAGCCACAGTGCTGCGTTCACTGGCTCCAGTTCACCATTAGGAGAGTTACTGTAGCAGCCACGGTGCTGCGTTCACTGTCTGGTAGTGTTAGCAGCTACAGTGTTGCGTGTAATGTCGGACATGCAGCTTCTTTCCCAGTAAAAGTCTCCACCACACATTTAGTTTAGTTTAGCAGGTTGTCAGCTGTGTGTCTCCCAGATTAACGACAGCGATTGCCTTTGTGTGTTTATGCAATGCTAGCAGCTGCTGGTGGTTTTGTGCCCACTGTAACATAACTTCAGTGAGTTTCTGACAGACTGTTTGTGTGTGGTGGCGGTGAGTGTGGGTTACTGTGGGTTAGTGAGGCATTACAGATGTGAATGTAGCTGTAGTGTTTGTACTGTCGGTGAATAAATGTTACGAGGCTACAAGCTACAACTCCTCAGCTGGAAGTCTCGTGCCAACTTCCTGTATCTGCGCCGAGCAGATAACATGGACCGGCTTTTCTCCTTAAAGTGACGAGCCACTACTCTGTATTTTTGAATATGATTGAATAATGAAATAACTCTGAACGCAGCGCTCAATGTCAATTTGGAGTAGTGTGCCACGTCAAGGGTAGCGCTTCTGCTTAGGTGGGCAGCACTGCTCCCCCATAAGTAAACAATGGCACAACCAGCGGACAGTGATTTTACCACTGATCACGTATGGGCGGCTTAAGATGACAAGATCGACACCACTTTCATGTAACTATGACACAACCACAAGCATCTGACTAGCCTAGCTTAGCATGAAGAATGGAAACAAGGTAGAAACAGCTGTCCAAAGGTGACAAAATCTGCCTACCGGCATCTATATCTTGTTTGCCTAATCCACACAAATACCAACAAAAGTTCTACGCTAAGCAGCTGCTGGTTGTACCCTCAATTTTAATGGAGACATGATAGTAATAGTTTTACATCTCGTTATCACTGTAAGACTCAGGAGTCCTGGCTAAAAATTTGCCTGGCACGTAACCCCCAGTAAAACTGTAACTCGATGTTTTTAAACGTCAGTGTAAAGATATAGATATAACATTAAATCATGAGCTTTAGAGGTGCTGGTAGGTAGATTTTGTTACCTCTGAACAGAGCCAGGCTAGCTGTTCCCAGTCTTTATGCTAAGCTAAGCTAAGCTAAGCTAAGAGTCTCCCGGCTCCAGCTTCATATTCACGATACAGACAGACATGAGTGTTATATCGACCTTCTAATCTAGCTCTCAGCAAGAAAGTACAGTTAATTCCGATAATGTGAAACTACTCCTTTAAGGGGACAAAAGCCAAATGGGTTGGAAGCCAAAAATGCAGACAGTTCATATAACGGGCTGTTCGCACTGCTGAAATACCCTGAAGCAGGACCGCTCTGGTGGCTCTGCAGAAATAAACCTTTGCAAACGGTTTTAAACTGAACCAGCAGCACAGCAGGTTTCTTAATATTACTTTTTCCAGTTAATTAAAGTAGGTGGCCCCCTTTTAAGAAACCTTTCATAATCCACCTGCTGACATTAGAGGAGCGACTATATGTAACTAGTGACGCATTAAAATAACATTAGACTGTAATTATTACCTCGAATTTCTAATGCCTGAGAAAAGGCAACGAGCTGTTGACAAAGTGCTTTTCAAAAGCACAACTAGACTGAACATTAACCAGCTACAGAGTTCGTGTTGGGGTTACATTTACCTTAAGAACCGAAGCCAGAAGAAGAAAGTCAGGCTACATGCAGGCTTAAAGAATCTCTATTTGACCAGTGTAGGATAATGTTTAATGACTGACTGGGAATGATAAGAGCAAGACTGAATATTGCACACCGAAACGCACCACGCTACGCTGAGTCCTCTATTCTCCAACTAAACAAACTCACCTTTAATGAATACAGATAGTCCATCACATTACACACAGATGTGTTGCAGCAGCCTAAAACACAAAAAGATAGCTATATTTGCTTTTCCAATGTGAAAAGTAAAAGCCAGAGACTCCGCCACATTTATGGAAGACAACCTGCTTCCCATTTCGGTTAGCCCTCGTCACGTGACCTGGGCAGATCTTCCAGGGTAGAAAGAAGACATTGCTCACTTTCACAATTAGCCCTTAAAAATCCAAACAGGATTATGTGAACTCTCCCTGACCACACACACAAAACACACATTGTTACGGAGATAATAATTAACTTGAGAGAGCTGAAGCTAAGAGAACAACCAATAAGGCTCCGTCAAACAGCAAACATTTTTATCTTTTCTGAGCTTCTTGGTCATCATGCTACAACGAGTCTTACGAACACCAAGTCATACTCTAGTCCACAATTTCAATACAATTTTATGGCAGTTAACTGTCTCACAGGCTATAAATGGCAATAAAGGTAGGGCCTGTTCTTGTAAAAGACTATGATTTGTGCAATGTATACAGCTAAAGAGCAGACCGTAGGCTTTCTTTGAAACCACACACCACTAATACAAAGACAAAAGTATCCAAAGATATTCACATTAGGAAAGCAAAGTATATGTTGGATTAAAAAGCACTTATTGTGAAGGAGGTGTGGGGCAACACATATACACCTAATGTAAATCCACTATATAAACCACATAAAGCAGTAATACACATTATACATACGCTGGATTCAAGGGAGCAAACCAACAGGCTGTTTATCAAGTCAAGGATAAGAAAAATGAAGGATTTGAAGGATTGAACTTGGTGAGTGTTTAATATTTGAGTTTTGGGTCATTTCTTGGGCCTTATAGGGACTCTATGTAAGTTTTTACACACACAAATGTTTTTAATTATTTTTTTATTGTCCATGTGTGAACAGGTTATAACCTAACCTAAAAATAAGACCTTCCACAACTTTCTGGGTTTCTTCTATCAGCCTGTTGACTGCTTTTAATATGAATAATGCATGCTTGCAACTGCCTTTATTTTCAGCGCTGCTACAGTGTGTAACGGTACCTAACGTTTGGTTAGAAATGGCGTCCATTAACTGCAACAAATGACCGGCCTCCACCAAAAGTCAGACTTCAACACAACCTCCATGGAATCACAAACAGCAATGGGACCGACATCGGGGAAAAGTAGGCTCAAAAATCAACCGGGCCTTCATGGAGGGACCTTTGTTTGCTAAGCTAACATTACTATCAAGAAGGGATGTTAATTAACCAATTAATCAATTTAACTGATAACCGACATTAAGCATTTTAACCACTATTGGTTAAACAGTTAAGAGAAATATCAATAATTTATCTAAAAACTCTGGTCCACTGGTCCAAAAGCTGGTCCACCTTAAGTAAGAGCCGGCACAGATACAGGAAGTTGGCTCTGGACTTCCAGCTGAGGAGTTGTAGCTTGTAGCCTCGTAGCATTTATTCACCGACAAATAAACTGTACAGACACTGTCTTCTGCAGCTACGTTCACAACTATAACGCCACCAACAAACCCACACTCACTGCCGCCACACACACACGGTCTGTCGGAAACAGATTACTATCGTTAATCCGGGCAGACACACAGCTGAAAACCTGCTAAACTAAACTAAATGTGCAGCGGAGACTTTTACGGGGAAATAGTTGCATGTCCAACACTACATGCAGCACTGCAGCTGGCTACATGCGAGGCACAAATTTTGGTCGGCTAATGGTTAATAATCGTTCACAGGGGTCGGTTATCCATTACGAAAAATTTTCAGAATTAGCATCCCTACTGTCAAGCATGTGAAATACATAGTGATAATGTGGTTTAAATGTCTAATGTTCCTAACGTTAATCAACATGATGCCTGTCAGTCACGCTCAGTCTTGTATTTGTCACCTCACTGTTTTGACTGATGCATTGTTAGCACATTGAATTAATGGCCACAGGTGTCACTGTTAACAAGCACTGTCTGATTCTTACATCTTGCCTCTTTAAAGGTTGTTGAAAGCGTTGACAGATTATCTATGGTCATTTATATTACTTATTTAGAGAATAGGGGCAGGTAATGGTACATATTGTAGCTTATGTTTTATGTGGAATATTGTGCAGAAAGTGTACACTGACTTGGTTGAATAAATAATTTTAAAAGAAGTAAACTACTAAATTACATTATTTGTACCTGAATGCTTTAATACGGGAAAAAAATGGAAAAATAAAGAAATAAATCATCCAAACGGTAAGTACTTAAACTCATGGCCTCTCGTCTTTCTGCACCTCTTTCGTAGATCAGTACTTAAGTGCCATATATCCACTTCCACCTCCTAAATACTCGGCATTCTATGTCTGGACTGGTGCGATTGGGTTTCAGACTTGGACAGCACTTGTATTGTTTATGTCCAGACTGCATGCAGGTAGATACGGTCGTTGTCAGGATGGTCAGGCAGTTGTGAAACGCTGGAAAAGGAAGCAGCTGACAGCACACTGACAAAAAAATGCAAAGCTAAGGGAAAGCAAGAATTTCCTACATTTGGTGTTGCAATGAAGAACAAAACAGCTCTGGTGATGCTAAATGAAAACCATGAGCACGTCTAAAGGACAGTTTTGAATGTGAACGTGCGTTCGTTCAGTCAGAAATCATCTCTCAACAATACAATAAATGGTAAAGCTCATCAGAAGTGTCAGAAGTGGCACTTGTTACTGGAAAATCTCTTCTTATTATCGCTTCTCCCACTGCGCTATAAACATCACAATTTCCACACACCTACACATTCAACCTACTGCACAGTAAACTGTGTAAACTGTTGTGGGAAACATGGAAATCCTTAATTCATGTAAAGGAACATGAGAAAGGTTAGTAAATCCATAAAGATGTGCAGTCCTTAACAATCCAATAACTCCTGGAATTCACTAACCACCACAAACTGATGATATCTAACATTATGAGGCTATTCATGGGGGGATTTTTTTCCTTTAAGCTTGTGATATTTTCTGCTGCAGCATCTTAATCATCATAAAATGAACTTGTTGAGAACCTCTTACGTCGGGGAATGCTGCTTTCTTTGGCTGCTGACCAGATGCCCTCCAGGCAGCATGTTCATCACATCTATCCCACCAGCAGCCATGCAATTATGTTTTTCATTACATGCCAATATTATTTTAGTATTTCCAACACTGGCAACCTATCGACTTGAAGAAAAAGAGGAAGGAAAGGGTTTCAGTTGTGGAACCGTTGACATTCTCCGGTGCTCTAATGAAAAGGGGAATTTAACAGGAGCAGCTCTCGGTGCAGATCTGAAGTGTTTTTGAACTATTCTCAACATTTTTTTATTTTTGCAGTCAGAAGTGCTGTGTGTGGGAACAGCACTGTCCAAAACACACACTCTGATGACAGAGAGGACTGAGGGAGCTGATGCAGCATAAATGCAGTATAGGGAGAACATGAAATGAAGTAGAGGAAAATTGAACACGCTGAGAAGCTGCAGTCTCACGCATGAAAAGACGATAAAATGCTAATTGAGAGCGTCATCTCCCAAGGAGAATTTAACCTGGTTTGTTACGGGGTCACAAAACCTGCCTCATGTGTAGGGTTGCACCATTCCAGGAATATTCAAGGTGAAAAATTTCTATGGGAATTAATGTGAATTTATGGGACATAACAGGAATAAATAGAAATATAGGGGTTATTTGCTCAGACTGCATTGTCATGTCATATGCAGATAGAAACAACCTTTTAATGAATCATAAACAGAAATAATCCATTCATTTGTCAAATACATACAATGTGAAATGTGCCATGTGGTGACTTAGCTAGAAAGTAAGTCAACTAATGGAGAAATGTACTTTGAAAATTCACACAGGCAGTGTGGGCTGTGTACAAACTTATGCTTTAAAGTGAACAACTCATTTATAAAAGAAAGGATTTACAATAAAGAATGAATTGAAATAGCTTCAATAAAACTCCTCAATTAGCTCAATCAAGCTGCATCCCACATAACAGTAACAGCTTGATGGAATATGTCGGTGTATGATAGGGTAAAAGGTTGTTTCTATCTGCATATGATATGGTAAATACAGCCTGAGCAAATAGCCCCTACATTTCCATTTCATTCCCATTATTTCCCATAAATTCCTATTAATTCACATGAGAAGGTTTAACCTTGAATATTCCGGAAATTGTGCAACCCTACACATGAGTTGGTGACTCTACAACAAACCTCTTACTTTGCTTTAGGCTACTATCTGCTGAAATATTATGAAAAAACACAATATATTAAAATAAAATACTGAAAACAAGTATTCCTTTGGCTCAGACAGTGCAGCAGTGTGACAGGAGAGATGCAGAGGATTATAAAGTGTACTGAATCCTGTTTAATGGGATGTAATGCTGGTAAATGATCTGTACATGTGCTGGAAGAGAGTGGTGCTGAATGCAGCGCATGGTTACAATTCAATTAAATGGGCATACTTCTAACCAAAACATGCCGTAAGACCTGGAATTTTTATGTATATATATATACCCCCAGATAAGTGCACATTTTTATATTAAAACTAAGCAAAATTTCTGAGATTAACTTAACTTGGAAAATTAACGAAGATTTACCGGAAATGTACCGACCCTTTGCAACCCTACTCACATGTTTTATCATGTGGTCAACAAAAGCCTGATCTGACAGGGTGCTGCGTGCCTTAGTGTGGACCTACGCTGTGAATAACCGATGCCACGGCATCGGTAATCTGGTTGGTAGCGCTGGGGTTGCTCATGGCTCCACAGTGGAGTCGCTGCAGGAGAGGCTCTGGAAAGCTGGTTTGGATCGGTGCGGCTTTAGCCCTTCTCTTTCTCACTGGGACTCAGACAGCTTTTGGGCAGCATAACCTGGAGACAGATACAGATCCAGGGGTTAGTCCATATAAAGCTGGAGATTTATAACATGAGGCAAACAAGGCGCTGTAATACTGGAGCTGTAGGCCAGTAATCCCAGGCAGAAAGTATAATGACAGTGGTGTGTTTTAAATTGTTTTAGCTTTTTCAATACTTTTTCTAATACACTGCCTCCAATTTTAGGATATTGCAGCAGGAACGTGATCCTAAAAAATACAAAAACATGACAAGGCAAAACAGGACTGTTTCACCACCTAATCTACATGCATCTCCAGATGAGGTGAAAACCAGGCTGAATGTAAAAATTTCCTGAAACAAGCAGGTAAGTGAAGATTTCTGCAGCACAGACCTCACAAGGAAAGGTGTGTGCCTGCTGCAAATATTAAATATGAAGACTTAAAGATTAATGTTATGTTAGTTTCTCTTCTCTTTAGTCTTCATGATGCTTACACAGCTCTTTAGTTCACAAAGCACTGAGCTAAATGCTAACGTGAGCATGTTCTCACCACGACAATGTGAACATGCACTTTAACCTCATAAAGTGGTTTTGCATGTGCTGAAGTGCAAAGCCAACAAAGTGCAGCACACAAAGCAACATGCTTCACTGGATGACCACACTTCAGGATTTCCTGGAAGCCCCTCAAGTGCCTAAACTCAATGACGTTTTTATAATGAAGTGGAAACACTGACATTATACTTAAGGCCTGATGGCAACAATGGTGGAAGAAGTACACACCAACATGCTTATATAAACAACGCCACCCCGTCTAGTTTTAATTCTATGATTCTTGATTTTGAGCCCTGTGGCACTTCCGCGCCGCCATTCAAGGTTATTAACCATTAAGAGTCAGATAAGAGCCAGATAACACAGTGCTACTGTGCAGACGACCCTTTGATAAGCGGCGGCTCGTGCCTCGGCTAACCTCCACCAACCTCCGTCACTCTGGAGTCGACGTTGTACGACATCCAACCGCACGAATCCACTGCTAATCAGAATTAAGTCGGCCAGAGGAGGAGCATTTCAGAGATAGTGCAAAATGTTATCGGAGATGTACTAAAAGAGGACAGTAAAGTACTGAAGTAATGTGCTGTCTGAGAGAACCATTTTCATAATCTATGAAAGGCAAAGTTGGTTCAGATTTAAGATTTTTTGGTATATTTGTTAAAATTCTCATTACATACCGACATCAATAAATCAAATCCAGAAGAAAAAAATCAAAAATCTGTCCTGAGTGAAATGATTGATGGACTACCTGTCTGCCTGCATGCACTCTGCTTTTACACTCATTGCACATCACCGGACCTGCTGCGAGTACAAACAATAGCTACGTTTGCTGTTGAGGTTCATTATGATGTTTATGTTCATAATGATAATTTCAGGGGAGTGGATTTGGAGGGACGGACTGTCAGCGTTGTCTCTCTAGATTTAGGGACTTTTTGAGCTGAGAGTGGGAAAGAGTTGACAAAACTGGGCTTCTTTTTCAGCTAAAAAGTTAGTTGGTTTAATTTCTCAAGACCGTCCACCCTGCCTTTAATCGTTTCTCTTATTATTCACAAAAAGTGATAAAGGTCAGTAGTTCTGCCTTTTAAAATGTGAATATACGATTTTCTTCGTACTCAGTCAGTTGGTGAGCCAAAATGAGATATTTGAAGAGGTCAGCGTTTTTAGGAATGTAACAAGCTTTATTTTTCAAAATATATTTTACTCTTTCATAGACCGGACAAAAAATAATTAAATCAAGAAAATTGTTACTTGCAGCCCTAGTTCTTGATGTAAACCAAACCACTGTTAGGTTGCAAAGATCAAGGATAGAGTTCATGAATCGGTATAGCTGAAAAGACACTGAGGATGTATTGATAAACATGACATATCTATATTAACTCAAGCAAACAACAAAACATTTGTGCAGACTTTCTGGAAATATCCTCAGCGGCCTCACTGTTAAGAGAACAGCAGTTCTCCTTGAGTCTAAAAGCAGAGGAGAGCCCTCTTTTGGTTCAGTGTCACAGTCAGAAATCATGTTCTGGCTCTGTAACAGCAGCTATCAAGGAGACGATAAGCCTCCCTGCTGCCTGACTGCAATCATATCAATGACCTTGTCGAGGGATTTCTGAGAGGTATATTTCACTAAAGCACAATCAATGACAAGAGATTAAATGCAAGTATTTAGGAGCTGTTCAGTGCAAACTTGCATTTAAATGTGAAAAAAGACATTACCTGCCAAAGAGACCATGAAACTGAGACACAGAGCAGACTACACAGCGTTTTGGCAACACTCTGTTTGCTGTGCCAAAATGGTAATCACTGCCCCAAATGTTAATTACATACCAGCAGCTGTTCTATTCAGAACAACAACTTTAACTTGTCTGAGATGTTGTAATCCAGGCAGTAGTGGGCCATCAAGGAGGCTACTGGTGTTAGCTTGGGTGTGTTTGAAGCTTACTTTCTCAGTAAACCTAGACCCACTGTGGAAGAGGCAGGGCGGCCTACACAGGGATAAAGTTACAGAACCCTGGGATCCTGAGCAAATGGCATGGGAACTAGTTTATCTACCTCAGGACATGGCTGTAATGAAACAGATAACAATAATGATGAGAAGAAGAGAAGCTAATTGTCTTGGTGAGCAAGCAGATTTATAAAAAAGGGAAAAAAAAGGCTGCAATCAGGTGCAATAAAAAGGAACTGGTTGCCCCTTATGTAATAGCAAATGATGGATGGATGAATGCTGACAGTGCAAGAGGAAGTGAGGACAAGACGCTCTGTGTTTCCCCTGGAAGTTCATCATGAGTGATCCAGAAGGCCAGTACCTCACAAACTGTTCCTAAAAGAAGAGGAGTGAGGAATCTTTTTTCAGCTTTTCCATGCAAGATTTAGTCACACAGCCCCAAATGTGTGCATGCAAGGCTTTGGGAAAACTATCCTTCTGGGAGGAAGTAAGTATGAAAACAGGAAGAAGGTAAGGAGGGTATTAAGAAAATAGAAACAGGGCACTTTGGGATCCTTCCTTGTGTGCATAATGTCAGACTTTGGAAAACTGAACAACCATATGTATTAGACCAGACCTATATTCCTACAATAAGTTAATACAAAATGTCTCAACATCTACGCTGTGACATTATAGGTTAACTCAGCTTGTCATGCTGTGACAAGCTGAGTCCCTGTCCCTCCTGCAGACAGCAGAGTATATATAATCAGGTCACATGGATGAAGACGCTACCTTTGACCACAGAAACTGTCAACTTTTTGTCCCGTTTCTGTTTAAATTACAGATGTATCTGGCAATTGAACATTAGATGTCGTAAATTTTAGTTATCAGGTTTGAAAAAAAAAAAAAGCAGGTAATACTGAGTAACTGCTATTTACAGCTCCTGAAATAACACTGCAATGATTCTGAGGACTAACGTTTCCTTTAACTAAACCAATCTAATCTGAAATTTATCTGAATGTCATCAAAATGTTGACATTTGCGTCATATCTTTAGAGAACGGTGATAACTGGAGCATTTTTCAGGTCAGTATTAATATCTATGATATGCACTTGGTGGTGACTCATCTCTCCCACGTAGTGCAAATAAACCTGACAAAGTCTCTTTGGTATGTTGTAAATTTCCTGTATTGATCAAAATGCACTGCTCACCTCTGAAATGTTGAATTTCCCTAAAACGAGCATTTTCCTCTTTTTATTTGGTATATAAGGCACGTTTGTCACCTTTTAGGGAAAAAGAGAATATAAAGGGAGAGAAGTTGGACGTTAGCCTGTCATTCTCTACAGTGTCTTGTGGAGTGGAGAGGAGTAATAGGTCAGCACAATCTAAAAAAACAAAGTATGAGAAGCAACTATCAGATCTGGGTTTCAAAAATGCCACTTTTGTTCTTCAACAACTTTAACTGTAATCTCATGTGACCTTTGGGGTTAAAGTGGGACAGAAAGGTTAAAAAGTTCTTCTCCACATAATGACATTTAGCGAATAGAGCGAGACTGTCAGACGACATGACAGAGGTCATGAGCCAGACTTGAACTCACAACACAAGCTCACATATGTGTTAACCCAGCGATCTGCCGGTACACCCGGCCGGACCCGGCTTGAATCGGACCGCTTGGCACGCGAGTGTCGACCACAGACTGCATGTTCATCTACAAATTCTATCAAAAAGGCCATAATTAAAGTACAGTTCAATAAAACACACAAACTGCCAATAAAAAAAGGCCTGTCCAGAAATAGGAGTTTGATCACAATGTCCAAAACCTCAACAAGCACACAAGCCTGTACTTATAAAAGCAGGACAATGACGGGGGGGGGAACGGAGCAGTTAAAGGTTTCATTAGAGAACTGGGCTTCCAAAAAACAAGACACTGTTTGCTTCTTTTAGCAGACAATACATGGTTAAAGACGTTTACTTGATTGTGTTGCTGCGATAACTTCAAGTAGCATGAAGATAATTTGTGGCCTTAAGGTTTTATCTGACACAATAACATGCTGCTATGAATTTACAGGATCAACATTATGATTATCTGCGGTTTAAGACACATGCTAGATCTGATGTAGAAAAACATGTGCGTGATAAACAGCAAGGCGTCGAACAGAGAGTGGTTGTAAGATAAACACTTGAGAAAGTAAGGTCTGTTTTTTGGAGATGTGAATGGTCAATTCAGATTGGACCACAGCATTTAGAGGGCCATCACCTCCCAAAAACATAACCTTTACAAGGCTCTAATTTAGGATTTATAAGAGTGTAAAAGCATGTTTGTGCTACTAAAACTTGTGTTTGCTGCTGTGAAACTAAGCAGGATTTGTTAACAGTTATGCTATGGTTGCTCAAGCCTGAGACACCAACAGGAAGGGTCTTGTTAAGTTTGATTAGACCTGACAAAATCACCTAACTGAGGACTCACCCATGTAAACAATGAATTAAACAGACAATAAATTAAACAGAAAAACAAGAACAAGTATAAAGTGACATTCTGACAAATAAGACAACTTGAAAACATGAGAGCTGGTCAAGAAATATAAGAATATATCCATGATTGTACCGTACCTTTGTGTGCTCACAGCAGAGAAGCCACCGCAGACATTGTAGTGCAAATCTGAACTCTGCTGTGAAGAGAGACCCGGAGCTGGTCAGAGTGCAGGGAAAAAACAAACAGAGGGGGGAAAGACAGAGATAAAGAGACAAAAGAAAGCAGAGTTAGCGATGTGCAGCCGATCATGTGCGGTTCCAGCCACTCGACGAGCTGAGCGCTCTCTCAGATCAACACGCACAGACTGATAAAAGCAGCCTTCCTCCTCTGGATTATGTTTCCTCCTCCAGCCTGCTGACAAGTAGCCATGTGACTCCAGGACCCATTCAACACTGAGTCAGAGGCTGCTGCTCGGTCGTATTAATCTGTCTGTCACACACATCTGTCTGTCACACACACACAAATGACCTCAACCACAAGGTGGAAATTCAACCCTGATGATCAATGTCCCTCTTTAACAAACCGTAACGGTGGATTTGACTGTTTCAGACCAGCGGTTCCCCACGTTTGGCTTGTGACCTCTTAAAACTAATCAATGACTACAACGCCTCGTTACTGATTGCAAATGTCTACCGGTTGTGACCAGTTTAACTACAGTGATTTTCCTTACTTTATTTGTACTATTTTTACAGTCCTGAAGGAGTACAAATATTCAGTAATTCACTAAATAGCAAAGTTTAGTGGCGGAAATGTGTTTATGTAGCAGACATATGTGTGAATCATCTTGCCGACAGCTATCATGCCACTACTTTAGCCCATTTACTACAACAGACTAAAAGTCTACATGCTAGAGGCCGTGTGACACTGTATTAGCATGCTAAGATGCTACACTAAGATGGGGAACATGGTAACATTATACATGTTAAACATCAGCATGTTAGCTTTGTCATTGTGAGCATGTTAGCATAGTGACGTTTTCGTTTAGGTCATAGACCGTACATAAAGTTGGACGACATGACAGCTACTCATAAGTAAAGTCGGAACATCTGGATCGCCCCCTGGTGGTTCGCTGCGGTATAGGTCATAATGTCCACCCCCTCCATGCTAGCTGATGGGACATGGGCCAAACTAAAAAGTCAAAGTACATGTCAAAATTTGTCCCAAGTGAGAGAAACCATGTCGACACAAAATGCAGATTGAAGAGACAGACCATAAGTGTTGTTCGATAAATGCTACTTAAGTTAAGAAATTTTGTGTATAATTTGTTATTATTAAGGAGTCGGAGGAAAATAAGAAAAGCAGCCAAAGATATCTGCATCCATCCATCCACCCATCTTCAACCACTTATCCCGTTAGGGGTCGTGGGGGGGCTGGAGCCGATCCCAGCTGGCATTGGGCGAAGGCGGGGTTCACCCTGGACAGGTCGCCAGTCCATCACAGGGCACATACAGACAGACAACCATTCATGCTCACATTCACACCTACAGGTAATTTAGAGTCATCAGTTAACCTGCATGTCTTTGGATTGTGGGAGGAAACCGGAGTACCTGGAGAAAACCCACACTAACACGGGGAGAACATGCAAACGACCTCTAGTTCTTATCACACTGATGTACAGTATGTTCAACAAGGTTGGAAATTAGCTCCAGTCACCAGTCAACTGCTGGTAAAATATGCAAGTGGGTGCTAGATTTTCATCAATCAACTGCCAAGAAAAACAATGGTAATCTGTAGATTTTGGAAATCACCAGCCACAGTGGAAGGTGGACAAAAAAGTTCATTTCCCACCCTGATGTTCAAGTGTTCATTTTTCTGATAAGTTTGCTTTAAATTAGTTATTTGATGCTATAAAAAGGTGTCATGATTGACATCTGTGAACGATGGCTGCTCTGAGTGAAGTAGTGGAGTCTGAGGCTCAACAGGAGAATTAACTGTAACTTTCCATAACCATCACAAGTCTGTCAGTTTGATCATAAATCTAGTTACTGAGCTATCATGGTTAGTTGTTGTGTCTTTCTAGCCAAACAGCTACTGTGGTGCTAACACAGGTTCACGCTCGCAAGCTGTGCTCGGTTTGTGATTGGCTCAGGTGGGTGGGTGTGTGGGCGGGACCTCCGTACCGCGGCTCCTGCACCTCCGACCACGACTGCGCAGACCCAAACTGATGTCAAAATGTCAAGATGGCAGCTCCCTTATCCAGGATACTTTGGCCTCACTTTTGTACACTGGGAAGTGGAGATGTATGGTCCGTCACATCTAAGTTAGCATGTTTAACTAGGCCACATTCAGACCGACTAGAGGCCTGTGTAACAAAATGCACTGAGCTAAATACTAACATGCTCACAATGACAAGGTTAACATGCTGATGTTTAATGTTTACCTTGTTCACCATCTTAGTTTAGCATGTTAGCATGCTAACCAAAGAAATTCTTAGTCTGTTAACATGGTTTTTATCATCTAATCGATTAGTTAATTTCTCTACTAATAATCACACAAAAGCACCTCTTCAAATCTTGCGTTTCGCAGAAGTGTGCTCATATGTTTCTTGGAAATAAGTCGTTCAGCCTGGAAAAAAGTCTAAAAACTTAGTCGACTTAAACCAAAAGACCGATTAGTCGACTAATCAACTAAGAGGGGGCAGCCAGCTTTTTTCTTTGATAAACCAAAGTACTGGACAAATTACATTTCTAACGGTGGCGGTGGTGGTTATTACAACTCATCCTTAACATGTTGGTGCTAGAGGAAAAGTTAGGGGCTTTCCAATGTTAGGATACATCCTCTGGGAACAGTGAATGTCTGGATGAAATTTCATGACAATCCCTCGTATAGTAATTGCTATATTTCATTCTTGACCAAAAGTAGTTGATGGCCATTGCCACCCATACAGGCGCACGGCAAGCATGGCTAAAAACACATTCCAGCATCATAAAAAAAAGGCAGCGACAATGGGCAAAAACATGCAAAAACATATATGGTCCTTTAATCACATGAGGATTACATGCAGTGTTTTCCATGTGGAAATACTTCATCTAGTCTGAAGGTCTATTACAGTCCATTTCTCAATCTACCAGAGTGACATAAATACATGTTGCCACACACAGACAATAGGTGACCAGCTGGTAAATAAAAGGCTTTCAGCATTAAAAATTCAAGGGTGACGTGAAAGGGAGCGCCACAAAAGCCTGGCTTACAACCGCATACAAGCAAATGAATGACCTCTCTCTCATTCCATGTAATACAGACTGCAAGACACGGAGTGAGTCATTGTGTACGAGCTTTCTTTAGAAAACTGGACAGCTTGACTTCTCATGAAGGGCACTGCAACTTTGCCAGGAAGCCTCTGAGCATTAATATAGTGAATAATTGATCTATAATCCGAAATAAGCAGTACAAATGATTACTGGAATCGTGTATATCTCAAGATTGAAACTAGTGCAACTTTAGAACTGCATGTTTTTTGGCATGTTTATAAATTTGCACAGGATGTTTATTCATGTGCTAATATGTGTGCAGAAAACGAGTGGGAAAGCAATGACATGTTGCCTAATATGTCTTTAATTATTAACCAGTAATGACTTTTGGACATAATTGCAGATGCTGACATTTCTGCACAGCATTTTAATAATTTTTGTCTCCTGGACTTACTTTTAAAATAAGTCGGTTTTAGGGTAAATTTTCCTCCCTGGCATGCTGCAGGTTCTTAGTGCATTTGGCAATGGAAAAACAAACTTGTCATGTCATAGAGGAATCAACACTATTACACAATTAATCCCACATAAAGTCATAAAAGCCGGTAGATTAATTGTGTTTTGCAGTGAACAAAGAACAGTCCTGTGATCTAAACAAGTTGCTTACCCGTTGGCCAAATAATCAAGTGCTGCATTCCACATCAGCTTATTTGAGCCTTAAGGCTAAAGAAATACCCAACCTCAGGCAGAACCTGAGTGTGTGTGTGTGTGTGTGTGTGTGTGTGTGAGATATAATTGTTTGTCCCCGGGGGATGAGGGATCACTGTGGAGAGTCACATGCATGTCTTGCGGGGGAAAAGAAACACAGTCAATGCCACAAGCAGCTAAAATTGAAGTCCACTTCAAAGTCTGGGGCTTTCCTCAATCCCAACAGTGTGCTAATAATAGCATTATCCACTGTGGTCAACCATATTAAGAGCCGTGACCTCATGCGTTCAAGGTCAATTGACAACTTTTTCTTAACCATGACCAACAGACGATACGCTTATTACACAACAACCACAGAATAGAAACACTGTCCTCATTCTTGCTGGCTGTGACATTTTCGATTAATTTATTGAGCCAGTTTTTCAAGATTTAAAGTTCATTCATTGTCACCAATTTTTTGGTTAAATGTGTTGAAATAAAGCAATCTGTGCTGCGTCCAAACCATTTCATGCATATTACAAAACGCATTCCTCTGCTGAAATAAATAATAAATAAAAAAACAATTGACAAGAAATTATGCACAATAAATAGTTTCTATAAAGTTTTAACAACTCGGAAATTCTTACTCAAGCTTCCTGTTCTCTCCCTTCAAGTCTAAACAAGTCTGCTAGGCCATGTTCCTAGACTAGGATTACACACTCAAGTGGTCAACCCAGGACAAACAGGTTATTGTGTCAACAGGTGACGCTTACAAGCAAAATCTGTGCAGCCTAATTTCAAACCTCCAAAACGCGATAGAAACTTACCAGAATACTGCTCAGTGCCCTCACCCACTCTCCAAGACTGCCCTCAACGCTGTATATCACTGATAGCTGCCCTGTTTGTGGATCTCTATGGGGACTTGGCGGTGGTGTATGTTGATGGCTGTGCCTCTGTTAGCCTGAAATAGCTCAGCAGTTTAAGAAGTCAGCCATCTGCCTCTTCTTTCAACATGCAGGCGTCTCTGCCTCCCTGCTCTGTTCTGCACAGCCTAGCGACCACGCTAACTTCACTCAGTTTTTGGCAGGGTCCAGCACTTTAGCATGACCGTGCTAAGTTATGTGCACACACAGTCACTGGAAAACGTCCAGTCTCAGCTAACAGCTGCACTCGGTCAATGTATGCCAATCTCTATCGCGGTTGTGCTTACAGCTAAGACAGCACCTGTCTTTGGGGTGAAGAGGGATTGAGGAGGCAACTAAATCCTGGCAGCTTACATAATGCCTGTCCATTGTCCTCTACTCTAGAAAAGAAAAAGCAATCACCACTCAAGTATTTTTATACCTTGAAGAGGGTTAGAGTGTGTTGTAGGCGGTCAATACACACTCTCAAATGGAAACAAAATGTCATGTGGAAACATTTTTACTGCCTGCAGACTAGAGATGTCGTTAACCTCAAAGTAAAAAGCTATGTTAGTTAGAAGATGAAAGGTTTATGCTCAAGAGGGAGACAACATGTTACACAAGCAAGTCAACATAGAGCTCATGCAACATATCATGAAGGCCAAATTCTAGCATCACAACCGTACAGGACTGACTGTTTTGGGTAGTAATGTTTCCATTAACAAAACTTAACATTTACCTTAACATTAACACTTACATGTCCTTCTTTCGTTGCATATAGCTTTGTAAAAAGTCCTTGCTGCTTCTGTATCTTAGCTAGCATCATCTCCAGACAGGTTTCTGGATTTTTCTGCTTGTTTTATCTCAAGTGACGGCTCAAGTTGTGTTCTTTGAATACAGCCACATGTTTGTAGCAAACTAAGCACACAGCTTCAGTGCCAATCTCGCCCAGGCGACGCTGCTTCAAACATCACTCATGTCAATTTACATCAGTGTGAAGTCTGACAGGAAGAAGCACACTAACAACACACAAGCATTTCAAACAAAAGCTATTTACTGTTTTTTTTTTTTTTTTTTAGCTTCGCAAGTCAAATTGTGTGGGTTGTGTGAGACCTCTCAAGAATCATCACGAGGGCCACGGGCCATATAATGCCCGTCTAGTGTGGGAAAACTATACAGTGGCCGACGCAAAAACAGAAAACAGGCATGAAAACAGAAACAGCGTGAATCTAGAGCCAGTGTTTGGTTTGTCCGTTCCGGCTACTGTAGAAACATGGAGGCCAGCTCCGTGACGACAACCTGCTCCTTACGTAGACATAAACGCCTCATTTTAAGGTAATGAGAACACAATGATTCTTATTTTCAGGTGATTATACACTAAAGAAAACATATTATTGTATTATATTCCATATATAATACTGTCTGACTGTGTATCAGCTGTGTCTCTTCTAAAGATTCAAGGTCTCGCCTATTTTTAACTGTGCGCAGCTCACAGCAGCAACAGACAGTGAAGGTGATCTTCTGACTGTATATTGACATCATACCAGCACCATTACTACACGTTCAATGTGTATATCTGCTTTTTTTAAAATGATAGTAAAGTGTATTCTTGAACTGCAAAACATCCTGTCTCAGCACATCTCCCTCTCTTTATAACTGCCAGGGATCAGGGGCAAAAATGTTTACTTACAATGAGTGTTTGTGTACAAAAAGGAATATAAGCCCATCCATCTTTACTTGATTTTTTAAAACCTGCATTAACTCAATTTTCGGCCACTTGGGCCAGCGCAGCAAGCTGTAAGCACAACACATTACATACAGTACTACCTTAAGAAGTTATGGTGAATGTGTTGGCAACATTAGCACTGCAATGCAGTTGTGTTTCTGGCCATGTGGTGAATGTACGTTCAATATTTTCTCTCTTCTTTTAGCTCCTCTGGGAAATATCTGAGTCTTTAACTACTAAATGCTCCACTGTGTTCACCAGCTAGTGTCTAATTTTCTTGTTTTGTACTGGACAGGTGGTGAACAGTGAGTTTATGAGAGCTTTTTGCTGAAAATGGATTCCTGCTGTGGCTGAAACTGATCGCAATGGTGAGACCAGAGCAGTAAAGCTGTCAGCCGTAAAACAAAAGCAATGAGCTGAAAGATGCTAAAGCTCTCTGGAGAGCTGCAGGGAACAGCAGTCAAGTAAGGCTGTGGCTTTATCGAGCAAAACCCCTTCACATTACAATAAGTAATTTGATCCATTCATAATACAAAGATATTGATTTCTGCAGCTTTTAAGTATCAACTGCGGTATCAGCCTCACAAATCCCATAAGAGTTGGACCAGGGGTGGGCAATTATTTTTCCTGGGGGGGCCACATGAGAACCCAGATTACTGTCAGATGTAGCTTCTATTTTATCACTATAGGAAACATACTGGGCACTTATTTTTCAGCATTTATTAAACTGAAAATCACTCGAAACAGCATATTAAGAAAATGACATTATATGCTGGAGTCTTTGAAATGTACAGGACTCGAAGGAACGTTTCCATTAACAAAACTTAACATTTAACTTAACAATAACACTTACATTTCCTTATTTCGTTGCATGCAGCTTTGTAAAAAGTCCTTTCTGCTTTAGTATCTTAGCTAGCAGCCCTTCGGGGCGGCAGTAGCTCAGTCTGTAGGGAGTTGGCTTGGGAACCGGAGGGTCACCGGTTCAAGTCCCGATATGGACCAAGAACTGAGTGTGAACTGGTAGCTGGAGAGGTGCCAGTTTACCTCTTGGGCACTGCCGAGGTGCCCCTGAGCAAGGCACCAAACCCCCAACTGCTCGGGGCGCTTGTCAGGAGCAGCCCCCTCACTCTGACATCTCTCCATTGATGCATGTGCATGTGTGTGTTTCGGGATCTGCACGTACCGTGTATAAGTTAACAAACAGAGTGTAAAAGTTGAATTTCCCCTCGCGGGACTAATAAAGGTTGATCATCTTCTTCTTCTTCGGCTGTCCTCTCCTTCTCATCTCCACATAGGTTTCTGTATTTTTCTACATGTTTTGTCCCACAGTGACGGCTCAAGTTGTGTTCTTTGAATACAGCCACGTTTGTTGCAAACTAAGCACAAGGCTTCACTGCCAATCTCGCCCAGGCGACGCTGCTTCAAACATCACTCCCGTCAATTTACATCAGTGTCAAGTGTGGCAGGAAGAACCACACTAACGATACACGAGCATTTCAAAACAAAAGCTTTTTTTCTTAACCGTCTTTTTTAGTTTCGCAAGTCTAATTGTGTGGTTTGTCTGAGACCTCCCGGGCCGAGAACCATCATGAGGGATGTAATGCCCAGGTATGAGTTAGACCATAATAAAAACACTGAACTGGCACTGACACTGAACTGAGACTTGTTGCAATGCTTCTATTCCAGTAAACTCTGATAAATAATGACTGCAGAAGGATTACAACTCTGTGGTATATTACCCAAAGGAATTATACATCGACCCAAGAGAAACTCAGGCAAAGAGAATACTAAATACAATGGTTGGCCAAGGTTAATGACTGTTTATTACCCTCCACTACATGGTTTTACAGTCACCAGCTACTGGTCCCGTCCAGCTCCAGAAGTGTTAGGGTGTGGTACTTTCTTCTCATAACTGTGTCCAGGGCTGCTCAGGTTGCACCAGCTGCACAAAAGATAAAGCCACATTCTCACAGAAACACGGTAATTGTGGAGCTTTGACCCGGTGCGCTTGTAATAACTGTATTTACTCTCACAAGACTCAGACTGGGACGGGAATGAAGTACCTCCCCGTCAGGCTCGCAGACCCAAAACAAAGGTCTTCAATCTCATACTACTGTCAAATACAAATCAGCCTTTTATCCATTTCCTGGGAAACAACATAATATGATTACACAACCAAAATGCTGCTAGTAAATACTGAGAGAAGACATGAGAGTTTAAACTTATAACCACATGGGAAAAGATGACAACAGCAAAGGAGAAGGCGGGGAGAGTTGGGAGGATGCCTCACTATGTGTTATGCAGTTTGGTGGATAATTAGATGCTCCAAAGAGACTACAAACTCAATGTCTTAATGAGGTTTGATGTGAGAGGACAGTAGCCCAAACTCGTTCCGAGGTGTACTGCCAAATTAAATACAACTTACAGTAGGCTCGGACAGAGCAACAGCCAAACAAGCAAAATGAATTATTATCCACAATTTCTAATAGTAAACAGACCTAAAATAATAGTGTTCAGTTTAGATTAAGACAGATGTTTAGGCCTGATGTGTTTAACCAAACGCTGGGCCTGTTTATCTGCAGAGGGGAAGGTAAAATAAACATGAAGAGCCGATAGGCCATGATTAAAAAAAAAAGCTTATTATCAACCTCTTTTCCTTCCTTGTCTTCTGCATGACCAAGCAATTCACAGCAAGAATGTGGAGACACTCTGCTGCTCAACTGTTTGTGCTTTCACATTTTTTCCCCTCCACCAGCAAAATGCACCATTGTTGTCACAAATCAGTTCACAATAAGTCTGTTTGACATATTCCACCACGGCGAAGGAAAACAAATAAAAGCGGAGGCTGTGATCGCACAGATAAGATGGATCTGTCCAATGTGTTCGAGGATTACGCGGCAAAAAGGAAGCCGAACAGCTCTGGAATTTGAAAGTGCAGATCGAACAAGGTCAGATTCACCGAGACAAACATTTCTGATTTGTACGAGTCCTTGAGGGGGTCAGGTTGTGTAAAACAACAACATCGCTGTGGTTTGATTTACTTAGATTTAATAACCCGTAGCAAAAGATAATGGTTTATTTTGTGTCTCGGCTTGACATCAAAGTAAAATATCTCCTCAGATAACCTGGAGCACATTTGGAGATGATACTGGCGAGTCAGCAGCAGAGACACATCCTTCCTCCCTCCTGCTAGAGGGCATGTCCTGACATCTAATAGCCACGTGACAGAAACAATTAAGGGACCATGGTTGCCAAACTGAGGTGCAGGGACCTGATGGGTCGTGATAGGTCCATGGCACACAAACTTATAGGGATGTCATTCAGTATGTAATCATTATGGTAACAAATAGGGGTGGGCAACACCTATGTATGACAATTTTTTTCTCTATATCTATATATTTCCTTCATTTGAGTCAATGCAGAGGTGGAAGGAAGTTATTGCTTTTATTGTTGAAGTCAGAGTAACTAGATGTCGTATCCGTTCTGTATCCGTCAGCCAAAAACAAACAGTAGCCGGCCAACCGCAGAGAGCAGAAACCAACAGACCAACCAACCTATATGGTCACATTTTAAATCCAACGTGGTAAACACTACACATACAAGAAAGTACGAAACACTTTGGGTTTCACACATTGCCAGGAAAAGCAGAGCTAGAAGAGCTGCATGCTAACTCTGTCATGGACAGGAAATGTTATCGTACTGCAGCACGCCAGCCGTCACTCTCATCTCTGTGGTCAAATCAGCGACGCTACAACTGCAGAGCACCATATTCAGACATTGATGTTAAATACATCCAAACGGCCCAGATGGAGCTGAACATGGACGTATAAAGAAAACGGAAATGACACAGAGCTAGCAAGCTAGCGTATAAATTAAATAGAAAATACCACTAATTTGTGAGGAAAATGTCTTTACTCTTTGATTTTTGGGTTGCTGGAAAAATAAATAAATAAAAAATGACTGACAATGGCGGATATATTTGCCTTCAGGATATCTGTCTACATACAAGCTGAAAATCAAACATTTTTACTGTATTAATTTAGATATTATCCAAAGTAAAAGTCCCTGTGTATGATTCAACAACTGACTATGATTCAGTGTTTTAAAAAAATTAAATAAATAAGATAGCATTACTTGTAGTATCGCAATACATATCGAATACACCAAAGTATCGCGCTCGTATCAAATCGGGAGAGAGGTGAATAGTCCCAGCCCTATAACAACAGCAGCCTAGATGAATGTTCTCATGAATTTCTTTTTAATTTAATAAAAATAAGTCTCTATATTGACACTGAACTATATTTTGGATTTGACTGACATATATCCTGTATGAGCATCACCAGTTTTCCTTCTTCCCAGTCAAAACTCTATCTATCCTGTCCTTTACATGGCATATAGCTGCCTCAACAACCCCGCTCAGATAAATCTCGGTAGCCTCACTTGCATCAGAGCACTCGTTTCTCAGATTCATACGGTAGACCTTTACAGGAAACAGGAAAAGCACAGGTGGAACTAATAACAAAAACCACGGCTCAGTAGCGGCAATTCATGTTATTATTTTCAGCTGCATCTGACAAGTCAAAATGTCTGCTGTGAAAACGCCATTTCACAAAAGAGGAGTTGCCTGTATTTCTGTTCTAAATCATTATTTATTGAATATTTCAACGTTTTGATGGTTAGAGAAGAACTTGAATAGCGACTTGTTTGGGCTTTTGTAAGCCGTTATAGCCATTTGTCATTATGTGGAGATTTTAAAGCACAATGCTATATCATGTTCCCTCATTAGTGTGCACCACTTTTATATTCAAATCTAAAGGTGCACCTTTCATTATAATTTCAAAAATTACAGCCTGCAGCTCAAAAAAGGAAGAAAAGGGCATCTAAAAATTTGATTATTTCATAAGCTCAATCAAAAAAAAGGATTTACAAAACAGAAATGTCCAGCTTCTGAAAAGTATGTGCATTTATTTACTCGATACTTGGTTGGGGCTCCTTTAGCATGAATTACTGCATCAATGCAGCGTGCCATGAAGGAGATCAGCCTGTGGCTTTGCTGAGGTCTTATTGAACAGGTTGCTTTGATAGCCTTCAGCTCATTTGTATTGTTGGGTCGGATGTTCCTCGTCTTCCTCTTGGTTCAGGTCAGACCATGTGGCTGGCCAATGAAGCACAGTAATATCATGGTCAGCAGTCAGTTAGCAGACGTTTAGGCACTGTGGACAGGTGGTAAGTCCTACTGGAGTAGGAAATCAGCATCTCCATGACGCTTGAAGCATGAAGTGCTCTAAAACTTCCTGGTAGACGGCTGCATTGACTTTGGACTTGATAAAACTAACAGTGGACTAACAGCAGCAGATGATATGGCACCCCAAATCATCACCGACTGTGAAAACTTCACACTGGACTTCAACCAACTTGGATTCTGTGCCTCTCCACTCTCCCTCCAGACTCCTTGATTTCCAAATGAAATGCAAATTTAAATTCATCTGAAAAGAGGGCTTTGGACCACTGAGTAGTGGTCCGGTTCTTCTCCTTAACCCAGGTAGGATGCTTCTGACTTTGTCTCTGGTTCAGGAGTGGCTTGATACTAGGGATGCGACATCTGTAGCCCATTTCCTGAAGACATCTGTGAGTGCTGGCTCTTGATGCACTGATTCCAGCCTCTGTCCAATCGTTGTGAAGCTCTCCAGAGTTCTATGCTTAACAATCCTCTCAAGGCTGAGGTCATCCTCGTTGCTGGTGCACCTTTTCCTACCACACTTTTCCCTTCCAGTCAACTTTCCATGACTTTGCTTCAATACAGCACTCTGCAAACAGCCAGCCCTTTCAGCAATGACCTTCTGTGGCTTATCCTCCTTGTGGAGGGTGTCAGTGATCGTCTTCTGGACAACTGTCAAGTCAGCAGCCTTCCCCATGAATATGGTTGTGTGTACTGAACTCGACCGAGACATACACAGTATTTATACTGTATGACTAGTAATTCAATCAAAATCAAAAAACAAATATTCTAATATTATGAGATACATTTTCTTTCTTTTTTTTTGAGCTGTAGGCTGTAATTATTGAAATTTAAATGAAAACTTGAAAAACTCTACATGTAATGAGTGTAAAATATATTACATTTTCAATTTCTCACATAACTGCTGAAAAATATTGAACTTTTTCATGATATTCTAATTTTCTGAACTGCACCAGTAAATGGTACAATAGAACAACAAAAACCTCAAAAGGAGGTCAGTGGGTTGAAATATAGGGTTTCCTGGTGAGAATCAATGGGTTATATTGAGATAGAGCTCATTTAATTGACAAAATTAATCAGATAATTGGCATTCCTGCTTCTCAAATGTGAGACGTTGCTAATTTTCTCTGATTTCTATTAATGTACATTGAATATCTTTGGGTTTTGGGCTGTTGTTCAAAGAAAACAAGCTGAGGATGTCCCCTTGACTGCTGGGAATGTGAAATGGATCTTTTTCACCGTTTCTCCACCATCATAAAAAACAGATTAGTAGTAGTTAATGAATAGCTGCAGTTGCCATTATCCATACACTTTGCAGGCTATATACAGGAACAAACAGCGTAATATCATTTGCATGTTCAATTTCTCTTAGATTAACTTGACAATTCTTTATAATTAAGGTGAGAGACTGAGCCATCCGTGAGGGACCACTGTATAGCACTTTGGTAAACATTAGTTGTTTTAAATGTGCTCTACAAATATACTAAATCTGGATCTTGAGCTCAGCCATCCGAGAGGGACTCCGAGTAGAGCCGCTGTTCCTTTGCATTGAAAGGAGCCAGTAGAGGTGGTTTGGGCATCAGGTATCGATGCCCCCTGGGCGCCTCCCTAGGGAGGTGTTCCAGGCATGACCAGCTAGGAGGAGACCCCGGGGAAGACCCAGGACCAGGTGAAGAAATTATATCTCCACACTGGCCTGGGAACACCTTGGGATCCCCCTGTCAGAGCTGGTTAATGAGGACCAGGAAAGGGAAGTTTGGGGTCCCCTGCTTGAGCTGTTTCCCCCGAATAAATGACTAATGAGAGAATTCTTTATAATTGACTGAATGAATGATGAATGAATGAATGAATAAGGCTGTTTTATATCATTATACAGTAAACTGAATACTTGAGTTTGCATGTTCTCCCTGTGTTACCGTGGGTTGTCTCAGGGTTCTCCGGCTTCCTCCCACTGTCCAACAACATGTAGTTCAGTTTAATTCAAGACTCTAAATTGCCCGAAGGTGTGATGGATGGATGGATATTGAATACTTCAACTTTTTGATGATTGGTAAAGAACTTGGCATAGCCACTTGTCATTATGTGGACATTTTATAGCACAATTATGCTCCTTCATAAGTGTGCTCTACTTCCAACTTCAAATCATGATGGCATAACAGAATAGTTCAGTTCAGTTTCCTGTTGACAATCCATGGGTTATATTGACATAGATCTCATTTAATTGGCAAAAATAAATCAGATAATTAGCATTCGATGCCATTTTCTCTGATTTATATCAATGTTAATTGCAATAAATTATCAAATTAAAACAAAGCAATCTGAAGATGTCCCCTTTGACCTCTGGGAAGGTGCTACAGATATTTTTAGATCACTGCTTCTCCAGCATCGTAAAGAAAACAGACTAGTAGTGAATGAAGACAGTTGTTAGTTGCAGTAGTCACGGCCCATACACTTTGCAGGCTACGTACAGGAGCAACTAGCATAATATAAATTGCATCATGCATATTTCTCCTTAACTAACTTGCCGGTGACAGTTCCTTATAATTGACGGAATGAATGAGTAACGCTGTTTCTACACAGCCTCTACACTGCCTTCCTAAACGCCTTGTTCAGTTAATAAAGACAGAAGACAAATGTAGACTAACGACCTCAGATGACCATCTCATTTCTAGAGTAGCTACTGTCCGGAGGAGAGAGCGCTAGCTTGCTAGGATGAGGAACTCCTCGGTATTATCGTTTACTACCCACCGGTCTGTGAGGGGCGTTAAACCGCGACAACACTATAAGTTTCCCCCCCTCTATTACCTGGTTAACAAGCCGAGGAACAAAGCGAGGTCATCAACCACCACCACACCGCCGCAACCAGCGGCAGCGGTAACGGACATGTGTGGCAGTAAGTGGATGTCAGCGCCGCGTCTCTTCACAGTAAAATACGTTAACAGTCAAGACCGGTTCATGACCTTTAAAATGACGACAGGTGAAAGCTTTACAAAAGCGAAATCCTTCTGAGGCTTTAATTTACACACACATTTTAGCTTATTTACTCACCGGTGTCTGTTCTCGCCTCAAACTCTCGCTGAATGACTTGCTCAACCGGCGTCAAAACGGCAAAATAAAACTCCTGTCACTTCCGGGATAGAATTCAAATTAAAATTCTTCGTGAGGAGGTCGAGTAAATGGCTGCATGTAGCACAGCAGAAACATGACATTATATTTATTAATAATATAATAACAAATACAGTACAACAAAACGTCAAATTACATTACGATTAGATTATTAGATATTTAAAATGCTTTTATTTTGAAGTTAAAGTTAATCGAATTCCGGTTTTATCTTTTAATTTCCGGTAACTTGTCGCCATCTTCTCTAGGCAGAAGTTGTTGCGCCTGCGTCAATGATGATTAATATTTCTGATGGAGGCCTGAGGGGGGATGTTGTACCGTTATGATGCTCAGTACAGCCAACATAAACAGGAAAACATTAAGTATTAATTAAATACTTCTTTGTCATAATGTACTGAAAATCTGGTTTGGCATAAACTGCAAAATGAGGATCAAGTTACAGTCCAACTTTACTCAAATACTATATTGTTAAATAAAATACTATAAAATAAAAAAGCTACTCTTCTGGGAGAACTAACACTGTTTCGTCTTTCATGTTAAATTAAAATAGGCCCTTTAAAAGTACAATATGTATTGAGAAAACATCCAAAAAAGATCCTTAAATGAAGCTTTTCATTTTATCACACAATCCTCGGAAGATGGAGTTCAAGGAAATAAGAAATACTAAACTTTCAGTCTCAACTTTTGAGCAGAAAAAAACATTTGGAGAGCTAGGAAAACTTATTTGCATGTCTCTTGTGCATCACCTGCCTGCACACCTGTCTCTCATTAACCTCAGTTAGTCACCTGTATATGCACCGGTCCATTAGGTCACACTCTTTGGCAGATGTCAGATCGGCTATTGTGCCCGATAGCGAGTGGTCCAGCCTTTGTTCACTCTGTCTGCCTAATGTCTGCTAATGATCTCTGCCTTTTTTTTGTTGTTATCTGCCTTCCTTCTTCCTCTTTGGACACTTGCCTTTGCTGACTGCCTACCTGTTGCTTTATAGTCGAACAAAGACCAAGTAAACTGCCAAATTTTTAACTTATCTGCTCTGCCTTTTGGGCCCCACCTCAACTTAACACACATACAAATGCACACACTTAGGAACAGGTATTCTCACATAAATAAATAAATAATTTTAAAAAACTGCTCACACTACACACAGAGTGGGAGAAGTAAATCTATAAAAGGAGCCCAGCTGTTTTTTTTCCTGGGACCTCCTATTAAACTATATGTCCATCAGCACAGATCATACAGCACACCAATATCTGATTATTTATCATATTTTTGACTTGGGCCTACAATTTTTTTTTAGTGGAAATATATATGAACAGGTTGGTCAGTCAGGTAAAAAGGTAGTTGGATTAATATGTTTATCTACTTTTTATATATGCATAACTGTAGCTCTATGATATATAATAATGAAGATAATTTAAAAAATAAAATATACAGTAGCCTATACAGCAAATAGGAAACACTGATTCATTCCAGAATAATACGAGTCTGTTAGTATATGGTTTATCTCGTTGCTTCCTATCGTACACTGTTAAGTAGCAAGTTTATGAAAGCCTTATCTCACTTAATGACATTTGTTATCACAAATAGCATCGCCTACTATTTCTGTAGTAGTTGTAGTAATGCCATTTATGTAGTGGTATTGAAGAAGGCTTAATCAAAAGTAATTCAAAGTATTTTACAATTTCTGTATATTTTTTGACCATTTTCAAGTTTTTTGTAAAGTTAGATACATACACTCACAATGACACTTTAATTTGACCTAAGTAAATTATTTATATCTTTCTTCAGTTGCTCATATAATATCTACCTTATTTTTCCGGTGTAAGTAGATGACAAAGTTGCCTAGAGTCTAGACCAATAAAGATTTATATTACGTTGATTTGCTATTTATATGCAGCATATATACAGCAAAAGTGACATGAATATTTGTATTGTCTGGCTTCTTTTCTTAGCCTTCTATCACACCAAGTATTATATTAATTTGATTTTATTACTTGCAATCTCACATTCATAAAATTAAAAATGTTCCAATCTCAAACCATTCTTTGACATCTTTGAAAATGAACTCAAACAATACATGGCTTCAATATTATATTTTAACATAGAAAGGCCATCAAAACCATACATTTGTGTGTACCCTGTATAACGTTTTTATGACAGGATTTATAATTTCGGCAATTGCAGATCCCCTGGCATTCTCTGTTTTTGTATTTGTTCTATGTTCACTTTGATTTTTGTACATAAAATTTTAAAAATAATAAAATAAAAAATAAAATAAAATTGAGTCAAATTGAAAAATAAAATAGACTAAAATAAATTGAATACAATTGAATAAACTGTGTTGGGATAGAGTGACCTCTACTGGTAGTTTGCTGCTACTGAAGTCAGGGGTTACTGTAGACTCCTATACTGTGTGTGTGTGTGTGTGTGTGTGTGTGTGTGTGTGTATTCACGTACATGCATAAATAGCTTTACCCTCACACATTTTATATATATATATATCTATATATATAAAATATATATAGATATATATATATATTATATATATATAAAATATATATATATTATATATATATATATATATATATATATATATATTTTATATATATATATATATATATATATATATATATATATATATATATATATATATATATATATATATATATATATATATATATATATATATATATATATATATATATGTTTGTCCCTAAATAAAAACTGTATCCGCAGATTACACGGACATGTTTAGTCACAGATGATGACGCTACTGTCGCGGCGGTGATTGGGGTTCGTGTCCGTCAGTCAGTGAGAGGTAGGCTGGATTTGTGCACCGCTGCCTCCGCGGAGAGACGCTCGGCCCTCCGCGGTGCTGATAGGCTGCTTTCTTGTTGATACCCTGTCAGTCTGCGGTTAGTGTTGCTAGCATAGCGGGCGGCGCTGCAGACCCAACCAGGAAGTCAACAAAGTTAACATTAGCCTCACTTTGATTTTCATCCACTGACGTTGAAATAACAGCATGAGTTCTGCTGCCCCTCCGGTAAGCTGCGAGTTACGGATCTGCGTTTGACATGACACTGCACTGCAGCACATGTTAGCTTGCTAGCTGCTTTAGCTTCGCCATCGCTCTCCCTCGGCTAGCTGTTAGCCGCCATGCTAACGTTGTTTGTTGACAGCCCTCACTGTAGCAGAGACATAACAACATAAATGGCGTTAGCTGCCGGCTAGCTTGTCAACTGTTAGTTTAAAACCGCCGACTTGCTGTGATAAAACGCTGTCAGAAGCAACTATCGACTAAAAACTTTGTCAACAAACATTAACCTAGAATAGGAGAGTTTAAAGGCTGAACTGAGGTCAGCTCTAGCCAGATTAAATGAAGGACAAACAGAAAATTGAATGTTTAGTTGTAGCTAGTCCTCGTTAAAACACTGTATAACATGCACGAGTTAAGGTTAAATGCGACAATTAAATATTCTCACCAGCACCTATTTAAATCCCTTATACAGTCTTTTTATTCTATTTCTCATAACAACTTTAGTAAGTACTTGATAATAACTCATTTTACTTGCAGTTATCAAAGATTAATCAACACGGAGCTAATGCATGAAACAATATTGACAAACTGAATAATAATAGCTAATTTAAAATAGACAGCTGTTGATGGAATAAACAAATTATAGATATACTTAATTAATCCCACAGCAGAAGCAAAATATAGTGTAAAAAATAAAAGACAAGTAATAAAACGGCACAAATACAATAAAATAAAAGCTCCTATTGATAATGATCTTTAATATGTACCAATATGTACCAATATGTACCAAAATACATGGATGTGAATACATGGATTACATATGTCCTGTAATACACTATGCATCAGTACCAGTAATTTAGTAGATACTGTTGTATCTTGTAAAGTAAGTTGCATGATTATCCTAGGTTATTAGTAATAGAAATCACTGGAGAATGAATTAATTCATTGGATGGTGATATTGGCATCCACACAAACAGCACATGGCGAATCAAACAAAGCAATAATAAAATTTGAATAAAGATCATAAGCAAAGTAAAAAGTTTCAAAATGTGGTTTTTAATGCATCTTAAGCAATAACTGTTGGTTCACATGATTGGTCAATAAAGGTGTCAATAAAAAAAGTGTGCCATAGTTACCATTGTTTGTGCACCACCGATAGGGGAAGAAAGACAGTGGTCAACTCTTGTTTACATACATTTTGATGTCTATTTGATTTGCTTGTTTTGCAGACTATTGGGGAGCTGTTCCTCATCCTCAGTGAGATGGGGTTCTCAGAGGAACAGATACAGGCAGCTGTACAGGCGGGGCATTTTTCTGTGTCGGATGCGGCCGAGTGGTACGTTGTCCCAGCTCTTTTCTTAAATCTTAAATAGGTAGCAATAGCCATGCATTAAATGCTCATCTGTATCCCTCTCATATGTCGACAGGCTCTTGCAGGGTCAGTATCCACGGCACCGGTTGGTGAAACAGTCGTCACAGCCGGCTGCAACAGCATTTTCTGCTTTCAATCCCCCCAAAGAGGCAGCAACCACTTCAGAGACCCACACATCTCCTTCTGACAGCAGAGGTATACCAAGTAGGCTGCTAAAAACTGGGATTGCTTTTAAAGACAGTCATGTATAAATTTTTCATTTCTTTGTAATCCTGTCATTGAAGTTTCAAATAAGATTTAAATACATGAATAGTTTAAGGTGCAAATATTAACTGTGTTTTTGTTTTTACAGTGTCCCCTTCGTTGACGCTGAGACCATCACAGTCAGGCACCCTGTCCCCTGACCCGCTTCCGGTCGAGTCCCGCATCAAACAGGACAAGAGTGACTTTGAGGAGCAGCAGAGACAACGTGTCGCGCAGGAGGCCAGAGCAGAGAGAAGACAAAAGAAACAGGTCAGTGCTGAAATGAAGGACTTCTTCAGGACTATTTTAAGTGTCCGATTTGTATTTCAAAACTGACATTTTGCCCTGCGTTCTGTCTATCAGGAGCGCGAGTTGGTGTTGAAGCGGATAGCTGAGGATCGGAGGAGCTTGCAGGAGAAGAACCAGACCAGCGCCGCCACAGAGACGTCTCCTCCCAGTGGTCAAGGGCAGAAGCTGGGAGGGAAGATTCAGACTAATGTGGACAACAACTGCATCCTCATGGTGAGGCTGTGATTTTTAAATTCTGTGTGGGTGAAATTACAGAATCACAGTTGTTTAAACTTCATGTTTTTTCGCTGCAGATTCGTCTCCCATCCGGCGAGTCCATGCGCGAACGCTTCCCAGCTGATGCTCCTCTGCGCAGCGTTGTGGAGCACATCACCGGACGCCACCCCTCCCTGCCTTCCTTTTCCCTCCTCCAGGGGTTTCCACGGAAACGCTTCGGGGAGGCAGAGCTCGCTTGTTCGCTGCACTCTCTCGGCCTGACACCCAACGCTGCACTGTGTATTCAGACCACTCCTCCAGAGACGCCTCACGACCCACCGAGTCCTGCAGGTCCACCGTCAGCGGGACAGAATGAGCCATCTCCTTGTGATGTGTCTCCTCAGCCACGGGTCCCTGTCCTGGAGGGGCCGAGGGGGCAGGACCTGGTTCTACCTCCTCCAATATCTAACCAGCTGTGGGAAGAGGCTGTGAATTACGCAGGGATACCTGGAGTTGGTCCTTCACTGTCTGGGCCGTCTCACTTTTGGGGTAAATATTTCCTTATTTGCTGCTGTCCCTCAGAAATATTAATTCATCAAAGCTTGTTTGTTTTGTACAGTTATACTGTAGTAGCCTATACAAGTTATTTTATAGAGTTGGTAAGTGGGAAGAGCTGCTGGAAGTCTTTTCTAGAGCCGCAACAATTGGATGACTAATTGATTAATCGATTTTAATAATGAATCAACAGTAATTTTTCATGCAAAAATGGCAGAAAATGCTGTTTTTAGCCTCTCAAAAAAGGAGATCTCCTGCTTTTCTCTGTTTTCTATCATATTAAACTGAATATCTTTTGGTTGTTGACTTACATCACCTTGGACTTTAAGAAATTTGGTATTTTTCAACCTGGACCCTATTTTCCCACGTTTTTGTGTCTAACTGACTAATAAGGACAACAGTTTTTGAAATTGGTCCAGTATTGAGGGAGAACGCTGCAGATGCCAACCACTATACAGGCTGTAACGTAATCTTTTGGGGCAACCCAGCGCCATCAGTTTACTTTCATTTAAGTGTTTGTTCTTGCCACAGACAGGCTCAGATTGTTAGAATAAGTGTCTGATAAGATTATGGAAAGGACCCTGCAGAGAAATAAAACCCTTTTCTTACTTTTCACTTGACCCAGTCCAGTTTGTTATTGTGTGTCTCACCAGGAGAAGCCTGACTATTAAAACGTGATTTAAATAGCCGTTAGGTCATTCGGTCTGTAAATATGTGACATTCGTGGTGCTATCAACAGGCCGAGGCCAGAGGCTGGTTCCTGGTAATGCTGAAGACGCTGCAGACATAGAGGTCGATGAGGAGCAGGGAGAAGAGGAAGAACCACTCCACATGCTTAACGGTACTACTGCAGATACCTCATCCTCCTTTAACCTACATTTTGCCTGCTTTCCCCCTCTCCTCCCCTCTTTCTGCCTCCACATGTCTCAGTTTATTCATCCACCTAGAACTTTCTGTTCCCCCATGACCTCCTGGCCTCTCGCTTTCAGCTGAGTAACCCTTCATTCAGTTTCATACTGTATGTTGCATAAGTTTCCCAGTGTGCAGAACATTGGCCCGACTGCCCCAGTAATGTGGGTCATATGTTAAAAAGATTAGGATTAGGAAATGTGTAGGTGAATGCCCCTTTCTGTCAAGCATATAGGACACAGGGTCAGAGCTGCTGAGCCCCACCGGTGAGAACTGAGTTCCCAGAATGCTTGGAGCCCATCAGCCAATCATATTCAGTCTCTCGGAGCATGTGGTTGTGATATAGTATTCTGGATGTGTGTCAGACTGGAGAGAGCTCAGTTGAAGCCAGTCACAGGAGAATCAGAGATCCAGAAGAAAAGATGCTGATGTTGATCAGAGGTGTGGGATACAAAAATGTTTATCACTGGACCAGACAAATGCTCTATTATATTAACTGACTGTGACGTACAATGTATATAAGCTGGTTTTGAGTTTCATCTTGGTGATATTAGAGCATTCTTATTGATTATAATTGTTATTTGTGTGATTTTCACAGGAATGCCGCGGCTGCCTTTCTTTCCGGAGAACAGGATCCGCGGAGAATTTGAGCCCAGGCACCACTGGCCAGAGCAGGGCAATCGACTCAGGTAGGTGTCTAGACTGAACGGCTCCAATATGATATGATGGAAGAACTGAAAACGGATGCAGCTTTATGTGTTTTACAGATGCAATTTTTCCCTCTGGACTGCAGTTGATCTTAAAGTGTTTTGCAGCTGGTTATATTGAATCATTCTACTGCCTTTTAATCGGAGCTTTAATCTACTCACCATTTTCAAATATATTTGCAAATATTTTGATAATCAAATAATTGAGTCATTTTTCAAGCAAAAAAATTCAAAATATTTGCTTGTTCTAGCTTCTTAAAGGTGAGGATTTGATTTTCTCTCTTTGATGTCACTGTATAGTGAATATTTGGGGGTTTGGACGCAAAAAGACATCTGAAGAAGTCCCTTTGGGCTCTGGGAAACTGTGATGGGCATTTTTGTTAACTAATCAAGAAAATCGGAAGATGAATTGATAATGAATGTAGCTGCAGCCCTGATTGTATTTTTGTCCCAGTTAATGCAATAAAATAGGTACCAACAGTGCTTTTTTGCATATCTGTTATGTATTTAATAGGGCTTTCTTTTGATTAAAATATTTAATCACAATTAATTCCAAATTAATCACACAGCTTTAATGTGTTCGAAGTGTAGTTAAAGGGAGATTTGTCAAGTATTTAATGCTCTTAACAACATAGGAGTGGGCAAATATGCTGCTTTATGCAAATCCATGTATATATTTATCATTGGAAATCAATTAACAACACAAAACAATAACAGATATTGTCCATAAACCCTCACAGGTACTACATGTAGCATAACAAAATATGCTCAAATCATAACACGGCAAACAACAGCCGTCAATGTGTCAGTGTGCTGACTTGACTGTGACTTGCACCGAACTGCAGGTCATAAAGTGGGCATGTCTGTAAAGGGGAGACTGGTGGGTACCCATAGAACCCATTTTCATCCACATATCTGGAGATCAGAGGTCAAGGGTCCATTTCCTGTGGTTGTACAGACAAAACTGACATGGCTGCTTTCACATAGTTCAACCCTGACATATTTTATATGCTCATTGAAACACAGTATGTAAGGGTGTAAAAGATGGTTGTGTTTGTGTTTCAGGGAGGCTCCAGAAGAGGACCCAGCAGAACCTGAGGACGCGGGAGGTCGGGAGGCGCCTGGAGCTGCAGGTCTGGCAGCAGTGGAGCGACTCCAAAGAGCCGCACAGCAAGAAGACCCGCGTGCCTCCCAGGGACAACCATCGCCCCCTAAGAAACCCTTCAGGGCGCCCAGCGTGCCGTCCCTATGTGCCTTGGCAACCCGCGCAACTGTCCACCTCATGACTGGTGAGACTATCATTTATAATATCCGGACTTGCCGACTTTCTAGGAAACATGCGTCATTTTTTTGTTTACTTGCTGTCGTCACTCTTGACCCCATGCCTCTACTCTCTCTCAGCTCCCAGCATGCAGTACAGCAGCAGTCTGGCGTGCCTCACCCCAGAGCTAGCGGAGCTTCTGCTCAACCATATGTCCCGCGAGAGGCTCCTACGTCCACGCACCCTGGAGCTCTTCTTCGGCTGCCCGCTGCAGAAGTTTGTCCTGAACTGCTACCCTTACTCCACCAATGAGCTGCTACGGCAGCTACGGGCCTTCACAGCACTGAAGCATCTGAGTCTGGTCAACTCGCCTCTCATCACGGGTATGCAGGAGTTTTTGTTCATTTCAGATATCAGTTTTGCTGTGTCAACTTCTGCAGTATGTTTGGTCAATGTCTGTCGTTCTGTCCAGACTCCGGGCTGTCGATCCTGTCCAGCCTAGTCAAACTCCAGTACCTCAACCTGGCCTCCTGTAGCAAACTGACCGACTCCTGTCTGCCGCACATCACAGGTTAGGCTTTCGACTAACTGTCCTGATAACAAGGCTTAGATTGTTACCAGAGGGGATATAATAGATTATGTAACACCACTTTATAGGCAATTACGTGCAAGAACGCCAGATCCCCACATAAGCTGTTAAGTACTTGTATTTAGTGCTGAATGACTTGAAGATTTCTCTTTTTTCTGCATCTGTAAAGGGTTAAAGAGCCTGTGTTTCCTGTCCCTGGACCAGACCAAAGTGACGGATGCTGGGATGGTGTTATATCTCCAGTCAGCTCCGTCCTGTCTCTCTCAGCTCAGCCTGAACCAGACGGCTGTGACTGAAGCCACGCTGGTTGTCCTGCCCACCTGTGTGCCACAGCTGCGGCTCCTCAGCATCAAGCAGACTAAGGTTACTTCAGCTCGACGCGAGAACACCTGGCGTGTGAATCATGCCATCACGTCACATCATTTTCTTGTTTTGTTTTGCTAGGTCAGGGATGTTTCAGCTTTGGCGGAGCTGTCCAGCATGCAGACTCTCAACCTGGATGGCACAAATGTGACAGAAAGCTCTCTGGAGCACCTCGCCACCCACCCTGCCCTGTCCTCCCTCAGTCTGGCGGGAATCGCCGTATCGGATGGTAATCAGGCCCTGCAGATCATCTCAGGTACGTGAAAATGAGCAGAAAAACAGGATGAAGTGATAAATCAAACTCTTAAGGCGCTTTCACAAGCAGTAATCTGTTTGAATAGTCCGAGTCAGAGTGAAATTGATGCTTTTGGTTTGTTTTCTATTTGGTTGTTTCATATTGCACAAATTAAAGTGGGCCAAATAAAAAAAAATTTTGCTGAGGGGCGTGTAGGAAGGAGCATTTCAAGCTGCCACTTGCTGTGGAAGTATTTTCAATTTCCTCCAATTTCTATCAATAGACTACTGTATGATCATTAGCCCAGGTGTCAAACATTCCGATCGGTCCTCTCCCACTCATGTTAACCTGTCGTTCACCTGTGTCCATCTCAATAAATACCTGCGTTTTGGTTCACTTCGAAAAGGTCCGAGACCACCTCTCACAAGTGGTCTCAGACCGGTTGTTTTGGTCCACACCAGAGTATCGTTACTGCATTCAGCAAACAATCCACACCAAAGTTCGATTAAAACAGACTAAATGTGGGCTTGTGAAAGCGCCCTTTGTGAGGTTTTTTCTTTCCCTCCAGGTCTAAAGTTGACTCAGCTGACCCTCCCTGGACGCCACTCCGTGACAGACAGCGGGTTGTCGTTCCTCTCTAGACTGTCTCTGCTCTCAGAACTCGATCTGACCGACTACACACAAGTCACAGACCAGGGAGTCAGCCAGCTGTCCACCATGAACAGGTCACCACACTTTACAACGCATGCAGGTCATTATGACAGCTGTTAACAGGGGTACTGACGGGAGGCTTGTGTGGACTTTGTGTAGGTTGAAGAAGCTCTCGCTGAGCAACACACAGGTGACGGACGCGGGGCTTCCCTCACTGCGCGGCCTGCAGGAGCTGCAGGAGCTCTGTTTGGACCGAACGGCAGTCACCAGCCGAGGAGTGGCCGAGCTCATCACCTGTCTGCCGCACCTGCAGGTGAGTAACTGCTGACTTTTCTGTTAACTGCCTAGCAAGAGATTAGCTGAAGCAATAGACTGCTTCTGACGATTAATAGAATGAATGAATTTCAGTGATCCAAAACAGCAGCGGTAAAGATCTGCTGTTAGTCCTTTCGGATTTTTGTAGGCCAACCAGGAAGTTTGTGTCGCTCTGGTTCCCTCGACAAAAAAACAATGTGATTGTTCAACTGGATTTTGGATCATTTGAGATCTTTTGCAGCTCTGTGGCAAAATAAGATAGTAAAGCAAGATAATCTTCACAAATGAACATGACTTTTATGATTTTTGAAGCATGAATAGCAGTCGCCAGAAGTAAAAAGCTAACGTTATAAGACTATGAACGAACTACACCACGGTCGCATGAGCGGCGTGATCACATTTAGTAGTCTCATTTAGCCGCTTGTTTGTAGCCGCTGTTGATCTTGCGTTAACCACAGACCTTATTTCAGGCATCCAATTAAAAACACATTTTAAACCAGAGGTGCTAAAATGCACAGTAATTTCAGAGTTTTGGGACTTATCCCTGCACCTTTTTATTGTAGAGAAACAATATGAGCTGCCCTGTAACATTAACCCTGTGTTTCAGTAACCACTGGTTCATTATGTCACATTTAACTCTGGTTTAATGTGTTCCCAGCTCTGCAGTTCAAACCTCACAACGACACATTAATTTATTTAGGGTTAAAAGTGATGTGACTCCTTTTCAAAAATATTAATATAAGCTAAATAAGCTAAGTTACCAAGTTAAAAGTTGTGTGAAAAACCTTACAGTCATTATCTGTCATGCAGCATATTATTTTGTTATTTATAAAGAGGATTTGATTTTTTGAAAGGAAGATTTTATCCAGTGATTATGGAGTTTAGTCACAGAACAGCTGCTTTGGAATTAATTACAGTGTTTGAGCGTTAGCAGACAGGTTAAGTAGTATTGAGTCTCCATGCAAACCTCTGTCTGTATTGTTGATCAAACCTTTTAGTAACAAGTTCAGGAATCTGAAATGATCTCATTTTATATGAACGATTGTCCTGGCCTCCTCCTAATTACTCTCTAAAAGCAACTTCAGACACCTCCTAGATACAGACATCTCCAACACATTATCTTTTCAAGTTATTTGACTTGCTTTACTCACTGTTGTGGTGTCTTGGGTATCAGGATGGCTTGATGCTGAGCAGCTCATGCAGTTAATCAAAAATCAATTAAGATTGTTCCAAAACACATTAAACCAACAAATCAAAGAGGCAAAAGTCAACTAAAATGATAAACAAACTCAGATTGTCTCTCTGGTGTCGTCAGCCACAAACTGTCCACACCTGGCTCTGTTAATTGGCTGAATGGGATTTGTAGTCCTCCTTTTCTATGGACTACAGAGGTCACCACTAGGTGGCAATTTTGTTTTAACCATTTACCCAAACAAAGCTGGCTCTAACATGACATTTTGCTGGCGTTAATGTGTTTATGCTTCCACCAGTGACAGTCGTAGCCGGAGGCATTATGTTTTCAGGTTGTCCACATTTGTCCCATCCCTTCTCATGAAGCTCGATATCTCAGGAACGCCTGGAGGGTATTTCTTCAAATTTGGCTCAATCGTCCACTTGGGCTTGAGGATGAACTGATTAGATTTTGGGGGTCAAAGGTCACTGTGACATCATGTCTGTCTATTTGTCGTTAAATCTCAGGATTACCTTCAGCGAATTTCTTCAGCTTTGACGATAACTGATTCATTTTCAGTGGTCAAAGGTCACTGTGACTTCACAAAACACATTTTTGGCCATAATTCAAGAATTCATGTCCTACGACAATTTCACACAAATTGTGATGACATTTTGGACAGACATGGATCACAAGAGCAGCTCAGACTGGTTGATGTTGCATACAACCACAAGGCAGTAATTGTAGTTTTCCTGTGTTTTTAGGTGTTAGGGTTAGCCAGCACGCAGGTGGGAGACACAGTCGTGAGGAGAGGTCTGATCCGCTGCAATCAGCTTGTGAAGCTTAATCTCAGCCGTACAAGGATCACAGACCACGGTAAGATCAAACTCTAAAACCACTTTCCTTTGACTCCACCACAACACACCAGTGCTTGAAGTGGACAAAAAATAAGAGCTGGTACTCTCTTACTCACATGTTGTATGAGCAATGTCTTGCAAGTATTCATCATTTCTTTAAGCATTATAGTGTGTCAGTCATTATCAATTTGCTATATTAATATATTTGCATTATTATGCTATGCATCTCCTATAGTAGGCCTATCATAGTCCAATAATAATCCAGCTGCAGCGTTATTGGGTTTATGTGGTGCATTTAGTGTTAATAGTAAATAAATGTTTCCTGTGTTATTTGTAGTTTTAGTAGCACTGTCCCAGTCAGGATGCTCCTACATATTACAGAGACATATTTTGAATTTCTACAGTAAATAAAAGGTACAAGAAGATATTGGGTTTGGGGTTCCTCTCCCAAGAAAAGGTTTTTGACTCATATCAGGCAGTTTGAGCACAAATGTAATATTTTCTTATATGGGTGAACAACCTCTAAGCACGTTTCTATGTTTTCCTCAGGTCTAAAGTTCTTGAAACACATGCACCTGGCTCAGGTGAACCTGGACGGCACCGGTGTGAGTCTGATGGGTATTGCGAACCTCCTCTCTTTCACCAACATCAGCAGCATTCGGGCGAGCAACACTCGCAGCATCCCCACTGACGAGGTCTCAGATGAGGAGTGGGAAGCCCAGTGAGCATCGATACCTCCGGTTGGTCCCCCCCCCTCGGTTTTAGCCCCTGAAACATGCTGCCGAAACAGCATAACCACAACACTCCTCCTATTTGCACTGTTTCAACTGCAGCTAGTGCCACTAATCTGTCAATCACGCACGCTACCGAGTTGAAACCTTAAAACTTGAGCCTGCCGTTTAAAAACTAGGCCATTAATAACGTTTACATATATAGAATCAGTCTACTTGCGAACACTGCAGCCCTTTGTCTCTGGAAAAAAAAAAAAATCCAGCCGACAAACTTTAAAGCTTTATGTGCAGCCTTATAGGTTGGAGCAATCTGTGTTTCTCCTGGTCGGCGCTTTTTGACTGGCGGAAAATGTTGGAGATGTAACATATAACACAGCATGTATTTTCAGACTGTAATGACTAACAGCCTGATATATGTATAAAGTGCGTGAAATCCTAAATAACAAATTCAACTAAATATGGTTGAAGATTCTTTTTTGTTTGAAGGATGTGAAGGCAGATAATGTCTTCCAGTAATCATTCTGTCACTTATTAAAACTAACATTAAATCTTGAGCTGTATTCATGTCACGATGGATTTATTTGAATATATTTTCAAACTGGGACTGATTTATTTTCTTTGTTAGTGTTAAAACTAGTGTTAAACTGTACAGTACATGCAAACACGACTGCACATGATTGTAATTGTCTGAGATATTAAGAATATACGGTTATCTCTGCTGAAGACAAGAGATGTCAGCTTCTGTTAGTTTGATTGGCTTTAAATTCACCAAAAAATTAAATGAATGCCTGTGTTTTGTCTCTATGGCAGAGTATTGTTGCCACCATGACAAAAAAATGTTTGCTCAGTTTCTCATTTAAATATAATGTTAGAGGAACACTAGCTATGTTTACGTGGGCACAAATAATTAGAATAAAGACCCAATCAGATTAAAAATGCTTCATGTGAACACGTCAATCGGAAGTTTCTGATTCGATACGACCCAATCGGAAAGAAATTTCACTCCGAATGAGAGAGGTGGTTTATGCCGATCGTTGTTCTACATTCATGCTTTTCCCGTGTGCCAAGCGTTGGATCGCTACGGTGGCCGACGTGAAAACACGTCCAAGAATAGGGTGTTTAGAGTCCGTGTTTACAGGAGAAGTGAGTGGTGAAGCAAGAGAGAGAGAGTGGCGCCGATCGGAGTGAGTAACATTATCGTTAACAGTGTTTGGTTTGTTCAAATACAGTCTCCATGAAGAAGACCCGCTCCCTATGTAGATAGAAACAAAAACACAATTCTGATTTTCAGGTGATTATACACTAAAGAAAATATATATTTCTACCAATAGATCCCCCTATTTGTTACACTTTTCTTTTGCAGTTTTTTCATTACTACTACAGTACAAATTGTTTTAAAACATCCTGTCAGATGTCTAGATGCATTACGTGACTGATCTAGGCAGATGTTTCTTAATGAGGCATGTCAGTATAACGAGATGTTCCCTGTTTAAGTTGATTTTGCGTGATAAAGTTGTCATTAGAAGTTTATTTGTTAAAACTGAAAATGTTAAAAAGAGAATTTTTGTTACGTGAAACTGAACAGATATTTGTCATCATGGTGGCAGTAAAATATCTTTTTTCCTTCCCGACACTAAGTACAGATCCAATATCTGCGTGATGAAAAAAAAAAAAAGCTTGTTGGTTTTTTCACTGTGAAATATTACCAAATGGCTGACGTTTTCCTCGCTCTGCCTACCGTTACACTCTCCACTAGCAACGCACTGTTGCTGGTTATCGTCACATGAAAACTACCTGCGATCAGTTCTTCTTCGCTGCTCTAAAACAGTAGTTGCCAGTGGCAGCCATGATACATCCAGGGCGACAGCACAGTGAAAGCTACGGTTCTGGGAGAAACGAAGAACTGATTCACGGTTAAACAAGGGGATTTTTTTCTGGGTTAATAAATTATCAGATCTGTGCAAAGACGGTGTACTCGCAGATACCAGATGATTTTGGGCAGCATCTGACACATTTCTGATACTAGTATCAGAACAACTCCTGTGTTACTTTAACACTGTTCCTGACATGAACACAGCTTTACTGGAAGAGCTGCAAGTGAAGATTTTCTAACTTGTGATATCACCTGTATGGATGTTAGCTTACAGCAAACAAGTCACCTAAAGACATTTAAGTGCATCCTGGCGATGTATTGGATTCAGTTCATGTTTTATAAATGGCTGTTGTATTATTACTTTTTTTAGTTATGCCAAGAAATGCCAGTATCTTTTGGACAGCCCAGCCATTTTCAGTTACATGGAGCACAGGGTGAGCAGCAGCATACACATACTGTACATTACTGTAGTGTCTAAGATGAGGGAGGATCTATGCAGCCATGGGGCTCACAAGCCAGAATCCAAAGCAACTTCTTTTAATCACTTCAAGTTTTGTCCTCTTGTTTACAGAGATGTAAAATAGTTTATTTTCCCTAAAAGGCTTTTGATTTTTGGATACAAGCACTGTATTCGTTAAGTGTAAAATAAATGAAGCCTGAATCTAAAATGCTGTTTTTATGTTCTGTTTATTCAGACAAACCTTTATTGCATTACATTGTTAAATAAGGAACTGTTTTAAGAACTGCTCTTTTACACAGGAAAAAAAAGTCAACTTTTAAATATCATAAAATATGACCTAAAAGCTGCTGCATACATGTTGGGATAAAACAGAACATTTGGAAAAATAAAACTTTTCTATGAAGACAGCACAATGGAATGCATTCCACAATGCACTGAGATGCTTCAGGTGAATCAGCCAATCAGAGTGCAGCCTGAGGTGAAAGGAGGATGGCGGGGTGGGGGGGTTCAGCATGGTGCAGCACTGTCAAACCGAGATGGAAATACAGTACAACATGAACAAGAGACGTGTCCAATAAGATGCATAAGAGATTGTTTCAGTTCTAGTTATGACGTTTCCTGCGATGTAAACGCTGCTCATCCCCGCAGGTCGAATCCATGATGCGAGATAAAGGAGTGGCTCAGAGTGACGGTTCTTTAGATGTCATGCGCTTGCTGCTTTTCGATCTTTGATTTCAAGTGCTCCTTGTATGCCAGGATGTCCCTATTCCACTTTGTGATGGTTTGGTTCTCACACACCCAGATCTCCTGAGCCACCTGTAGGAAAACACATGAAGATTAAGATAAGATGAACCTTTATTAATCCCCAGAGGGAAATTAATAAATTAGGTTAAATCCTGCTTTACCATTTCCAACCAAATGTTATCATCTGATGATAAATACGTACCTGTTGGATTAGCCTGAAGTCGTGGCTAACTAGCATCATGCCGCCTTCAAACTCGTTGATGGCTTCTGCTAACGCGTCGATAGTCTCGATGTCCAGGTGATTGGTGGGCTCGTCAAGGAACAGCATGTGAGGGTTCTGCCAGGCCAGCCAGGCAAAACACACCCGGCACTTTTGACCATCTGACAAGTTCCTGATCGGACTGACCTGGAAGAAATTTACCATGGAAATTTATAGACGGTTGCGGAGACAGTATCCAAAATGAACTTTCTGACTCACCAGCTAAGGAGACTGGTAGATAAAAAACATCAATATCATCATCAGCAGCAATGTCATTAGGTGTGAATGTGTTCATGAAAGAGCTGTCTTTAGCTTAGAAGTCTAGCTAGCGACTTAGGGCCCTGTTGTGATGAGAGTACCAGGTAACTTTCATACTTTTTTTTTTTTTTTTTTTTTTGTCGTGCTGGTGGTATGTGCTGTGTTTGTTTATGTCTTCACTCCTCAGAGGTTTAATAAGAACGGTGCGCTACACAAAACGTCTTCTGGGTATTTTTCTTTCAACTCTTGTTGAAAAATTAATTTTAAATCATCCCCAATCATATTTTTTTGGCCCCCCGATGACCTTAAGCTTGAGCCCTCTGAGTTGCCGCAGCATTTATTCACTAACAAATAGCCTTGACTGTACACACACTGCACTGCTACGTTCATAGCTGTAATAATGTACCTTCATACTCACTGCGTTTTGCATGAAAACGCTTGGCGGGTGTTAATTTTGCAGCCTGATTGCAGACAACCATTTTAAATCATCTGGGAATCCTACCTGCTGTTTTCCCGTCAGCCCGTAGCGGCCGATGATTTTCCTCATCTCTTCTTTTTCTTTGATATCAGGGAAACACTTCATCATGTACTCCAAAGGAGACAGGTCCAGTTCCAGCTGCTCCGTCAGATGCTGTAACATAAGCAAGTACATAGGAGACATTTAGCTTTACAGTAAGACTTTCTATGGAAGGTCTCTCCCAGGTCTAGCAGAGCATGATTTTAGCCCTGAATCAGATGGAGCCCTTTACTGTAATGTTCTCTGGTTGTAAAATGGGATGATACTAGTGGTGTTTGGTTTTACCTGGTGATATCTGCCAATCTTGACGTGAGAATGTTTGCGGATCATGCCATCGCTGGGTAGGAGCTATGACGAGAAAGGAGAATGAACTTGAATACTCAGACAACTGCAGGTTGTTGTGGGATAATGGGGAAATAATACTGTACCTACCTCTCCCATCAGCAGCTTCAGCAGTGTAGACTTCCCTGCTCCATTGGGCCCCACTAGAGCCACTCGCGTATCCAAGTCAATACCAAACTCCAGGTTTCTGTATATGTACGGCTACAGGAAACATTAACAGATGAGTGAGTCTGAGAAATGCATCTATATGTCAGGGAACAAAGCTCTGTCCATAATTACTGTACTCACTGTGTTGTCACTGTACTTGAAGCTCACGTTCTGAACCATGATAACAGGAGGAGGAATCTTCCCACAGGGAGGAAAATAAAATGACAGAGTCTGTGGGAGACAGAGGCAGGTATCAGTACCATATACTATACTGGCCACAATTGATCCATCGCTAAGCCCCTCCCTATAACATCCAATCCTACATTAGCAAACACAAGTAGGCACTGGAGGCTTAATAAGATTTCAGTGTGCATGGAACCAGCTTGTTGTGGTATCATTTATTTTTGTGCTCTGTGAACTACATTGCTGACCTTGCACGGTATGTCACAGACACTAGCCAGCTAGCTACCTTAGTTATGCTCCACACACAAATGAAACGTTATCTTAACTGATGTGTTTTATCCAGGGACTCCTGGTCTTTTTAGCCAGCCGGGAATAGAAAGAACGATTAAGACCTGTTGCTGCTGTGAGTACATCCAAGTATGAAACACTCGGCATCGTAGCTTCAGGGAGAGAGATGAAAGAGAGGTGTGTTGTCTTTATAATTATGCATTTTCACAGTCGTATACGTCAACAGTTGTACAACAAACTGTGACTTTCTTGACTTACAAAATTGTTTTAAACTGATAAACGTATGTGTGATTCATGGCGCAATTCAAACGGGATCAAAAAGTGTTTGTCTTTCGCCATTGACGGCTGTTCATATTTTTTTTCCGAAATAATGTCCCGTAGTGGTCCAGCGGAAGGAGGGGGGACTTCACCTCTTTATATTATTAATTTATGAGAGCCAGTGCATGGATCAAGCCCACATGTGCGAGAAATATCCTTGTGTGCTTTAAATGCGGAAAAGCGGATAATTTTGTTTTATATGAGATCATGAAAGCTGTAAGGAGTGATAATTAAACATTAACTTACACTTAAACAACATATTAACTTACCCTGCTGCACAGGAACATTGTTATTACTGTATGTTTGTCCTTCACGTGAGTTGTCAAGATGACGCTTGAATTGGGACCACCAGTGAGATTTTCCTTGATTTTAATGGCCTCTTCATTTACAATACCCTGACAAATTAGCCTACATTATAAGAGTAGCTCTCAAACGTATACTGTAATCCTTTCCGTCTACTCTCCGATATAACAATTATTCAAAAATTTGCCATCATTTCCTTTGGTGCACTGATATCTTTGAAAACGCTGTATTGACATGCCGGCCTGCAAAAGCTTGACAAGCCTAGCAACAGTAACCAAGGGGGGAGGGGCTTAGCAAAGGGTGAATTCCTCTAAATGTGTGGCCCTGGGTCAAAAGTCTGAAAATCGTAGTAGTAGTAGTACTAGTTTCCAAACCATCCCAACCACATCAGTAACCCACATCATTACGGTACCTTGTCATTCACAACTTTTTCAGTCAAGCCTGACGCCACCATCTTCTGCAGCGTCTTCTCTTTACTCTGTGCCTGTCGTGCCAGCTTTGCAGAGCCGTGACCAAACCTGGCGATGTAATTCTAGAGGAGAGAGATGTAAAAAGAACAATGAGTGCAAGTCTCGATTCAGATAACGACAAACAGAATAATTATTGTTTGCAAATCAGAAAAGCATGCATCTGTTGTAAAAAAAACAAACAAAAAAACAAAAAAAAAAGTCCACAATTTCCACAACATTTTCCCTTTTCAACATCAACAAATACATGCTGTGGTCACAGAAACTACATCATGAATCTTCCTCACAGGGTTCACAGTCACTCTCCATTGTGTGCAATGAAAACAATCCACCACATGGTGTCTCTCATTTACCTTCATGTGTGTAATCTGGTCCTGTTCCCAGTTAAAGCGCTTCATCTGGTTCTCTTCCAGCTCCTCTCTGGTCTTCACATACTGGTCATAGTTACCCTTAAAGCAAAAATAGATTTGCATGGTCATCCAACAGGGCAGCACACAGACACATAATTAGTAACAGCCTGCCCCCCAGTTTCCTTTTTTAGCATGAGTCTACATATAGCAGAGCCCTTGAACTCTTTATAACATTCTGGGGGGATGCTGAGGCTGATTTCCTCTCTGGCCCTGTGCTTCTCTATCATCAGAGATTTCAGCCTTACCGTGTAGTATTTCAGTTTTCTCTGATGCAGGTGGATGATGTTGGTGCACACACCGTTTAGGAAGTCTTGAGAGTGTGAGATGAGCACAAGGATTCGCTTGAACCTGACAACAGGAAGCAGTGTGAACAATACACATCAACTGTTTGGACTTATTTAAAGAGGTGAGGAAGTAGGGGGTGAACTTACGAACTGAGCTCCTCCTCCAACCACACACAAGCATCCAGATCCAGGTGGTTAGTGGGCTCATCCAGCAACAGCATGAAGGGTTTGATAAACAGGGCTCTGGACACATACAGGATAGTCATTCAGATTTAATTCACAGAAAACTTTTCACTGTGAATCTTGTTTTTTTTTTTGTACTGTATGTTAATATCTCATCAGTTTCATACTCCATTATCTTTGTGTTTCTAAAGCTCATGGTATCAGTTTAACATTACAATTCAGGAAGGTACAGTATATAGACTACTCCTCTTTTATGGGTGTTGCCCTTTATGTGTGATGAGTCATTAGATTCCACAACCTGTCTCACGAACGGGCCACACTGCCTTTGTGAGCATCGCGTGACGGCTACCTCGCCACCAGCTCTTTCTACGTAGTTTGCCTTTCATAACTTTTATTTCATTCTAAATATAATTTATTTTTACTTCACACAGAAAAAAGGTCAAGACGTGTGTGCTCATGTGTAAATAATACACAATTAAAAGCTAGTACTCTATTAACTTATGTAGCTGGGCAAGTCATAATACTGTCCTGAAAATACTTAATAAAAGCTGTTTGTTAACAAATGAAGGACTTCTGTCCATAGAAAAATGCTAGAGGGCTTTTATTCTGAAACAAACAGAAAGTGTTGAGTTAAAAATATATGTTCTTTCCATGTCTGCGTCATTCTACAGTAATGTTGCTCATATGATGAAGATAATTTTCACTTTGCTGTACTTTGCTGTGCTTTGAGCATAGCATTTGAAAGATTGACTGTTAAAATTCAAATATATGCAGATGAAAGATGCATCACTGAACGGTGTGATACTCTTAAGCACTTTGTGTTTACCTGGCCAGAGCAACACGCATCCTCCATCCTCCACTGAAGTCCTTCAATTTCTTCTGCTGCATAGCAGCGGAGAAACCCAAACCGTGGAGGATCCGAGAGGCTCGCACCTCGGCCTTGTCTGCATCCAGCTCCTCCAGACGCTCATACAGCTCCATCAGCTTCTCACACTCAGCTACGCAGGAGTGACAGAAAGGCATTTGCTATTCATTTCAATCAATATAGCTACAGAATAACTATATGTGAGAGTACTCCTCATCTACTGTTCTGTTAAATTTCTGTTAAATGTCTCAACTGTTTTAACTCTGTGACAGTACATTTCCCCTCTGCAGTTACTGCATGGCATATCACATGGAACTCACAGTCTTCATGGGCAAGTCTCTCTGCCTCCTTCTCCAGCATAATCCTCTCTTCATCCACCTCCATGACACACTGCAGAGCCGTCTTTTCGCTGGGGGCCATCTCCCGGGTCAAGTGGTAGATATCTATGTGCTCTGGAATGGGAACCTCACGATGCCCGATGGCTGACAACAGCATGGATTTTCCTGGCAGACAGAAGTAGATAACAGAAATCATGAAAAATCCCTTCTGTGTGACATTCATCCCACTTCTATTAAGGGGAGCTGCTGTAAATGAGCGAATGTGTCAGTGTAGTGACTGAATCCTGTATGTATGTGCCGTTCTTTGTGTTGAAAGAGAGGCTTTTAGGATCACTAAATTCTCGAAACAGCAAAAAGGAAAATGGCATTGTGTACTAGGATATGTACAGGCTCCTGAACAGGGCTGGGATGATACACCTATCTCGATTCCACACTATAGTGACACTGAGGTGCTGATTCGATATGTATTGCGATTTTTATTTTTTAATATAGCGATTCAACAAGAATTGCGACTTATAATGATTTACACAATTTAGTGGTATTTTATTTTTAATTTATATGCGACATGTAATGTTTTATACTTTTAGTTAATATAATCCAATTAAACTTATTTCCATATATATTTTGTATATGTACAGTTCCCTTTGTGAAAACCATATTTTGAAAATCTAACATAGACACACTTATTACTTTCACCGAGTCTGTCACTAGCTCTCCTGTTAGCGCCGTTCTCTTTGTACATCCATGGTCGGCTTCATTGGGGCCATTTGAATGCATTTTACATAAAATATTACGTATACGTACATTTGTGCTCTACACCACACATTACACAATACGATAACATGTCCTGTCCATGACAGAGTTAGCATGCAGCTTTACCCATGATGTCTAGCTCTGCTTTTCTTGCAATGTGTAAAAAACAAAGTGTTTCCATACTTTACTGTATGTGTAGTGTTTACCACTTTGGATTTAAAATGTGAGGGTGCAGGTCGTATCCATGTGGACCCTCTACCGGTTTCTACTTTCTCCTTCTTGCTTTGGGTGACAGATAAGGAACGGATATGACGTCACATTACTGACTACAACTATAAAAGCGCTAACTTCCTTTTACCTCCGCTTAGAATCAAATGAAGCAAATATCGATTGTCATTTTAAAAAATGTACAATGTACAGCCTACTGACTAGAAATACAATATACCAGGAAAGATCATTACCTGTGCCATTAAGGCCAATGAGACCATAGCGTCTGCCTGAGTTGAGCTCCAGGCTGGTGTCTGATAGCAGCTCTTGGCCATGGAAGGTGAGCGACAGGCTGCTAATGTGTACATCAGTGCTGTTGGGGTGTGAGGCCAGAACACCCGTCACTGCCCGCGCCTCCGTCTTCGCCAGCTCAAATTCATCCAACTCCTTTGTCAAACTCCCAATACCTATAAAAACAAAATCCTGTTCACCACTTTGCTTACATTTCAAGCTAGACAACTGATCTCAGGAATGATACGAGCCCTCGTAAATCACAACCAAGCTTATGGCATTAACTCGGGCTAAGATAAGATAAGATACTCCTTTATTAGTCCCACAGTGGAGAAATTCACAATCAGTCAGGCTACTTCAGGCTCTGTCTGACAACACCTGGAAGCTGCTTGACATCTCAAGGATCCACCTCTCATATACGTTCACATTATATGTAGCAAAATTTGTCATATGGATTGTCTAAATTGTATTTTCATCCTGTTGTAAATATGTACACATGACATCCTCTGTTGCTGTAGCTGAGGTTTTCTCCATTTTTTCCTGTTAAAAAGGTTTTTTGGAGGAAGGTTTTTCCATATCTGATGAAAGGGTCGTACTGCAAGAACAGAGGATGTCGTATCCTGTACAGATTGTAAAGCCCCCGGAGGCAAATTTGTGATTTTGGGCTGTACAAATAAAACTGACAAGACTCAAAAATCAGTCCTCTTCTCACCGTTGCTCTCTGCTCCATTAAGCTGGGTCTCTGGTTGTTCGCCCTCATCGTTCAATTCATCAGTTTTCTTGGTGCGCTGGCGGGCTTTGGCAGCCTCCTTCTTCTTTGCCGCCTTCTTCTTGGCTAAGTCGGATGGCATGGTTGTGAAAGGCTATTCAACAGCAGAAAATAAAAAGGAAACATACAGATCAACGCTTATTTCCTGACAACACCATGTTATGATGTGTATACTAGTTATGCAATGGTTCAAGAAGTTTTTTGCACATTTGGGAGAAGAAAAACAACCATTTCCAATGCGTTTGAACTCCAAAATATACAAAGAGAGTGATAATAATGAATGATATCTCTGAACACTGATTTTATACATGAAATGAGGCAGGCTACGTAATGGTGAAGTATCAGATAGTTGCCTCATCTATGTCTCTGGCACCTCGTCAAATAATGAGCAGGCCTGTGTTTAATCGTAGTTCAACAAGCCCACGATCCGGCTCTTTACGGTTTGGTTTTACATCCCGCATGTGTGCCATACCCAGATTCTCAGTTAATGGGAATACCTTGATAATACTGGTATAATAAGAATATAAATCTGGGTAAAAGCTGGCTAACAGTTTACAGAAAGTGGCCTTAGGAGTAGAATACTCCAGCGCCAAAAACGTGCCGGTAATAAGCTAATTTCAGGGTGTAACTTAAACTTACAGCTGACTTCACGGAAGGACTAACAGTATTAGAGGCCTAACGTGGTTAACGGCACAGCCTTAAAGAGCGGTGATGATGGTGACAATGCTAACCACGGCCGCATTTCGCTTCCTCTCAGTCCAACCTGCTTGCACGTTGGGCTCTTCACATTACGGTCAGAAGCTAACGGTAGCTGATGCCGCTAACCTTAACTGTTGAGTTACCACTTCGGGGTGAATTCGCCGACGACAGTACCAAAATATTGTGTGAGCTGACTAAGACAGAATGTCAAGTGTAGAAAACGTATATCTATATATATTTTTATATGAACTAGCCGCTGACTGCGTTGTTAGCTTCCAAGCTAAGCTAACAACGGTGGCTAGCTAACTACAGCTGACAGGCCGGAGCCGCTAAAGCTAACTTGACGGAAGGCCCCACTTGCTACGCCGAGCGGCTAATTCGGCGGTTAATGTTTAATTTTCAATCCTATTCCTTATTTTGACCCAAAAACTGTGTGTGTCACCCACTCGAGCCGTAGTTGTCAGACACCGTAAATGCCTCTCTTACCTTGATAATGTCTTTCTGGTCTCGGGAGCACACCGATCTCGTGTCCACTTTTCGCCGGGTGGATGTAGCCGCACGCCAAACCGCCAGACGGACCATATATGGTCAGAGAGGGCGTTGAGAATGGATGTACCCTCCCCTTCTCGTGGGACTGCAGTAAAATGTCATTTTACTCCTAAATTAGTCACATATTTAACGTTTAATCCAGTAAAATAATGCATTTATAATCAGGGACTGACAGGACAGTGGCTAGGCTATAGCTAATAAACCTGGCAATAAAAAAAGGCTGCTATTATGAGGCGGTGTGATGGATAGATTGGCATTTTACTGATACTGATAAGGTTTCTAAATACACCGTTTTCACACCATTACAAATATCCACGTCCTGACACAGTCATACACTAATCATACGCTCGTATATAAGATATTTTTCTTCTTATGGTCTTGGATATTCTGTTATGAGCTTATCGCAAAAACGCAGGTCCCTTGAGTCAGTCATAGGTGATGCTGCAGCAGCATAGGCTCAGTCAACGATGATGATGAGGGTAAAACCGACGTGAGAGGGGGACGTTGTTTCACTCTGTGTGTGTGTGGCAGTCAATTTTTGAGGAAGCCAAGAAACTGGAGAAAATGGACGACATGTGTACGGCTACGCTTGACGGATTTTTACCTGCAACAGCGGTGAAAAATGGGATCTATACTATGAAGTCGCGGGGATGGACCGAGGAGGGACGTATCCGCACTAAAACAACGACGCTAGCTTGCTAGCTTGCTCTTTGATGTTTGTTCCTCCGACACATAACGTTACTGAAAGGTTATCATTTCACATCAAAACTTTTCAGTCCTCTTGCCTCGAGTTTTTATTAGTTAATAATTCAAGAAACGTAAACGGTCAACTTAAATACTTGGCGACATTTAGCGTCTTGCTACATTAGTTAGCTGACTTTAGAGGTAGCTATTAGCCACTATTAAAGCTAGCCAAAAATAGTTACGCTAATTACCATAACGTTAGCTCAAAAGTCAATGAGTTCATATGGCAGCGGCTAACAGAGCCAGCGTGGCTCGTTACACAGCAATAAACGTTAATAGTGTGAAGCTATTTGCAATTATTTGCTCTTATAAAAGGACAAACTAGTTTACACCGTTACCTGTATGTTCACACTTTATGTATATTCAGATATGAGGTTAAAGACAAAACGTTTTTGACGTTTATTGTTCCGAAAGGTAACGTTTAAGTATAGTCTTTGCTCTATAGAAACGTTATAACGTGTACTTCTGATGGGACTGAAGAAAGAGACTTTATGTGACATTTCAGGCAGTTTTCTGTCTGTGTCAGCACATCAGATCCCCCTATTATAGGTTATCTCCCCGCTAAAATGTGTTAAGTTAGCGTGGGAGAGTTAACAGATCTTTAGGTAGCATATTTCTCCAGGAGAGCCTCGTTCAGAAGTGGCAGATATGCGTGTCTCCTCATTTCTGGCCGTGTTCAGGCCTGCTTTGCCCCTTATCCTCGGGCTGTCTCTGGGGTGCAGTCTCAGCCTTTTGATGGTGTCCTGGACACAAGGGGACACTGAGGACTCCTGTGGAGATGAACTGGGCAATGGGAGGCTGTTCATGGGCAGAGGAGATGCCCAGAGAGACTCGAGGGATGGAGCTGGAGAGGAAGACTTCCAGCCACGTATCGTGCCCTATCACAAGGACCCGAACAAGCCACACAAGAAAGTCCTCAGGTGAGGGTGGAGGTTGTGTCTTTGTCATGTTCCCAGATGCTACATCTGCAGCCGTTTACTGAACACATTTAAGGCAGATTTGTTAAAGAGGCACCGCATTAGGAGCATTGGGCTCAGGGAGCGGTTTTGGGGGTCCGGTGCCTTGCTCAAGGGTGCCACGCAACAGAGGTGCCTGTTCGAACAGGCAGGGCCTCAGGGCGTACTTAGTCCATCCGGGGATTTGCACCGGCAACCCTCCAGTTCCCAACAGCCAAGTCCCCACAGACTGAGCTGCAGCTGCTCGATTACCATATATCTTTCCAGATTTGTAAATTCACAGTTTAATAATCTTACATTTAAATCTTCCCTGCAATAATCTAAATGCACTGAATGGGGTATACATTGTAGGTTGCTGAAAGATTAGAGATTACATTAGTTAAATCTTTGTACAGATAGAAGAAGAAGAAGAAGATAATAGTCCTTTATTGGAAATTCAATTTTTTCACTCTGTTGTTAACTTATACACAGTACATGCAGACCCGAACACACACATGCACAAACATGCAACAATGGAGAGATGTCAGAGTGATGGGGCTGCTCCTGACAAGCGCCCCGAGCAGTTGGGGGTTTGGTGCCTTGCTCAGGGGCACCTCGGCAGTGCCCAAGAGGTAAACTGGCACCTCTCCAGCTACCAGTTCACACTCAGTTCTTGGTCCATGGCGGGACTCGAACCGGTGACCCTCCGGTTCCCAAGCCAACTCCCTACAGACTGAGCTACTGCCGCCCCCAGTTACTGTATACAGTAACTCAGATGTGGAGACCAGACATTTTGATCCAGACTTCATCCTCTTTTTTTACGCCTACAATGCTTATCTCATTGTTTTTTGAGTAAAATCTATATTTCTTGTGATGGAAACAAGTTATAAGAAACTATGACCTTTATTCTGTTTGTGTGTTTCCATTTGTCTCTCCAGAACTCGTTACATTCACACTGAACTGGGCATCAGAGAGCGGCTGTTGGTGGGCGTGCTGACCTCCCGGGCCACCCTCAACACGCTGGCCGTGGCGGTGAACCGCACGGTCGCCCACCGCTTCCATCGCACCTTCTTCTTCACAGGCCTGCGCAGCCCCAAGGTGCCTCATGGCATGACCGTGGTCGCCCATGGCGACGACCGTCCAGTGTGGCTTATGTACGAGACTGTTCGCCACCTCCACCAGCACTACGGCTCTGACTACGACTGGTTCCTCTTGGCCCAGGATGACACTTACATGCAAGCAGATCGTCTGATGGAGTTGGTGGGCCACCTCAGCGCGGGTCAGGACCTGTATATGGGCAGGGCGGAGGAGTTTATTGGTGGAGAAGAGAAAGCACGCTACTGCCACGGGGGCTACGGCTACCTGTTGTCCCGCAGTCTGCTGGCTCGTCTGCAGCCCCACCTTGACACCTGCCGTAATGACATCCTCAGTGTGAGACCTGATGAGTGGCTGGGCCGCTGCATTATTGACTACCTGGGGCTCAGTTGTGTTGAGGTGCACCAGGTAAAAAATAAAACACACATGCATTGACACCAGTCAGTTCTAGCTGTCCCGAATACCATTTCTTGGGCTTCAAAACTTCAGTTAGAAATATTTGAAGGTATTCAAAGCTTTGTGGTGAGGCAGGCTGACACTTTCTTCTGTCTGTCGCCATCTCCCCTGTTTCAGCGCCCAGGACAGAGCTGTTGCCGCATTGCTGTCTACACACAACAAACAGAGATATTCGTGTGAAAATATGTGATAATAATAATGTTAAATGTGAATAAGTAAGTGTCAGGGTGCAGCATCACCCTATCAGGGTTTATTTCACAATGACCCACTAGCTGTACATTATCCTGCTTATTACACAGCTACCTACTTAAGAAATTAATAATTTGATACAAAACCGGTCTGCCAGAGTCCGACATCAGGACTGTGCCCATAGCAACAGTCTGTTATAAAGAAATAGCATACGTAGAACACTGTGATTGACCAATCAGAATCAAGTATTCAACAAAGCTGTGTAATAATGACAATGTGGGATTATTCTTTATTTCATTTTATACTTATATATATATATATATATATATATATATATATATATATATATATATATATATATATATATAATATATAAATAAAAAAACAAAGCATTCGAATAGCGGTTTAGAGGTCGAATACCACAGCAACGGTCAAAGCTTCGAAGCATTCAGGTCTGCGCTAATCAATACTAACATTTCTTTTTTTTGTCGGTGTTTGTGCGCCCCACAGGAGATGACCTATCGCTACTTTGAGCTCGGGAAAAACGCAGATCCAGAGCGTGAAGATAGCGTACAGTTTAAAAACACCTTCACGGTCCATCCGATTTCTGAACCAAATCTCATGTACCGCCTGCACAAGCGCTTCAGCCAGATTGAGCTGGAGTGGACTTACCTACAGATACAACAGCTGCAGGTTTGTAATGTTTGAGATGCTTTCTCTCACCTATAAACAGCTATGATGGCACTGTATTAGTGGGCTGCTTTGTTGATGGTTTCTGTGTCACAGTATACTGTTTGTTCTCCTCTCCACCTCACCCACTTTTTGAGCCAAGGCAGGAAAGACAAGACATTGGATTGGGTGTTTGCGAGGGGCATGAATCTCACATTCCAGTGTCATCATCATGTGAACACGATCTGCTTCACAAGCCTTATTCTGTAATTAAAGTGGCTGCTAATGAAGGTTCATTAGCTCTGAGTTGACTTAACTTTTTACCCCACAGAGCAATCACATAAGTCACTAAGGCAACTGTTTACAAGCAGGTCAGTGTGTTCTTTTTCAGTTTTGATTTGACAGATTTTATTATGTGCTCATCAGGTGCAGATCAACAACCTGAGTGACCTGACGCCAGAGGGTAAAGCTGGAGTCACATGGCCCATCGGTATCAATCCTCCCTTCAAGCCAAGAACCCGTTTTGAGGTTATAAACTGGGAGTACTTCACCGAGGAGCACATCTACTCGTGCATTGACAGCTCCCCCAAGTGTGAGATGAGAGGGGCCGACCGCGCGGATGTAAACGCAGTTCTGGAGATAGCGGTGGAGCGTCTAAATGAGCGCTACCAGCCCCAGCTACGCTTCCGCAAGCGGCGTCTACTCAACGGTTACAGGCGCTTTGACCCCACCCGTGGTATGGAGTATGTGCTGGACCTGGCGCTGGAGGCGTACACCCAAAAAGGCCACAGTCAAGTCATCGCCAAACGGGTAAACCTGTTGCGACCTCTAAGTGCAGTCGAGATTATCCCCATGCCCTATGTGACGGAGGCAACACGGGTGCAGGTCATCCTACCTGTCACCGCCCAGGATCAGGACTATGTTGGTAACTTCCTCGACATGTATGTGATGAACACTTTGGACACCCACGACAACGTTTTGCTCACGTTCCTGTTCATCTACGATCCCTTCGATGCGCAGAGAGTCAGCCAGACGGACGTGTTCGCCGGGATTAAGGCCATGATCGGGGAGGTGGAGAAGCGCTACGGAGACGTGAAGATCCCTTGGATCAGTGTGAAGACGGAGGTGCCCTCGCAGGTCAAGCTGATGGACATCATCTCTAAGAAGCACCCGGTGGACACGCTGTTTTTTCTTGCAGGCGTGTGGACGGAGGTGAACGCAGACTTCCTGAATCGCTGCAGAATGAACGCCATCAGCAACTGGCAGGTGTTCTTCCCCATCCACTTCCAAGAGTACAGCCCCGCCGTCATGTACCGCGACCAGCAGCCCTCTGCCGCCTCCTCCTCATTTGCCTCTGAGTCACTGCGAGACGGGCACTTCGACCGCCACGTCTTTGACGAGGCCTGCTTTTACAACGCGGACTACATGACCGCACGGACCAAGATGGCCGCTGACATCCTAGACAATGAGGAGCTGCTGGAAAGCATGGACGTGTACGACATATTCGTGCGCTACTCTGGGCTGCACGTATTTAGAGCCGTGGAGCCGGCGCTGATCCAGAAATACGTACGGCGAGCGTGCAACCCACGATTCAGCGAGGACATCTACCACCGCTGCGTCCTCAGCAACCTGGAGGGTCTGGGGTCACGCTCGCATCTAGCTATGGCTCTTTTTGAACAGGAGCAGGCCAACAGCACCTAGAGACTAAAGGATACTCACATAGAAAATATGGGACTTTTGTGATCCTTACACTGAAATTGGCGCCCTTGTATTTGGCGGGAAGAAGTCAGGATCGCCTAAAGAACAGCATCGTCTTGCTCATGGACACTTTCGCAAAGCAAATTTGTGCTGATGGAGTAATTCCAGCTGAATATCTCTTTCCTCAGAGTACCTCTGACTTATGAGTCTATAACTGTGACTCTGTCCTGTCTAGACGCGTTATGAATCATCATGAGGTGTCTGAACGTGGACTACTGCCATGGAGGTATTCCTACAGGAGCTGAACAACAGTATTTATACTCCAATTTTTTTAAAATATAGGACTTTGTGTCTTGAAATAATAAACGAAGAAAGACCTTCATTGCTTGATTAACTGAGAAAAAACTTGAGCCATAAGTCTTCCTGAGTGAAGATGTTTAAAATGAAACTGGAGACAAGCTGAAGCCGTTGGCTGCCTTTTCTTTTCTTTTTTCAAGAGTTATTAAAGAGTAATATTTCCGTTCAGAGTTGTTTCTTCATTCATACAGTGTAAAAATGCTTGTTTCAGTCTTATTAGACAATAAGACAACTCAGTTACTCCCGGAGGTGTCTGTTATCTGCTTGGCAGAGCTGAAGGAAAGGCAATACGGCGGAAAAAATCGTGCGGTCAGTGGTGATGGTGTGCCCATGTTATGTTCCGAATAATATAATGTAGTCTTTCCGGTTTGCCTAAAAGCTTTACTGCAGCGCCTGGAGGCAGTGAACAGTTTGTTCCAGTGCAGCCCGCCCCGCCTTGTCTCCCCACATTAAGTCAGCAGATCTCCACCCCGGCCCGGGCCTCCCTGGGTTTTGGTGAGTATTCTGCACACATATGTCTTTAGGGAAAGACGTGAACCCAGTGCCCAGAGGGAGGGTCGGGTTTACCTAGCCAATATCTGCCGTGGTGGTGGTGTGGGTGGTTAACCTTCACAGCGAGATGGTTGAATGAGCTGAATGGCTCCTCTCTCTCACTGAGGCCCCTTAACCTCCCCCCACCCACAAAACTTCTCCACGTGAGGGTTGTCGGGAGAATAGCGGCGCAGCAGAGTGAAAGAGGCTCTTTCTGCAGTCGGCATTACACCGCTGCAACACGCCGCGGAAAGAAGCCTCCACCTGCTTCCTTGTGGTGGGGTCGGTGAACAATAAAACGCCTGTCTGCCACCTTTCTGAGGAACGCCTCGCTCGTGCTGGAGATTTAACCCGTCAGTGAGCTGGAGCACAAAATCAGCACTTTAGTGATGCAGACTAGCATGAGGGTGCTTTTTTTCTTAGTGAAGGGTAGTTTTACTGCATTTTCAGATGCTACAGCTAATAGCATGGATTTGGAAATAGGGAAAAAAACTAATTTGACTGTAAACAATAAAGATATGGATATCAAAGGGTGCATTTGACTAATTCTGCCTCTTACATGTTTGAGAGATATATCTGTTTATTACAGCCACAGCATTTTAAAATGATCATTAATCCATGTTTAATCTGTCGATTATTTTCTCAATTAACCAATTAGTTGTTTGGGCTATAAAATGTAAGAAAAAAATGTTGATCAGTGTTTCCCAAAGCCCAATATGACGTACTCAAATGTCTTGTTTTGTCCACAACTCAAAAATATTTAGTTTACTGTCACAGGAGTAAAGAGACCAGAAAATATTCACATTTAAGAAGCTGAAATCAGAGAATTTAGACTTAAAAAACGATTAATCCATTATCAAAACAGTTGGCAATTAATTTAATAGTTGCCAACTAACTGATTAATCGTTGCAGCTCTAAATAGAGTCCATGTTAATCTTACTGTCACCTACCTCGGTACCTGTTATTGTTGCAGACAGGTCATGTAGTTTTAATGAAATATGCTCATCTGAGCTCATACTGTGTAGAAATAGCACACAGAGCAACATCTATAAAATATCTACAGTACACTGAAGTCAAGATGTAAGCTTTGACCTACTGAAAAGCTTACAAAAACTCAGAGTAAGTATGATTTGTGCCTCAACTTACAGTATATAATATTAAATGTATATAAAGTTAGTAAATAAAATTGCAACAAATTGTTCAGAGTGAATCTATCTGCATTTATCCTCCAGATCTTCAGTAGCTAAAAGTTTTGCAAGCATTCCTGTTCTTTTGAAATTAAACAAAAGCGAATTCAGACCCCAAAAAAACTCCACAACATGCAGCTACAGAATCCTCCTCGGCTTTAAAGCTGCTGTTAGAAGATCAGCTGAAAATAGGTCAAAGTAAAAATGGGAAGAAGTCAGCATTAATTTTGTCACATCTTTGTTTTGTAATTCACTGTATGTGTCAAACACTAAAACACACTGTTTTGCATATGTGCACATCACAGTGAATGGGCCAGCAGCCACGTAGTCGCAGGGTTAACACAAGTGCAGCAGATAAAATGAATTATGGTCCTGTTCTGTTTAGTGTCAGCCATTCCAGAGCCAGCCTTCACCACAACACACCTAAATGGAACAGGGCCGTATTTAATGTTATTAATTACACCTGTGTTCACCCTGCAAGGACATGCTGTGAAAAAGGACATATTACTCATTAAATATAAATGTGTGATAAATACAGCAGAGCATACAGTGTTAATCATGAAGTCATGTTTTGTATTAAAATAAACAGCTAAATTTCAAATTTCCTCTCACTTAAAGGTCCCATATCGTAAGAAATGAGGTTTTTGTGTCTTCTATATTATAAAGCAGGGTTAGAGTTAGGGTTAGGATATCAAAATGCTCAATCCATGAAGAAACACAGTATTCAGTAACGGTGCCTCTGAGACAAGCTGGCAGGATTTATGTCCATTTGTGATGTCACAAATGTACAATATTTAGACCATCACTCAGTTTTAAACATAAACATTTTAAATGTGTCCCAGTTTATTTCCAGTTGCAGCGTATGTGAATGACACCAGCTGACAGGAAGTTAACATGAACCCATACTGTTGCCTAGCAACACAATTCTGTTGAAATGCACTAAAACAGAGCGTTTCAGATGGTAAATAAGGGAATATTCAGGCAGACAGTAGGAGGAAAATACTGTTTTTTTTTAAACGTTTAAGTATGTAAATATGTTGCAGTAGAAACGTGAATTACAAGTATGAACCTGAAAATGAGCACAATACAGGATCTTTAAGTTTGCATTATCTTACCTTTAGATGTGGAATCGAGGCTCTTCAGCTGCCTGGTATTTTTCCTTAAATCAAATGACATTTACACTTACATTTCTACAAAATGTTGAATCTCTTCAAATTAAAAATGACAATCTAGCATTGCTAAACCAGATATAAACCAGAATTCAAGCCCTAGTTTTGATTCAGTTAGTCTACGTATGGGGCGATGGCAGAAACAACGATTGATCAATTAGTTGTCAACTACTATAATATCAACTATATTGGCTTTTTTTTTATTAGCCATGCAAGCAGTGTGGTGCTAGATGGCAATGTCTGTCTGTCGGACTGAAATATCTTGACATCTATTCGGTGCGTTGTCATGACATTTTGTAGAAACCCTCCTGATGAATTGTAGTAACTTAATGTTTCATCTAGATCTGCAACAATCAATAGATTAGTTGTCATCTACTAAATTAATGACAAGTAATTCTGATAATCAATCAGTTTGAGTCATTTTTTAAAGTGAAAAAATTCCAGATTCCAGCTTAAATGTGAATATTTTCTGGTTTCTTTGACTCCTCCGTGACAGTAAACTGAATGTTTTGAGTTGTGGACAATACAAGACATCTGAGGACGTCATCTTGGGCTTTGGGAAACACTGAACAACATTTTCTGACATTTAATCGACCAAACAACTTTTTGATGAATCGGCAACGAGAATAATTATTAGTTGCAACCCTAAAGGCATATTGTGTGTATTATTGTGAATTTCTCCACTGTGAGACTAATAAAGGAATATATTATCTTTATCTTATCTTATTACCAACCCGAATATTACCTGTTACCAACACATAAATATGTACATTTTTACAGCAAAACACCAAAGAAATTGTGAAAAAATTTACCTACAGAGAGAAGGTAAAGTTTCTATTTGTGTACAAAAAAGTGCCTCCACATTGACAGTGTTATGGTCACAACGGTGAAAAAAAAGAAACTTCAGATATCGTGGCATTTACAAACTTTGGCAAGCGCTTCTTTATTTACATCCAGGCTGTCTCGCAACATCACAGCTGTTTTCCCTTTTTTCTTTTCGTTTTTTTTTTTTTTTTTTTTTTCTGTAGAATCACCAAACAAGTTTGCTCTTTACAGATATACAGTGTACATGTACTATCGTCATCTCCCCGTTGGTGACGCTCTGACAGATGACAGTGTAAACAGAGAGAAAGAGCAGTTCCCGCTCTTCACAAACACATGCAGGGAGCGGGACAGACAGCATGTCAGGGTTTAGTAACAGGAGATGCAGTAGTCGTGTTAACAGATACTCTCAAAGCTGAGGTCACCCAGGAGTCGCAGCTTCTAGTTTCCTCCACAAGAGGGTGCAAGTGAATCAGTGACTGTATGACAACTATGTGAATGCCCCGGCCATACAAAGACAAACCACTCCTGGTCAGACACAGGACTAAGATACTACCAATGACTACTGTTCCTCCTCTAAAGAGTGCAGTTAATATAACTTAGTCCTAGTAACAAAAACACAGTTCAGAAAAAAATCACACCTACAATTAGTTGCTGGTAGGGCATATCATTTTTGGCAAAAAAGTTCCCAGAAGGCATTTCAACAAAAGTCTCACAGACTGCTAATGCCAGCGTTTGATATATTTACACATACTATCTCATCAGATGTATTAATTAATGTCCATGGAGCATGCATAGGTCAATCACTTTTTGTGTATGCTGGGATAATAAAGAGGCTCTCACCCATGACGAGTCCTACAGAGTTACAGCACAGTGCAAAGAAACCCAGAAGAGGTTCCAGCTAGAGACTGCCTGCTGAGTGAAAAATCCTCCATCTGACATTACAACATATACATACAAGTCATGTAAAAAAAAAAAACATGTAAAAGGAGATCGGTGCAGATTATATCATGTGTTACAGCTACTGAGAGTGAAAGCGAGGGAGGTCTTTCTTTGTTGCTTCCAGCTCCCACGATAGTTAGACCTAAAATAAATCACCCCAACCCGAGATAGTACACAGAGGAACACTAACATTCCTGCCCTACTAATTCAAAACTCATGGAGCTCCCATAATGCACCATGTACCTCAACCCCCCCAAAACGAACACACAAATAGTCTGTCGTATACTGTACAGTTAGTTGGAAAACATATTTACATTCACATCTCTAGAAAAGAAAATCTTCATGTAACATAAAAAGTGTAGAAATGGACAAAAATCCTCCAGACCTGGGTTTAACTGTTCAGTTTTAGGGTTTCTTTACAAAACCCTGAGGCCTAATTGAACATTTAGGACCACCCTTACAAGGAAATGTTCTGCAATCTCTGTTAAACCCAGGTGAGGATTATCAGTATTATTTTTTTTTTTGCCCACTTCTATTTCAGTGATCATGTTCTCTTCTTCTTGTTGCAACCTTTGGTAACACCTTCAGGACATTAACTGGCAAAAATACTACACAAGGAAGAGGCAGTGACAAGACAAATCAAGTCCTAACACATACAGGCATATTTGTCGTTTTGCTATGATTAAGGGAAGATTATTCTGTCGATCAGTACTTGTTTCTCCTTCATTAAAACACTATTCTTGCTGTGATAATACTTCTTATCTAATACTGTTGTAGGAATCACTGTAAAAAGGGACTAAAATGAGACACGCTGGAGGTTTTTCCATTTGATTCGTTCAAACCTGAAGATGAATGACACCTCAGGTTTATGGATAGACTTGATTCCCTGCAACCCACTGTAACCTCCACTTTGCTGGTGTAATTAATCAACCTTTCGAAAACGCTCTCCTAACGAGAACAAACAACACAGTCACACTTACAATCGAACAATAAATCAGTTGGAAACTCATCCAGAGCGTTGACTGCACTGAGAATCCAAAAACACTGCAGTGTGTGTGTGTGTGTGTGTGTGTGAGCAGCCGGTTCAGAGTTTATCTTGACGTGCTTTGTGACGTATTTACAAACTCAGAGAGTAGCGATGAAGAGGAGGTTTTGCTTATTCAGCGGTGATGATTAATGATGATGATCCTCGCAGTGGACGCCTCCTAATTTCACTTTTAATTTTGAAAAACTGTATTTTTTTTAATCACATTTTTAGACGTATGAGGTTTCACCAGACTGAAGCGATGGCCTCACACACATCCAAACACACACGCAGCTCTGAAATCAGATGCTGAGACTCAGGAGGGCCGTGGTTTAGGTGTTGCGCACAGCCAAGGCCTGTTCCAGCTCCTGTCTCCTCTGCTGGATCTGAGGAAAGAGGAGAAAACAGAGGAATACGTCATCTGAGCGTCTCGAGGCAGAGCTGGAGAGCTGTTGTGAAGTGAGTGTAAAAGACAGCTGCTCACCTTGCAGTAGAAATAGCGGCTGACGGCCTCCTGGGACCAGGGCTCGTGGTAGAACGCCGCCCTCCTCTCCTCTTCAGGGTTCCCCACCACGTCTGTCATTAACTACAGCCAGTGAGAAGGAAATCAGTAATGATAACGCTAAATAATAACCATCATTTATATTATATGTGATAAGCAGTAATCAGATCTTTTAGTTTAGTAAACAGCAATACCACAGGGTAAAATGACTCCACTACAAGTAAAATTCTTGTTTTCAAAGTCATATTTAAGTAGAAGTATTTAAAGGCTTTTGTCAGGGGGACATTATACTATTACTTATGCATTACCGGAAGCATGATAATTTAAAAAAAACTTTTACACAGTTGAGTAGTTTCATCTACAATTAAAGCAGGGGTTGGCAGTTTTTGTATCATTGAGCAAAAATTCCATAGCAATCTTTCAGCATATTGTACTTCAAGTACTATGAGAGAAAACTAGACTTCTGTACCTCCTCGTGGCTCTGTATTCAGGCTTTAAAAAATCTAGCCCTTGATGAGACTGCAGTGAAATGCAAATACGAATGCTGGCGAATTCAGCAGCAGAACATCCTGCAGGAAAAGTGGCTATATTAGCAAATTGTTTCAGAGATGGAGAGAAAAGGTTGCAAATAGTTTAGCCATCAGCTAATCATAGCCAAAGGCTCACAGCTGCAGCTAATGCTCATGGCAACGTTTAGCAGAAGGCTAAAAACTACTAGCAACTAGCAACAATTCCTCTCCATCTCTCCAATAGTTTAGTCTTCTGCTAGCTGTAGCCAAAGCCTCACTGTTGTGACTAATGCTCATGGCTACGGTTAGAAGAAGGCTAAACTATAAGCAGCATTTCTCTCCATCTCTAGGCTAGTTTAGCCTTCTGCTAACCATAGCCTGAGTCTTAGCTGCAGCCGTGAGCTCACAGCTTAGTTGCAGCGGAGAGCAAAACTATAAGAAACATTTTGTCTCCATCTCTGAAATGCTGCGATGATATTGTAGGTTGCTAGAGCCTCAAATCACAGTATGTCATCTCAAAAGGCTTTACAGACATGGGGATCTCAATCACGATCAGGATGATGTTGGACATGATTGACTCGTACTGTTTTGTCTTGTTTGTTGCCTAAAACTGCCTACCCCATCTTTAATTTATAATTAATCTCTAATGCATCATAGTTCATAAACAGAACATACTTTGCATGTGAAACCTTGATATTCAAAGTGGCCAGTAGCTACAGCTGCCAGATTCTTCTGTAATTTATTATCCACCCTGACATCCAGAGCATATGTCCAAATAAAGGCAGTGAGTTCTTTCAATGGAACTTTAAATTACGAAAAGGAGCGTCACAAGTGTGTGTGTGCATTTAAGTATCGAACCTTAAGGTCTCGGCTCTGGGATTTGAGCCAGTCCTGGATGTAGCCCTTGGGATCTCTGGAGAAACTGAGCATGAAGTCCCTCTGGATCTTCAGCTGGTTGATGGACTCGATGGTCTCATGGATCTGAAAGAGGAACAGTTCCATACTATATATCAAGAAATCTATTAAAACTAGAACTAAAACCATTTCCATAGACGTAAACATCGAGAGAAGCAACAGAAAAAAAGGTGACTAAACTGCTGAGTCTCCAGACCCGCCCATAATAAAGAAATGAACTTCAGTATAGTTCTGCAGTATAAAACTGTGTCAGAAGTGTGCTGATATTCTCAAAAGTAGAGGTGAATGAGATAAATGTCTGAGATTAATGTTGTAAATTTACAAGAAAAATAACATTGATATTTTCTGAGATTAAATAAAAAATTTACAAGTAAAAACTCACAAATTTATGAGAAAAAAATTGAATATTCTCTGAGATTAAAGAAATACATTTCCAAGAATAAAACTAGAATATTCTTTGATATTATGGTCACAAATGTTCAAGAAAAAAATTGATTATATGGGACTAAAGTAGTTAATTTAGGAAAAAAAATTTAATTTATGAGAAGAAAAATAGAATATTTCATATTAAGGTTACACATTTTTGAGAAGAAAACAGAATATTATATGATCTTAAGATCACAGATTTTCCAAAAAAAATGATTATATAAGATTATAGTGGTGAATGTAGGAAAAAAAATAATTTCCAAGAAAAAAACATAGATCGTCACTGAGATTAAAGACACAAATTTACAAGAAAAAAATAGAATATTATACGAGATTAAAGTGGTAAATTTATGAGAAAAATATATAACATAATGATATGAAAACCTAGAATACTCTCTGAGCTTAAAGTCACAAATTTACAAGAAAAAAAATAGAATATTATACGAGATTAAAGTGGTAAATTTACAACAAAAACATCACAAATTTCCCAGGAAAAAAATAGTGTTGTTTTGTCAAGTAAATACATAGCTTCACTTTGCAAGGTTGGATGAACTCATCAACCACAGACACCGCGGCTTGCCTGCAGTGGACGACCTAATCAAATTATTCCTTGCAATCAGATGCAGCATTAAGGAAATACTCGTGATATTAGAATCACCATAATATCATAAGCATGCGGACTATTAAAATTTGTTTTCCTCTTCTTCTTACTGTTTTTTTTTTTCTCATAAATTAACCATTTAAATCTCTGAAAGTCTGAGGTTTTATAAATAAATAAAAGCAGCAATACTTGCTGCTGTTGCATGCATTTTTTGTTCTTGTTCCCTCCTGTTCACATACAGCAACAACCGTCGGTTAAAAAGAAAAAAAACGTCTGTTAAACATAAATCTTGGTGAAACATTAACAGCACCCAAAACAGAAGGGCGTGAAAGCCATTCCAGATAAACTACCATAAAACAAAAGCTCCTGTTAAAAATATACATGCAGTAAAATTGGTTGTTCCCATGAGGCAGCGTAGTTATCACCTCAGTGAGATTTACAGCATCAAAGGTGAATCAACTCGCGGTTTCTCTTCTGCGATGCCGGCGGTGATCTCACCTTGTTGTCGAGCGAGGCGATCTCCTGCTGGTTGGCGGTGGAGAGCAGGAAGCTGCTCATCTGGCCCTTCAGGGGGTCCTCCACCTCCACGTCGATGTCGTAGCAGGCCGTCTTCTTCTGGTCGTTGGGATCCACGCTGACAGAAAGCAAACGTTCATTTATGCAGAAGAAAATCATTGTGATCTTTCAACAAATCCAAAAAAATGCTGCAAAGATTACCGAACCCTTGTTCACTAATAAGAGGTGTCTTTTCATCTGGCTAATGGCCGACACATGTTGCCGGAGTGGTTTATTCATTTTAATATTTATATCTGTTATTTGAAGTTATTCTATTTCTACTTTACGTTATATACGTTATACTTTATGTTTACTCATAAAGTTAATTGAAAATACAAGAAAAATAAAACAATTTAGAAATCAATACGTCTTTTTAACTTTAATTAAATATATTTTCAAATGTCACTTTTTTCTACAAGTGCAAGGACAAAGGGACGCGAGCGAAACATCATTTGGTCTATAGACTGTTTCAACAGAATTACATTGCTAGGCAACAGGGACACATCTGGAAAGTTTAACGTCACAGCTGTGAAACTGTCTATTAATGTTATAAAATGAAAAAGAGAAAATCAGGAAATCTCCATATTTGAGAGGCTGAAAACAGCATTTTCTGACATTTTTGCATGAAAATTACTTTAATGAATAATCAGTTATCAAAATAGTTGATGATTATTTGTCTGTCACTCGACTGATTGATTAGTCAACTAATGGTTGCAGCTCTAAACTTTATACATACCTCTTCATACGTGTGTCATCTGTCTTATGATGGTTTATTTAGCGACTATCTATCAAAAAGTCACCAAGAGGCTAAAGTAGACTCTTTACTGTGTGTTGCCTGCCGTAGTGTTGTGTATTTTTCTTTTCCTCTCTGCTGTGTCTGCTCAGGTGTCGCCCTCCCCTCGCTGTGCAGCTGCAGTAGATGCGTACACATGGCTGTGTCTAATCAGCAATCAGGGTGTCGGATAAAAGACAAGGAGAGAGGAGAAGATGGGCCAGTGGGCCAAACAGCAGTACTGAGACTGTGTGGCGGTTACGTTGGTGGTTGCCGTGTGCCGGATTCGGCAGTTTTCCTTTTAGTGATATATATATAGCACATTTTGTGTAGTTTTGGGTAGTAAGTTTAAGTTGCGCTTTCTGTTAGAGAGTAGTTTTAATGTGACATTTGTGCATTTTCATTTGTTGGTAATAAACTGTATTATTTTGTTTTTACGCTCAACCTGTTGACAGTTCTTCTCATTCCTGGGTAAAATTTTATTGTTACTCCCTCCATCCCCTGGACCCTAAACGGGGGAACATAACACTGTGTGACACGTAAAACAAATCCATACTTAGTCCAGATGTGTGTTACGATGTTTTAGACGAAAAGAATAACAATGACGTGACGTGAAGTGACGTGAAGTGAAGTGACGTGACGTGACGTGATGTGACGTGACGTGACGTGAGGTGACGTGAAGTGACGTGAAGTGACGTGACGCTCGTCTAAATCCCGCTGTCTGAGTGCACAGGTAAATAAAGTGAAAACCACATCCCTGTGCTCATATCTATAAATGATAGTCACCAAAAGACTGTGTGCAGCCTAAACAAATAATAATAATAAACTACACAGGCTAAAAACACACTTCGGCTCCTACAGTTTATATGCAGTACGACAGGAATCTACCTGATGACATGGTTAATGACGATGGGGTCGGGGGGTAACAGGAGGTTGGTGAGGCGCTGAGGGATCTCAGAGAACTTCAGGCGAGGGCAGTCAAAGATCTGTTGAGGAGGGGAAATATCATATTCATAATCATATTTTGAGCTGATATTCATATTTATGCCACAGTGTGATTTACAGCGTCATGTACCTGTTGGAAGTACTTGTCACAGTTAATGTACTCCTTATCATGGGAGTCCTGCAGCTTGTTGGTCTTGACGTACTGCCAGAGGGCCTGGATGATGCAGGAGCGGGTCTGAGTGTGAATGCCAAGCAGGCGAGCCAGGCGAGGGTCCAGCTTAAACTGGGGAGGCTGCGTAGACAATATAATCGCATTACAACACTTTAGTACAGCCGCCCACCTCAGAGCCTTTACATCACCACATCTGACGTCCTTATCACATTTCACCGGGTTGGAGACAGATGTCAGGTTCAAAATGGAGTCTTTAATGCACTCTGTAATGTTTGTATAGGCCGGTGGTTATCAGTGACTGCAGGTTGTCACTCCGACTGATTTCATGGCCTGGATTAAGTCACGGGGTGTGTGGCGCCCTCACCTGGTAGTCCAGCATCAGCAGCAGAGTGCAGCGCACGCTCACGTCTCCCGGCCGTTTCACCTGGAAGCCGTCCGTCTCCTGGGTGGTGGGCGTGCGGTGCCACTGAAAGAGCAAACCACCACATGTTGACTACACACCCCAATCTGAGGCGGTTTATTCAGTGTCTTTTTTTTTTTTTTTTAGTGTCACACTTCATTTTCCATTTGTTTCACACTTCGGAAATTGTTAATTAATTCCTGCTTTAAAGGCCCTGACAACCTGTTTTTATAAATCAGATTCTTATTATAACACTTAAACATCCACTTAGCTACAAATGATAAATTATTATTATAAATTATATATTTACAGTTTAAAATTCACACTGTGCTTTAACATATAATATAAATCCTGCAGGCTGTATATACTGTATATAGCTATGTATACAGGCATATACTGTACATAAAGCACCTACTTCATGTATATGAAGTACTAAATTATATCATCCATTCAACATTTATTCATTTGCACTATTTGTTTACAATCTTTAACAAGCCATCATCAGGTTGAAAGTTGAATTTAAATACTTTGCTTTATGACCAAATACCTGTGAAAACTGATTACGCCTTCTCAACTGTACTTTGTGTTAGTGCTAATTAGCGAATGTTAGCATGCTAACATGCTAAGTAAGGGATAATGTACAGCGAGCAGGTGGTAATTGTTGCCTTCAAATGGGGTCGTGTTTACTGTTGTGAAAAAGACATGCGTTGCGTTCAAGTGGTTGAGTTGTGAAGAACACCGCTGCTATGCAACGTTAATATTAACTGTATTAACTGAATACTGTCTGAATCTAGAAGCCACAGAGGCTAACACTTTAGCAAGCTGGCAACATAATGAAGGAAATGAAAAGACATAATGACAGAGGAGAAAGATGAGAATATCAACATTTTCCTCAGACATATTATAAAAAAGAAAACAATATACTGTATGACTAATATTCACTTCTTATTCACAGATAAATGTACTTCCATGGGTTCCACCATTTCTCACAATGTCAACAAACACATTACAAGTCCTGAACGACATGAGGGGGGCGTTCAGGGCCCAACTTGTAAACACAGTAAACACGACCCCATTTGAAGGCACCAATAAACCCCAACAGGGCGATGAGGGGTCTGGCTTCGCCCTGAAGGGGCTTATGTCACAACAACGACGACAACAATAATTTGACACAATAATGGTCCACCAGAGTCTGAGATCTGAGCTGCGTCTATAGCAACAGTCTGCTATAAAGATAAATAAAGAACTCTGAAACTAAGATGGTGAACATGCTTAACATTATACCTGTTAACAATGTCACTGTGAGCTGGTTAGCATGCTGACAGCCTTGTTGAGTGTTAAAATCTGATATAATAATATCTAAGGGTGTTTCTTCCTGAACCTAACTTTGATTGCTGTTTAAAGGTACAGTGTGTAGGATTTGGCAGCATCTAGTGGTGTGGTTGCAGATTGCAATCAAATATATACCCCTCCGATCAGTCCTCCCTTTCCAACACTGTGGTAATGCTGTTCGCCTTGCTTAGAGGCTATCCTTACAATAATAACACCAGAAACTAAAGTCAGACGGCAGCTGGCGTTACCATGGTTTTGTACTCTATTCTGTGCTACTGTAGTAACATGGCGGACACAATGAAGAGGACCTACCCCCTACGTAGATATGAAGGACTCATTTAAGATAACGAAAACACAATTATTTGTTTCAGGTGATTATACACAAGTGAGCTACAGTACCTCTGGGAATGAAAAGTGAAGCCAATGCTGAAGTGCCTTAAACTTGCATTCACAGCCACCAGAGCACTCCTCTGGCTGCAAACAAAACCAGACTGTATAGAAGTCTATGAGAAAAAGAGCCTACTTCTCACTTGATTTATTACCTCAGTAAACATTGTAAACACGAGTTTATGGTCTCAATCACTAGTTTCGAGGCTTCTTCAATACAGCATGATGTTCATTTAGTAAATTATGGTCCCATTTAGAGTCAAACACACCATAAAGCAGGGATGCTTTAGGGCGTGGCTACCTTGTGATTGACAGGTTGCTACCACAGTGTTGTCTGGTCTGGGAGTTGTCTGTGTTTTCGTCTTAGAAATTTAACCCTTTCACAGTGTGTTTTCAGTTCATGAACGTTAATTATAATATATAATATAATTATTTGGTTGCCTCAACATGTTCTTTTCTGCTTTTGGTACTTGTACTTAGTGCCACTCTCTTGAATCATATCTGGTTAAAAAAAAACAAGATGGCGACAAAACAGCAGTCCACAAACTAATGGGTGATGTCACGTTGACTACATCCATTTCTTATATACAATCTATGTTATACGCAGATGAAAACATAATTATGAATGCTATTTTCCATTTCTGCCAATAAATTCACCCAAATCCTACACACTGGCCCTTTAATTCTTAATGTTACAGAGAAATATTTCTACATTAATACATTTTCAGTGGTTTTAAGGAAGTTGCAGACTATTTGAAAGAGGAGATTTGGCACAATTAACAAATGTGCAAAGACGTCATTTGAGTGCACCTGTATCTGGCAGTCATGATCTTGACCTAGAGCGCACAGTCTGTGGTTTGGTGAGAGGTTCAATTTCTGCAAACTAGCCATGCACAGTGTACTGAGAAACCAAGATAGCAAAAGGTTAACCATGTGGGTGTGCAGCTGAATGTTATCACACTCAGGATCACACTGTCAGCGCAGACTTGAAGTGAAATAACAGAAAAACTAAATTTGAGCCTCGCCAAATACAAGTATTTCCCATTATTCCTATTACAACTATGAGATTCTGAGTTTCAGTGTTTGTGTTTATGTATTTCAGAACCTCTTCCGTGTCTAACCGCAGATGAAATGCTTTTTACATCTCCACTTTATCTTAACTGCTCAGAAACTGAAAAGAAAAGCACTTTAAGCACCATCTTCAGTATAGTGGATTGCAGTAATGTGGCACACAATACAGAGTAATGTTTTCCTCCAACCAATGGCTGATTCAGAACAGATTAAGTCCTGATTGTGCCTCAAGGTAGAGAAAAAATTCTTTTGATGGAAAATCATTCAGAGTGATGCACCTGAGTGCCTTGCCAAATACCCTCTTAAAAAGAGGAACCTTGAGAAGTCATAATTTTCACTTTGAAACTCCTAAAGTGTTTTTTTAAGTCAATCTGTTTTGTGACGATACAAAGTGAAGGGCAGCTAATGATTGTTTTTCATAAGTAAGCACTTGTTTTCTGCAGCGCTCACACCTGCATATTAAAACAACCTTGCCATGTTGAAAAAGAAGCCTCTCCTTTCTGCTGTAATAGAAAATCAAATTATTAATAAAGAGAGAGGGCTGTCCACTCTCTCAGTCTGTTTTATTTTGTATTTTATCCAAAGGGCATGTAAGAAAAAGGAGCATGTTAGTTGGGGTGATTGTAGCAGGAAACTTAACCAGATATCACAAAACAACAGCATTCAGTGAATGTCTCATGTCTGTACTGACCCTGACTGTATGGCTCAACCACACACAAAAGCTCTATTACTAATGGATGTGCTCTCAAATGAAAGCGCTGACCTGCGGAGTGACAAACAAGTTGTCCAGGTGAGAATACTGAAGGATAAAACAAACACTGAAGCGACAGTTTGTCTATTAGCCTTCTTGCAAAAAATGATCTGTGATACTGGGCTATACAAATAAAACTGACTTGACTTCAAGAGAAGGTCTAATCAGGCCACATAATAAAACACCTGTGTGGGTGGACTACAGGTGTGTAGTGGAACTGATTCATTGTTAAACAGCTTCACTAGTGATATCACTCATATCTGTCTATTAAATATGAACAAATCTGCCTACAGGGGTGTCCAAACTACGGACCAACTGCAGCCAGCCATCCATATTTAATTGGCCTGTATCAAAGTCTAAAAATTTAATGGCTTATGGCCCTTTATGGTTGGCAGACTTGGCTTTTTTAGTTGATCTCACTGATCATCTCAACACCCTGAACAAGACACTACAAGGCAATAAGCAGCTTCGAGTCACGACTCGAAGAGACAGTCAAGTTAGGTCAAGTTAGGTCAAGTTAGGTCAATTTTCCTCTGATGAGACGCCACGCAAAACCAATGATGAGTCTGTTCGGCTCAACATATGAGCAGACACTCTCTGTTAACGCTGAACAAAAGCAGGCGGAGAACTAGAATGACAGACAGCCATCTCTGTGACGTCCTTCACATCTCGACCACCAAACTTACTCCTGACCTGCCAGCTATCCTTCAAAGCACAGCATCACTGCTCCCACTGAGCACAACAGCCTTCCCATTACAGGTGAGTTAAAAATATTCACAGTTTTCATGTGTTAATAAGCCCAGTTACTTAATAAATTCAGTTAATTAAAGTTGAAATAATAGATCCCCTCCATCTCCCACTTAAGACAGTGCCCCTCCTCCTCCTCCCCCACCCCCTTCAGCTAAAAAAAATCCCCCCCACACATCCACCCCCACCTCCCTACCTATGGCTCCCACAGACCCGCCACACAAAAAAACCCCCCTGCTCCACTACAAAACACTTCACCCCCCCCCCCCCCCCTTCTCCCTCAAAAAAACCCCCCCCTCCTCTTTTTTTTTTCCAAAACATTAAGGGAAAAAATAAAGAGAAGGGGGGGGGGGGGGAAACATCACCCCCGCTCCAATCCTAGAAATGGGGACTTTTACACCCATTCAACCAGCGAAGGGAGAAAAACAAAGAAAACCCTGGCGGGGCCCGACCCCAAACCCCCAACAAAGCACCACCAGCGGGGGGGGGCATTAAAAACCCACCGAGAAGAGGCGGGGGCCCCCCCCCCACCACCCCCCCCGGGTCACCAACAACAATCATATCCCTCACGGGGGGGGGGTCCTTCTTTGGGTTCTCCCCAAAAAAAAAAACAGAGATTTTTTCTCCACCCACCAACCCCACCACAGAAAGAGAAGAGGGGAGGAAAAAAAATCCTCTAAACACTCAAACACCACACACAGAGGAAAACACGGGGGGGGGGGGGGGGGGGGGAGGGGGGGGGGGCCCCCCTCCCCTCCCTCCCACACACAAATAACACTCACAAAAACCACCCACCAAAAATCCATAAAAATCTCGCCCCCCCAAAAGGGGGGAGAGGGAAAAAATGAGGGGGGACAAACAGAAAAAAAAAAAAGAAAGAGAAGGAAAAAACAAAACAACAAAAAAAGGGAAAAAAAAAGAGAAAAAAAAAAAAAAAAAAAAAAAATAGAAAAAAAAAAAAAAAAAAAAAACATAACAAACATTAGATGATGTGTTAACAAGCCCAATTATTTATTTGTGTAACAAGCTTGAAATATCCACATCCCCCATTTATCTTCTTAACTCTCCCTTCATACGGGACAATGAAGAGGGATCAGCATCCTTAGAACCAATCTGAGGCTGTCGCTGAGAAAATGACCTGCCAACCTTTCTGTAAAAAATAAAATTAAAATCTACTAATGGAGAGCTGTGACGGAGGATTTCTTTTCTTCAAACATGTTCAATTATCAAACATAATTTATATTTATAAATATATTCATATAATTTATATTTTTTGTTGTAAAAAAAAAAAAAAAGCCAAAATAATAAAAACAACAACAACAACAACAACATATATTTGCAGTTTTATGGGGAGCCTCTCAAATACATGGCTGTAGCTTCATATTTAACCATAGATTGTATATAACAAGATGCAACAATTTGGGCTAACTACACCTACTAGCTAACGACACCTAACTAGCTAACAATACCTACTAGCTAACTACACCTAACTAGCTACCTACACCTGCTAGCTAACTACATAGCTAACTACAGTTGCAAGCTAACTACACCTACTAGTTAACTACCTAACTATGCCTACTAGTTAACGACATCTCCTAGCTTACAACACCTACTAGCTAACTGTATCTACTAGCTAATCACACCAACAAGCTAACTCCACCTACAAGCTAACTACACCTGACTAGCTAACTACACCTGTTAGCTAACTAAACCTACTAGCTAACTCCCTATAACTATGCCTACTACCTATATACACCTAACTATCTAACAACACCGCTAGCTAACTAAACCCAACTACACCTGCTAGCTAACTAAACCTACTAGCTAACTCCCTATAACTATGCCTACTACCTATCTACACCTAACTAGCTAACAACACCTGCTAGCTTACTAAACCTAACTAGCTAGCTACACCTGCTAGCTAACTAAACCTACTAGCTAACTCCCTATAACTATGCCTACTACCTATATACACCTAACTAGCTAGCTACACCTGCTAGCTAACTAAACCTAACTAGCTAGCTACACCTGCTAGCTAACTAAACCTACTAGCTAACTCCCTATAACTATGCCTACTACTTATCTACACCTAACTAGCTAACTACACCTGCTAGCTAACTAAACCTAACTAGCTAACTCCCTATAACTATGCCTACTACCGATCTAAACCTAACTAGCTAGCTACACCTGCTAGCTAACAACACAAAAAACAAAGACAAACTGATTCATCTGTTCGCTGCTGTTCAGACACAAACAAGCCTGAGTTTGAAGGATGAGCTTTGACCTGCAGCTTCTACTACAGTCATACAACATATTCCCATTTTAGCAACAGCCTTCTTTTTTTAAAAATTTGAGCACAAAATTAAGTAATTTATAATCAACTTTGTCAGGAAATTGTTCAGATAAATATGAGATATAGAAAAGCCAAAACACACTCTGAACACACACTAATGTAAAAATCTGAGAAGGTCATTTTCTCTAAGCCTCAAAGAAAGTTTTAATGAAAGTTGAATAAGACCCAGAGGGCACTAAAGATGTGGAACATTTTAAAGTTTGAATGGCGTTTCTATCTGAAAGTATGAATAAGTAGGTAAGAGTTTAAAATGCAATGCATGCAATGAATCTTTCACTTCAGAACATTCCATCCATTCATGGAAATGCAGAATTTTTCCCAGAAAAAATGGGATATTTCTGAAAGTATGAAAGACATGAATGGTAAAAGTAATACCAAAAAATATGTTCAAATTGAGCTGAACGTTTTGATGTTTGAATGAAGTGTCTACATTGAAAAATGTGAAAGGAGTTACTGTAAGTATTGAATAAAGCAGCGGAGGAACAATAATAAAGAGCGCGAAGAATGAAAACATGTAGCGCTACCACCACTGATGACATCTGAAACTGATGTTCATTAATTTCAAAAACACTGACACTAAAAAGCCTGCAATCATTTTGTAAGAGCAGGTCAAAGTTTAGTCAGATAGTGCGGTTTGAACTGACCTCAACCAGGTGGTTGTCAGGGCCGTAGAGGTCTTTGTCCAGCTCAATCACCAGGCTCTTAAAAAACGAAGAGAACTTCTTCTTCTGCTTCCCCGGCTGTGAAACGGACACAGAGAGGTGGTTTATTAATGTCTAAATCAGACACACAAATGCAAAAGCAAACATTAGCTTTGCTTATAGCAACGTTACAAACCCACAAGACACCGAATGAGATCAGAAGTAAAGTGAGACATGACACATTCTCAGGGTCCACTTCCTCCGAGCTCGACCAGAAATATTTGTGGTTTGTGAAACCTCAACGCTTCCTACTGCTGCGAGACGACGACCTTGACCCAGACTGCTAAGAACATCAGAGCTTTGTGAAGTGAAGCTTATGCTCCAAAACAAATGTAAGATCCTTCTGCTCTTCAAGCTACATCTACAGTCTCTCCAGTCACAAAAAAATCAGTCATACTTTTCTGTCTGAAGTCGTTTGAGCACGTCGTGACTGCTGGCCAAAAATGCTCCAGAGCGGCACACTTTAATACTAAATGGGAAGATTATGATCTCAGTTATTGTTTAGAGGACAAGCAGCTATTTGATGACATAATACCGCATGCTGCAGTGGATCACTAGCACAAAGACTATATTTTTAAAAGTAATTTCACTTTTAAATTGGCTATGTATTGAATAACACAGGTGTAAAACAACTAATAAAATGTGGTAGGGTTGTCCCGAACACCATTTTTGGGGCTTTGAAGCTTCGGTGAGAAATATTCAAAGGTATTTGAAGTCAACCTGACGAGCGAGCGAGTTGATCAGTTGTGGACGAAGCTTTTACGCTTACGGATACTATTCTGGGTGCTCATATGCGTGTCTTTTATGTGCGCAGGCTTTGAGACTAATTTAACGCCATATTTGGCGGTCAGTTACCATGACAATGGTAGAAGCTTCGAAGCATTCGGGTCAGCCCTAAAATGCGCACTGTGTATTTTAGATCAACATAACTCACATCATCCAGCAACTTCCCCTCTACTCGCAGTTCCCACGATGCAATGCTGCCATCTGAGTCGTCAGCGTCGGGTCTGGCAGGGTTGAACGTGTTGGATATGTAAAGTCTCAGTTTACGCTTCTGCTGCTGACACAAGGGCACATAAAAACACCGGAAATTAAACAGACATTTCACAAAATTTGAAATTATATGTCATGCTGCAGGTGCCACATCTGAACTGATTAAATCGGTGAGTGAGTGTTTTTGTGTTTTAAAATGATACAAAACTAAAAAAAGGTGAAAAATAAAGTTATTAACAATTTTGAGACTGACACCGTGAGGTCACTCCTCTCCCGATTTTTCTTCCTTACCTTCATCGGTCTCTTCAGCGCTTCCTGGATGTCCACACGTTTGCGCATGATGGTCTGGTCCAGTTTGCGCTCAAATGCCAGCAGATCCATGTAGGCCTGAGACTCGGGGACCAGCTCACGAATCTGCTCAGAGGGGAGACAATCTGACGTTAAAATCTACAGTATACATCACACATAAGGTAAAGGATTTTCTTCACATACACGCACTGAATATCACAAAAAGGCTTAAGCAGATTAGCTGTCTGGGGAGTCAAACGGCTTATTTCAAGGGCAGCTCCATAACATATGGTTTAGTAAGTTCAATAGCTCAACACTTGTCAACACAATTCATATTTGCTTTCTTGCCAAGAGTTAGATGAGAAGATCGATACCACCCTCATGTCCGTACAGTAAATATGAAGCTACTGGCAGCTAAGCCGCTAACTTTAGCTCTACAGTATATTGAACAAACAGATTTAAATCTGCAAGAAAGCAAATAGGTCAAATTCCCTGATATGTCTCCTTTAAAATCCTTTAAGACTGGAAATATATCACTGTCATTTTCGACAATATAAGCAGGGTTAGTACAATGGAAAGAATTGATAAGTTTTATTTTGTTTCTGTCGCGTTTGAATGATGTGTATTTTACGATGATCAGCGAGGTGAAATTACTATTTCTGTTAGTAGAGTCTTGTGGCTTTGAGGATGACATATACTAGCTGTTTCTTTTCATGTGTGACTCAGTAAATTAAGGGTTTATTTCAATTAAACCAGAGCTGGTGACTGCTGGAACAGTGGAAAGACTAACAAAGTTGATTTTGATTAGTTTTATTTTGTCCTTGTCAACTTTGAATGAAGTGTGTTTGGGTAAAATTAGTGTTGTCTGACTGGAAGTCTGGTGGCTTTGAGGAGTGCATATTAATTGTGTGTTTACATGTTAAGAAACTGTAATAATTGTCCAAATCCCTGTTGATTTTATTTATTATACAATCACTTCAACGTGCGTCACACAGCATTGTACTGACCACTGCAGTCATTTGTCCCAGGAATGAATGCAGACTGTAACCTTTTCCACTAAAGGCAAAAGCCAGATGTTAGTGGGTGTTAGTGGGTTTTTGTCCAGTGGGAAAGAGGCTATACATAGTATATACTGTGTATATACATATATATGTTCATATTCTGTATCAACTTCCCAGGTCCTCATTGAGTCTGAATGCAATAATCAAACCAAAGTCCCAGTATTTCTATGGCTGCACAGACCTTTCCATCATGGAAGTTTTCTTTAAGTCTTGTGCATCATTACGTAACCTAATCAACCAAAATTTAGCATGACATATTTACTATTTTTGTTAGAAAGTTTGGGATCTAAACTTTTGAAATTTGAAATAAAGTTCAGAGGGTTTGAACTCAGTTTGGCTGCACAGAATGAATCTGGACTGACTGACCCGCCGCTGGGTTAGTGAGGTTCATACAGTAGATTTAACTCACGGCACCCTGGTGGTCTAGGGATTTTAAGATGCGGGCCATGTGCTGTAATGCCCCTGATTCCACTCCAGTCAGGGACTTATGTTGTACACTGTGCCCATCTCTTTCTCTCCCCTGATCTCTCCAGGATCAGCGAACTAATATCCAAAAATACTTACATACACCTGTGACAGAGAACAAGTTTAATATCTTGTCATCCAATAAAAACTTCCCCAGATTACTAAATGATAGCAGTATATGGAGTAGAATTAATTGTGTGCAATATCTGCTGCCCTGCCCACCATTAATACGGTGGTCCACACCATCCTGGGGACACTGGGGGATAAAAATGAGATGCAGAGTGTGCAGCCAACCAGCCAGGACTCAGACATTACCATACCGATGAAAGTCCTCGGAGCATCAAGGGCTGCTGCTTACTTACCAAACTGTGCACACACACACTCCTTCTCCTCCCTCCCTCTTCTTCCCTCTTTCATGTTTCTTTCTAAATGGCTGCCTTCATTGTTCCCTCTCATTCCTTCGCTATCTCCATCTCGCTGCCTTTCACCGGGGCTGAGGTGCCGAGCAGACGGAGGAGTGCGGCAGACATTCCCTGTCCCTGACTCATTACTGTGGAGTGGCGCCCCAGCCATGCCTATTGCTATCTCTCTGTCTGGGTTACGTTAGGGGATAAGACCGGAGCCAAGGCGCTCACAGTCTCCAGACCTCCGTAGTTTAAACCTTGCGTGTGCTGGCCAGGACGTGGCGAGGCGGTGGCGTGGCACAGGGCCGAAAACCGAGACCACGGGATGAAAACCGCAACCTCAGTAGGCACAGACTCACCTGTGGCAACGTGGCGTTTCAGCTTTGCTTCTACTTGTGGTTGCGTCTCTGCCATAACCCGCTGACTACTCCAATTTAAATCAATGAGCCACCATCCAAATACCAGAATGAAACCCTACAACCTAAAACCTCCTGATCGCTCCCCTCATCCTCTCCCTCCTCATTTGGAAATAACACATAATCATCTGGCCCTCTGCGCCTTCCAAGAACCCCTGACATCAAAAACCAAACAGGTTTTTTTCTGCTCTGCACACAAAAAGATTATAACACACCCATAAAAAAAACATAGCGACAAAGGTAAAAAGATGCAGCCTCACCCTTTGCGGAAGAATCTTGTCTGCCATTTTCCTTCTCTTAGCACTAGAGAGAGGGAGAGAAAGACAGAGAGAAAGAGGAAAAAGAGAGCATGTTACTATGGTGACTGATAGCGTAGCACCCAGGCCATCTGCTAAAATGCTGGGCCATATCCAGCACCCCAGCATCCCAGCTGTGTGTGTGTGTCTGGGAGTGTGTGTGTGTGCAAATGTGCTCTTGTGTTTATGCGTGGTGTCTGAAATGCAGCAGTCCACCTGGAGATTGAGAGCCTCTAACAGCCAAAAAAGTGTCACATCAACACACCTCTTGCCTGACATGTATTCACTTATTCACTGCACACACTGGGGCTGGTGCTGCAGGACTCAGATGCTGACAGGATGTGTGTTCAAGAGCTTTCAGGAATGATTTTCACAGAGGAGAAGTGTGTGTGTGGATACTTTCATTCATGAATGTTGCTGCTGTGTGAGAGCATTTGTTTATGTTATACTTACCAGGGAGGGATTGAGAACAATAAGACAATCTGTGCCAAGTCGGTGCCTCTGTCAGAACTTTCTTACTCGGTGACACTGATTACAAAAACAACACTACAGCTTCCTTTGCTATTCAAGATGCCCTTAAATATTCAATCTGTGATATGTGGAGCACACTTGTAAATTCATGCAAGTGTTGTGTTGTTGCAGAAGGACACTGCCTTTAAAGATGGCACTACACTGCAAAAATAGCAATTCAAAAAAAAGGCAGAATAGTTTATTTTAGTATGATTTAATAATATTTTTCTAATCAAAGATAAATAATCTTGCTGTGTGGAGCGTTAGATTGAAAGGTTTCAAAGATCTCTTAATTTGAGTTGCAGAGAGCAAAAGGAGGAGCTACACCATTGTGACTGTATGCTAAATATGAAGTTAGCAGCCAGGTAGCTTAGCTTAGCGCAGACTGGCTCTTTTTAAATGTAACAAGATCCACCTACCAGCAACTCTGAAGCTCACTAATTAACATGTTATATCTTGTTTGTTAAATCTTCACAAAAACATGATGAGTAAAAATCAAATATCTGCTAAATACCAAGCTATAGCCAGCAGCTGGTTAGCTTAGCTTAGCATGACAAATGGAAACAGGTGGCAACAGCTAGCCCGGCTCTGTCTGATAGCAACAAAATCCACCTACCAGCAGTGCTAAAGCTCAGAGATTAACACACAATATCTCCTTTGTTTAGCCTGTGCAAAAAACGAAATGTAAAAATCACACACAGCTCAATGTAAAAACACAACTTTTAATTTTTACATGTCATTTTTTGTGCAGATTTAACAAACAAGATATAACATGTTAATTAGTGAGCTTCAGAGTTGCTGGTAGGTGGATCTTGTTACATTTAAAAAGAGCCAGGCTGGCTGTTTCCAGTCTAAGCTAAGCTAAGCTAATAGGCTGCTAGCTTCATATTTAGCATACAGGCACACAAAGTTATGTGTCGTTTTTACACTTCAGTTTCTGTATAGTCTAAACAAAGGAGATGTGTTAATTTGCGAACCTCAGCACTGCCATTCTTTGTGCTAAGCTAAGCTAACCACCTGCTGGCTGTAGCTTCATATTTAGCAGACAGACTTAGCTTACCACAAAGACTGGAAACGGGGAAACAGCTAGCCTGGCTCTGTCATAAGTTAACAAAATCCACCTGCAAGCAGCACTAAAGCGTAAAAATAGCAGTGTAAAAACAAGCTAGCTGTTTCCCCTTGTTTCCAGTCTTTGCGTTAGGCTAACTGGCTGCTAGCTTCATATTTAGCATAGGCCTACAGGCACGATAGTGTTCCTCCTCATCTTACTCTCTGCAACAAACTGAGTAAGTGCATTTCCAAAGAATGTCGAACTCATTCAAGGGTAGATGGACTTTTGTAGTGGTCTGATTTCTATGCTAGTACACGTTCTTTTGTTTACCTGATTTTGTTTGATACTAGGGGAGGACGATATAGACAAAATTATTGGTCAATATATATTGCAATATCAATATATATTTGATTAAATCTAAATTCTGAAAAATCAAGGTACATGATGGTTAATAACATTGTCTAACATTGCTATTACTGGGACAGATACCACAGTATAAACAATACAGAAAAATCTCTGTATATACTGTATTGTCATATCGCCCAACCCTAACTGATGAGCTGATTTTTTTCTTGTTTGCAGAAGGGGATTTTTTTTTTTGCAGTGTAGATAAATTTTCTATCACAGAGCACTGCAACGGTCTGTGAAGCAGTATGTTACATCAGCATGCCAAATACTGAAACAAGCCTGCTGCAGGGAGAATTGAAAGATCCGGGGGTGCATTGCAAAGGAAAACACAAACCTGCATCACATACAATCCGCCATTTTAAACTGTTTTTAAAAAGGGGTTGAGATTGGATTCTACTTTACGTTTATTTCTTTAAACGGTTCCCATCATGCCATGCTCCAGTCCAAAGCATGCATCACTGGAGGGGGGGTCAACTTCTAGGCCTGAACGTATGGTCGGCCATAACAACTCATACAGGGAGTGCTGGGCTCGGGTGAAAGGCTAAATAGGCCATCAAACGTAAGAAAATGGACATGCAGCAGAATAAACTCCTACTTTGATCCGAGCGTGGGATCTGATTGTGGCTCTCTCATGTCCATCTGCCTCGCCGGCATCTCATTGGCTCCGGGGAATCCGACTGGCTTCCTAAGAATTGGTGAGGATTTGAAGGTTGTCCGATTAGAGTTGTGGTGACACACACTCAAGTAGGATGTCAAGGGTGGGGGACACCTGGTGGTTCTGGCTGTTTGTGTGTCTGTGTGTTGGATGTGTGTTAAGTTCAAGGGTCTGTTAGTAGGTGCAAACTCTAAAACTCAGACAAGGGCAGGCACTGGGATGGGCGTGTGACCGCGTCCATGCACGCACAAAGTGCAGCAGAGGAGGCGTCCTGCTCGTCTGAGGGACACGCTCATTCGACAAAGTTTCTCTGTGAACCAAAACAAACATGCTTCACACACGCAGACAGACAATACACCGAACACGCTGTGAACTTGTGTTTCACAGGAAGAGGAGCAAACAGTGTGCGCGTTCAGCTCTGCTGTTCGGCTCTGGGTGTTGCACTGATGAAGCAATGTGCAGATGAAGACAACATGCATGATACCTATTTGCTCATTTCCCAAACCAAATCGCAAAAAAAGCATTTCCACTGTCCAGCAGCTTAAACCAGTTGGTCTAGCACCAAGAAACCTTGTTCATTATCGCATGAAGCTTGCAATGTTCTTAAGCAACCGTTACTTAAAGGTCCTATACTAGTCCTCATGAGCTTGATTTTTTTTGGTTGATTCATGGACAAAGACCAAAATTAACAGCAAAAATCTAGATATCAGAGCTTTATAAAAACTTCATTCCTCACTGAAAATACAACAACAAATTGAAAGTTTGCAAAAAATCCCTAACAACCAATTTTAGAAAACAAACTAGGAACTAAACTGGTGCTTAACATGGAATAAGTATGGGCTCATTCATCTTTAAATAAATCAACTGACTGAAGTGATGAATTCAGTGGCGGCCATGTTTAAGGTGACTCTCAGATCTGGTAGCAAAGCATGCAACAACCACAGAACAGTTTTACATGGGATCTACGCAAGTGGTCTACGCTGTTGTGAGCATTTATGCTTGTACGCAGGTGTGTCTGTGCGGCTCTGCAATTACACCGCCAAAACGCGCTGTCGAACAGATGTCGTACAAATGTCGTACAGATGTCGTACATATTCACAGACTTCTTCAGTTAACCTCTCCTCGATTTGGTCCATGCTTGGTTCCACTTTGTTCATGGCGGAGCATCCGGAAATGCAATGCTTCCAAGCAGACCAATTATAGTTGTTGGACTCTGTGTCACTGTGACCTGTAGTTACATTTTTGGAGAGGTGCAAGCCAGGCAATGCAGAGCCATACCTATGATGCAGAGGTTTAAATCACGCTTAAAGAAGTTTCACACTCAGCCTTTGCAATACAACAAAAACTACAATAACTGCTGAGCATAAAAATTCAAACTTTAGGCAAAGAGTATAGAAGAACCCTGTCTCCCAGAAATTACATTTATCTACTATTAATGTGCAACAGCAAACATGTTTTCTATAAGAAAACATTGCTAACCTCACTTGGAACGGGTGTCAAAGTCCTCTGCCCGCCATCTGCCTGAGTTATGCGGCGCTTCCTACAGTACACAAAATGTTTCCGTATTTGGGGAAACAAATTAGTAGTATATAAACGTAATTCCTAGGACACAAGGTTGTGTATTCATAGCACTTTATGCAAAGCGAACCGGAGCTAAATCCTATTTTTAGCAGCAGCCTTGCGTAGGACAGCGTTTGTTCTGCAGAGCGAGTGCGGCTGGGACCATAAGGTCTCAATGACACTGCAAACACAGGTGGGCCGCCCTCAGCTGGCAGCGTCGAGGGGTCTGAGCGGGACGGGGTGCTGGAGCAGCAACTTGTTCGCCAGAGGACACGCAAAAAAGCAACAGAGAGACAGAGACACCTGGACGGGTCACCCTGGACCATCGATCAGACCCTCCGCCACGCAGCCGGCCGGGCCGCTGTGGGGGTTGAGGCCCAGACGCAAGACAACATTTCCCCTGACCTGTTCGACAAGCCTGCTTAATTGTAAGTGGATCAATCGTGCTGCAGATACTGAGAGAATGAAACCGAGAGAGAGACAGAGGTCCACTGAGTGCGCATATTGATCTCCTTTCTAATGACCATACCTGCCACACAGTCGTCTCCTAACAGACATCATCCACTGTGTGTGTGTGTCTGGGATACTGATGCTCAGATCCTTTGTTACATAGCAGACAATAGATAGTACTAATAGAAGGACTACAGCCTGAACACCTGCAGACAGCAGCATGGACACATAGACGAGACAATAGGGTCAAACTAGACAACAGAGGAGAGACACTGAGTCACAGCGGTGGTTGGGATGGTGAGAAGTGGATGCAGTGAGCAGCGAGCACGGCAAAGGATGCAACAAAAACACAAAACAAAAGTTGAAATGAACGCTGAACAGACACACAAAGGCCGTGGTTTCACTTTAGAGAGATTCTATGAGATCATAGTATGGAAATGGCTGTTTGGTACAGGTATGCGGCCGCAATTATTATTATTTTTCTTATAAATACACATTCTAGCAAAAATTGAATCGAAGGCAACTGGACTTAGATTTGTCTCTGAAGACGTTTCGCCCCTTATCCAAGTGGCTTCATCAGTTCGAACGCTACAGTCTGACTAGTCCCCACTAGTCTGACTTATAAATACACACTTGTTAAATGAAAATATCAAAAAACAGAAACTGCTCGTCGTAACTGCCGATGGTTTTGTCCGATCAACAGTCTAAAACCAAAAGATAATCAATTTACAATGACAGAAAACAAAGTAAATAGATTGGCTTTGTGTACAATATTTATGTAATGGAGAGAAGGACTTTTATCTTGATAACGCAGAAGAAAACATTTATTGATAACTGGACAAAATGGAGAGAGGATGTGTCAAACTGAAGCCCTGATCATGTGTAAATAAGCATTAGAAACATACTTGTGTAATCATTGCTTCCAGGTGTCTATGATGTATACTGTATATAGTATTTATTTATTTACATTTTATTCTATTGTTGCTATCACAATTTTCATTTTCATGCTCGACAGGTCAACTTAATTATATATAGTTAATATGTAATTTCTATTCATTTTGTATCTCTAAAAATCAATAAAAAGAGAATTACAAAACAACAATGAAAAGCAGGAAATTTATTCGGCCATGCAAACTCATTACTATGGAATTTGATGCAAATATTCATGGTGATTAACTTATTGTTTCATCGAGAGCTGCAACAATTAATCGATTAGTGGTCAGCTATTACATTAATCAACAACTATTTTCATAATCAATCAATCGGTTTGAGACATTTTTTAAGAGGAAAAAAGTCAAGACATTTGAGGACGTCGTCTTGGGAATTGAGGAAACACCGACCGACATCTTAAGGTTTCAACGAGTCAAATTTAAGAGTTTTTAAGACCTTTTTGCATGAATGCAATGAATTAAGATCTACGTTGCGTCCATTATGGCAAGAAAGTCCTAAGGATATGAGAGAAAATTGAAACATCAATATCGTCATTGCTGCTGTATGACTGATGCTTTGTTACCGAGTGTTTAGTCCAGAGATCCTCATCTTTTAGTGTCGGTGGAGCTTCAAATGCTGTCCGGATGTTGACTGGAGTTGATGCTCTAGCTCCTGACGTGGAACAATACTGGCTGATTGCAGGCATTTGCTGCTGTTTATTTACAACCTCTTTATGTTTTTCTGAGACTTGATGCCCAGTGTTCAACACACCGGCTTCACACTGAATCCACTGTTCTCTAACCATAGCTCACTGAACTTGCATTTACCCCTTTTTTTTTACCTGGCTTTAGCACTGTGACCTTAAATTTGACGAAAGCAACGTCTGCAACGTTACTCAGCTTTTCACTTTCCGCGAGGTTTCTCCACTAATCAGCAAACCACTCAGCCTTGGCTGTATGTGACCTGGGTGTGCTCCGATAAATCCTATCCGGGGAGCACAGCTACTCCCTTTTGATTCTGCTTAGCAGGTTTGTTACGGCACGCTCAAAAAACAAAACATTTGAAAGCAAGATAATGCATTTCTTTTGAAATGAAAGTAACGTGAATGAATTTTTAAGATTGGATTTAAGTCTTTTTAAGACCTTTTGACAGGAACCCTGTCTCTCACCAGTCCCTGACATTTTATAGACTAAACAACTAAGCAATTAATCAAGAAAATAATCAACAGATTAATTGACAATGAAAATAATCATTAGTTGCAGCATCCATTTTTAAATCATGATTCTCATTTTCAAAGCATATTAAAACGATTATGCAGTGGTTTTTGGGGGATCTGTACCAATCAAAAATATGATGTGTAGGCCAGGACATCTCTGCAGCATGACAGCATTTCATTCAAAATCGTATTATGATGCATTTTTTGCCTTTAACAAATACTGTACCTTCTGTGTCAGCATACTGCAATTTCAGTAACATTCCTATTAGTTGTGCAGCTCTGATTTAGGCTGCAAACTTGATAAATCTGAAACTTTTATAACTGATGATTAATCTATCGGCAGAATTGTTGTCTGATTAACCTAAACTAATCATTTGAGAACTATTGTAAAATAATCCATACGTCTTAACAGCAGGACTGTGTATTGATAGGAATCTTTTGATACTGGTTCCATTATGATTCTGGACCAGCAGCACTTTTTCCAATACCTACATTCAGCGATGTCCATTGATTTTTCTCCAAAACCCTTTTTATCTTGTTTTTTGTCTTGAATGTGTTTAATGTGTTAACACAAGCAGCTGTATGCATGTTTGCCTGAATGACATAAAGTCTAAAATGAGCAAAATTATGAGTTCAATCTGGAAATGTGTGATCAGAAAATAAGTAAAACCTACCAAGAATTTCACACCAGCTTTTGGTATTTGAGAGTTCTGATACGGACTAATTTTGTTTGGTGCTGAAAGACATTGTGGTTCGATGCCCAGGTCTGACTACATCACCTGGGCATGATTCACGACCATTTCCATGTTTGGTTGCGAGGATCTATGCCAGAATAGTAAAGGTCAAAGTGTAACTACGGCCTCAACCATTCCACACAAACGCAGACTAATAAGGAGCTCTATATGCGAGCCATGCAGCGTTTAGGTCGGAGCTGGAGGTCGAGTGGATTCAGACTCACTTTCTGGCCCGGCTCTGGACGGCCTGCTGCTGCTGCTGCTGCTGTTGCTGCTGCTGCTGCTGCTGGACCTGCTGGGAGGGGGCGGGCCTCTTACGGCTGGGCTCCATCACCGGGGAGGGCAGGCCGGGCCGCACCGCCGGGCTGCCTCCGTACGGCGGGCCGGGGGGGCCCATGGGAGCTCCCTGGTGGGGCATCCTCGCTCCAGACGGCATGCCAGGACGCTGGGGAGAGAAAGACTGGTCACGTATATGTAGAAAACATTCTCCACTGTGTTTACTGACTAATTCTAATGAAATTAGTGCTGCTAAAAATACAACAATGGAATCATTTCATCAGTTGCAACTTTCATGCATTCCCTAGGCTTTTTGTAAACACACTCATCTTATCTGACAAAGTCGAGCTGCAACAAAGAGTGTCACATCAGCTCCTGATCCAGACCTGATCCAAACACAACTTTCCTATTTAAAATCAAATTCTGGCGTCTGCTCAGCTTCTCTTGAAACCGCAGAGTCTCCAACCTTTTGTAACATTTCAGTAATCAAACAACAGCTAAGTTGGTAAACATGAACACACGATAAGCAAATTTGTGACGTCAGTTTGCACGATTTCAGAGTCTTGAATCTTTTCCATATGAGGCGGCAAACATGAAAGAAAGTGTGTAGTAAAGCTTTAAAAGGTCCAATATGGGATTTGTTTGTGTTAGACTGTCGACGTTAGAGACCGACATGAAATGTGGAGCATGTGCTTCAGGCAACTTTTGAGCCCTAAAAGTGAAGTCAAATCAATCTGCAGTCATTTTAGCTGAAGCCAACATTTGCAGTGATCTGTCTTGTTTAAAAGATAACTGGTTTCCAGAAAATGTCAGAAACAACAACTGCATTGAGAATAAGCAGCATTGTTTTGTTTCTATCTTATTTTATCTCATCTGCTTCAAACAAAAATTTCACAGCTGGAAAATGAAAACGAAAAGACTAAATGAAGGTTTTTTTTTTTTTTACTTGGTCTCTCTCACACACACACACACACACACACACACACACACACACACACTCTCGTCCTGAACAATGCAAACAGTGTCAGAGCCCTCGGCCTCACACTCCGGTCTTGAAGCCTGGGAACAACTGGGGAACTCTCACCTGTGCCTGTCACTCCCATGACAACAGCAGCTGCCTCAGTTTATTGTGTGAAACCAAATTGGGGGTTTGTGTGATAGAAAGAAATCCTTTGACTCCTTTGTAACAAGAGCACAGACCTCCAATTGTGTGTGACGGACTGAATGTCTTCCAATATAATACAATTTAATTACTTTAAATGCATCAGAGGTGGAAGAAATATTAAGATCCTCAACTTACAGTAAAATATTCCATTATAACTAAAAGTCCTGCGTTCAAAATCATCAAGATTCGTCACTCAGCTGAAGCTGTGATTTTAATACCTTTAAAGGTTCAACATACAAGATTCAGAGCATTAATATGGCAGCAAACAACAGCAACTTGTTAACGTAGCTCGACCGGCCACACATGCATTTTAGTGCATGTGAGTCTCAGACTGACGTCACCCTTTTTTTTGTGGACTGCCGTTTACAAGCCTTTTTTTGGCGTCGCCATCTTGTTTTTTTTGTCCGTCGCCATCTTGGTTTTTGCAACCAGAAGTGATACAAGAGGGTGGAGCGAATAAAAACTAAAACTAAAACTAAAAATAATGCAGGTTTAAGGCACTTCAGCATTGGCTTCACTTTTCAGAGATGGAGTCTGAATTTCTGAATATTGTACTGAGCACCTTTAATATTTCTGGTGATAGAGCAGATGGGTGATATGGTCAAAATAATCTAGACCTTTTTAAAGAGCTTGGGACAATTCATGGTATATTTTTCATAATAATAATCCCAAAACAATGATTGTATGATGACATGCTGCATGTTTTTGCATCATTCTGCATTGTGAATTTCTCCACTGTGGGACTAATAAAGGAATATCTTATCTTATCTTATATCTTATCTAATCATAACCAAGCTAAACAGGGAGGATGGGGGTCTGATTAGGGGCCCATGGCTTACTTTTGCCCTGAGGTCACCGAGCAGGTGAATCCGGCCATGAATGTTGTGTGGTTTGATCTGAAACAATATATCATATTTAAGGAGATCATCACAAGGTTTGTACATGAAAATTTAATGTGAAAAGCGTGTGGGGAGGAGTATAAAGTCGCTTAAAATGGAGGAACTTTAGTGTAAGTTCCTCTAAATACAGTGATTGAGTCAATGATCTCCACCACTGGGTGACATTATGATCACGAATTGATCCAAAAATATGACAATCACTGATGGTTCCTCAAAAAATATCAAACTATAAATATTCTACAAAGGACAGGCAATTTGTCACATTAGACATTTTAAACCATGAAAGATGCTGCAAGTCTATTTTCTTCTTCCTCTCCCTCCTTATTATAAAAAAACACATCTAAACCATGTTGTTTAGCAGAGCCGTGACTTACCGGACCTCAATGTTTAACCGTCACCTTGCAAAAAACAATGTCCTCTTTCAAATCTGCACAGAAACTGCCAGCTACATTTTGTAAGAGAGCGACTCAATGTTGAAAACAGACAGAGAGAGAGAGAGGACAGCTGAAGGATACAAATCAGGAGTTTCATAACCTTACGTTTTTCCAACATTTCACCCTGTTTTAATGTGGATTTACCGCATGTACGTTCAGATTTGATCTTTAGACTGTCTACAAACACACATGAAGAAGAAAACAAACAAAGAAGAAGGATATAAATAGCAGGTTGGGCACAATAAGATATGACTAGATATCAAACTGGATCCTGCATGTATTCACGGGGAGATTTAATAAGTCAAAACAGACTCTGACAGCATACGAGAGGCTCAGACTGACGTACTATGTGCCCTTTGAAACGGTGACCAAGCAGAGATCCTGTGATAAGAAGCCCGACCAGGCGGCGCTGTCACTCTGGCGGGGAGTTTATTCGGCGAGGGGGGAGGGGATGTTGGGGGTCAACGCGACTGAGAAGGGTCTCCGAACGGGAGAGGATAAGACAACATATGGTCGGAGCCTCCTGCTCCAATGTTGTCACCTTGTGCAGCTTTAACAGACCCGTCTACTTCCTCCCTAAGCTGGAAAATAGCACCCAAACAGGCCAGACCTTCAGCAGACAGACTTCTGTTACAAGCGTCTGTCTGGAGAATCTGAGCCTTTCAGATAACAGATACAGAAAAGCAGAGCTGGATAACATGTGGGATGAATTTCCCCTAAATCCACACATACAATGTGTGGTACTTTATAATCTGACCTGCTGAACTGACTCCAACATGCTGCCCGGAGCTCTGCCAGCCAGCCAGCCAGCAATCGAATCTGCCATGTGGATGGATATCTGAGAAGTGTGTTGGCATCTCTGGAGGGATTTGAAGAGGCCAAACTTAACCCACACTGTACTAAACATATGAGTCTGTGGGTTGTAGCATGGATGGTCCCCTTTTAAAGGCTTTGATTGGAATCAAATCTATTAAAAACTGAAGATGAGGTTACTTGACTGGGACATGACTCATTTCTTTAGGTTCAGCTTGAGATAATTATTGATTTATCGTCATTAAAGAAAACCAACCGCGTCTCCTACAAAATTACACTCCCATACAAATAAACTCCATTTTCAGTTACATTTCAAGGGAAACATATTTTCTCCTGGATTACAGGTGCAATTTTTAAGTTTTAAACACATTTAAATTGAAACAAAAACAACAATGACTTGGTTATGTTTGGTAAAATAACATCACGGTTTGCCTTTAAAATGTCCACGTCTGTTGTGTTATTAAGATAAAGGCGTAGCAGAGTGAAAGCCCTGTGTTTGTCCGACCTGTCCATCATCCTCGCATTGTGGACTTTCACTGACTGTCGTTAGAAACGTGTTGGTGATGTGTCAAAAAGGAAAGGAAAGCAAAGAAATGTAATCCACAACAAACTGTTTCCTTCAAAACATAATTCACAATACAGTTTTGTAATTTTTAGGAGATACGGCGGCAGAGAACAGTGAAAAAAAACAAGTTTATGATTTAAAAAATGCTTGTTTTATCAGATAGCACTATCATGGAAGGTTTATTATTAGGTTATTACTAATGATTATTTTCATTGTCGATTAATCTGTCCATTAATTTCTCGATTACTCGATTAGTTGTGTGGTCTATAAAACAGTGAAAAATAATGGCCAGTGTTTCCCAAAGTCCAAGATGTCGTCCTCACATGTCTTATTTTGTTCACAATGCAAAGATATTCAGTTTACTGTCAAAGAGGAGGAAAAAAAAAACCAGAAAATATCCACATTTAAGAAGCTGAAATCAGAGAAATTAGACATTTTTTCATTGACATCAACATTTTTAATCGATTGTCAAAATTGTTGCCGATTAATTTAATAGTTGGCAGACAATTGATTAATGGTTGCAGCTCTTGATGAAACAATAACTTATAAATCATCTTGACTTTATTCCAAAAAAATTAGTCAAAACAATTAATAATAAATAATAACAATTAATCAGTTAATATAGCTGCTTGATTTATTATAGTTGATTAATTTAACAGTTGACAACTAATCAGTTAATCATTGCAGCTCAAGTTATAAATAAAGTATATATACAGTATATATAGTATATATTACAAATATTTTCCTGTCTACATGTAATATATATTTCTAGGATTGTTGAGTATCGTTAAAGAAACTATCGAAGTCTCAGTTTTTATTCTGACTGTTCTAATTATCAACAATTTTGTTTGAATAATACATTCAGATTAATTCATATCACTGTAATTACAGAGATAATATTGTACATCAGTGTGAGGTTTGTGGGCAATAACTCGAGATTAGAGCTGCAACGATTAATCGATCAGTCGTCAACTAGCAAATTAATTGCTATTTTGATAATCGATTAATCAGCCTACAAGTCCAAATCCTCTGATTCCAGCTTCTGAAATGAGAATATTTTCTGGTTTCTTTCCTCCTCTATGACAGTAAACTGAATATCTTTGAGTTGTGGACAAAACGAGACATTTGAGGACGTCGTCTTGGACACTGGCCATTATTTTTCACTATTTTATAGACCACACAACTAATCGATTAATCCAGAAAATAACCCACAGATTAACTGTTAGTTGCAGCCGTTCCAGTTGCGGGTAATGATTTGAACATTAGAATTTAAGCTACCTGTCTGTAATATCAGCCTCCACCCCAGAACAATAAAGGTGAATCTCATTCACGATGCTTACAACGTTGAGAAAAATCACATTTAAAGAGATTCGACAGTGACCTCTCTTTCCAAAAAAACAGCGTCCCTCATAGTCTGGATCCAAAGAAAAAATTCAGGGTAGTTTTCATAGCGAGTATTTCTTTGGTTCAATGATCGTGGCAAGGTCTGCGGATTATCCAGAGTATATTATGTTTGAAAAAGACAAGTGGCTGTTGAATCTTTTTAAATTTCACTTTGCAATGCTGCGCACACCACAGGACCAAAAAAAAAAAAAAAAAAATCTGAGCAAATAAAACCAAAACTATCTGCACGGATAGTCCTGTAATCCTGTTTTAACGACTCAGATTTGAGAGTAAAGGTGAAGTTTCAAAGGTGCGATCACACACAAGCGGACTCGTTCACAGATGACGGCGCTACAGTGTGTCGTATTATGTTTTGGCTTATCGGGGTTTCCCACGCAGAACGCTGGAAGGCTTTTCTCATCGACGCGGCCCTCGTTGACCTCCACACACATAAATGAGAGAAGTGGGAAGGGGGGTAAGGCAGATAATGAGAGAGAAAGCGGAAGAGACCTCAGCCAGGCCTTCAGCCCACCCATCAGTCCTAGAACCAGACCTCGGCCAAGCACTCTCCCCCACAGCACACACGCTGCTGCTGGGAGGCAGGAACACCACGACCTTCGGTAACCACAACAACGTGTAGACGTATTTATGTGCATCTGTACATTTATATGTGTGTAAAAGCTTCATGAAAGGAATTGGGGGGAGTAAACGTCGCCACAACTCTGCCGATTCATCCTCGTATCCCATAGTATAAATATTTCTCCATTCTGCAGCACAGGGAGGAGGGAACCTGCCGCAACTATTACAACAAGACTTTTCCATCTTGAAATGTGGGGGAGAGGACGAGGAAAGAGAGAGAGGAGGAGGAGGCAGGGCATGAGAGAGAAATAAGCAGAGGGAAATATTTGGCTTGGAGCAGCCAGAACCTCATCAAGGTTAATTGGTCTGTTGAGAGGACACAGTCATCTGGCTCATCAATCACCTGCTCCATTGTTTCCCAAAGTCTGCCTCAGCGCACAGGGCTTCAGCTCCAAAGCCCCTGTAATGACCGCTCCTGTCAAAGAGACAATGCCTCATCTTGTTTCAGTGTATAAATCTACCTGGTGTCAGTACGCCAAACATCAGCGCTGATTAAAGCGCCGCGAATCAGACGGCGGTCAAGCTGTGATTTTAAGACATAAAAGGATCTGACAGAGTCTTTTTGACCTTCTCGGTGTACTTGAGGATTAGAAAGTGAAGCCAAGTTTCAGGATCTGTGCAAAGGTGAATTTCAGTTCAGCAGTAAGTAGAAACCACATTCAGAATGAGACATTTATCGTGTGGGAGTCAGGCCACAATGGATTCATTGTTAAGACAATAAAGTGTTAGAAAATAGTGAAACATTCCCAACACAATCCCCCAAAAGTCTTGTTTTAATCAATCAGTCCAGAACTCCCAAAAATACTCTTAGAAAACCAGCATATATTAAAGGGATAGTCCTGGTGTTTTGAGGTGTTGTTGTATGAGGTACTTACTCATAGTCAGCATATTAACTACAGTTTGGACAAAAAAACATCAGTTACTGAACAGGAGCAAAGTAATGTTCTGCTGTGGACGGGGGCCCATATGAAAAAATCTATATTAGTTTAAGTGTATGCTATATTTACAATATTTTCATCGCTTTACCTCGCTGTCAGACAGCCCTTTCCGATGGCGAACTGAAGCCGTTGTACTTCATGTGTCTTCTTGCCAAAGCCACCAGACTCCATTGAAAAAAAAAAAGTCATTTACCACACAGAACACAAGAGTCGCTGGTCTACCGCCGCCTCGACTGGTTAGTAAGTTTGTTATTGTGCGACTTTGGTGAATCTGAATTAACCCTTTAAAACACCAATATCACAAACAAACTAACTGATCACGGCAGTGGTTGACCAGCGACTCTCGTCTTCTACAAGGTAAAATCTTTTCTTTTCAATGGAGTCTGGTGGCTTCGACAAGAGTATAAGATAACGTCTTCAGTTCGCAGTTGGAACCACAGACTATATTACTGTCTTAAAGTGAAATAAACTGGTAAAAATACTCAAAATATAGCGTACGCTTAAACAGATACTGATATTTTTAGGTGAGTCTTTCTTTTAGGTGTCTAAAGTACGTTTTGCTGCCGTCCAGCAGCATTGCTTTGCTTCGTCTGTTTCACACTATGGTAACACACTATGGATAAGCACCTCATTCAACCTCACTGAAAACACCCCAACTATCCCTTTAACATTTCAGAAGCCAAAACCGGTGCATTTTGGCTCAAAAAAAATGTCGCTGCAGATTAATGTGACGATAAACAATCCACCAATATCTGCTCTATGAATTGTCTCAGCTCTAGAAACTTTACAACCTTGATAAATCCTTTTCAGGCAGTTTTTTCATTGAGGGTTTGCTGATTTTCTTTGTCACATATGAAACAAAACCAAACATCATTGGGTTTTGGATTTCTTTTGTCGGACAAAACGAAACATTTAAAGATGTCACCTTGAGCTTCGGGAAGTTGCGCTGGGTATTTTTCCACCATTTTTTGGACACTGAGTAAACAATCAATCAAAAACATGAAACCTGTGACAAGGTCACATCATATTAAGAGATTGGGAGTAAATCACCACTTCATTTACACGCTCGAGTCAATGTCAAAGCCACATCTTCCTAAAACTTTGTCACAAACCAGGACTTTTCCACCACCTTCAACCCTCTTAATTCATTCACCTTACCACCAAAACAAACTGCTACTGTCCTGGTATTAATGTAAACTACGGTAATAATTGCCTAACCTCTAACCACAAGCAACACTTGACTTGACATTTCACACTAGCTTCACATGAATGGACTGATTGTTCTGCATGATTTCCAGGATTGGCCGCCTGCCTCCCCGGCTCCGTCTACGCTACTACGTCCGTTTGTCTCGTGACCTTACAGGTTCAAATCCTTCCACCGAGCAACAACACGCCGCCTGGACTCTGGCTGTGTTGTTGTGAGTGGACTCCTCACCCCCCCACCCCACCCACTCCCCCACCCACCCCCACCCCCCATATTTTCTGTCTGTCTGTGACTCTCAGGGAAGCAGTGTGCTCCTCTGTTAGCCAAAGGGGGAGCTGGCTGCTTTCTGCTTAGCTTCTATTCCTACAATTATCCATTTTTTAGTGTGTGTGTGTTAGAAATCCTCTGCTGCCCATCCTTCCCCTGCTTGGCTCCATCCATCCATGCTGCTCCACTTCTTCCATCTCCTAACAGGCTGGGATCCAGGGGGGCTGGAAATAACCTTCACATGGCCAGCTTTACCCAGCTATCTCTCACACACAGACTGCTGCTGCTGCTGCTGCTGCTGCTGCGCCGACTCATGCCACACACACACACACACACACACACACACACACACACACACACAGATGCATGCCAGCTCCCTTCATGGGAATGACGGACAGCGCCACTCACCACTCCATGGACCAGGAACTCAAACAGTTTGCTCTTGGTGGCTTTCCTGGCTCCCCCCGCCGTCTCCTCCGTAGCCATTTGCTCAGTCCCCTCCGTTCACCCTGCTATGTCTCCCCTCTCCTTCTTTTGTCTTTCCCTCTCCCTTCACCCAGCCTCCTGTTCCCCTCCCCTGCTCCACTTTCCTTCTCTTTGTGCTCTCCTTTACAGCACTGCCTGTCCCTGACTCTCCCTCTCTCTCTCTCCCTCTCTCTCTTCCCTCCCTCTGACTCTATTTTGAATGTGCAGCAGCCCTGCCGAGTCTCTCACTGTGTGTCTAGCTCACTTTTTAGTTGCCTTTCAGGAGCCCGGCACGTCGCTTGGAGGTGGAGTGGTGGTGGTGTAAGTGTGGGGGGGGGGGAGGCTGTGAGGGGGTCCGGCAGGGGGGTTTCAGCCAGCCCACCCTGCCGCTCCCCCGCACAGCTGTTGCATTCCATTGGTAGATAAGGGCATGCGGCTCGGCGAGGCTCGCCGTTTGGTCTAAACGGGGGCTGGGGAGGTTTGAGTCTCTGCTGCAGCCCCCCCCCCCCCCCCCCTCCGCCCCTGGTGACCAACCCAGAGGCCATGGTCAGCACACATAGACCTCCAAGTCCTGGGCTCATTCTCAAAATAAAAAAAAAAAAAAAGACTCTTAAAGGGGCCACGCTGCATATCATTAACACATGTGTAAACTGCCATATATGATGAAGTCCTGACGTGGTGATGATGACGAGCAGGAGGAGGAGGGCGATTTCTCAATTGAAAGAAAAGCTACTCAAATCCCTGAATGCAATATTGCTGTTGCGATGTGTTTATCGTGCAAGTTGACAAAAACGATATACTGTGCAACTCTACTTTGATTTCTTGAGTCGATCTATTTTTTTTTATGCTGTATAATTGATTTCCAAGAAACTTCTGAGCACATCTCTGCTGAACGCAAGATTTAAAGTGGTGATTTTGTGTGATTCTTTGTGGTCTTGTGGTCCTTTAATCGTGTAGACCAAAGTCTAGTCTACTAAACCACTTAGAGGGGGCAGCCCTTCAGAAAATACTCACAAGTAACAGTGTTTTTTTTGTTTGAAAAGTGACTTAAACGTGATGCTGTGATGAGGGGTCACAGGTAAATGTTGCTGCAAGTTAAAGCCCCTGAAAACTCTTTAGTTTGTACTACAGTATTAACAATATTCAATATTATATAATAGAATTTCTCTATAACATTTAAAGCACATTTTAAGCAAAGTTATTTTTTTCTTTTGCCTTACTGTTTAAAAAGTATTTCACACAACTGTACTGAATCTTAAATAAAGTTCAGAGTCCTGGGCTCATTCTCAAAAAGGGACATTGGACTCTTAAACGCTGCATATTATTAACACGTGTAAACTGCCATATATGATGGAGTCCTGACGTGGTGATGATGTTGACGAAGAGGAGACAAGCGATTTCTCAACTGAAAGAAAAGCCACTCAAGGCAGGGATATCACAATCAAGCCAATTAGACTGTTGTCAGACTATTAAATAGACATTATCAGTCACTGTAAGTCCCATAGATGTGGGTCAGTAGGGGCCTACTACACCCACTAGTAGGTTTTATCATCTATTCACATTGTAGACCACCGAAAGAAGGTATAAGAGGATACGACAGCAATGTCTAGCAACTGTAGTAATTATGTCAGCAGTAGAAGTGAAAGTTAGGCGCACACAAAACATTGGAGTTTACATTTACATCCTCCCCTTAAGTTTCACTTTCAACGTAGTAGGCCCCTATTGACCCACATCTGTGGTGCTTATAGTGACTGATAACACCAGTTTAATGGCCTTATAACAGTCAAACTGGGTGCACAATCATACCTGCCAACCTTGAGACCTCAAACATCGGGAGGAATCAGAACGGGGGTGTGAGGGAACCTTTGTTTCCTGCATTCTGGTGACTTTTAAAGAATGAAATAGCAAAATAACACATAGCTACACTGCAACAGCATTTTAAATCTTTCTCTAAGTCTCTACTTTTAGTTTAACTTTTAATTCTCAGGGAAGAGTACAGAATAATTCGCCCCTTTGGCATGAACTTGTGTGAATCTCTGTATTTAGTAGGGATGCACCGATCCGACTTTTTTAGTCCCAGTGTTGACAGAGATACCTGGGCTTTGGGTATCGGCTAATTCAGAGTACCGATCCGATTTAATTAATTAGATATATACCTCACTGTGTGAAAGTGACTGGGATCATTATCCATCCATCCATCTTCAACCGCTTATCCGGTTAGGGGTCGCGGGGCACAATGAGCTGGCATTGGGCGAAGGCGGGGTTCACCCTGGACAGGTCGCCAGTCCATCGCAGGACTGGGATCATTATTTTACGTGTAAAACAACATGAGGCTTGACTTAAACATCACTTTCCTAACTTTGTAAAACAAAATGTAACAAATAAATAAATAGGTATCCATTAATTGAATTGTTTTTTATTATTAAAATAGTAAATTATACCATCGGCCGCATTGGCACTGATATCTGATCTAGCTATTTGTCAGTAACGGCCCAATAACCACTCCGGTATGGGCATCAGTGCATCCCCAGTCTTTATAGTTTGTGATGCATAGCGTCAATGTTGATTGGATGAACGACATCAGGTGTAGCTGTATTGTTGTCTGGGTGGAAACAGTAGGGCTTATACACCCTGCACAGCGTCAGAAACATGTTGAGATAACGAAAAAAAAAAAAAGGTGTGAACATTTGTCATAAATTGGGAGAAAAATGAGAGAATTGTGACCGTGGGAGGAAACAGGGAAAATTGTGAGTGTTGGCAAGTATGTGCTCCACTTCACAAAAGCAGAGGACCACGTCAAGAGCACCTTCACTTCCTGTGTTTTTGTACTGGTCTTTGTCGGAGTGCATTCATAGGTTGGAAGCATTTCCTCAGTCACCTCATTAGCTTTTACCTTTCACCCCCTTCCACCCTGCAGCGTAACGGCAAACAAAAATGCTGGTCTGCACAGCAAGGTGACTGTGTCACTTGACACGTGTAATGCTGGCTTTCTTGCAGGCTGATTAAAGATTTCTTCTCAAAATGTAGAAAAATAAAAGTCACAAATAAAGGTGAAAGAAAATACAAAACCAATCCCTATATGGACAGAAAAAATAAAAGACGCGCTGGGATTTTAAGGTTGTAACGTCTCACTCCAATTAAACACAACCCCGAGCTTCGCCCAGGTCATTACTCCGACTCTTTCATGTCTCCTGCTGCTCCAGCCCCTCTTTTTCTGTCTCTCCCTCCCTTCTTTCCAGCCATCACATCAGAGGAGTGAAATATTCATGAGGTTATTTGAATGACAAAAGAGGTGAAGTGGGGCAGATTCAAAGGGGGCTCGGCTCCTGACACATGACGGCGTATTGTCACTGTTATTGTTTCCGCTTCCTCTGTCGCGCCGGAGCGAAAGCGGCAGAAAAGTGTCAAACCAGGTGTCAAAGTAAGGAAATTGCCCTCGAGAGGTGATAGGAAGCTTTGACACTGAATCTGTCCTTCAATTATCACATCACGACGAGCTTGTCCCTTCAAAATAGTCTGAAGGATAGAGGTGAGGAAAGAAAGGGGGCGTTGCTCCAGTTCTGATCAACGCTGAGAGGAAAGCGGCAGTTATTGTGTGGACAGCTGGTTAGTGGCTGTGTGACCTCTGGGCCAGAGGTCATGACCTTCTGGAGGATGCACCATCCCTTTGAGGCACCCAGGCTGTTTTTATAAATGCATATCATCCTTTCCTCTTCACGCTCTACACTGCAGACTTCACTTACAACTCACCAACCTGTCACCTGCAGAAGTTCTCTGATGACTCTGCTATCGTCGGCCTCATCACTGATGGGGACGACGCGGAGTACAGAGAACTTTCCCAGGACTTCGTGGACTGGTGCCTGCGGAACCACCTCCAGATCAACGCGGGGAAAACTAAAGAGCTGGTGGTGGATTTCCGCAGGCAAACTCATCCCCCTCCAACACCGGTGAACATCCAGGGATCAGACATTGAGATGGTGACATCTTATAAATACCTGGGTGTTCACCTGAACAATAAACTGGACTGGACAACAAACTCCTCTGCACTCCATAAAAAAGGCCAGAGCAGGCTGTATCTGCTCAGGAGACTGAGGTTTTGGAGTGCAGGGGACACTCCTGAAAACTTTTATGACACCGTGGTGGCATCAGCCATATTTTATGGAGTGGTTTGCTGGGGCAGCAGCATCACAGCTGCAGACAGGAAGAGGCTGGATAAGATTATTAAAAGGGCCAGCTCTGTCCTGGGATGCTCTCTGGACTAGTGAGGTGGTGGGAGAGAGGAGGACGATGGCTAAGCTGTCATCCATGATGGAGAAGGACTCCCACCCCATGAGAGACACCATCAGAGCTCTGGAGAGCTCCTTCAGTGACAGGCTGCTACACCCTAAGTGTACGAAGGAGCGTTACAGAAGGTCCTTCCTGCCTGCAGCTGTTAGACTCCACAACCAGCACTGCTCCCAGTAAACCACATACACATTCACAACAAACTCACCGGACATACGTGCAATAAGGACTTTATGTACAATTATATCATTGATATGATGGACACATTTTTTCTGTCTTTCTTTTTTTTCTATTTTCTATTATGTTATATAATTTATTTTATTTGTATTGCTGCTGTAACGTGTAAATTTCCCCACTGTGGGACTAATAAAGGAATATCTTATCTTATCTTATCTTATAAAGGCGCCATTACTGACAAAAAGTTAAAATCTAAAGGAGAAGCAGGAAGAGGAGATTAAAATGTATGTCCTTCAAACTACCTTCACACCCCTGATTATTGGAATCGACTTATTGATAGGCAAAGCCCTCCCCATGTGTTTCTAACAGCTGGTAGCATTAGTCTGCTTGGTGGTGACACTTGGTGGTGAGATGAGTGTACTGCCGCTGACATGAATCCAGTCTGGAAGGCTTTGAGGACCATAATGAACCCAAACCTCCTCTGCAAAATTTCTCTTTCCTGCCTCAATCCATCTGTGTCCTCCTTTTAGTCAAACTCTTCAAAGATACCAAACCACTCTTACACTATGCATCACATTAACCTTGTGTTACATTAAATACAACACAGGTTTTAAATATGTTAATCATGTGCGTCTCAGTTTCCTGCAAGGTCAAAAGGTCAACCCGTCGAGCATATCCACGCAGGTTTTGAGAGTGAGCCAATCTACCATTTCTCCAGCGACGGCACGTGGGTTCAACGATAACAAAGAGATCCGGCAGCGCGGGCGATGCAAAAGAGAGCCTTGAGCGCAGGAGTACCCCCTGCCGGACCCCCGCCGTCTCCCTCACCAAAGCCAGTCAGTCTCACCAAATGGTAATGTCCCAGTGTGTAGCAGACAGGGGGGTAGAGGGGGGCTAACAGGGGGTAAGGGAGCAGCAGCAGTATTATTGATGACCAACAGAGGGAGCAAACAGCCAGGTAGGGAGGCGCTGACTGACTGGAAGGAGGGAGTCATGATCAGATGGATGAGGTTACCATAAAGCATGAAAAACGCTACAGGGACCAAACTCTAATCACTGATCAACCAATTTCACTTTCAAAGCATATTTTTATGTTTCTTTTTAATAATTCACTCCCTGATTTGGCCACAAGAGGGAGACAAACAGTTCATATAAAGAGTCATGCTTCATACTGTATATACACCATGCAGACCATCCAGCTGGTTTTCTAACCTGCAATACCGACTGCATCATTATTCTACAGTGGATGACAACCAAAGACCCTCCAGTGTGAAATAACAGATACTTCAAGCCTCTATACAACCTTCAAAATGACACAAACTGTGAAGTAGGGCTGCAAAATACCATCGTTTGGTCTATCAAATGTCAGTAAAATAGTGATAAATGCAGAGCACAGTGCTCTAGAAACCCAAGGTCTTAAACTGACTTGTTTTGTCCGATCACACTCCAAAACCCAAATGTAATTACATGAATTTTACACAGCTACCTTTTCACATTTATCCATCCATCCATCCATCGTCAACCGCTTATCCTGTTAGGGGTCGAGCCGATCCCAGCTGGGGGGGGGGGATTGCGCGAAGGCGGGGTTCACCTGGACAGGTCGCCAGTCCATCACAGGGCACATAGAGACAGACAACATATAGACAGACAACCATTCACACTCACATTCACACCTACGGGCAATTTAGAGTCATCAATTAACCTAAACAGCATGTCTTTGGACTGTGGGAGGAAGCTGGAGTACACGGAGAAAACCCATGCTTACACGGGCAGAACATGCAATCTCCACACAGAAGAGTCCCAAGCCGGAATCGAACCTGCGACCCTCTTGCTGTGAGGCGAGAGTGCTAACCACCACCGTGCAGCTTTTCACATTTACTACCTCAATTATTTTTTTAATAAAGAGCAAAACATTATAACTTGCAGACTTTGCTAATACATAAAGCAGGTCATTCTAAATAGTTTTGATTTTTTAAATGTTAGTTGTAGTAGTCATAGTAGTAGTAGTAGTATATTTTTAGTGTATTCCAACAGTCTATATACTGTATTTTGTATTCTATGGATATATTTCTTTAGTGTTGACATGTACCTTTTCTGTTCTGTTCCTGTGAACTGCTTCGATACCCTGCTATCTATCTATCTATCTATCTATCTAGCTATCTATCTATCTATCTATCTATCTATCTATCTATCTAAGAGTGATACAAATTAGTTAATTTAACTGAGTAGTCAGCTAAGACCAAAACCGCCAATAAGTCAACTAATCGACTAAGAGGGGGCAGACAAACAGAAAATACCCCCAGATTACATACTGGATATACTGCTGTGATGAGACGTAACCACACTTTCTCATCCCAACATGCCACATACTGTCCCTTGGTGTCACTTTAGGATTAAGCACCAAAATAACTTAGGTTGGGCTTAAAACTACTTTGAGTCTGCTGATTGGCATGTATGATTGGATGCCTAATGGCATCTGCAAGATTTCAGATTGGAGGAAAACAGCCAATCAGAGATGAGCTGGAGTCTGCCGTCAATCACTTGCGAACTCCAATCAAACAGTCAAACTAGGCAGCGCTGATCAAATATGAATCAATAACCTGTTACTGTAATGACTATTTCTCTTCTGAAATGTTCTCAGAAACATCTTGTTGCTACTGTTTAGCTGTAAAATGAGAAAGTTTGTGACTCGGCAGCGATGTTGAGATCAGTTGAGGAACTACCAAGCACCGGCCACCAGCTGGAGCACAGCCAATAGGAATGCTCTCTCTTTGAAATGACCTGCGATTGGCCAAAGTCTCCCGTCACAGGCTCGATTTTTTAAAGCTTGAAAACAGAGACATGAGGTGGTGCAGAAGCCTAGCTTTTTCTCAGAGCACTTGAATTACAACATGCTGAAAGGTTATTATGGAATTTATGTCCAAAGATGCCAAAAGTGTTCTGCCGACTGCAGGTTTAAGGGTCTAAAGGGAATTAACATGAAAAGAAGTGCTGCATTCAATCAAAGATCCCAAAGTGGTTGAAATATCAATAGGCAATTACCTGTAAATCAATCAAGCTGCATCATTACAGTAAGATTTTTCTTCCATCTTCTCTAAAATTACATAAAATGAAGTTCATTATTGGTAAGAAAAGCTTGGTGAAGGTAATTTTATTGGATTTCTTTACTCTGTTTAGCCAAAGATGATGTGCAGCAACAACAGATAGAGCAGAACACACATAAAGGAAGGAAGAGACATCCATACATTGATGGTTTTGGCCTGTTTTTCTGCAATATCTTCACAAGAAGCCCCAGAGAGGAAGGCAGTATACAAAGAATACAATTTTCTACCGGTGCTGATGTATAACGCACAGTTCCCAGTGACAACGTTTACATACCAGAGAGCACAAACCTGCCCTCGTCACCGTTATTGTCACAGACAGATGGGGTGCACTAGGGGGAATATGGACTGTACTGAGGGCATGGAGTAAAGTCTGATCCCCTCCCACTGCTGGGCCCCTCTCTCCTTCCCTTTCTTCAGTTTAAGAGCTGCACACAAAACCCAGCTCAAGCTGCTTAAAGGCCAGGGCTCTCGGAAAAGCTACTCAATGGCCATCAGCCACCATCAAAGGGACTGTACAAAAGCATGCAGACCTGCGCCGCCACTGAGGGGGATTAAGGAGCGGACAAGTACATTTCAGGGACGATTTCTTGCAGCCAGGCATGTGTAATGAAGAGGAACCTATGGGGAGAGAGAAGTCTCCCATGGAGCCTGAAAATAATAGGGCATCTGCTGATATTTTGCGATCAAAGTGATTTGGTACAATATACTGTGAGGAAATAGGCGAATGATTCTGCACAAAGCGGCAGCGCTGTGTTATGCTCCTAACCTAAGAAGCTGCAGATAAGGAGTTTAGGGTGGACCTTGTTTGGGACAAAGCATCTTTATCCAGACGGGTTTCTGGTTCAGCTCCTTGGCTGCTCCCTAAAAAAAGGAGGCACTGTGGGAGCAGATGGAAAGACGGAGCAGTAATGAGCCCAGTGTCCCCATAAGCAACGAGCAGCGCACCGGAACAAGGCCTGAAGCTTTACCTGCTTCGAGGCATTTCCTGTTTGCTGTAGCCATGACAACGGCATAATCTGCCTTGCGTCCAAAAGCTAGCAGCCAATCAGGTGGGAGCAACGCCGACTGCAGTGGCTTAAAAACTGGAGCAGCAGCTGGTGAACTGAGCGAGGAGCTAGTCCAGAGCTGAAATTGTAAAACTACAAAGAAATCCCCGTTTTTGAGACAGAAAAACACTTCAGTTCTCCGTGTTAGTCACCAGGGTCAACTTTGACACAAATATACAGTGAAACACAGTCACTTTCCATAAATAAACCCAACCCAGCAGCTATATAATATTCCACAGGATGAAAAATAAAACTAGCAGAATAATTCCACCACTACAAACCCCCCTTTCCTCTCTCTCTTCTTTCCTACTCTGCATCCAAGTTCAGCATTAGCCCTGATCTTTCAGCACCACTCTGCCTGTGCAGGATGGTAGAGAGAGCCGACAGAACGAGGGCAGGATTGGTATGTGCAGGGCCGCATCAAGACCACTACGAATTCAAGAGACAAAAATCAGACCTGGAGAGGAGGCACAGAGGTAGCATTAAAAATAAACTGCTACTGCGCCGAGGAATTGATGGAATGAATGAAATTTTATGTTGAAAAGTAGATCCACTTCCTCAGGATCATAACAACACTATAAACACACACATACTGCATTAGCCCTAGTTTGTGCCTTTCATGTATTACTATTAAATGTGACTTACAGGTATTTTTCCGAGTCCAGGTAGATTGAAATGACACACACTATGTCTAGGCTACCTCCTCTTAGTCAAATGACTGACTAATCTGTCATTTTGGTCTTATTTGACTACAATTCCTTCAGTTAAATCATCGATTCATTGATAAAATCAATGAGTGTAAGTGGACGAAGAATATCTTTGGTCGAGGACAGAATCAGAATCAGGTTTATACAGCCAAGAACAAACATACATGGACTCTGACTCCAGTTTTTGCAGCTCCCTCAATATATATATATATATATATATATATATATATATATATATATATATATATATATATATATATATATATATATAAACATTTCTGGTTACCTATTTTGTCTCAATTTAGTGAACAGGTTTGAAAAATATTTTAACAGACAGCATATTTGTTGTTAAATGACCAAAAACAGCACCAGCTATATCTATTTTTAATTGGATGATTAGCTTGGTGCCTTGAATGTCATGATAACACACACACTGGTGCTAATACTGTACATGCATATGTGCTATGTGTTTATATACACCATATGGACGGTACATAAAGATGGACGACATGACAGCTTCCCGAAAGTGAAGCCTAAACAGCTTGATTGCCCCCTGGTGGCTGGCTGCAGTATAGGTCATAAATCCCACCCCCTCCATCTTAGCGGATTGGCCAAACTAAAAAGTTTGAAAGATGGTTTCTGTCATTTTAGGCAGTTTTTATCACGCTGATGTATGTTCATGTGTTTTCTGATAGGTTTGGTTTTAATGAGTTATTTGCTGTTATAAAAAGGTGGTGAGACGTCATGATTGACAGCTGCTCTGAGTGAAGGAGTCGCAGCCAGAGGCTCAGGAAAAAGATGTAATTTTAACTTTCCTTAACCGTCTGGAGTCTGTGTAATAGACTGTGTGTCAATTTGATCATAACTAACATAAGTTGTTGTGTCTTTCTTGGATTTTGTTGCCACGTATCCAGGATATAAGTTTATAAATGTTTGTTATATAAGCAAAAGTCAAAGATCTCCATGTAGAAACAGCTAAGAAAAGGCTTTCTATGTTATGTGACTTTATGTCTATAATGATATAGGATGATTTAAGAGCTATACTGAGAGAGGAGACTAATACGCTCATTGCTGGCAATGTAATGTATGTAAAAAGGTCAGTTTCTCTCTAACAAGTCTTATTTCACAACTGAAACCATGTTTTTAGTGTCTTCAAAGTCCAGTTGTATATAGATGATACAATAAACAATAACTACTATTACTACAGTAAGGCAGCCATTTTAGCTCATCCCAGTCACAAAACAACATCAAAACCACTTCTCCAGGTCCCTTAAATGACTTCACATTTATCTTGCGATATAAAGAACAACATAAAATCGAGAAAATCCACTTTCAGTGTCATGAACAACCGCACAAGCACTCAAGTGTTCATATCCCTCAATCCCACGGCAGCTCCCTGTTCCAGCACATAAAGGGTAAGCAACCATTAGCCCGTTAATCAATTAGTCAATCAACAGAAAATTAATCAGCTACTACTTTGCTAATCAACCTTCTTAAATATGCTTTTCTTTGTCTTATGCGATGGCGTATTTATTATCTTTCCAGAATAACGGTCAGATAAAACAAGTAATTTCACGACTTTACCTAAGGCTTGAGGAAAGTTTGACATCTTTTTCACCCTTATTCTGGCTTATTTATTGACAAATTAATCCTCTTAATTAATCTGATTAATCAGATAATGAAAATAATTGTTGGTTGCAGCCCAAAGCCAAAGATACAAGCATCCATTAAGGCCTGATCCAAATTAGAAAAGAAACCCATTCCTCTTGTTGAAATGTTGTTGTGCACCTTTTTAGTATTAATATTAAATAGGCCTTTGCAACTGGTAGGAAAAGTGTAAATGCCAGCTGTGGCATCAACATGCATGTGAGTTATATCGGGTTGTTGTATCGACGCTCCTCTCTCTCTGGTGCAGTATTGAGCGTTAACATCTAAGTGGGTCACCCAGCCGCTTGCTGAACTGTAGCACCATTAGGACCCAGACAGTTTGTCTCTGAGTCGAGTGCACAATCTCATTAGACAGCTAACTCTACATTATGAATGGGAGTAATATGCAACTGAAAGAAAAACCCACAGACAGTGCTTTAGGTAAGATAGCAGTGATTAAAAAAATAATCTGTTGGTAGGCAGCGAGGGCGACATGTTAATTAGGTTACAAAGCGCTCGACTTAAACTCATAAAAACCTATAATCTTTGTGTGGAAATGACACAGTGGAGGTTCAGAGAGCTGTGTGAAAGTGATGTTTGTAGGTAGGAAATTGTATAAAATTCATATTTAGTATTGCAGCTATATTATAAAGTATGTTTGTAAAATATGCCAGAGCTTCACCTCTATATGCAGTACAGTATGCCACATGCTGCAGTGATATACTGCAGTTTTTTAGAGCTGCAGCTAATGATGATTTTCATTGTCGATTAATCTGTTGATTATTTTCTCTATTAATCGATTAGTGGTTTGGTTTATTTGGTTTATGTTAGAAAATGGTGAAAAATGTCGATTAGTGTTCCTAAGACGACACCCTCAAATGTCATATTTTGTCCACAACTCAAAGATATTCAGTTTCCTGTCATAGAGGAGTAAAGAAACCAGAAAATATTCACATTTAAGAAGATGAAATCAGAGAATTTTGACTTTTTTTTGACAATTAATCGATTAATCCTTGCAGCTCTACAGTATTCTAGATTGAGTAATGGTAGTAATGCTAAGAAATTATTTCAAAACTTTCATTATATTTTGCAGTGCTGCAACTAATTAATACTTGCAGATTATTGTATTATTGTGATATACTGTATGGTTTGGTGGAAATACAGTACATCCATCATAATCTCCCAGAGCTAAAAAAATCTTCAGATTGTGTGTTTTGTCCAACAAACTGTCCAAAACTCAAAGATATATCATTCAATATTATATACAATAAAGAAATCTTGTATGAGGTTATGTTGAATATCTTTGGGTTTTGTCCAAGAAACTGTCCAAAATATCATATAAGATAAAGAAAGCAGCAAATCTTCACATTTTAGCAGCAATATTTTTTGCTTTTTTGCTTGAAAATATGGTCGTAACATGACAAAAATTGTTGCTGATTCATTTACAGCCGATTTCCACTTTAATATTTTAATGAAATTACTAGTTTTCCTGTAAGTTCATTCGTTTCCGGGGTAACAAACAGCCAGTGAGCCAGCACATTCCTCGCCAGCCAAAAAAGGAAGTGCTCCATTGTCCATTTATCCCTGCAAATAACACCAAACACAAAGCCGGGGGAACATTTAATTGGGTGACCTGCTATTTAGGAATCGAAGCCAAATGTGTACAGCTTCCAGTACCTTTAATCAATCTCACTGCTGGTGCAGAAACAGTGTGAAAAACAACAAAGTTTGGCAAACTCGGGAGCTCGAACACTCAGTGAAACATTGATTGGCTCTGATGAGTCGCCCAAACTAAATTTCAAACATGACTGAACAGAGTGACGGGGTGTATATGTGTGCGAGGGGGGGGGGGGGGGGGGGGGGGGTCCTGTGCAGCTTCCTTAAAAAGCCAGGTCAAGCATTGAGCAGACTGTAAAAGGAGCTGATCCTCTGATCCTTTATCAGACCTCAGGAGCTGTGACGGCACCTTGCATACTAATGTGGCTGTCCTCCTTTTCTTTATACTGAAGGGAATATCTGTGCCAGCAGCTGGGTCAGGGAAGACTGTGGAGTGAAATTTAGCTATTTTAGTCCTATTTTCATAGAGAGAGAAGGCCTGGATCACCGACAAGGAGTAACCACAGCTAAGCTGAAAAAGCATCTTGGTATTCATGCCACAATTTAAAAGAAAATCATAAAACAAGTGCAGAGCAGCTCAAAAGCTTCCAATACTGAATATAATGCAACTGAATTGAGAGAAAAAGCAGAGGAGGTAGGGCATTCCTGCAGCTTTGCATGGAAATTCAGTGTATATCATACTTGGAAAAAGTCTTTACATATAAGAAAAGGGCCTCAGAGGGACTAAATATATGGAAAACCAACACACAGACAGACATTTATTTGAAATAACAGTGCTTATGCAATATTCTATGTTGGCTAATTGCACCCAGCTGGCTGCGTCTGTGTTTTAGTTTCATATAGAGAGCATCAAACTGAAGTGCATGTAATGATGCTCTTTGAAATCAGCAAGAAGCTGAGTCACCACGTCCTCCATAAATCAACAGTTCTGTACATGAAACCAGAACGGGAAATAGAAAGTAAGAGAGAAAGAGAGAGAGAGAGAGAGAGAGAGGGAGAGAGGCTGAAATCTGAGAAAGACTTTAAAATATGCAATTAATTCAGCAGCAACACAGTTACAGTTATTATACAAGGACAAAATGTTTGCTTTTCCTACTGTAATAGAGTAAATATTAGCGTTTCCTTTTATTGCCCAGAGTCAGATGAGAAGATTGGTATCACTCATGTCTGAATGCTAAATATAAAGCTACGGCTAGAAGCATGGTTAGGTTAGCTTAGCGGCTACAAGCAGGTGCCGGTGGAAACAGCTAGCCTGGCCTGGCTGGGTGCATTGACCAAGAAATAATCCAGCACATAATCACATAAAGTGTTGTTTGTACACTGTGTTTTTTATACAAATTAAACATATGAGATATAACATGTTAGTGATATTTAGCTAAAGGTTAGCCAGGTTAGCTATTCCTTGTTTCCAGCCTTTATGCTAAATATGAAGCTACAGCTAGCAGCTGGTTAGCTTAGCCTAGCTTAGTTTAAAGACTAGAAGCAGGTGGAAACAGCTAACCTGGCTGGGCCAGGTTCATTAACCAAGAATAACCACATAAAGTGTTGTTTGTTCACAGCTTTTAGTACAAATTTAACAAATGAGATATGTTAGCATGTGCTAGTGCGACCTAACCAGAGGCTAATCTTTATGCTAAAGAAGGCTAACTGGCTATAGCTTCATACTGAGTGGTATCCATCTTCTCATCTAACTGTACAAAAAAAATATCCCAAAATGTCGTCATATTCCTACATAGTTTGGCGGCTTCTCTGCGAGGACTCCATAAACAGTCAAAAAGCAGATTTAGTTTCAACAGAAGTGACTATATTGCAGGCTACAGCTGGAGCACAAAAACTACATTTTCCTTTGGATCAGCAAAAGTAGATCTGGCTTTGACTGTAAACCCCCAAATTCCTCTCCTGCTGCTGTGTGCACACCCACAGCCTGCCAGCAGATTAACACAGTGAAACTGAAACTTTTCCTGCAAGATCCAAAACACACATGCAGACTTATGTGGAGGGGGGGGGTACTAACATGAAGCACCATTATATCATTGTGTGAGCCCTGAATCAAAGAGGGGGGAGGAGGTGGGGGGCATAAAACGGAGACTGAATTAAAGGCATGCGTAAAGAGGAGGCGAGAGGATGGTGCTCCTCGCACTCGCTTCACCGTGCATCCCCTCTATTACTCCTCAAGTGTCTGTTTCCCACACCAGACAAGGTTAACAAGCCGCGCTGGTGTCTGCGTCTGCTGGAAAACGGGGAGGGGTGGGAGGTGGAGGTGGAGGGGTGAGGTGCTGCAACTATACAGTGCGCTGTGTGATGATGCAGACAGGCTACTGTAGCCTACAGTCCCCTTAAATATTCACAACCACATCCCACTCCCGGCTCTGTTTTCTCTAATAATTAGCACACCATGCAGCTGTACGTCAGAATCAACCTAAATACGCCAATCAGGTGGAAAATATTTTTTTTAGATGCACAATAAATTACAGCTAGACGAGGAAAAAACTCTGGTGCGCACTAAAGCGGTGGCAGCGCGCCTACAGGATAAAGAAGATATATAGTTTCAATGGTGGATGCGGATACAGAGCAGCGCAGCGAGGCAAAGTGATGTTGAATAAAACAAATGGTAGCATCCGTACCTTTCTCTCCATCACTATGCGCTGTTTTAGGCTACTCAACAACAGGAACTGTCGGATGTGTCTCTGTGGAGGTGTCCGGTCCGGCGCGGCGCGGAGCTTCCCGTCACTCCTCAACTTCCTCACGGCTTCAAGACAGCGGCGTCTCCCCACTATCACTTCCCCATTACTGGACAGCTAGGCGACTTATTAGCACTGGCCTGTGGGACGCCGAGCCGGGGATGGAGCCAGAGCCAGGATTGGTGAAGCCTTGTTCGGAAGGGAGCAGGAGCGCAGGCGCGGTCTCTGCTGGAGAGTCGATATAATGAAAAATTACCAGTGGCAGGGAGTGTCATCAAATTATCCTCAGGAGCGGGTTACGGTCCGATGTTTGCTTTAACAAAAGGAGCGTGAAATGACGACTACAGGTTATTATAATATTTGCACTGTAACAACAAAGGCTGATATTTTGTGTCCGGCCTCAGTGATGTGTTGAATAAAACCTGTTTACAGCAGCAACAGACGAGCTCCCTAACCAAAAATACTGTAGCACTCTCTTATAAAGCGCCCTTTATATCGGGCTTGTAACTATAAACCCTTTAATTAATAATGAACCGGTGCTTTATAGAGCGGTTATAAGGACACATTTGGGTTGCCAGATTGTGAAAAACCCCTTAACTGCAAATTGAGCAAAATTATAACAATATTTATAACGTTATAACATATGCATATAAGATAGTTTAGCTGTTTAATTTGTTGTCAAGCTATTTATGTTTAAGTTTACTTATATGTGTTTACCTGTTTTAGCTGTTAAGCTAAGTTTATTGAGCGCTGCTGGGAAATGGAGTCAAATTATTTGTGTATATCCACAAACTTGGACAATAAAAAGTAATTTCTTAGCTTTTTTTAAGCAGATAGTGGTATCTGAAGAAATTTTGGGATGTATCACTGCTGCAGACATATTGATACCATCAAAAAATGTCTATTAAACCACAGTCGAACAAATAAATCCTTAGTCAACTAACGCAATTTTATGGACTAATTGATTAGTTGAATTATCAATAGAACTGTGAGTTTTACCACAAAGTATCACACAAAGCACTTTGAATCAGTCTGTTTACAAGAGGTGTGCCTATAAATTTCTTAGAAATGTTATTCAGCATGAAAAATTAATAATCGATTAAAGAAAACTCAGTGGGCTAAGACCAAAACAACCAATTAGTTGCTCCACAGTCAACGTTAAAGGAATATAAAAAGTTGCTCTATAAAATATGAGGTATTATGAGACACATCCTATTTTACTTTACATTAAAGGCATTAAAATGATATATCTATATGGTATATTATATTGTTTTTCCCTGTTGAAGTTTTTTTGGGAGGGTTTTCTTATTTAAATGGAGGGTCAAAGTTCAGAGGGGATTGCAAAAGCCCCTTGAGGCAAATATGTGATATTGGGCTGTATATGAATAAGTTAAATTTAATCTTTGAATCACAATAAAATGAGTAAATTAATTTACGCTGTGTAAAATGAGATTTTTAGGAAATTCAAACATGTTACTTCTAGGTGACGGTAGCCCAACGTTCTTGTATAAAACAGCACAAAAGAAAAACAAGTTGCCTTGATATTAAGTCTCTTGAAATTAGCGGTGTGAAGAGGGCAGAGCCTCACGTGTGTGGTGGCCTGTTACTAATGGTTCAATAAAAAGGTAAAATAAGGAAAAAGTGGAAGTGCCAGGTCAGTCCTCAGGCCTAAGTCAGCAAATTTGTGTCTCAAATCTGAATTATCAGCATCTAAACTCTATTAACCTTTCAGACTACAGACTGAAACAGTCCAGCAGCCAGAGAGAACAGGTTCAAACCTGTCCAGCTGACCAGCATCCTCCCTGTTTGTGTGTCCTTGAACGACACATGAATCCCACTCAGCTCCGTAACTGACCTCACCTATAAATTCCTTGAGGGTTTCACCAAGGAAGAGTTTTCAGAAAGTGCAGCACAACATCTGGGTCATAGCCGTGTCTCCGACAAAGCTTTCTCTCCGCAGTGCAGCCCACTCCTTCCCACCCACAAACTCAATCAGCAGAGGTTTACTACCCAAGACTTGGCTCAACACCAGCAGAAAGAACAAAACATATCCCACGGCTGAACAATGTTTCTGGTATACCGTTCGAGCTCAACCTGAGGAGGCATCTACCGTTGAGTTATGAACTATTTTTTAGGAGGAGTGATTGAATATTGAAGCCAATGCATTCAAATCATACAATTGTGTCCTTAAGGTAAGGGAGAATTCACGTTTTATTATGTTTAATGAGGGATCGGTTGCATACAAGTGAAACAAAGAAAACAGCAGCTTTTCAAAATGATCCGTGCGATGCTCGATCAACTTTAATACCTAAAGTCAAGGGGAACACTCGAGTCATTCAATTCCTCCTCCTAGATCTATCGAGTGGTGTTCCCAAACTTTATTTGATTATGAAGCAACTGGAATTCTTAGTGATATAATATGAACACGAATGACATAATTATATATACTTTTTGGCAGATGTAGATTGATGTTTATGAGTAGATCCTGAGGTTTCTTCTTCTATTTTTGGCCTCGTTTTAATCCTGGACATCAAAATAATCGATCACAGGCTCTTCCTTAACCATCTTCGACCAGGTGCCTCCGCTGACGGTCCTGGGGGGGAGAATCGAGAGGAAAATGAGACATATAAGCAGGCAGTAAAATTTGACAAACGGCCATATAATTCATTCATTTATTCTATTAAAAAAAAAATGTTTATGGACACTTATGTGATATTTTGTGACCCTCCCGTGCCAGAAAAGTGTCTTTAACCACAGAAGAAGACGTACTTGTTGCTGTGCTGTTTGATATGAGCGATGGGAGGAGGGGCCCTTGCTGCCGTCTCTCGCTCTATCAGTGATGTCAGGGTCGAGTTTGGACAAGTGGACTTCCCCCTAAAAAAAAAAAAAAAAAGAGCCAAAAACACCCATTCGTCAACACTTTTACGTGACATGAAAGAATCCAGGCTGCATGAGTAAAGTCTTACTTGTGGGCCGTGATGACCACGTTGCGTTTGGGCTCGCTGTCGTAGCTCACGCTCTCCACGGCGTAGACCTCAGCCAGCTCGTGGATGACCTTGCGGTGCTCTCTGTTCATGGGCGGGAAACAGTGGCTCCTCTTCGGCTGTTTTCCCTGCAGACATTAGAAACACACGTCCATTAGGAATTGTTCCAATACCATTTTGTCCTTACCAATACCGCTTCCAAAACCTGAATTTGCTGTATGACACCGAATACTGAGCTCACCCACTCATACATTCAAGTCAACTGCTTATCCGAGGTCGGGTCGTGGGGGCAACAGCTCAAGCAGGGGACCCCAAACTTCCCTTTCCTGGGCCACATTAACCAGCTCTGACTGGGGGATCCGAGGTGTTCCCAGGCCAGTGTGGAGATATGATCTCTCCACCTAGTTCTGGGTCGTTCCCGGGGTCTCCTCCCAGCTGGTCGTGCCTGGAACCCCTCCCTAGGGAGGCGCCCAGGGGGTCATCCTTACCAGATGCCCGAACCACCTCAACTGGCTCCTTTCAATGCAAAGTGGCTCTACTCCGAGTCCCTCACGGATGGCTGAGCTTCTCACTATCTCTAAGGGAGACGCCAGCCATCCTCCTGAGAAAACCCATTTTGGCCGCTTGTACCAGCGATCTAGTTTTTTCAGTCATGACTCCGATATCAGCATGTACAAAAATAAAAATTAAATTAAAAAAAATTAAATATTAATAACTATATATTTTTTTAGCATGCTGGTTTTTAAGTATTCCGATACCAGCGTGCTACAAAAAATGTAGTTATTAATATTTAGCAGTTGTTAACTACACTGCTGCATTTCCCTCACTCTGACTACCGTTACACTCTCCACTGTCGTTGTTTGTTATCGCCACATGACAAACTACGTGAAATCAGTTCTTCTTCACTGCTCTGTAACAGTAGTTGCTAGTGTCATCGCCATGATACATCCAGAGTGACACAGTGAAGGCTACGGTTTTGGAGCAGCAAGAAGAACTGATTTCCGGTTAAACAATTTTTTCTGGGTTAATAAATTATGGTATCGGATCGGTGCATAGACAAGCGTACTCGCCGATACCAAATTTTGGGCAGTATCGGACACATTTCTGATACTAGTATCGGTATCGAAACAACTGTATCGCTGCCCTCCAGTGACATTAACATGTTGGTGAGCGAGTGGAGTTGAACTTTCTAGCACTCGACTAAAATCTAGGGCTGCAAATGATGATAATTTTCACTGACGATTAATCTGTTGATTATTTTCTCCATTAATCAATAAGTTGTTTGGTCGATAAAATGTCAGAAAATGGTGAAAAATGATGATCAGCGTTTCCCAAAGCCCAAGATGACGTCCTCAAATGCCTTTTTTTTTTGTCCACAACTCAAATATAGTTGGTTTACCGTCATAGAGGCGTAAAGAAACTAGAAATCAGAATTTTTTTCTTTAAAAAAATGACTCAAACTGATGAATCGATAACCAAAACAGTTGGCGATTAATTTAATAGCTGATGACTAATCTAAAAACAAGACATTCAAAGTTTATCAGACTCTTGGAAACTGGGATGGACACTTTTCAGTATTTTTTGACAGAAAATAATCAGCAGATTAATGTATAAAGAAAATAACAGTTATAATAGCAGCACTAGAATAAGTGCATCATTAAGTCTTTAAAAACAAAATTATCAATCGGCGATATGGAATAAAAATAAAAATACAAAAATATAAAAAATATCAAATAAAAATATCAAATAATGAACTGGTGTTATGTGATATTGTACGGTTGACTATGCTTTTATAAAATATGAGATTTTTGATTAATAATGACCAATAACGTGGAATTATATTACATATGGCTTAAGTGTTGATGATATATCGAGTGTGTTGATGATATATCGATATATCGAGTGTTGATGATATATCGATGGATGCTTGATTGCTTTAATCTTATTTTCTCCTCTGTACAGAAAAAATGTGCACTATGTCAACTAATCGATTCATCCTTGCAGCTCTACTAAAATCTATTTTCAGATACAGGGGGGAGGTCAGGACCACAGGATGCAACAGAAATCTGAGGGGCCACGAGATGAATAACACGACAGGAAAGTAGAAAAAAACATTTCTGCAACACAAAAATCTGGTCAAATGCTTCAGACTTTGCTCTTTCCTTGTGAATTATCAGATCATTTCAACCTCTAAAAAGGTCTGGGCTGCTTTACACGAGTGGCCCCTGAGTTTCTAGTTAAGGCATGCAGTGACATTTTACATTTTATAGTGCAATTCCAATTTCCAACCAACGGTTTGGGAAAATCCCTTTCCTGTTTCAACGTGACAATGCCCCTGTGCACGAAGCCAGGTCCATAAAGAAATGGTTCTCTCAGTCTGGTGTGTTAGAACTCGACTGTACTGCACAGAGCTCTGACTTCAACCCCATCTAACCCTTCTGGGATGAACTGGAACTATCAGCCAGACCTTATCGCCCAGAATCGGTGTCCAACCTCACTTATAGCTGAATGGTTAAAAAAAATCCCTGCAGCTGCAGGTGAAACCGAAAGTCTTCCCAGAGGAGAGGTGGCGGTGTTAAAGCAGCAGATTAATGCTCATTGTTGATACTTGGCGTTAACCACATATGGGTTTAATGTGCGGCTGTTCACATACTGTATGTGTGGCCTGTTTTCTGTAGCTGATGTTTTACAGTACACATGGAGAGGTTGGGAAAACAGCAACTGGCATAAAACCGATCCACCTTCTCTGCCAGAAGCTAGTTAGAAATTTTGATAGAGGGTAAAATTTAATAACCTCGCCCACACAAGAAGGTCGAGAGCAGAAAAGCTAGTAAAGGCAGCAACTTTAAGACGGGAGAAAATATGATAAAAAACCTTTCATGAGCAGATTCGGAGGCAGAAGAGCTTTACCCCCCAATGATTCATCGTTCCAAAATGAGCTTCAGCCGGTCGTAAACAATTCATTTTTACATTTGGCAAAGAAACCAAAGCAGCAGTGACCTTGACAGCCTCGCTCCTATTAGCCTCGATGCATCCAACAAAGCTGAAAAAAGAACACGGAGACTATTTTTCTAACGGCCCCACGAGGCGACTACTAATTTAGTCTGGCTTGTTAGTGAAGAGGCTTCGCCGTCCTGACAGAAATCTACAAGCAGCTGGTCCCATCTCGCAGGTCCACTGGAGAATTCACCGAGCCCAACAATACCTGAATACACAACAACTGGGTCAGAAAATAATGCATAAAACCATAATTACAAATACTCTCGCAGGCACAGCTGGGAAAAATTGTTTCCTTCAAAACTGGAAGTCTGTACATCTTCCATTAGAAACAGTGGCTAAATGAGTTTACATCCTATAGTACACCTGAAAAGCTCTCGTATAATGGGAGGAGAAATGCAGCATTATATCAAAAAATATGGGGCTCTTTACTGGCATCATTAAACTCCCACAGCTGGTGAAGTATATGAATTTGTCCTGCCGTGCTTTTATTGTCTACTTAATGCTGTAAAACCTTACTAACATCCATTAAATCCTCACACCTTACTTTACTAATTTTACTTTACTCTATTTTTCAATTGTGAACGAGGGAGAAACTTCAACTATAACTGGGCTGTGGGTGGCGGATGGTAGGGGGCATGGTTTGTTTCCCTGAAAAAAATGGCTATTTTGCTTCAATAAAAATAAATATTATAATAATTAAGAAAGGTGGGGGTTTAGACAGCTAAACATGGCTAGTCTAATCAGGTAAGCATAGTTTTTTCTCTAAACTGACAATAGCACTTCTCAGCAGCCCATGCCCAAGTGTTTAACAGGGCAAACAGTGAACTTTGTAATGGTATAGACAGACATGAACAGTAATAGATGTACATCAACTTTGGTCTGAATACAGACATCAGGACATGATTGTAACAGCTGAATTTCATGCAGAAGCTCACACTCATATACTCATCGTCAACCTCTTATCCGGGGTCGGGTTGTGGGGGCAGCAGCTCCAGCAGGGGACCCCAAATTTCCCTTTCCCGGGCCACATTAACAACTCTGACTGGGGGATCCGAGGTGTTCTCAGGCCAGTGTGGAGATATAATCTCTCCACCTAGCCCCGGGTCTTCCCTGGGGTCTCCTCCCAGCTGGTCGTGCCTGGCCCACCTCCCAGTAGAGGCGCCCAGGGGGCATCCTTACCAGATGCCCAAACCGCCTTAACTGGCTCCTTTCAACGCCAAGTGGCTCTACTCCGAGTCCCTCACGGATGGCTGAGCTTCTCACTATCTCTAAGGGAAACGCCAGCCATCCTCCTGAGAAAACCAATTTCGGCCGCTTGTACCCGAAATCTAGTTCTTCATGCAGGAGCTGTTGATTTTATTTCATCACATTCTGTCAGTCACATTAAAATGCTACAGGAACAAGTCCTAAAACCTGGAAATGAGTTAGCATTTTAGCACTTCTGGTTCCTTAGTCTGGAAGTCAATGTTTTTCTTTTTTAATGTGTTTGTAGTTAGATGCCTAAAATAGTACAAGCTGAAGAGATTTTATCGTTTTGTTCTATGTTCTATGATATAAAATACGTCATTAAAAACCCCACTTGTGTTTTAAGCTCTTACGTGTCTTCATATAAGGCAGTTGCTAACAACTAAATGAGAGTACTAAACGTCATCACGCTCACTTGTCCATCTTCACAGTCTCATTGTTTATATTCATGCTCATGAGACCGTCGTGTAGTTCGTTTATAGCCCAACGTTAGCTTTTTACTTCTGGCGATTGCGTTCACACTTCAAAAACCATAACAGCTGAAGATTATCTTGCTGAACAAAACATGTAAGTATCATAAACATGTTTTTGCCACAGAGCGTATTTTCTGCAATGATCCAAAACCCAATAGAAAAACTTAATCTGCTGTTTGTTGAGGGAACTCGTGTGACGCTAACTTCCGGGTTGGTCTACAAATATACGTCGTCCCTGGAGCACTCTACTGTCTGCATCTGAAATATGGCTGCCAACAGAGTATGAGAAACCTACTGCAGAAAATGATGCAACAGCACCTCCTGTAAAACAGCAAATATGAGCTGCTGTCCTCTGGTACGTGGTCCTGGGTGCTGCAGCTTTAAACAAACTGTCATGTAGAGCTCATAAACAGTTGGTATCTTTGTGCATCTTGTTGTGTTACGAGTTAATTTTGACTTGAGTATTGCTTTACTAGAGCTGTTCCAACTCTGCCTTACAGCGTATGTCAACCATGAAATTAATGTCCTTGGGGATGACAAAGTACTATTAGCCGTAATGTACATGCAAAATCAGTAAGATAATTAAGTTGAGGTTATCCATGTGCAAGAGAGACCCAGACCAGGAGCAGTGGGCTCCCAACACCGCCACCAGAGGAAGCACAAGAGCTCACCCAAACTGTCATTACCACACCGGCACGATGAATCGCTTGTATCATCATCTTACCTTATTAGCAAGCTCAACAAGATTCTTGATCTCCTCTTCTACCTCTGTGACAAACTTCAGGTCTTTCCTGAAAGAGAGGAGGACCAGAAGAACGTCTGTAATTTTCAGTGGTGGGAACAAACTTGACACAGGCGAGATTAACAAACGTGTGCAGTTAATAAATGGCCAGTAATAAAAGTGCAGAGCAGTAAAAGGACAGACCTGGCATCCTCTTTGAGGCTGTCGCTGTACACAGAAGTAGAGCGGGCGTTGAAGGGGTCGGAGGACACGTCTATCTGCAACGCCTCCGCCAAACGCCTGTTTCTCTCCAAAGTGGCACACTCTTGGTCGCATTCAAGCCTGAGAAAACAACAAACAGGCAGGCAGATTACACATCAAATCTTTGAGCTGGATGCCGATTCATCCTAGTTTCTTTCAACATGCTGTGCTAAAATGATAATAGTTCTGAGTGGCTGCCTGTAATCCATTAAATGCATTACCTTTGATTGATTTATTTAAATATTAATGCACAAACAAAAACGTGATCACTCATACTGAACAGGAAATCAATTTCGATGCAGAAGAACATTTAAATAATGTTTCATTATTGATTAAAAAACATGACTCATTTCCTCAATCATTTTGTGTGCGTCACTTTCAGCAAACACGTCAATAGCTTTGGCCCCAACTCTTAATCACTGATTCCCTCCATCACTCTACCTGGTCTGTTTCAGCTCCTTCTTCGTGAGGAACGGGCCGATGTCCATCGAGTCACCGAGCTGCATGTCAGACAGCTTGCTGGCCATGGCGATGGCTGCATACCTGCCGTGCAGACGATTCAAGGACGTTTCAGGCACTTCATGTTCAAAACTCAAAACAGCTGAAGATAGAAACACTTAAACTGACCTCTGATATGAAGTGGTTGCCTCGGAGCAGGCCACCATTTCCTTTCTTCGCCCACAATCACATTGAAGAGCAACCTGTGAAAAATATATATCAATAAATACGCCTGGGCCAAACATGAACAACGTGTGGCAGCGGTGTTACCTCACGGCTGCGTGATTCACAGTCTCTTTTTCACACTAGCTGTATGTCAGCTGCGTTTCTGGCCTTTTCATATCATTATAAATGTCCTTTATATTTATTTTAGACAGAAAGGTCAAGAAACGTGTAGTAATTTGTAAACAATAGTAATACTCTACAATTAAAACTCTGTACTATATTCATTCATGGAGTCCTGCAAGTCACTGCATGGTCTACAACACTGTCCTGCAAATATTTCAGAATAAAAGCCTCATGTTAATAAAAGAAGGAATTCTGTCCACAGAAAAAAGACTTGAGGGCTTGTATCATGAAAAAAAAGCATTAAGTGTTGATTTCAAAAGAAATCTTTACATTTTTTCATGTCTGTGACGTTTTCTACACCGAAACTGTAGTTATGTTGCTGGAATGATGTCAATATACAGTCAAGCGCCCAGAGCAGTTGGGGGTTTGGTGCCTTGCTCAGGGGCACCTCGGCAGTGCCCAAGAGGTAAACTGGCACCTCTCCATCACTCTGACATCTCTCCATTGACATGTATATGTACTGTGTGAACTGTACTGTGTGAACAACAGAGTGTAAAACTGAATTTCCCCACCGTGGGACTAATAAAGGAATATCTTTCTTTTTCTTTCTTTCAAATGGTCACTTTCACTGTCTGTTGTTGCCGTGAAAAATAGACAAGACCTCAAATCTCCAGAAGAGAGGCAGCTGAGCGGCCGAGCTTTTCCAACCTGTTAATTTGGATGCCGAAATAAATTAAAAAAAAAAAACAACAACAGGTAATGCAGCCACTACGCTGCTCAGGCCCAGGCCTTAGACTCCACTACATATGGTTGTCTTCGGCATTTTTTCAACCTGGACCCTATTTTCTGAAGTTTTTGTGTCTACGTGACTAATGGGGACAATGATTTCTGAAATTGGTCCAGTATTGAGTGAGAACGCCGTATGTAATCATTTGGGGCAACCTGGTATGTCATTTACATCCACTAAAAGTGCTTGTATTTCCACTAATTTCACTGGCTCAGATTGTTGTTATAAATGTCTGACAACATTTAAAGGAAAGTACCCTACAGAGAAATAAAACATCTTTCTTAACTTCCCTTCATGTTTGTCATTGTGTCATGTGACTTGTTGCTGGGAGACATCGGTAGAAATGTGAGTGAGGAGCGCCACGGGACACTGGTGTTGTCAGTTTGTTGTGTTGGAGTACAGAAAATGTAGCTTAGCGTTATCTAAAAGCTTTTCAATGTCATGGCTGAATATTTAGATGATTTCAACAATGTGGATGTGACAATATTTCTCCGAGAGGGACACAAACACACCGGATCGAGCGAAAAGTACGAGAAATGTTTCATTTCTCTGTAGGGTCCTTTGCATAATGTTGTCAGGCACTTATAATAATCTGAGCCGGTGGCAAATACAAACACTTTTAGTGGATGTAAACTGACGCTGCCATGTTGCCTCAAATGATTACATTACAGCTCGCTCGCTCAGCAGCTGGCGGCTGTAGTGTTCTCACAAATACTGGGACAAGTTTCAGCCTCTATTAGTTAGACACATAAACGTGAAAATAGGATCCAGGTTGAAACATACGGAAGTTACCTTTTAAACGTGAGGGAATAGACTTCAGTCTGGTGTAAAAGGCTTTTGTAAGCAGACAAATATGTTGCTCTCTTGAAAGTGTGATGCTGCTCATGTGAGGAATTCCTGCAGCTGTGAAAGGCCTTATTGTTTGTTGTTGAGCTCTTGGAGGAATGCCACTGAAATGTTATTTCATCCAAGTTAACTATTTATGACAGTTAGACATTACATTACATTACCATTACAGCAGATTTTGTGTAGTTAAAGGAATACACAGCTGGACGGCAGAACGTAACCATCAATAATTAGGTGATGTGACATTCATTAAACTAAATTTACAGACTAAAAATAATTTTTAATCAGTCTAATACCTCATTAACTTGAGGAGAAACGTCTGATGGTGGGAAAATATGCCCAAACTCCCCATGAATCCAAGCCTCGATGTAACAACCATCTGTACAAACTTTGTAAGCCATATTTCAGCTACTGGAAGTCCAGCTGTTCTCAGTGTGTCGTACCTTGGCAGTGCAGGTGGTGCGTGGGCAGCTGCTGCCTTTATGACAGGGAGCGGCACACGGGTGGCCGCAGTCTGGACGAGGCAGCGTACAAGGCTGCTGGCAGCTGCTTCCTGCCAAACACTCGGTCCGGTGGCAGATCCTCTTGCAGCGGTGCATCTCGCACTGCAGCGTTTTATTACACACCAGGCCACAAGAAATGTCTTGCAGATGACACGGGATGTTGCTACGTTGCTGTGGGAGAGAGAAAGAGTGTCATTTTATCACAGGGATTAAAAAAAAAAAGAATAGAAAACGAGTTATGCAGCCCAGGGTTACCTCGTGCTTTCCCATGCACCATTTCTGAGTGAGGTATGTGCAAGGTGGACACTTCTCTTCACTGTGGCAGTTGTGAAACACTAAAAGAGAGATAAATGTTAGGATTTTCATTTAGTCTATAACTGCGGTGTGAATACTTCTGGGCCGTTCACACGCCACGTCCTCAAATCCATCGTTGTCAATGTAGGCGTGCGGAAGACGTACTCAACAGTCAGAGCGACGTCATACCAAGCAGCTATTTTTCAGCCGTGTCCCGAGATAAAAAAAACAGTTGATCTTTTGGAACGCAGCAACGAGCAAAGCCTGTCATGTGACGAGGAACCGCCAATCACAGCCTTCAGATATCTTTTCTTTCTTCCATAAATATCAGTACATAGTTCACGGCCACCCAGATACTTAGTTCACCCTTTACGTCCAAAAACGTCACAGCATCCTGTTGAGAGGTCAGCCAAACTGACACACATATTGAGCAGTAAAGCTACTGTAAGGGACTGACCGTGCTGGAAATCCATTCATCTTTGTTTTGACTTTTAGTCAGTGAGGCTTGCCGCTAAATTACCACAACTTCATCATCGTCATTGCAGAGGACAGGCTTTGGTTGCTTAGAAACGGCAGGCAACCTCCACAGCATTTTGGATAGGAGCGGCACGGCTGGCATTTTTTCACACCTTCTTAGATGCAACATGCAAACAGCTCCTTACTCTTATCTCACCTGGGTGGTCACACTCATGTCTTCTCGTACACATGCTTTTGCACTCTGGTGGCTTTGTGCCACAAGGGATGGGCGGGTACAAGACGGTGAGCCCACAGTGACACGCCAGCTCGTCGAAACCTGCAAACAGAATGAATCAGGACACCACACAGGATATGAGCTGCACAATAATGCCAGACATAATACCACAAAGGACAAAAAAAACCCTGTAGTTTGTTTTGGTTTTTTTTGGTATGGTAGAATAACTATGTGGTACTTGTGAGCTCATAAATACAGTGCTGTTGTTGGACTACAGGACTCACTGGACTGCCAGCAGGGCTCACAGTTTCCACGGTGACAAGGCTCCTGGCAGCGGTGGAGGCCACAGTTGAGCTTGTAGCTGCAGATCTGGGGACACTTGTGCTCCACAGTCTGGACAGACAGACAGAAACCAGTGACACCACCACCTATCCTCCAGCCCCAATAATCAAACTTTTATTGACACTGTGATTCATGATAAGACCACTTTTATCACATGTATGCTGGAAACTGTCAGCTCCAGATGTGAATCTATTGCCCTTAGGTGAGCGTGAATGGTTGTCTGTCTCTGTGTGTCGGCCCTGTGATAGTCTGACGACCTGTCCAGGGTGAACCCCACCTTGGGATCGGCTCTAGCCCCCCGCGACCCCTAATGGGATAAGCGGTCACAGATGATGGATGGATAATGAAAACTAAGTATGCAGACCAGCATGGTCTCAGCTCTTTTGCCATTTTTAACATCACTTTGTTACATTCCATCTAGTGTTTATATATAATATAAACCACACAACGTTGAGTCGCCGTAGAATCGCTGGACACTCACCACACAACACAGCTCGCCGCACTTGTGTCGGCCACACGAGCGTTTCTTGTTGCAGCGCTTCTCACAAGTGAAGACAAGCTCTTCTGGAATAGAAAGAGTCTGAAGTGAAATACCAGTAACAATGTAAGTAGGTGGTGATATTTCATCTGAATTTATCGAAATCTCACCTTCTTTTTCGATCATTGCACATGGGACCTCCTGAAAAACAAAAGGTCCATGTTAAATATCGTAAAAATATAGCACAAGAAAGGACACCAACGCTGAAGTTAAAAGTGCTGATGTTTCTGCCGACCTTGGTCTTGGAGCCACATCTGCATCTGATAGTCGAGGTCAGGGAGCAGGGCCCACAGCTGTCCTCATGGCACAGCTTCTCACACAGATGGATGGTGTCTGAAATAACACAAGTTCTTTAAGTGCTGACGCCGTGTGAGAACGATGCATGCAAGCTCAACATGACGAGCATCCTGTCTGAACACACAAAATAAAAACGGTTTCTCTGTCTCAGGACTGAAAACAGTCTGATAGATAGATAGATACATTTCGTTTTTTTTCAGGTTTCAAAGGAGATAAGCATGGGATTACATGTTCATACAACAAGTTACATGAACTCGAGACATCAAGGAGGAAGGCCAAACATCAGAAACAGATTTATTCTATCATAAAGAGCAAGCATAGTGAGAAATGTAGCTGTGATAAAGAACAAATATGAAAACCTAAGGCTTAACAGGTTAAAATATAGAGATAAAGCCTGACATCGTTTGATGATTTCTTTGATTTCTCTGTGCCTTTCTTTATCATTTTAATGCTCTATGAATTCATTTAAAATCATCTCAAATGTAATGAAACAAAGAACTAATCATTATACTTTTAAATACCTACTGGATGTATTGGATCCAAATACTCAAATGTCTTTTGGTCTTTTTTGCTAATAAAGATTTTTAGGGGTTCAACGATCCATCAATCTGGATCATTTTGGACTATAAAAATAGAATTGACTAGACCAATCAGAATTGAGTATTCGACAAGCCGTGTAGTAAATCAATATATTTATCAAGATACAATATATTGATGCAAAATGAAAACATCGAAACCTATCACCTTTAATCAAACCTTTTATAATCCTCATTTTGAAAAATTAACATTTGCATTTAAACATAAGAAATGTGGCTCTTTTAATAACAGGAGGTCGATTTTTATTCGTCTTATTAACATTTTTTTGTGTGACTTGATATAAATGGAACTGATTGCGTAAATATGGACAATGTGATATTGTTTTATATCAATCGCAGATACCAGGATCATTGTCCAAAGAATCAATACAAGGCATAAGTGAGCATGGCTCACATACCTCCACTCACCCTGCTGCCACAACACTGTCAACATCATACCAACTATGAAGTTCCTAAGTTAAGTAGATTTCAAGTTTTACTCTGGAAACGACACACGGAGTGCTGTTCTACCCCAACGACATTGTCGCAGGAGTATAATAATATTGTCTTGTGGTGAACTTGTATATAGCACCAACCTGGACTTCTAACCTCAGAAAAGGTACAACTAGACCTCACTGTCAACCACTGCACCAAATCTGAAGTTCTTTAGTTAAATAGTTTTCGAGTTCTACTCTTGAAACAGCAGACGGCTGGATGGACACACGGAGCGCTATAACCCTGACTACGTTGTCGTGGGGGTGTAATAATATTGTATAGTGATGAACTTGTGATTTACCCCCTTAGAATAGTTCCACATTAAAAAGCCTGTCACATGTTTTCAAATCCCATGGCTGCTCAGATTCAGATCTTGTGTGAGGACCGCTTCACTTCCCACCCTTACCCTGGAGTCTGAGCATGCTGACAAGGCAGTAGTCATCGTTTTAAAACTTTCTCTAGTTACGACCCACTTCGTCCGCCTTCCTTACCGCTGGAGCCACAGGCCAGGGGTTTGTTACACGTCTTTCCACAGGAGGGGATGGCGTCAGAGCAGCTCCGTCGCTCAGAGTAGCCCAGCTCCAGCAGTTTGGTCAGTGGTGTCTGACTGCAGGGACACGTCTTCACCAGGCTCGGGGAGCGCGGGCAAGACTGGCACGGGCCGCGGTGGCACTCTTGCTGGCAGCGGTGAGCGTCGCAGTTCAGTATCCTGAATGGAGGAAACTGGGTGTCAGGCAGCGGTGGGAACTGTCTGACAGAAATAAAAGCTTTATGTACTGACTTACCTTCCACATAATTTCTGACAGGAAAAATGTCCCGAACCATCAAATCCGTCTTTATCGGTGCCACACAGGACTTCACGAGTGGTGACGCCACAGTAGCAGACTAAAGAAAATTATAATGAGTTGTTTATGAGACCGAGATGCCAAATTGGACAAATTTTTAAGTGTCAGAAGTTGTATGACGCTGACAACGTGAGACTCACCCTGTTGAACTTGCAGCTGGCAGGGTTGACATGCCCCACTGTGGCACACCTGACTGCAGGTGTGTTCAGCACATTTGAGTAAGGCGCCACACACCTTGTCACACTGGAGGACTGTACCCTGACCACAGCGCATTGGTTGACTGCAAAGACATAGTTCCATCAATATATAACAATACGGTGTCTAAACCACAGATAAAAAAAGCCATTTCTTTGGGCAAATACACAATCCCAACATAAGACACAAATAATAGGGAGATGCAGACATGAGTCATATGTAGAGTACCTGGTCTTCCCACAGATACAGGATTTTGTTATAAAGGCAGGACATTGTGGACAAGGTCCAGGATGACATAAGCTGAAGGGAGACACAGAAAATATTGTTTAACTCAATTATTCTTCTGGACAATTTTGGATTGATGACATTTAAAGATACAGTGATAGAAACAATCATGTGCAACTTTTAAACATTACATGTATAACCTGCACTACATTGTAATTATCACAACTTTTTAAGCACTTTTTACCATGTTTTACAGATTTACTTCTTTTTGTTCAGGTTTAAAATTCCCAGCTATGATACAATCACGGATTTTTTTTTTTTTGTAAGAGAAAAATAAGAGAAGTCTTAGATGCCTAAACATTCTACATCAATCTGCTGCTATATGCTGAATGATGATTCACACTAGATCATAAAGTTGAGGTGTGTTGTGATTGTTTATTAGATAGGAAATGCCTAAACGTTATATAAGAGCAGATGTATAAATACTAGAATTGGAGAGATGATACCAAAAAAAAGGTGGTCAGAAGAACTATCAGCGTTACATGAAAATTGGGATCAATGGACCTAGCAACTGCTAGCGTTGGCGGTGGCTTTGTGCCTCAGCTGGAAGTCCCAAGCAAACTTCCTGTATCTGCGCCGGCTCTCTCTTAAGGTGGACCAGCTTTTCTCCATAAAGTGACGAGCCGCTTCTCTGGACTTCTCTCAGCTTTCTAATTAATTATTAATATTTTTTTAACTGTTTAACCAATGGCGTTAATCGGTTAAAACGCTTAACGTCAGTTATCACTTAAATGGTTAATTATTAACATCCCTAGGCCCAACATATTATTTCCATAAAAATACTCCATTACAAAAGAAAGACATCATTTTTTTTACTGCTCACATGTTACAGGGGTGGTTGCAGTCCACTCCGCTCCTTTTCTTCCCACACATGTCACCACAGCTGTGGGGAATCTCACTGCGCTGCCACTCTGGGTTCGTCACTTTACCTGCCATCCACATGTGGAACAAAAAGAGTCATGGCCCTGTTTAATTCACTTTCGGTGACAGATTTGATATAAGGGAAAAAAATAAGGGAAAAAGTGTCCAAATTCTACATTAAATTATCTAACCTGACAACTATTATATAACTATTTATAATAGATATTTAATTGCATGAATGAGTCGCTCACCACAGAAGCAGGTGTAGGAGGTCGGTTGTTTCAGTGCAACATTCTGGCAGGCCGGACAACGCCAGCCTTCAGCTGAATCTGAAAGACAGCTTAGTTTTAGTATAAATATATACTTTTAATGTCATTTTCCCATTAAAAAACAGCATATTCCCCTCATACTGCTCTGTAACACAATATACAATGTTGATGCAGCAGGAAGCTGAAAGCTGTGTGTGAGGTGTGTGTTTTTGTAAAGCTAGGTATTGTCCATCTACACAACAATATTATGCATCGAGGGCCTGTTGTTTTGTAGCCTCACAGAGATACACTGAGTGGAGAGGTGAGTCAGTGCTGTTCAAACTAGATAGAAGGGCTGTACCGTCTGCCTGAGAGGCCGGGGACCGAGCCCACTTCTTGATGCAGTTCAGGTGGAAGACGTGGAAGCAGCTCAGGCAGCTCCACACCGGGGCCATGCACCGGATCACATCACAGCACACCATGCACTCGTACTTCTCCTCAGACAGCTGCTCGATCAGACACCCTGTGGAGGGAAGAGATCGCAAGTTCAGGAGACAATTAACTTCTTTGACCTCGAGAATCCTTCACACCAGAGCAGGCGTTGGGGCATTTCGGCGTAGGGTTTTGCGGCGGTATGGGAGGGTCACATTAATGGCCCATTAACTGCCACAATTAACGTCTTTTGTTCCTTCATGACTGGTTTGTACAGCTCTGGATCACAGCAAGATGTCTGTTCACGTTTCTGACTCTTTCTACTTTTCTAATGCAGGCTGTCATGTGGATGGATAAAAGCAGATTGGGTTATATTTGCATATCGTATCTACCTTTTTCTTTTGCCAGCATTAAATCTTTGAGCGGATAACATATATATTATTTTATATTAGGGCTGTCAGTTTAACGCGTTAATTAGATTAATTAATTACGCTGCAAATTAACGCGCTATAAAAATTAACGCAATTAATCATGAGTGGCAAGTCAATGCGCAAACATTTTAAATTTGGCCCATTGAGTGACCCGTAGGCTGCAGTGGCGTCACTTCGTACCTGCGCCACTAGTCAAAAGCAGGGTGACTGACAACAGAGATGGACGCGACACAGGAGAGCGAGGCAAGCCCACTCGGACCTTTCACTCGGACTCGGACTCGGACAAGGAGGAGCAGGGGCCTCTAGCCCGCTACAAAGCTGAGCTGTGCATTGAATGCATGCATGTCCACTGGAGTGGTGGGCAGCTCACGCAGGAGCTGATGAACAGCTGTCCTCTCCTCCTACCTGGCTACCGCTGCCACGTCTGGGCCATGTGAGAGACTCTTTTCACTCGCAGGTAACATCATTGAAAAGAAGAGGGCAGCCTCACACTCACACAATGTAAACAAGCTTGTTTGTCTGAGCAACTGGCTCAAGGACACATAGAGTTGTCTGTTGTCAGTTCCTGTAACGTTAGCTGACCCTTTTAAAGGAAATGCTGTTGGCATCTTGCTATTGAAGTTGCCTTATTTAGAGGCATGTTATACTATTCATTTTGAATTGCTGTATTGAGTCAGCTTTAGAATTCATTTTGATTGAGAGTCTGCTTATGTGCCTATTCGAGACTCAGCCTTATTTTATTTCTGAATTTTATTTATTTTATTTAACTGTATTTGTATTGCATTTTTGAGAAATGCACCTGGCCTAATTGGTTTGCTGATGTGCTTGACCTTTTTTCTTTTGAATTTCATTTATAAAGCACACTTAACCAATAAAAATGTGGATTTCAAATCTTCTCTTCTTGGTGTATTCTATTGATTAGTCATGCACTACAATTTTGTAATGTCCTAGAATTCAAATTCTTTATTTGGGGGCCTTTAGCAGGTATGAGATTAAAATGTGATTAATTAGATTAATTAATTACAAATCCTGTAATTAATTAGATTAATTTTCTTAATCGCCTGACAGCACTATTTTATATTTGTTACGAAAATTAGTTAGCAAGGGCATTAGCGAACGTTAGTAACCAAATCTGGTGAGAATGTGTTGCTGAGACAGAGAAAGGTCTCAAACAAGGTTAATTTTCTCCTGATTTGTTGGTCTGAAAATCTCCATTTTAGTGTCAGAATGTTTGGTGGTATGTAGCTTGTGGAAAATGGGTCCAATATTTACTTTGATGACTTATTGGGGCAAAATAATCAATCTGTGTTCACCTTCACTTCTCCCATTGGAGTTAATAGACTCCCACATGAAACCCACATGACACAGATACAGGAAACAGACTCTTGTGTGCCGTGGCCTTTCTGAACTGTCTTTGGTTTCTTTGTATGAGTTTACAGGGAGTTACAGTCTCACCCGTTTGCGTCTCCTTGCTCTCTGGAATCTTGTCCCAGTTCCTCTGGCCTGGCCTCTGGTTTTGATGATGGGTCCTTCTCCCCCCTCTGGCTTGAAGGGGCGTGTTTCGTCCTGAGCCTCGCCCAGGTTTAAAAGCAGGATCCTGAGATGATCTGCCACGGCCAGACTCATCTTGAAAATTGCCCCCCCTCTCTGAGCCCATTTCCTCTTGACATGGTGGTTTGGGTGGTTTGATTGGACCAGTCCTGCTCCTCTGACTTCTTTCCCTGATGTCTGAAGGGGGGTTTTCTCCTTTGGTGTCATTTGACCTCTCTATTGCAGTGTTGTTCTCCTTTAAGTAAGTGCCCTTTTCATTTTGTGACCCTCTCTTCTGCTCCTGGCTAAACTTCCTGGGCTTTTTAGCCCATGCATCTGGGTCTTCATTGCTTTGTTCCAAATTCCTGCCCCCATCTTCTCTTCGCCAGCTGGGTCCATCAGGTCCATCCATAGGATGCGCCCTAGAGTGAAACCCCGCTGCACCCCTGTTGTTACCAAAGTCACCTCCAGGTCTTTGCCAACTGGAACTGGAGCCACCAAAACTCCCATTTACCCCTCTGTTCCCTTCTCTCCTCCCTCTGCCCCTTCCGCGCCTTCTGGCTCCATCCTCTCCTTGGTAGGGAGGATGCTGATGCGATGCATAATTTGAATTATCGTGGCTAAATGGGGGTTTAAAGCCCTGCTGAAAGTGTCCATATGGTTGAGAAGGATCATAACTATTCAGGTTTCTGTCATTGTTGTATCTGGGTCGGCCTCTTCTGGGTTTGTGCTGATACGGTTTTTGATGCGATGCCTCATCTGGATTGAGGTCAGGTGGGTCTGCAAACAGAAAAAGTGTGTGTTAGAGCCTGAAGTGTGTGTATGATAACCTCAACCAAATACAAATTCAATAGAAGGAATGAACACAAAAACTTGGCCAACTGCTTTCATTTCCTATTATTGACACAAGTACATCATTGTTTAAATGTAGTTTACAATAATATTTGTAGATTTGTTCTGAGGTGTCCTAATTGCACACATCCTTTCATGTATGATACATTTAACTGGTTACCACTTCACTCTAGTGGACATTTTCATTGGTTGCTCTTTGTTTTCAAATCCATTTACTCCCGCTATCCTTTATACTTAACAGCCTTTAGTCCCATTCAGATGCTCATATTCACTTAGACATAGTCAACAACCTTTTTTATCGTTCCTAGAATTTCTAAAGAAGTGCTTTTAAGTTTTAAGTACCATCAGACTGGAATAATTTGACCAAGTTACTCTTCTTTACTCTCAAACCTTCTTTGCTTATCTTAAATCTACTCCTTCTTGTTTTGTATTGTATTTGTCTTAGTTTTCAGTTTATGAATCGACGTAGTAATTCTGACAAAGTTATTCTATTATGATGTTCATAATCATTTTTATGTTCATTATTATGTTAGTTTAAGATGGAGCGAGAGCCTTTATGTGTACAGAGTGTCCTTGTTGATGTTCGTTGATTGTTTTGTTGTTGAATTTATAAAATTCTTTGATTCAATATAATTACTCTTAATTGTGTGCTTAGATGATTGTTAACGTCCATGTTTTGTGCCCTGAGGACCCCCTTGAAAACGAGCTGATGCATCTCCTCTAACAAATTTATTCTCTCTTTATAATAAATTATGAAATGAAAACCGGTGACTCATTGATTGAATTGAATCAATTACTGTCTTTCGACCAGTATATAACCAATCAAACCCTACCAGAGCCCAGAATAATGTCTACATGATCTAGTATGACCAACAAAACACTCTTAAGTCATTTCTTTACTAATCATATCAGCACGTTTCTGTCAATTTTTCATTGAAGTACAACCCATATTCAGCTCCTGTATTTACAAACCATATTACGTAACCAGAAGTTATACTAGGTACCAAGCTAGCTAGCTAGCTAGCAATCATAAAAAATGGTACTGTAGCTCAGGGCAGGTGTAATGTTAGCTTTCACGGTCACATGTTGTCACCTCAGCTACGAAATGCCTGATTAAACAGTATTAAAGGCTGACGTTAGGAACCCCCAGGAAGCCAAACTAAATAAAAAAAACAGACAGCTGCTCGGTTAGCCGGCTAATGTTAGCTTAAAGTTAATGTTAGCTAGCTGACATTAGCTGTGCAACAAAACTAGCTATCTTACCACTTAAAGAAAGTCTGTAAAACGTTAGCAAGCATGTTTAAGCGGGTGGTGTACCGTTGCAGAACAATTCAGCACAATCTGGGCGATATACACCGTTTTTCCTCTATATGAACAGATTATTTAGACAGCATGTCAGTTACCTGAGGAGCCCTCAGCCATTCAGTCTGAACTCTGCTTGTTATTTCTCCCACGCCACAAGTTTGACAACAAACACGCTGTTTTGTGGGAGATGACAAGCGCGTCCAAGTCCACGGCGACAATATTCACTTTTTCACCTTTGATCTGGTTGTTAAAACTCTCACGAACTCCCTAAAATAAGCGGCAATAATCTCCTCCAACCTTCAACTCACTTTATCAACACTAGCTCGAAGCTAACACAAGCTACGTTAAGCTAGCGAGTAAAAGTGTAACTTCCGGTCTGTATTTTTAAAGTAAAACAGGAAACAGAATTCAACTAATTTAACCAACAATAAAAATACTTTTCACCTACAGAAACTACAGAAACCACATCTGATAACATGGTGATAACAAAAGTATAGTTTGGACAAGCTGACAGGTAATTGTTAAGAATTAGTCATTTGCTGAGGAAAACCCATTCAAGGCACAAAAAGGCATTTGACAGAAACTAATAATAATAATAATGAACAACCACAAGGTGGCGCTCCATATTTATATTAGTACAATAAAGACCAGAGAGACTCCTTCAATTAAGAATAGCTTTGAGTATAACTAATTAGGTCTCACAATATTAGAACAGACATGTTTATGGGTGTTTGTGCAATTATGGCCAGTTTTGATTCTCCTAAATCAAAAAAAATAATTATAAATTTAAATATTGAAATGTTTGAATGTAATACACAGAAACTGGTTCGGACTGATCAATATATTGATACTATATTGATACTGTGATATGAGAAGAAATATCGTCTTACATTTTCAATATCACAATATGGATAAGTGTTTCCTGGTTTTAAAGGCTGCATTACAGGAAAGTGATTTGATTTTTTTGCCCACATAGTTATTATATATCAGTATTTTATATTGATATCAACATCAGTGATTATTTATCAAAAATCTCATTATGTAAATATATTGTAAAACCACCAATAATTAACCCTACAGTATCATCACAATATCAATATCAAGGTATGTGGTAAAAAAATATTGTGATATTATTTTCTCCATATCGCTCAGCCCTAAAACAGGTACAGAATTTTAATATTTAACACAATTATTATGTTTTTCTTCATTTATTTTTTTAATTAATGTCCTCACTGCAACATCAAAATAATTTTATAAATTTTCCTTTTTTAATTTCTATAATATTTTTCAGACATTTAAATTAATTTTCACTAAGCTTTGTGCGGCATTGTAAATACCAAAATAAAAAACAATTTCTAAAAATATTACCTAAATCTGTTGCATAAATGACATTTCTACTTACATTGCAGATATATGGGAGCTACCAAGGTCTGCCTTAACGTCTAATATACATGAATTTAACACTAATATTATGCAATTTTTTAAATGTAGTTCCAAATTTCTAAGCTGTACGGTAAGGACACAATAAATACTTCTGAAGAAACTGTGATATTCACCTTGTTTTTCTTGATCTTGAAGGTCACCTATGTGGGTGACCCAACCTGTCATCCATGTGCTCACCTGCTAGCTTCTGTTTCCATAGAAACTAGACTCATGGCATTCGTTCGGTGTCACAGTAAGGACTTAAAAGTGATACAGATGCTACTTTGATGAAAAAATCGTATAAATTAGTTGTAAACAAATTAATAATTTGAATATGGTGTAAGGTAATATGTATATGAAACAACCCATTTGAATGATAACGTCATATTGTAATTGATTTAACTCATTTTATGTATCTCAACATTGAGACCACAGTTTTGGGACATGAAGGAAATTGATGCTTGGACCAATAAAATGCTTCATAAATTTAATTGAAGGTCCCATATTGTTAAAAAATAAAATTCATGTATTTTGGATTATAAATCAAGTTTAAGTGCCATATAAAATCTGTTAAAATATCAAAACGATCCATGAAAAATACACAACGGTGTAACGGCGCCTTTGAAACAAGCTGTCGGGGTTTCTGTCCATTTGTGATGTCACAAATATACAATGTTTAGACCATCACTCCGTTTTAAACATAAACATTTTAAATGTGCCCCTGTTTATTTATTTCTGGTTGTAGCGTATGTGAATGACACCAGCTGACAGGAAGTAAACATGAACCAAAACTGTTGCCTAGCAACACAGTTCCATTGAATGTACTAAAACACAGCGTTTCAGACAGATGGCAAATACGGGTATATTCAGGCAGACAGTATGAGGAAAATGTGTTTTTTTTTTTTTACATTTAAGTATGTAAACATGTTCTATTAAAAACATAAAATACAAAAATGAACCTGAAAATGAGCACAATATGGGACCTTTAAATCACATTATTTTGTTTGTTTTTAATGTCAAGATGGGTAACAACACTGTGTATATATTTATCAAGCACTGCACTGCAAATATTTAACAAAAATTCAAAATTTCATTGCTGGGACTTTAAAAAAAGGCCCATAGTTGCAGAAACAATTGTATACACTGTTTTATGATAGCTGTTTAAAAAGTGGATATTTAAAAACTAACTGATTTTACAAGATTTAAGATGAACAAACAACTTTTATGGGGTCACAACCTCTGTGTTGAGAATACAATAAGTCTTGTTTCTGAGATTTTGTAGATATTAGGTGACAAAACTGTGAGATTGGTTTTAAAAAAGCAGTACTGACTTTGTGGCAATCTGTTTTAGTATCATACATACACATATCGTGTCACATGTGTTTATCATATTTTTATGTGTGGCTGTGTGGCTGAAAACCCACTTCCCTTGGGGACAATGACATTTTAAATGAATTAAACTGAACTGAATTTATTTCGTGGGTCGATTAACTTTACCATACAGACAATAAATACATAAAATGACTCCCTGGACACATGTATGACATCAATATCTAGCTCAATTTCCAGAAAACATGTTTTCCCAAGCAACAGCCAAACTATAAAGTCATCTGACAGTAGGTGACACTCGTGCAAACTCACTAAAACCATCTGTTGTGTTATATCAGCCGATGCCCATGTTAGCCTAAGAAAATGAATATAATAACCACCAGTAACAGCTCATGTGAACTCATTTGGTTAGCTGTCACTAACTTTTGACTAACAAAAATCATAGATATCATCATATATGAACATAACAGTGAGATATAGTGTGCTGACATTATTTGTCAGGGCAGTGATTCTCATTTTTGTGTCAAACTAGAAAGCATAAGGACAATTTTCAACCATTTAACGTTGGAGATTAAGCTTTACATTGATTGTTGATGCTCTTGAAGGTCCAGCTCACAATATTTAGGTAGGCTGCCGTAATTATAATGACACTCGGGATTGATGATATCCTTGTAATTGTGCTTCAAGTCAAACAAACGCTACATGACTGTCTTTTTTCCCTGTAAATCGTTGTTTTGTATCGCAGGCCTGCAGTCCAACAGGGCTCTCTGGCGGTCACGGTTACACTACGCATGCGCAGAGTGACTCCTCGGCCCCGTCAACCAGGCGAAGTGGGTGGGAGAGAGATACGTCAAGTTAGCGTTAATGGGAACATAATACCGGAAAACGGATCATTTTGTTGTCAAAATAAGATAGTAAAATTATGTCAAGCCACGTCCATTATGCTCACAACTTGATTATATATCACCAGAAGCTCTACTTAGATGCTTGTAGTGTCCTACCATTTTGTTTTTGACTATAAACAGACTCAATTAATTGTAGTATAATAGCTATAATTAATTTACAACATTATCAATTAATTAAAAATATGAAAATTAAATTTGATAACAAATAAATATTGAAAGTGGCTGCTACTCTTACAAATACCTTTTAGCTTCCAGCCTACACATGCAGCATAAAGCAGTGCCTCATCTTTAGCATGGTGCACATGATGTGTATCGGTTTAAAATGCTGAACCCATAGAAATAAAATATTTAGGGTTGTCAGTCAATTACAATATTGAAGTGCAATTAATTTTTTTATCTGTCCAAAAAGTATTTAATACTTTAATTTACTTTAATTAAATACTCAACACAGGAGTGGACAAATATGCTGCTTTATGTAAAAGTGTGTTTTTGTTTATAATAGGAGAACACAAAACAATTTAGCACAAGTAATATGCTCAAATTATAGCATGGCAAAATGCAGCACAACAGGCAACAGCAGCTGTCAGTGTGTCAGTGTGCTGACTTGACTATGACTTGCCCCAAACTGCATGTGATTATCATAAAGTGGGCATGTCTGTAAAGGGGAGACTGGTGGGTACCCAGAGAACCCATTTTCATTCACATAGCTTAAGGTCAGAGGTCAAGGGACCCCTGTTGAAAATGACCATGACAGCCCTGCGATGGACTGGTGACCTGTCCAGGGTGTACCCCACCTTCACCTAATGTCAGCTGGGATCAGCTCCAGCCCCCCCACAACCCCTAATGGAATAAGCAGTTACAGATTATCTCTTACAACTTTGATAGTCCTGAAAATATCATATATTATTATTGCTATGGCACCCTTTTGGGGGCGGCAGTAGCTCAGTCTGTAGGGAGTTGGCTTGGGAACCGGAAGGTCACCGGTTCAAGTCCCGACATGGACCAAAAACTGAGTGTGAACTGGTAGCTGGAGAGGTGCCAGTTTACCTCTTGGGCACTGCCGAGGTGCCCCTGAGCAAGGCACCAAACCCCCAACTGCTCGGGGCGCTTGTCTGGAGCAGCCCCCTCACTCTGACATCTCTCCATTACTGCATGTGTGTGTGTGTTTGTGTGCATGTACATGTATAAGTTAAAACAGAGTGTAAATTGAATTTCCCCACTGCGGGACGAATAAAGGTTGATCTTCTTCTCCTTCTTCTTCTTCTTTTGTGGAGTCATGAGAGTCACATTCACATATGCCAGCAAGTGGGACTACACGGTGGTGCAGTGGTTAGATCTCTCGCCTCACAGCAAGAGGAGCGCAGGTTCGAGTCCAGCTTGGTCTCCCTATATTAACGTGGGTTTTCTGCACCGGCTTCCTCCCACAGTCCAAAGACATGCAATTTAGGTTAACTGATGACTTTAAATTGCCCATAGGTGTGAATGTGAGGGTGAGTCTGTCTCTATGTACGCTGCAATGGACGCCTTCGCCAGCTGGGATGGGCTCCAGCTCCCCCGTATCCCCTAACGGGATAAGCCAAAAAGTGGCAGCTAATTTTAAAACATGTCTGTATAATAAATCTTGTGCAACATATGCAGACTTTTGCCGGCTGTTATATTTTTATATAATTAAATATATATAAATAATATATAAATAAATAAAATTTTTACATACTTATATTCAATATTTTTGGTGAATATATCTATACTTGAACCATGAAAAAAGTCATTTTGGGATTAACAAACAAAAGTCATTGCCGTGGTCTTATTTTGAAAACCTCGACCGGAAATGTGATCTTTCCTTCCGGCTAGCTTGACACTAGCTCCGAGAAGCCCGAGCGCGGCCGAGCAGGAGAGAGTGGCAGTGAACGTGTCTGCGGCGGCGTTTCGCGTTAAAAAACACAAACTACGGCTGAAGAAGAGAGGACCAAACCCCGCTGCAGTCAGAGACGACCTCGGCAGACCACGGACTATGATAAATACCAAACTGAGGCTGGTAACGGTGGGCCGTTTTGACGACAAGCGGTTTATTGAACATCTGTAGAGCATAATGAGGGCATCCGCTATTCTTTACGGTGGTTTCTCCTCCGAGGTTTAGCCAGACGCAGAGTGACACTATTTATAAATGCGTCGCTTTTAGACATCCTCTCAAGGAAAACACACACCGAGGGGACACAGCCTGCAGAAATCCAGCTAATCCCCTCCTCCCGTGGCCCCTGTGGAGCAGTGAAGTCATTTGAGAAGTCACCGGAGAAGAAGACACGTCTTAATCATCACAGTTTTGCGTGGAAAATCGGCTTTCCCGCACCGCACTCCCATTGCTTTTCCGTCTATTTTTTAAATTTTTTTAATCTTACATGGTTTTGTCCTTCTGAGCATTCATCGCCAACCCTCTTGTGGGCATTTTCCCCGTTAAAGGATGCCGGATCAAATATCGGTGTCCGAGTTTCTCTCGGAGACGACAGAGGATTATAATTCCCCGACAACATCCAGCTTCACCACCCGACTGCAGAGCTGCAGGAACACGGTGAATGTGCTGGAGGAGGTAAGGCCACGGTGTCAGCCTGTCTGTCTGCATGATGGATGGATGGATGGATGGATGGATGGAGGTGTCTAATCAAACACAACCCAGGAGACTAGCTATTAAAATGAATATTTAGAGCAAAAACATCAGGTTTTTATGGTGGAATGCAGTTTATGTGCAACTAAGGCTGCGTGCAAATAACCCTAAATGCAACTGGAGACATTTGACAGCACTTCACAATCCTTTTAGAGGCTAAATGCGTTATTATGCTGCACATCCCCGTTTATATGCACCCAAGGCTGCATGCAATTAACCCTAAATTCAACTGGTGACATTTGACAGCCTCCTTTAGAGGCCAAAATGCATTATTATGTTGCACTTCCGCCCACCAGGAAAGGAAATAACTGCACCTGTTAAGCTGCATTTACTGTGAAAGTGCATTTTTTTTTGATGCAAACCTACACACACAGCATAGCTAGTTGCTGCAGAGCTGGTGTGTGTAGGTGAAGCCTCATCTCTGTGAATGTGCTGCTCTTTCCTGCCAGATATGTAGTGTAATAATAGAGGGGGTGGATGGCTTTGGTGGTGTAGGGAATAGGAGGCTGTGCACTCAGGCCTGCAGCTCTCTGTGTTCACTATTACATAACTCCCAGCTTCAGAGCATGCTGCCAGGCTGTAGCAGTGTGTGTGTGATACCGAGAGAAAGACCTCTAGTTTTTGGCAGTTAAATCTGGATTCAACTGTTTCAGGATTATAGAGATCCCCCACTCTCGTATAGACCGGATTGCATTCAAGAAACGCCTTATTCAGAAATATTTGATCATGTAAGGTGGTTGTGGGGTTTCAAGCCTGGCAGGTGGTGTTGCTATATGTGTTTCCCACCTCCCCACCCCCACCATCACCCTCCATTAGCATCCTTCCTGCTATGGTTAAATGGAGCATCAAACCAGGGGAGTGCACACCTTCACTATTAATGCCAAAACATGACCTCATTTCCCACTTTAAATCACATTTAGCTGCACATGCGAATGACTTCAGACTTTGTGTAATCTGTCACGTAAAGCAGAAACACTGAAAGTGACCAAATTAATATTTGGGATTAAATAACTGTACAGGTCACATGGAAACGTTGAGATGAGCAGTAATGCTGGGACGATACACCTACCTCCTGGTTCGATACTGTGGTGATACCTGGGTGCCGATTTGATATGTATCGAGATTAGGGATGCTAATTTGGAAAATTTTTCATAACTGATAACCGACCCTCGTTCACCAGTTATTAACCGTTAACTGACAAGATTTGTGCCTCGCATGCAACGGTGCTGCGTTCACTGTCTTCAGTTCACCGTCCGGGAGCATTAGCAGCCAGGTGAATGAATGTCGGTGAATAAATGCTACGAGGCTACAAGCTACAACTCCTCAGCTGGAAGTCCAGAGCCAACTTCCTGTATCTGCGCCGGCTCTCTTAAGGTGGACCAGTGTTTCTCCTTAAAGTGACGAGCTGTTCATCTGCATTTTTCTCAGCTTTTTAATCGACTACAAGTATTTCTTTTAACCTTTTCACAGATAGCGTTAATTAGTTAAAATGATTAATGTCGATTAAAGGTTAAACGGTTTATTATTAACATCCCTAACTACGATTCTGCAAGTATTGCAATTTAATATTACGATTTATTGTGATTTTTGTCATTTTATTTTAACGCTAGACGATGGGAAAAAATTGAATCATACACTTCTAGGTTAATATAATCCGAGCAAGCTTATTATATATCGTGATAATAAAATGGGCCAAAACAGAACCAGGGCTGTGTTTATTCTCCACCCGGAGCCCACAGTGTGTCTGCTGACTGTAACAAGGAAAAGGCTCGCATCATGAATCACCTCTCTGGCTCTGTGCCTCTGAACCCAGAGACTGCAGCAGCACAAACGAAAAACATCTGTTCGAGAGGGCCGCCATGTGCGCCGGGACTCGGTAGCCGCTCTGGAATTTTTGCAGAGATCACATGACGAGGAAGACCATTATGCTGGTACCGAAAGAGCCAGCGATGTGCTCGTTGGCGTTTAAACAAAGGCAAGATGCCCCTGAAACGTTAGTGGCGAGGATAGTGACTCAAACTGGGATCCACCCATCACATGGAGGCGGTGGCAACACATATGAGCAGCCAGCCTAAAGCCATGAATGCTGTTAGATTAGTGTCTCTTTAATAAAATTAGCTACCCTGTTTGATCCCTGTGTAGACTTGCATCATACTCCCAGAGCTGCTGCGGTGAAGTTGAACTCCCTTCGGCGTCACTTTGCCTGAAGAAGTTAGTTTAAAAATGTCCCGGGTTTCTTTCTGCTGAGCTCCGACTGCTTAACTTAACTTTTTATCTCATTCCTCTGTTTGTTGACAAGGTAAATTATGCAAAGGTACGACTTGAATATTTAATGCTGTAACTTGAGGGGGTGAGATGACCCTCAGGAGGGGTAGTCATTCTCTGAGTCACCTGGAGGTACAAAAAAAAAAAAGTTGTCGCAGCATCGTATCGTCCTAACTCATCAATTATTGATCGCTGCGTAATGACACAAAGGTATTCACGACTCACCAGCCTCCCCTCTAAGTTTTCTCTCCCCGAGGCGTTTGCAGAGATATGGAAAACTATGAGTCTTAAAAATAACCTTCCTGGCTCACTGCGACTGCTTGAGACACAGGAGGTGAGGGTATTGTGTGTGTGGGTGGCAGACCGGAAGCTGTGTTAGTATGTGGTGTGGGTTTTATTTTGGTGTCATCTTTTGGTGCTAAGCAGTCATTGTTGTGGTGTTTTTTCCACTGCGTTTCCCAGAAAAGCAGTGTTGGTGAGGTCAGGGGGACTGTAGTTGGTATTAATCATCTTTTGTTCATCCACATGTAGCTGCAAATAACAACAAGTATTTTCATTGTCGATTGCTGTCAAAAATAGCAGTAAATGTCCTTCCATATCCCAGGAAGTCTTCATCATCGTTAATATGAATCAGAGAAAAGCAATAAAATCTTTGGATTTTAGACACTGGAACCGGAAAGTATTTGGTATTTTTGATCTGCTAGTGGTGCAGCATGAGGAGGACATTGTTTTGGATGATTGTTTGTTAATTCATGCTTCCAGCGCTTCATATCTCATAACCTAGTCGGCAGGTTGCCATGAAATTTGCCTCGCACTTTTTGGCTATCAAGGGGAAAACCCTTTTTGTTTTTTTATGACCCTCTGATCTTTTGTTGAATGCCACACTCAGGACGACGCATCCACAATACTGATAAAACCACAAAAACAGGAGGATTTCTGTGTGTTGTTGTGTAGACGTCCAAGACTTTTGCAGTGATTTGTTTGCCTTTTGAACATTGTACCTCAAGCAGTGTCTGCTTTTATTGTCTCTGGTTACCTGCAGCTCCTAACGGTTAGCACAAAGTTGTCACTGAATAACTTTATTAAACAAGCGTTGAATCATTTCTGCAGCGGTGGACGTTGAGGATAATGGTAACTCACTACTACTTTCTTCTTTTATTCTAGAAATTCACCAATATAATACACAATTTGTGATGCTTAGAACTGGCAGTATTATCCAACAATTAACTGATAACCAACATTAAGCATTTTAACTAATTAACGCTATTGGTTAAAATAAATATTAGTAATTGATTAAAAAGCTGAGAAATTCTCTGAGGAGCAGCTCATCACTTTAAGGAGAAAAGCTGGTCCACCTTAAGAGAGCCGGCGCAGATACAGGAAGTTGGCTCTGGACTTCCAGCTGAGGAGTTGTAGCTTGTAGCCTCATAGCATTTATTCACAACAATAAACAAGGGACAAATAAACTGTACACACACTGTCTGCTGCAGCTACGTTCACAACTATAACGCCCCAACAAACCCACACTCACCGTCGTCACACACACACACACGGTCTGTCGGAAACTCGCTACAGCGGGCACGAAGCCACTGGCAACGCTAGCAGCCGCTAACGTAGCACAAACACATACAGTGTTTGGACAATCGCTATCATTAATCCGAGCAGACACACAGCTAACAACTTGCTAAACTAAACTAAATGTGCAGTTAATTTCTTAAAACCTTAGAGCTGCAACGATTAATTGACTATCTGTGCAATCAATTAATTGCTTAAGTTATTATGTCAACAAAACTATTAACCGTTTTTGGGTTGCATATTCTTAAAACTGAGGATTTGCTGCTTTTCTCTATTTCATTTTATGATTGTAAGCTGAATATTTTTGAGTTTTGGACTGTTGGTCGGACAAAGCAAGTAGATCCGCAGTTATTATCGCTGTCAATCAATCTGTCGATTATTTTTTCTTTAATCGGTCAGATTGTTTGGTCTCTAAAATGTCAGGAAATGGCAACCAGTGTTTCCTAAAGCCCAAGATGACGTCCACATGTCTTGTTTTGTCCTCAACTCAAACATATTCAGTTTACCGTCATAGATTAGTAAAGAAACCAGAAAATATTCACATTTAAGAAGATGGAGTCAGAGAATTATCAAAATCGTTGTGATTAATTTAAGAGGTGACAAATAATCTAAAAACAAGACATTGAAAAAATAATAGTTAATAATAATGATAGTTAAAAACAATATAATCTTGAGATGGGCGCATCTGAAGGCTTTAATTTGATGTTCTGCTGCTCTGTACAGACAGAAATGTACAATATATCAGCACCTGTCGATACATTTAGTATTGACAGACAAAGACATCAGTGCATGTGTAATTTTTTCCACACACTGCAGCCTGTAACATGTAAAATTTTTTCCTCCCAAAGAGCAGAGAACAGCAAACATTTGCTTGTATGAAAGTGTCAGATGTTATTACTCTAAGACTCCCCCTCTTCCTCTGATAGAAGTTAATATTAGCAGGCAGCAGGCACTTGTTATTCCCCCGTGGGGCATGCATTGTCTCCCTCTCTGCCCCACAGATGGCACTTTGCGTCACTGGTTTGCTCTCCTAAACCACACAGAGCCGTAGCAGCGATACAAGGGAAACCCTCACTGCATTGGCATTCCTTTGAGCATGCCTCTCGCACCACATCACATGGGCTGGACCAGAGAAATGTTGACTTTTCACAGTCGTTCTATTCAAGCGTGGCTCGGCTTGACCTAATAGGCAGAGGCCTTTTATATTTTTTACTTTTATGTAACGGCCTTTTCAGCTGCAGCATTTTAAGCTCGAGACACTTCAGAGAGTTTGATGTTATTCGAAGAAGAAAAAAAAAAATAGCTGAATGAGGATTTTTATTCCAAATCACTGCGCAAGTCATCGCCTGAAGTTGTCTACTTTAAAGATCGCAAAAGATTTATTTTATAAAATGTCCCGTAACTGTTGCCAAAGGACTTAAAATTCCTACCGTTCTTTTGAAAGCTTAAAAGTTTATTTCTGTCAGTTTATATGAGTTAGTGTCAGTCTGGTCAGATGTTGGATGCCTCGTTTTTGGAGGAAGCTCGTCTTAAAGGAGCCATGTGGAGATTGTGATAATGCAGAAATGCATATGTGGTGGTAAAAGCTGTCAAAGCACCTAGAAAAGGACCAACTGAAGCTGATGTGAACAATGCTAGTTTTAAAACAAAAAAGCAGTTTTTACATATTGGTAGCGTCAGTATAATTACAGCCATATACAGTCACATTTTAACTGGAGACAGTGAACGCAGCACCGTGGCTGCTAACGCTCCCAGACAGTGAATTGGAGACATTGAACGCAGCACCGTGGCTGCTAACGCTCCCGGACGGTGAACTGGAGACAGTGAACGCAGCACCGTGGCTGCTAACGCTCCCAGACGGTGAACTGGAGACAGTGAACGCAGCACCGTGGCTGCTAACGCTCCCGGACGGTGAACTGGAGACAGTGAACGCAGCACCGTGGCTGCTACAGTAACTCTCCTGATGGTGAACTGGAGACAGTGAACGCAGCACCGTGGCTGCTACAGTAACTCTCCTGATGGTGAACTGGAGACAGTGAACGCAGCACCGTGGCTGCTACAGTAACTCTCCTGATGGTGAACTGGAGACAGTGAACGCAGCACCGTGGCTGCTACAGTAACTCTCCTGATGGTGAACTGGAGACAGTGAACGCAGCACCGTGGCTGCAACAGTAACTCTCCTGAGGGTGAACTGGAGACAGTGAACGCAGCACCGTGGCTGCTACAGTAACTCTCCTGATGGTGAACTGGAGACAGTGAACGCAGCACCGTGGCTGCTACAGTAACTCTCCTGAGGGTGAACTGGAGACAGTGAACGCAGCACCGTGGCTGCTACAGTAACTCTCCTGATGGTGAACTGGAGACAGTGAACGCAGCACCGTGGCTGCTACAGTAACTCTCCTGATGGTGAACTGTTGACTCAGTTGTCTGTTGTGCTCATATACTGCAGCTGGTGCACCGCTGCATACGAAGCACAAGTCTTGTCAGTTAACGGTTAATAATCAGTTAACGAGGGTCAGTTATCGGTTAAGAAAACTTTTCAAAATTAGCATCCCTAATTTTGAATTGATTAATAGGTTTGCAATATTTTTAAAGAAAAAAGGTAAAAATTCTCTGATTCCAGCTTCTTACATGTGATTTTTTTCTGGTTTCTTTACTCCTCTGTGACAGTAAACTGAATATCTTTGAATTTTGGACAAAATAAGACATTTGAGGACGTCATCTTTGGCTTTGGGAAACACTGATCGCCATTTTTCGCCATTTTCTTACATTTTATAGCCCAAACAACTAATCGATTAATGAGAAAATAATCAACGTATTAATCAAAATTGAAAACAATCGTTAGGTTGCAGTCATTGCTTCTATAAAATATCAGAGGATAGTGAAACATGACCGTCACAGTTCTTGATGACGTCTAGTTTTGTCCAACATGCAAACCTGTTGTGTTTACTGTCATGTAAGACAAAGAAAGGCAGCAAATCCTCACATTTGAGCAGCTGAAGAACCAGCAACATTTTGTTTCAGTTTCAGATGAATCTTCTGTTGCTGCACTAACAGTAGGAATCATTTTTTATACAGCCCACGATAGATGAAACAATGTCAAACAGTGGAAGTTGCTAACAGACAAACTACCGGTATATTATCTAAAATAAACTCAAAACAAGCCAGAAGAAACTATTGACCCAGATGAAGCACATTCACCATGTTTGTGAGGCCTGACAGATAAACACAACAGTTTTGGTTGAAATTCTGTAAGTAAACAACAAGATGTTTGCGTATAATAAAACATCCATGGAGTACTTTTAAAGTTTCAAACTATAAATGGGCGTTGTGCAGCTCATACCAGTGTTAATAGTAACAGATACACTATTTGCTAATAAGCACAAGCATTTGTTAAACACCCGAGGTCATTTTGTAGCCTAGTCACATGTAACCGCCAACAGGAAGTCAGTTGTAACAATATCTACACAGATATCAGATAACGTTTGCTCGTTTTCCCCCCACATATTTGTTCATTAAGCCTTAGAGGATGAGTCGGCTGCTTCTTTAACTGCTCTTCATCTGGAAACCACCTGGAAGTCTTATTAAAGCAGGATTTCTGTTGAAAGGCATTTTCATTTTCACTGTGTGCGTTTCGTCTGCTGGGGAATATCTTCTGTCATAATTATACAGAAATACATTTGCAACATAAATTGGTTCATGGATTATTTTGCCTCCTGGCTTTATTTGGTTCCATATTTTGGACCGCTTTTAGACTCCGAAATGAGGCAAAAACAATGAATAATTCAAAAGCACGTGGCAGGTTTTTATCATACTTGGCTTTACATAACAAAACTTGAGTGCCGGCTATTTAAGGCTCCATTCGGCAACATTTGCACCCGAGGAGCACAGCTGTGTCCGATTCAATTATTTATGAAGTTCTGGCTTTTTATTCATCATTTGTCCCGTGTGTCACCAAACCCAGTGAATCATATGGTGTGAGAGAATGGGAGCATTTTTCGTCCCATGGCACCGTTACTCACATGACATCTTGTTCCAGTTAAACTGCACTGTAAAAAAAAAAAAAAAAAAAGTAGTTAAAGTGGTCATTTCAAGATACAGTTTCAGTGCTGACTAAATGGTGTTTCTGAGATAACAACTGTTATGTTTAATTTCTTGGATTTCTTGATGAAATGTGAATTACTGACCCAATAATTGCCTACCTGCTGTCACAGATCTGTAGTACCAGAAGTAGAGTAGTAAAACTGATATATTTCAGTATGAAAATGTTAAAATGCTTGCTGGTAGTCCGTAGGGCTGAAAAAACTCACAACTTGAGTAGTTCCTCAACTAATATTCTTTGCTTCGAGGAGTTCATCTCATCAATAGAGCTTTTATACGGGGGTCAAGCGACACTTATTGATTACGCAAGTTGAAAGTTGAGGAAAAAGAAAAGGCAAAAGAGCGAAAAGAAGATAAAGGATGACGTTAAAGCGACTGAAATTATTAAAATATTGGAGGATTTTGAATTGAAAGCATGTTTTGGCTGCTTCCTCTTGCTAGCAAAGAATTAGCAGCTGACGCAGTAGAGTTGGGCAGAAAACACAAGCAAAGTCACACATAGCTCCACGTTCCCTCTCTTTCCCACCCACGTACAAACTGAGAAAAGAACCTCACCCAAAATGACTAAAGTAGTTAAGTATCAATTAAGTTAAAAATGATCAAATAAATAAATACTGACTTATTCAGATAACTAATGATGTATCAAGTCTGATAATTTTGTCATATCAAATCCGATATAGGTGTTGGCAAGGAGTCAGAAAGTTGTATTAATTTCTGAGGGTATATGTGATCTTTTCAAGTGGGATGCAGATTCATTTCTAAAAGCCATCTGGATCTGAGGAGATGGGATTCAGACTTCCATGTAATTACAATACACTTCCTGGCGATGCATAGAGCTATTTCTAAAAATCTCTTTTGAAAGTTTCTTAAAGATGTGCTATTGACTGTGAAATTCCCTACTAAGCAAATTTGCAGGTCCAATGGAAATGTAAACCCTGTAAATTTCATCATAATGTCAGAGAAGTTGTGCCAAAAGTGAGTAAGTTTTGTACACAATCAGGTGCAGTGCAGAAACAAGCCCTCCTCTATCCCACATCTAAAATGCTTTTATGGTTTTTGACATGTGAACGCAATCGCCAGAAGTAGAAAGCTAACCCTAACCCATGTAGCCATTTCTTAGCATTTGTTGGATGTTATATGTATTTTATATCATAAAACAAAACATTAAAATCTCTTACGCTTGTGTTAATTTCAGGTATCTAACCAAAAAACCTGTTCAACAAAATCCATTGACTTCCAGACGAAGGAACAGAAGTGCTAAAATGCTAACTGGCCTGTGTGTTAGGAGGCTAAAGGGCTTTATTTAGCTTGTTAGCTTAGCGACTGTATTATGTGGCTTCAGTCACACAGTGGCAACTGGAAAATCTCACGTCATGCAGGCGTTATTTCAAAATGTTTACTGCCATTACTACCCTTGTAGTCACATCATATGAATGTAAATGAAGCCTAAATTAGCTTCTTTTTTGCATTAGCGGTTTGCTAGTAAGTGGAACCAGATACAAACAAACAAGAATTGGTTGTTTTAGTGTTAATGTTGGATTTTTATTTAGATGTAACTGCCAGTGATGGTGGTTTTGCTGCCATTTTGCAACCACTTTTACATTTCTGTGTTTACTTTCAACATGAACGAGACACAATATCGTAGCTGTCAGAAATTGCCGATATTTCCAACTGGGAATTACAGCTCAATAGTTTTAACCACTCAGCTGCTCATAATTACAGTCTGTGCAGTATGGATGAGGTCTAAGTTAGCGCTACAGTGCCGTACTGGTTATAAAAGAGCATCTAAGGGGGGAATGCTCCTTTAAATCTCCCTCTATAAATTCTAACAAACCTCTGAGCCATTTTCTAATTTGTTCCCACAGCAGGAGGTGAGACTCTGTTGTGTTGCTTGTTTGTCGGCTTGTTTGCCGTCTGTGGCTGAAATCTGATAATCGGTCTGTGGGCCACAGCTGTTGGCCTACCTTCCTGCCACAGCTGCACTGCGTATATCATCAAGGACTATTAGCCGGCAGCGGATTAGCCCCGGACCAGACTCTGCTCCGGCACTCTGATCCCCCTGCTCTACCCCAGATTTAGGCGAGGAAGAGTGGGTCAGTGTTCACATCTGTCTGCAGCCTTCCTCACACAGAGAGATGGTGTTAAAGTCTTCGTCCATCGACAAGGCAGCCATTTTAATCTCTGATGGGAAAAGTCAGTGTGCCATCAATGCACGCACCACGTCTGATACACCGTAGAAATTATGTCTAATACAAGTATGTCATCTTGTAAGTGAAGGTCATTGATTTGACTGGTTTCATTATCAATTATTCTGCTGATTATTCTGTTAAATCGTCAATAAACAGTTAATAGTTCCCTTGTACAAAAACAGCAACACTGGTATGCTGCAGGTAGATATTGATCCTTGATTTTATTAGCCATGCTAGCAGCTGGTGGCACCACAGTTTCACAAGCGTGTCGAGAACTACGGCGACTTTTAGGTTACGAACACGTGAAAAACTCTTCCTACAGCCAGTGTTTGGTTTGTTCATTCTGGGCTACGGTAGAAACATGGTGGACTCCGTGAAGAGGACCCGCTCCCTGTGTAGATATGAAGGACTCATTCTAAGCTATCGTAAGCACAACGATTCTTCGTTTCAGGCGATTATACGCTAATGAAAATATAATTATGAATAATTACATATTCCATTCCCGCTGATAAATCCCGTGGCAAACAAACGATACCTGCTAAACATCAGCATGTTAGCATTGTCATTGCGTGCATGTTAGCATGCTGATGTTAGCATTTACACAGAGCTGCTAGCATGGCTGTACAGTAGACTCTTCTTCTTGTTCCTTAGTGACCATCATCCATCCTGACTGTAGTATAAATATTATTAATATTGTGTTAAAGCTAGGAATGCTAATTATGAAAAATTTTCTTAACCGATAGCCGACCCTCGTTAACTGATTATTAACCAACAAGATTAGTCCCTTGCATGCAGCGGTGTGCCAGATGTAGTATATGAGCACACCAGACAACTGATGGTGCCTTCAAATGGGTTCGTGTTTACCGTGTTTACGAGTTTGCCCCCCCCCCCATGTTGTATTCGCGACCTTGTAAGTGGAAAGTGTCTGAAAGCTCCGCGTTCACGAGTTGTTACGTGTTTGTCGACGTTGTGAGAAATGGCGGAAGCTCATTTCTCAGTACATAATAAGTTAATATTGTACAGTATATTGTAATTTTAGTTTAATATTGTTTTTCCTGGTAATTTTATAATAAGTCTGAAGAAAATGTTGATATTCCCGCTAACCTCATATTTGACCCTATCATTGTGCCTTTGCATTTGCTAAGTTGTTAGTGTCTGTGGCTTCTAGACGTTGACCGTAACATTAATATTGCCGTTGCACAGCAGCGGTGTTCTTCATGACTTAACCTCCTGAATGCAACGCATGTCGTGTTGACGACATGGGAAGTCGCGAACACTAGCTTTTTCCTCACCGCCACCACACACATGCGCTCTGCCATTGCAGCGTAAGTTTAGTGAGTTTCCGACAGACCGTGTGTGTGTGGCGGCGGTGAGTGTGGGTTTGTTGGTGGCGTTATAGCTGTGAACGTAGCTGTAGCACACATTGTGTGTACAGTTTATTTGTCAGTGAATAAATGCTACGAGGCTACAAATGAACAAACAACTCCTCAGCTGGAAGTCCCGAGCCAACTTCCTGTTTCTGTGGACCAGCTTTTCTTTTCAAAATGATGAGAACATGCTTATTGGTTAACGGTTAAATGATTAATTATTAATATCCCTAGTTCAAGCACTATATATTTACATTCAAATATTATCACACTATTAATGCCAATAAAACAGAGTGATAAATATATTTGTGTTAAGCATCATCCATCCAGATTATAAAGACCCTAACATGGTTTGTGTCTGTAGTTCAGCTGCAACAAAACACCCACAGACCCTCTTCATCCTCTTCTGTTCATATTTTTTGACTCTTCGTTTTTCTTCTTATATGATTGTATCAGCACAGCGGTAACGCTGTTGTGTTCAAGGAAAGTCTTCCCTGCAGAACCAGCAGCCTGCGTTGTCCTGTGACGACCGGCCGTCTTGTTGAGGCCTGAGGGGTAAACAGTGCATCTCTGTCTGTGAGCTCTGATGCTGTTTGGCCCTGGACCGTGTCTGTGTGTGTTTTGCACTGCAGCTAAACAATTGATCCAGCCTTTCAATGTCGAATTTGAATACCTTTCCCAGAACAGCCAAGTGCATTCAGGCCTGGAGGAAAGGCGCTGACAGCCCTTCAAGACAACTTGTTTACATCTTTTCCTAACGCTGTTTAATGTCACTGAAAAGAGTTACATCACTTCCTTTTCCACATCATGACAGCAGCCGTCTAAGCTCCTGTCACCACTCTATGAAAGTGGAAATCTGGTGCATTAAGAGTGGTTAAAGCTTTTGTTGGACTCCACATGCAGTAAAGGCTTATTTCTGTTCCTCTGTATGTCCAGTTGCTCAAAATATCTGAACATCCAAATGGCCCGTGGGAGTGGATACACCTGTGGTTTTGGAATAGCGGGTCTCTTATCCGGCAGAGTCCCATAAAGTGTGAAATTCGAGACTCGTCTGCAGAAAAAACTTCAAGGAATGCTGTAAAGCGCTCTGCAGAGCCTGTGACTTTGACCAAGGACTCATGACCCAGCGGTTGTGGAGGAATATTTCTCAGAAGGCTAGAAAAATAAGGTTACTTCTGATTGTGCATGTTTATCAAGGGGGCGCATTTTTTGGCAGCGTGCCCTAAAGATTTACGACACAGGCGGCTGGTTGGAAGGAAGCAGAGCTGGCGGGCTGATCGGTGATGAGTCAAAGATTAGAGATAAAAGCTCGGAGTAGTTTATTTTAGTTTTTCTTTGATTGACCCACACAGCGCTGGTTTGTTAAAGTCTTGGTCTTCTTCCAGCTCCTCTAGTGTAGTATCATTTTATAAATGATCAATATTTAAACACTCAAAGTATGAAAGTGTTGTTGATACAACAAGCCAGATTTTCTCTCATTATATCTTGTTTGTTACTGATTAACAATATGACAACATTTCAACAAAACACCACAACGTCCACTCACTTTAAGGCTGCAAAGAATTATTATATTCATTATAGATTAATGTTATTTTATCAATTAACTTATTAATTAATTGGTCCGTAAAGTGACAGAAAATAGTCAAGTAACACCCATCATAATTCCTCAAAGCCCAAGATGACATATTGAAATGTACTGTTTTGCCCGACCAACATTCCCTAAGCTGAAGATATTTCATTAAATATCAAAGAAGACAATAAAAAACATCAACCGGTGAATATTTGGCTTCTCTTGTCGCAGCTTCTCAATTGAGGATTTGCTGCATTTGTTATCTTATGTCATAGTAAACTGAATATCGCTGTATGGCTTGACAGTAAATTGGCAATATATCAATATCATGACATGAGACTAGATATTGTCTTAGAATTTGGATATCAGAATTTAGCATAAGCAAAACAAGCGTTGAAGACGCCACTTTGGACATCATTTTATAGGCCAAATGAATAACTGAGTTTAATTGAGAAAATCCTCCGTAGGTCAAGCGCTACTTAAGATATCGCTGGTTGCAGCTCTATTTGACATTATTTGACATTTCAAGGATGAAATGATCATTCAGAAACATAATCAATGGAGCAATGTGTGATAGTTCCTCCATCCCTGACTGGTTTTGTGTGTCTTAGAGTTAATATATGTCTGGAAACAAACAACCGCTTTGCTCTGCATCATTTGTTTTCTCACTGATATCAAACACTATAAGAAAGAGGATGCTAGCTGTCATTTTTTTAATCATCAGCTGCGAGTTCCTCCCACTATTCTGCTGTTGAAGGCTGTTAATAGCAGCTGCTTCACATGAATAATGACTTCCTGACTGGTAAACACAATACAGATAGAGGTACGCTCGCTGCTCGTTTGATGTCAGGTGAGTGCAGTCTGATGCAGCAGAGTGGGTGTGATTGTGAAAACATGCACGATGCTCGAAACAAGTGGTGGGCTGAGAGAGAGAGAGCGAGCGAACGAGCGAGCAACGCAGAGGGAAGCCGCCAAATGAAGTGTGAATGTAACACTGCTGCATGGCTCGGCTCGGCTCGGCTCGGCTGGTCGACGGCCGCACGCATGCGTCAGTCGCTGCGAGGTCTGCAGCAACGAGCCGGCATCCTCGCAGAATGGCGGCTTTATCTATTGTGTGGCCTCATCAAACCCACCACTACAGGAAGCTCACAGCCGAGCAGCTCATTTCTCTCTCTGAGAGCGCAGAGCCGGATGCTAATAGCAGGACTAATAGCAGCAATACATAATGGAGTGATCTCTGCCTGATATTGACTTCTCTTAGTGGCCAATAACATTAGCAGGTTGCGATCTGTGTAATAGACAGCTAATCAGACGCTAATTAGAGCTGAACTACATACATAAACTGCCAGCTCACAGAGTAAGAGATGGCTATATCATCACAGTAAATGTTTTTATTCGACCTTATTCTTTGTCAAAGTAACGTTATTATCACATGGCGATCCAGTTGAGAGCAGGCTGTGAAATTTCATTGCGGTTTGGATTTCGTTGTGGGACTTTCAAGTGCTAATGGGAGGTTGCCACAAATGGGAATTGAGAGTTGGCTGCTAAAAGGCAATGCATCGATGAGTTGTGCTGCTGGAAAATCTAACAAAGAAGGCATTTCAGGCAAAACATGCAATCATGATGGTATGATGTTTGAACTTGTTGTTAAATCTAAATTAAAGAGAATGAGTTCTTTGGTATTTTAAACTTGTGTAGTTCAAACACTGAATGTAAAAGCAAGCGATGGCACTTCAGCTGCTTGTTTGTAATATTTCATTACAAATGTTTTTTGTAGCAAAGCTGACATAATTTGCTATAATTTTGTTAGCAACACAAATTCTTTATTGCTTCGTTCTATCCATGGGGCTGTCGGTTGGTCGGCTGCTTGTGTCCAGATTAAAAGTATCTCAACCAATTTAACTATTGGATGGATTGCCATTAAATTTGATTCGGACATTTATGGTCTCCTCAGGATGAATTGTAATTCTCTGCATGTTGATGTTAGCAGCTTAGAGCTGTAAGTGTTTTCTTGACTCATCATTAGTATACTTCATATTACAGTATCCTGCCAAGGCCTTGAAGGAAAAGTAAACATGAGTGATATGACGAAGGATGATGTCAGTTTGGCAGTTTCTTGTATTAAAAAGGTGCTCTATGACAGCCAGGTGCTCTGTTTATGTAGACCAGGCGGCTACATCCGGTCTGAAAAGTGAAGCAAATGCTGAAGTACCTTAAACTTGCATTATTTCTTACAACCAGCAGGGGGCGACACCTCTGGTTGCAAAAAGAAGTCTGATTGTATAGAAGTCTCTGAGAAAATGAGTGTACTTCTCACTTGATTTATTACCTCAGTAAACACTGTAAACATGAGTTCATGGTCTCAATCGCTGGTTGATTTAGTAAATTATGGTCTCATTTGGAGTCAAATAGACCATAAAGCAGGGGATGATTCAGGACGTGGCTACCTTGTGATTGACAGGTCGCTACCACGTTATTGTTCGTGCTTTCGTCTTACAACTTTAACTCTTTCACAGTGTTTTCAGTTCATTAAAGTTAATTGTAAAATTTTGGTTGCCTGGGAACAGAAGGAACAAAATCTCCAGCACTCACAGATAAAAAGTCTTCGTTATTATATTGGGCAAACAAACGTTTTTCAGCAATAAGCCTTTGTTTCTTTATCCAATATAATTAATTTAATTAATTTATCTTAATTAAGCAAGTTTCAGTCTCTCAAAGTGAATTTTTATACCAAAGACTCTCCTGACAAGTAGAAACTTGATCTAATAACTTGTTATGCTGAGAGAAACATGGGAAAACTACTGGTTTGACCCATTACAGCCACTTTGTCATTTTCTGTTCCAGCCTTTTAGCGTCTTAGTTGCAGCACTGGTCTGTCATCATGATACTGTACTTCATTGTGGACCAGTAAACAAATGTGAGTTAGAGGAGGGAGGTGTCAGAGTTTTTGTGGCAAAACAGAAATTTAATTGCTATTGATCGACAACCCCCTGTAGAAAGATTGCTCTTTTTTAGTGCGAGGAGGGGAAAATCTTGGCTTCGGTCCGTTCAGAAAAAGACCATTTCATGTTGATCGATGTTTTGGGATCCTGATTAACTTCAAAACCCTGAAAAAGATGTGGTCTCATGTGATCCTTCTCATTTTATTTGCCATTTCAGTGGCGCTGCATCGGTCGTGCGGTCGTCCTGATACACCTCTCAACCAAAACCAAAGCCACTGGCAGTCGATCGCTCTCTTTCAGTACCATGTTGTGAGAAATAGTCCATCTGACCTCAGCTGCTTTTGGAAATGTTACATCCTCTCATTTTTCCCATTCCACTTGGAGAGCTGAAGGCCTCGCCGGCTGCAGGCCCAGAGAAAGGGATGTGCATTTGTTTCCTGCCAATGAAAGCAGCTCCCCACCCTTCCTGCTTGAGTCATGCCACATAGACTCAACAGACAGACAGACAGACAAAATGACCTGACAGGCAGACTCATCTCCTCTATCACATCTTCATTCAGACTGGACTAGTAGGAAGACTTCATTGCTGTAATCTACATGAATATATACTCTTGTTTTTGTGTATTTTCATAGTAGCTGTTGCGTACTTGTGAGCCAGAAAGGAAATGAGAATACAGTTGTGAAAAAGGAAGCAGAAATAAAATGTTGATGTGGAGAATTTAAAAAATGATGATCCGGTCTGTCGCTTTCCCTCTAAAAAAAGCAACTGCAGATGTTTTTAGCACTGTGCTCTGGCTCTGGGGAAGTCCGCTGATTTGTGCCCTTTCCTGTTTTCGTCTTCTAGGAAATAATTAGCATATTAGCAATTCTGAGAACTCGGGTGTCCGATCTTTGCCGGGTGAAGAGTAAAATCTGCCACAGTGGCACAGCTGAGTCCCAGCGTGCTGCTGACAAACAGAGAGCAGGCCGGTTAGTCGGCGCAGCTTCCCACAATCTCCACGGCGAAGAATGTCGAGCTGACGCGTGAGACGGCCAGACCACATCGCCTTGGTAACCGCACAGCCGCCCTGCCGTCGGTGCGATGCCAAATGCCAGAGGTGGAGGCGAGGTTCAAGGAGCCGGGAAGGATGAGTTCAGGGCGGAAATGAGGACGACTAACGCGGCGTGAAAGTGACAGAGCAGGGATCCCCAGAGTGGATCAAGAGAACCACTTTCCCAGACAGCCAGAAAGTTGATTTTTTTTATTCCTCAGCTGTCAGCGGAGAGCAGTCGGTGTCATTAGACGGAGTGCTGCCGACTCGGCGGGACAGGACACTGACGAGCCTGGCCGCTTCCTGCTTCCTGTCAAAGGACGGCTGCAGGGGAAACGGCAGGGCTGCTATGGGAGGATAAGGCCTCGGGCAGGAAGCGTGAAGCTGAGACAGCCTCCAGTCAGTCATGCCCAGTCACTCCGACCACCAGTTTCCCCCTCGAGGCTTTGACCTCCTGGGCATGACTCTGTGTGTTTGTGTGGTTGTTTGGGAACCAGGAAGTCAGGCCCATTAACCTCATTGGTCACACATGGGTCACACGTTAAGGGCTTTTGGGAGTTACTTCTGTTTTAAGCTATAAAATGATAAAGTAGGACTGCAACTAACTTTTTCTTCTATACATTTTTAGTCTGTAAAAAGTCAGAAAATAGTGAAAAATGCTGTTTCAGTTTCCCAAAATACAAGCTGATGTCTTCAAATGTCTTGTTTTGTCTGTCAAAAAGCCCAAAACACCAAGATATTCAGTTCACAATAAAACCAAATCAGCAAGAAATCTTTACATTAGAGAAGCTGGAAGCTCCAAATGTTAAACAAGTGATTCATGGATTAATAAAATATTTTCTTTAATTTTAAGTCATATTTCCCATGTCTCCGTCGCTGCAAACTTGTCAGCTTTTACAGAAAATGACAGAGCGTTTAGTTCCCCCCACTCTGTATCCCTAATCAGTCCACCTTCCAGCTTTTGATTGCATGTTTTTTATGGTATTTGTTGTTGATGAAGTGGTTTGTGTGGCTGCCAACTGCTCTTCAAGCTGCTGAACCACAATTGATCAAAACCTGCTTCAGTTTCTCACTCAGGAAGCACCATAAAGAAACCTCGGGCCGCAAACAACGTTTAGTTTTGATACCAAGTAATTAAAGGGCCACAATCACCAATATGTCGCAATACCTTACCTACTCTTTTCCGATTAGTGGCCAAAGTAAGTGGCCAAAGTACTAGCTGTTATTTACATAAACTACTTCTGAATACATTTTCATTACCAACAAATGCCTTGTCAAACATTAAGCAATTCTTTTTACTGTTTTATTTCAATTTTAATGGTAAATAAACATTTATTGTGTGGAATAGAGCTAAAACAAGCCTGCCGGTTTTAATAATCAGTTGATTGGGTAAGTCATTTTTTAAAGAAATACTGTATAGTACTGTAAGAAAATATCACTGAAGTATTGCAATATTATGTGTTGTGATACTGTATCGAATCTCCAAAATGCTATATAGATTTTTTGATATTAATTAACCTCGGCAGTTCGCTGGTGGACCCGGCTGGTATTCTTTCGGAGGTTGTAGTGGGATCTGTTTTAAAGCTAGATTGAAAATAATGGCATCACATGAAACTATAAACCTAAAGATTCATTACTAGTCATACTAGCTTGTTGCGAAGGAGGTTAAATAACGGTTTAAATGCTAAAGAGGAAAAACTGTCATGGCCGTTTTCAGAGGAGACTCTTGACCTCTGACCTCCAGATATGTGAATGAAAATGGGTTCTCGGGGTACCCACGAGTCTCCCCTTTACAGACATGACCACGTTATGATAATCACATGCAGTTTGGGGAAAAACATACAGTTATTTGCATGCAGTACAAATGTGTTATTTTCACCAATTCTATAATGGTGTATTTCTGATGTGTTTTTTAATTTTTAATAGTGTTTCTGTATTGCAATACAGTATATTATCCTTGTATCGTGAATGTATTGTATTGCCATATTCTTGCCAATATCCAGCCCTACTTTCCAGCCTTTAGAATATGAATTAATATATATATTTAGTCTTTTGTGATGGTAAATACCTTTTCAGTTTTAGACAGTTTGTTGAACAAAACAAGCAGTTATGTTAACTTGGGCTTTAAGAAATTACAATCTGCATTTTTGTCTATTTTGTGTCTTTTTATAGACCAAACGACGAATCACTAAATCAAGAAAATAATTAATGATATAAATAATGGAAATAATCACCCGTAGTGTGAGCTCTTTGAACTGACAAGGTGATGGCTGCACATATGCAGAGATTGGCAGTACAGTTGCAAAGAGTGCATATAGGAAGAAGTGTGTTTGTGTCCAGAATGTCATCAAACATGAAATCAATGTATGTTTTAGGTATCAACCCTATTGATGCATGTATCAGTACTCAAACACTCTCAGATATCAGTTATTCGGCTCATAATTGTTGCTTTGATAAGTGAATATTTATCTAAAAATATGATGTTTGAACAGGTGAAGATGCCAGAAATACCTTTTCTGCCTCCTGATTTTTAACACCAAGACATTTTATTAACTTTCAAGGGCATTTATTTATGACCATGGTGCTCATGCTGGCTACAAAAACCGTTCATGTCGGGGCCCCGTGCACCGCCGCCGCCCTTCACCTCCTTTCACCTGGCCCTTGACCCCTTTGGCTCCGTCTTCTGACACACTTCTACTTAAAAGCATTCTGACGCTGACATGTTGACTTTCACAGCACAAATGGTTTTTAGAGATAGATATTTCTCAGTGGAATAATAAAATGTACTTTATTCTTTGCTTCTTCTTCTCCTCAGCGGCACCAAACAAATCGTCCGCATGCATCACTTGCTGTTCGGGCGGATAGACGAGCGGCCGCAGATGTTTTGGCATTGTCACACTTTCTAATCCCCCGGGGTTGAGTGGGAGCTCGCCGTTGGTTTCTGGCAGATAAAAACAATCCTTTGACTATATTCAATAGTTGTCGCCCTTTTGGAGAGCAGAGTTTGGATGCATTCTTGCCTGTTGCCAAGGGTTTGCAAAGAATGTATGCCAAGACGGCACTATTTCATTGATTTCTTTCCCCCTCTAAGAGCTTTAACAAACCATCTCTCCAAGTTACATTAGTCACATTTACCACAAAATAGTGCTGGCTAGTGTGTAGATATATATTGTTTATCATCACTAATGATTTGCTGAGATTTTGAATGAATGTTCTCTTCAGAAAGCATTCACTGCATTAGATTTTGACGTAGTAACGTATGGACGTATTGACACAACAAAATCGAAATAAAAAGAAAATGGCTACGAAAGTGAATCTGTAAAAGCTTGTTCATGTTACGGCTGAGTATTTGTTCGTAAACACAGACAGAGTGGATTATGGGTGACCCTTGGGTGGTGGTGCCAGCTGCTCTCAACATGATCCACCGCCTCTGTTTCGTGCTCTTTATCCGAATCAGCACACGGCACCACAACCTCAGAATAATCACATATTTACTTTGGCGGCATTTAAATGCAAGACCGACCGAAAGAGACGAGGAAGCTCAGCCTGTTAGTAAATGTGTCGGCTGTTATGGGGATCTAATGTGTGACTTTTGCGGTATAACACAACGTGTCTAATCATTTAGCTGGAGTGTCTGCTTGGAGTTGCTGTCATATGAAAATTTATCGTGTGGAAATGAAGTCTGCTGACTATTTTCTTCCTTAAACGATTCACTGTTTAGTCTTTACAATATTAAAAAATGTCTGTAACGGTTAAGCAGAGCCCATGGTGACATCCTCAAGTGTTATATGTTGTCCAAAACCCAAAGATATTTACTTTACAATAATAGAAAAATCATAAAATGACCTCTGAGGAGAACTCGGAGTGCTTCTAATTATGACGTATTTCACTCATTTTATCATAATAAGTAACCAAGTTTTGAGGTTTAGCTGTTGCAAAAAGCAGCGACGTAGGCTACCAAAATAAGCTAATCAATAATGTTATGAATAATGTGAACGCTAGCACAAGCTGAATCCAAGTTGCTAAATTTAGAAACAACTGAAAGGGTTAGTTCAGATTGTTTGGAGTGGGGTTGTATGTATACTCTTACACTGCCACATAAAATTGCTGCTTTTATGAATGTAGTCTGGTGGCTTTGAAGAGAGCGATACAACGGCTTCAGTCCCCGTCACAAAGGACTGTCTGACGGCGAGGTGAAGAGGCCATGGACGGGAGCAGCAGAGATACGTATTTCAGCCACCTAAAAAAATCCAAGTGTACGCTATGTTTTCACCGCTGTACCTCGCTGTCAGACAACCCTTTATGATGGCCAACTGAAGCCGTTATATCAGTCTTCAAAGCCACAAGACTCCATTCACAAAAACAGTAATTTTCCCTCACAGAACACGGGGGTTGCTGGTCTACCATTGCATCGATTGGTTAGTTTGTTTGTGTTATTGTGTGAATTTCGGTTAGTACATTGCTTTGCTTCAGTGTCGATACACCTGTCTGCTTCTCCAAACTGGGAGCATGCCGACCGCCATCTGAGTTACTCTATGTAACATTAATACACTGACTGTAAGAGATGCATATGAGATTCTTTATTAGTCCAAGGGGGGAATTTAATTTAAAATTTTTTTAATTTAAAAAGGAAAAAAAAAAAAAAAAAAAAAAAAGGGGAAAGGGGGGGGGGTGGGGGGGGGGGGGGGGGCCCGGAAGGGGCGGGGGGGGGGGGGGGGGGGGGGGCGGGGCGGGGGGGGCGCGGGGGGGGGGGGGGGGGGAGCGTTCTTTTGTCGTTGCTCGTCCCGCTCCCTCGTGTCTGCCGCCCCCAAGGATGCATATATATATATATATATATATATATATATATATATATATATATATATATATATATATACACTGTACATGATAGCAGCGTCATCATGCAGGAACCCACATCTGGTCACATGGAAGAAAGTTTTTAGAAGGGCTTGAGAAAATAGCATTTTGATGTTAAAACATACATAATTTGACCAAAATTTTAATTTTCGGATTTGAATACATAAGGAAAGCCACAGAATGCTATAAAAACCTCAAAAAAAAAAAAAACACCCATGCTTTAAGTATGTTTTCATACTGAGGATTTTCATTTTAGTAATTATCAAGATAATGCTGGAAACAGAGACCATATTGGCCGAGATAATGGTGCTGTAAACTTTTGATATTGGCACCAGGCTGCTAGGGCCACTGTTGAGCCTAACAGACATAGGGCTAAATAATGAGGCAGTGTGGGGCGGCGTTGGACAGCAGAGTCTGTTCCCATGTGCTGGGGGATCAAAGGGCTCGGCCCCGGCAGATCGGGCCCTGCGGCGGCAAACTGCTGCTGCCATAATTGGGGAAGAGCCATGTAAAACTGTCCAGGGGAGGCCAAGGACAGCTTAATTATGTTGTGAAATTTAATTAGCCCTCTGTTGTGTGTGCTTCTGCTCTTAACCGCCTGACCTTGATGTAATGCTGTTTTTGCTGGTGTTTATCATCTGTTACGAGCAAATACAAGTCATGGCTCCGTTCCCTCTGGTTATGATGGGATATGAGACGATTGCACTGTCAGAATGTGAAAACTCGCATTTTAAATCATTTCGTGGAGACGGGTTATTCAGGTGTGTTTTTGTGTTGCTTGTTTCCACTTTTTCCGAGCTTGACATGGCTCCCAATTATCTCAGCTTTTCCTGCAGTGAATGAAACGATAATAGATGTCACACCGACAGACGGCGTTCAGTGCGACAGGTGATTTTTATATTGCTGCTGAGAAAAGTCTCCAGGTCTCACAGCAGGAATAAATGCTTGACCTCAATTTTGCTGCATTATTTGTGAAGCAGATCAGAAGGGTCCCATGTTCTCCCAACAAATAAACATCTTTATTTCACTTCATCACACTGTGATTGCAGATTGTAATCTGGGAAATACAACCAGCAAATAAGTCTAATTACAGAGAAGGTGCTGCGTTCGAACACTCCGGGGATTTATCACTAGATTACTGTGTGTACAGGTAGTGATGGTGGGCGAGTTGAATGGGCTTTTGTATTGATATCAGCATGACGTTCATGTCAGTATACATGCAGAATGTATGAATGTTTCTTAACTCATTATTTCTTATTTGAGTAATTTGGATGGTTTCTTTAGTGCAAATCCAACATATGTCGGTTCACCTGATTATCAGATAATAAATCACCTACTCTTTGGGCTTAAAGGGACAGTGTGGAGGATTTAGCGACATCTAGTGGTGTGGTTGCAGATTGCAACCAGCTGAATACCCCTCTACTCACTCCTCTCTTTCCACTCTCTTTTTTTGATGTCATCTTTTTTTTTGCCGTTAAAAACAAATCTCTTTATACATCCACGGTTGCAATAAAAGTGAAGATGTTTTGATTAAAGATAGATGTAATAATTTCAAAATATCTAATATCTAATTAAATGATAAGTATCTGTTGGCGTTTAGCCTTTCAAAAACAAAATTTTCACTTATGGTCTAAAACTGTTCATTCTCCCATATGCACCTGTGTTAACTGGGTGGTCTATCGCAGTCTAACAGCACCATAAATTACATTTATATAATCACAATAATCACAATATTGTCCCCGTTTTTAGGGTGATTACACCAGAAAATATGATGACAGACATAAAAACGACCACTGCTCTTGAGCCAGTGTTTGGTTTGTCTGTTCTGGGCTACTGTAGAAACACTCCGGAGCAACATGGCGGACTGAAGAGGATCCGCTCGCTACGTAGAGATAAACGCCTCATTCTAAGCTAATGAAAACACAGCGATTCTTATACACTAATGAAAACATAATTCAGAATATTTTATTCCATTTCTGTAAATAGATCTCCTGAAATGTTGCACTCTGTTCCTTTAATTGGGGTTTAAACAATCGCCAAACGTGTAATCAAGTGACTGAAGGTACGGACACAGTCTGTTGTCTCTTTACTGTTTATTTCATAACCAACAATATACTGTATTTACAATATTTAAGATTAGAGTCACTCCAAAAAAGGACAAAAGCGTTGTTACACTTCTTTTTGTTATTCCCATGATATTACAATCATGAAATATAATGCTTATTTTTTTTTGAATATAAGAAAGACAATAAGAAGAGAAAAGCTCATTAAAATAACAGCACAAAAAAAAAGTTAGGCTATTAAATTGAAAAACATACACACTGTCAAACAGAAGTGTCAGTCAAGAGTACGCTATACCGCTGAGGTAATGAAAAGTAAAGAGACCTGCGATGAACATGAAAGATTATTACAAGACAGCTTGACAAAGAAAAGACAAGTCTATAAAGTCCAAAAAGGCTGTAAAGATTTCAAATGTGTCTCCCTTGAGTGAAATGTGCTTGTGTTTAGGTTTCAGGCCACAAATCAGCCGTGCAGTGTGCGAGATGTGTTTGAATGTGGTGTAACTTCAGATGCAGTTGATGTTTTCTCTGGCAGAGAGCGATGATGAGTTTTTCTTATATGCGGATGATGTTTACGATGATGGATTTTCCTCGTGTGAGGCTGTTTTCTGAAGGAGGGGATGCCGAGTTCAAGGGTCACGCTAGCTTTGGCTTTGTCTTTAATCGCTTTGTAGGCTTTCCTCTAAATATAGATATGCATCATCGTTATATGAGTAACCACTAGTGTTATGATCCATAGCATCTTTGAAGTGGTTTTCTGTTTGTATTGGTCATTATTTTAACTCCCCGGCGTTTTGGACGCTGAACTCTGAGTGTTAATCTCTAAAAAAACACAAGGAAGTGAGACCGATAGCTCTGAATAACAATAAGTCAGTGGCAGTGTTTATATTTCTAGCATTTAAATGTTTCATTGTGAATAATTATTGTAATAAATAGCCTAATCGTTATAAAATTGGATATCCTGCCTATTTATTTTGCCTGCTAGAGAGCACAAAGGCTTTGCTCCAGCAGTCAGCGGTGAAATAATGATTCATGCCACATTCAGGTCAAGCACTGTATTGTGAGCGCTCTGTCCACATTAGCTCGACGGAGTATGCGTGCTTTGAATTGCTGAGCAAATATTGTTGTCCTTAAAACCTTCAAGTTTGCTGTCGAGTGAAATCGAAATTATCTTTGCTTTCTTTTGATGTGAATGTTTCCAGAGTGTTCTTCTCTTGAAAGCGTCCTCTTCTCCTCTTTCCTCAGGCGTTGGACCAGGACCGAACCTCCCTGCAGAAGGTCAAGAAATCAGTGAAGGCCATCTACAGCTCAGGACAAGGTGAGACTGTCTGTTTCTAAATGTATCAGGCCTGAATGTGCTTTAGCTGATGGCTGGGTACGTACTCACAACCCCAGCAGCCCAGGATTTCTCAAACATCTTTAATAAATGAGGATTTTTTTTTTTTAGTCTGGAACATTGCCGTTTGCTGGACAGATGTTTTGTGTGTTTTCCGGCTGTCCCAGAAACCAACACCTGAGTTTGTTTTCCTCGTTGCTGTGACATGGATCCTCAGTAATTTTCCACTGAATACCATTGAGAGCAGCCTCCTCCCTGTAAATTGACAGTTTCAGATGTTTGTCCCACAGAAAAGTGTGTTTATTCTCCACAGAAAACGCAGTTTACCTTAGTCCCATTGTGGTTCTTTGGATGAGAAACTCCTCAAAACAACTGGAACAACTGTCACGTCGAGTGTCTAATAAGTTAGCTCCTACTGTGGCTACAATAGTAAATTACTCTGGTTAGATCTAGTTATGGTGACAGAAATACTGTAAGCAATCTAAGAATAGAAATAAGAATGGGATGTTTGTGCATCTTGCAGCTGTAATGAATAGTTAGAGTCGGGGCCGAAGCCAGGATTTTATAAACACAGATGTCATCACGACACACACAATCCTCCTAAAACTAAAGTCAGTTTAAGTTATAATCTCAAAGCTGTCAGTCCTGGTTGAATGGGCGACACCTGTGGTCACCGGTGGGAACAGCAAACAATCCAAGAGCAGCTACTTTGTTAGAAATATAACAAAAGAAGACGAGATTGGGGAATAACGAACCTTTTTGCCTCGTGTTTGAGCGGCTGTGATTTGACTTCATGCTGCATTTGTAGCAGCAGTATAGAGCGGCAACGATTAACTAGTCAGTTGTCAACTATTAAATTAACCAACAATTATTTTGATAATCGATTAACCAGTTTGAGTCATTTTTTTTAAAGAAAAAAAAGTCAAAATTCTCTGATTTCAGCTTCTGGTTTCTTTACTTTTCTGTGACAGTGAATGTCTTTGAGCTGCAGAACACATTTTTCACCTTTTATCAACCAAACAACTAATTGATTTATCGACACAATAATCAGCAGATTACTCAACAATTAAAATTATCGTTGCAGCCCAACTCTCATATATAATGTACTGTGGAAAACATATTTAGCAATAATTTAATTAGGAATTTTAATTTGCCTTACGGCATTTTTCACCACTTTTTGACATTTTATAGACCAAACAATTAATTGATTAATCGAGAAAATAATCAACAGAATTATTGACAATAAATGTAATCGCTAGTTTCATCCATAATAGTGAAGCTGGATTAAATGCTGCATCGTTTCCTGTGAGCCATCCTGTGCTTAGGGAGGTAATTAAATCCATTGCAGGAACTCCGCCACTACTAAACCTGCTACATTATCTGGAGAGATAATTAGGGATGCATTGGATTTCGGGCCAATACTGACTTAAATAGCGGGATATTGGTGACAATGGAGCTGATCTGGTCTGATCTATATACTAAACTATATACATTATATACCAGAATTTTAATTCCTGTTTTGACCAATTTGTTGCTGTATTAAAAAGGTTTACATTTTAATTGTAATTAATATTAAATAATTCCTATTTATTTGGAAGATTTTTGCCAAGTTTCTGCTGTACCTTTTATTATTATTTTCTGCTATTATTTTGATAATAAATACCAATTCAGTCATCATTTATATCGATGTATTTGATTTATACAGAGTTAGGAGAGCGACTGAAAAGTCAGATCTGTCCATCCCTAGAGATAACCACTGAAATTAAATACATTAAATAGCTGTTGGCTCACAGCAAGAGGCTTGCAGGTTCAAATCTGGGTTGGGACCCTACTGTGTGGAGTTTGCATGTTCTCCCAGTGTTAGCGTGAGTTTTCTCCGGGTTCTCCGGCTTCCTCCCACAGTCCAAAGACATGCAGGTTAATTGAGGACTCTAAATTGCCTATGGGTGTGAATGTGAGCTTGAATGGTTGTCTGTCTCTATGTGTGAGTCCTGTGATGGACTGGCGACTTGTCCAGGGTGAACCCCGCCTTCACTCGATGCCAGCTGGGATCGGCTCCAGCCCCCCCACGACCCCTAACGGGATAAGCGGTTGCAGATGGATGAATGAATGGATGTTGCAGAAAAAATGCTGATTTTAAATGGTATCAAAATGGGGCTTGTTTCCTGGAACAGTGTTGCCAGGTCAGATTGACAGTTTCCAGCGCAATCACAACTTAAAACCTGCACAATTCAATAAAAAAAAAAAAAAACAGCCCAATCTGGCAACACTGGTAGAGAAATACTGGAGCCTATAAATACACACTCGCCGGCCACATAATTCCTCAGAGATTTTGGGCCATATTGATAGCAGACATGATAGCATCACGCAGCTGCTGCAGATTTGTCGGCTATGATGCGGATCTCCCGTTTCACCACATCCCAAAGGTGCTCTATTGGATTGAGATCTGGTGACAGTGGAAACCATTGGAGTACAGTGAACTCATCGTCATGTTCAAGAAACCAGTTTGAGATGATCTGAGCTTTGTGACATGGTGCATTATCCTGCTGGAAGTAGCCATCAGAAGATGGTACACTGTGGCCATAAAGGGACGGACATGGTCAGCAACAATACTCAGGTAGGCTGCAGCATTTAAATGTTGCTCAGTTGGTACTAAGGGGCCAAAAGTGTGCTAAGAAAATATCCCCCACACCATTACACCACCACCAGCAGCCTGAACTGTTGAAACCAGGCAGGATGGATCCATGCTTTCATGTTGTTTACGCCACATTGTGACCCTGCTATCTGAATGTTGCAGCTGAAATCCAGACTCGTCAGACCAGGCGACGTTTTTCCAACCTTCTGTTGTCCAATTTTGGTGAACCTGTGTGAATTGTAGTCTCAGTTTCCTGTTCTTATCTGACAGGAACGGCACTCGGTGTGGTCTTCTGCTGCTGTAGCCCGTCTTCTTCAAGGTTCAACATGTTGTGCGTTCAGAGATGGTATTCTGCTTTCCTTGGTTGTAACGAGTGGTTATTTTAGTTACTGTTGCCTTTCTGTCATCTCCAACCAGTCTGCCCATTCTGCTCTGACCTCTCACATCAACAAGGCATTTTCGTCCACACAACTGGAGCTCACTGGATATTTTCTCTTTTTCGGACCGTTCTCTGTAAACCCTAGACATGGTTGTGTGTGAAAATCCCTGTTGATCAGCAGTTTCTGAAACACTCAGACAAACCTGTCTGGCACAAACAACCATGCCACGTTCACAGTCACTTAAATCCACTTTCTTCCCCATTCTGATGCTTGGTTTGAACTTCAGCAAGTTGACGTGACCACTTCTACATGCCTAAATGCACTGAGTTGTGGCCATGTGATTGGCTGATTAGCTATATTATATAGCTATATTAGCTATATGGGGCGGCAGTAGCTCAGTCTGTAGGGAGTTGGCTTGGGATCCGGAGGGTCACCGGTTCAAGTCCCGACATGGACCAAGAACTGAGCGTGAACTGGTAGCTGGAGAGGTGCCAGTTTACCTCTTGGGCACTGCCGAGGTGCCCCTGAGCAAGGCACCAAACCCCCAACTGCTCAGGGCGCTTGTCAGGAGCAGCCCCCTCACTCTGACATCTCTCCAATTGTTGCATGTATATGGACCTGTTTGTGCATGTGTGTGTATAAGTTAACAGAGTGAAAAAATTGAATTTCCCCTTGCGGGACTAATAAAGGACTATCTTCTTCTTCTTCTTCTTATTTGTGTTAACAAGCAATTGAACAAGTGTACCTAATTATGTGGCTGGTGGGTGTATATTTTTTGTTGGCCGCTAATACACCCATCATGTGTAGGTTTTTTAATTGTATAATGTAAAATTAAAAAAAATCCCAGAAGAAATATTGAAAAGAAATAAAAGTCAAAGAAGAAAAATGCAAAACAATACAGAGGAAGTGGCCTGTTTGTCCTCAGTGGTAACCACAGGCCTGTTGGGACTGTATTTGTGTTTCCAGTATGATAAAAGTTCAAAATGGCTGCTGCAGCTCTACAGGGTGCTTGTCTCACCTGACCTTCCTCTCAGGACTCTTCCTCAGATTTGCCAGCATCCCTCCCCTTTCCATCTCTCACTTAACGACAAGGACAGATGGATGCTGCCGTTTGAGCGACGGCTCCCGCAGAGCCTCACAGACCTGGAGAACCACACATCTTGTTTTGCTGACATTTGCTGCGTATAAAGATGACTTATCATAGGCAAAATGTTTAAAACAAAGTCTCTCTGGAGCAGCACTGGTCATGGAAATCAGGGGTTAAGGTCACACATGTCTGTTAGTGTATCACCGATGAAAGAAGAACTTTCCATTTTGGATCTGTTGACTATTTCTGCCACATCTGTGTTATTATGAGCATCAACGGAGATCTTAGAAGATTTACAAGCCTGTTTGCTTCAGGTGTTTTTGCCTCTGTTGCTGTTGACAACAAAGAATGGTAGAATAGTGCGTCACTGAAATATTTTCTTCAGCTCCTTTTCTTCAACTTTAATATCTTCCAGCATTAATAAGCCTTAGTTTTGTATATTCTCGTTTGGGTTATAAACGCTCTATAGCTGTTTCAACTGCTCGACTCGAGTCGACTCTACTCACTTTTGATAGCAGGTCCTTTTCTCTGTACAAAGTACTGAGGTTTGATACAGTCAACTGTTACCTTTGTGTACCTGCAGTTTTCCTCCATCAGGACGTGTCAAATACTGCAGGCCTTTATAGAAGCTTATCATGCTAATCGTCAGCCAGAGTTCAGGGCAGATAACCTGACCAGCATTTGCATTTGTTCTCTGTATCCAACACAGACCACGTCCAGAATGAGGAGAACTACGCTCAGGCTCTGGACAAATTCGGCAGCAACTTCATCAGCCGGGACAACCCCGACCTGGGGACGGCCTTCGTCAAGTTCTCCTCTCTCACCAAGGAGCTGTCTGCCCTGCTGAAGAACCTGGTGAGTTCAGCATGTCAACACCTCTAATGCCAGTAAAGTGAATACATACAGAGTGATCTGCATTTGTGCGTGTGATCGTCCTCACATGACAGAAAGAGGAAAATTCTCCAGAGTTTATTTTTTTTCTGCCTTCACTTCTATAAGTGGTTTAGGATTTGGGTTTAAGGTTAAGATTAGGATTAAGGCTGAGGTTGGCCGTGTAGTGGAGAAGTTGAAAAGGTTACTGATGAATATAGTCATCACAAATGTAATGATACAGATTCATCAATCTCTACATTTTTTAAAAACTGCATAAAATTCGCAGACATAGTGAGACCCGTCGTCCCAGTCGGACTCGGCTATGTCTACCTCCGAGCTGTGTTTTTTCTCCCGTCGAGGCTCTTATCTGCCTGCTGTGGATTTCCCCTGACGTTTCTGTTGAATAATGTGTCCTGTTTGAATCCTGTGTGAGTGATTGTTGTTGGAAGAAGAGCCAGTCCCAGCTCTTTGCCTCTCTTCCTGTGTGGCTGACAGCGAGATTAGACTCCATAAATACACTTGGCAGCACCGGGAACAACCGTGTGTGAGTGTGTGTCCATAAACCTTCCTAAATCACCCACCTGTTGGCGCTACCTACATATTGCAGGACAGTGAAATTATCTCCATTCATTCGTCTTTCTCTCTTGACGCTCGTCTTTTTCCATTTTGAGTATTTTATTGAGAGAGACTTCAATAACTGCACCCTGAGGGCTGCTGGTATGTGCGTGCGCTACAAATGAGAATTGATGAATAGTGCTTGTCCTAGATGTCCTACATGTGTTATCGGCTTATATTTTTTTAATAGACAAATTTGGCCAGCTTTTCATCATCTTTCGCATACTAGAATCATACATAAACCGAGGCCGCTTCCAGGATGGGCAGTTTGAGCACGCCGGCAGCCAGCCAGTAGAGGATTGATTCTGACGTTGGCCATATGCAAGACAGGCACTTAAGAAGCACATTACCACCCATTAAGCGCTGTTTACTTCCTTGACCGCCGCTGTGTGTCTGTGTGGACTTGGCTAACAACAACAGGGTCTTAAATGCTTAGTACTGTTGTAAATGACCTTGCTGATCCTAATGGTTAGAGCTGCTGAGCATAACTGTGGCAACATGAGCTGTTGGCAACAAGCTTTTGCTAATTCTTCAATAAACTAACTTGCACTTTTGCTATTATTTCTTCAGCAAGCAGCAGCATGAATGTGTTGATGCACTGCGCTGTAGGTTAAAGGATAAGGCCGGCGTTATTCTGTATTTTATTATGGTCAAAAAATCCTGGAAATAATCTCCCCTTCCTTATCTGCATTACTCAAAACCAAGTCCATTCATTCACACTAGAGACATAATTTTTTTAAGCTGCTTTAATCACTATTTCTATATTAACAACATACCAAAGGACCTTGTGGAAGGGGTGGCTTGACTCTGCAGCTCCCCTCACCAATACGGAAGCATTGTGTTGTCTTTCAGCTCATTGTTTTGGTTTTATGACAAGTTTTGGTTCACTCTCACTGCTCATTGTGTTCAGCAGCAGCAGGCAGCTGTTTGCAGCTGGAAAGCTCTGTTAATATTCAGCGGATGTGACCTGTCCATCACCAAACTGCAGACAGACCAAGTTAGCGACTAGATAGTGAACTTAGTGGAGCATTTAGCAGCTAAAGAGCCAGATATTTCCCTTCGGAGGTGGTGGAGACCAAAAAGAGAGCTGGAAAAGAGAAGTGAATATTGGATGTCATGTGACCGGAAGTAAAATTCTCAAATGAATGTTCCTGTTGCTCGGTAATTGCTGGATGTGTTTGCCAACATATTTGCCATAGCATCTTTATAAGGTGATATTATGTCAGTGTTGTGTTTACTACTTGTTATTCTGGCCCTAAGTGGTCCAAAACAATCAGTCAAAGCTTCAATAGGCAGAAAGTTTTGGCATCATTGGGCAAAACTTCCATAACAAGCCTTCAGCATATTGTAATTAAATGATTAATTATTATTATTAATTATTGTTCTGAGAGAAAACTAGACCTCTGCACCTCCTCGTGGCTGTTTTCAGGCTTTAAAAACAATCTAGCCCGTGACGGGAGTCTTTGACCGATCACAGGTCATTACAGAGAGAGCGTTCTTATTGGCTGTGCTCCAGTTGGTGGGCGGTGCTTGGTATTTCCTCAGCCCATCTCAACATGGCTGCCAGGTCACAAATGTTGTCATTTTACAGTGAAACAGTAACTACAAGATGTTTCTGAAAAAATTTGAGGGGAAAAAATAGTCATTACAGTTACAGAATATTGATTATTTGATCAGCGCTGCCTAGTTTGAGTTCGCAAGTGATTGACTCGTGGCTCTCAAAGACAGCAGCCTCAAGCTCGGCTCTGATTGGTTGTTTTCCTTCGTTTTGTGAAATCTTGCAGATGCCATTAAGACCACTGGAGGATGCAGAGGCACATGATTTTTTTTTTCTCAGATTACCTGTCTCACGCACTACTGTCAGGATATAGTGATCGTTTTATAAAAATAACTTTTAGTCACGTTTCTACCCACTGCAGCTTTAATGTTGCTTTAAAGTTACTATGAGAAACTTTAAACTGGTTATAAAAGTCTCAATTTAATACTGATACTCTCTATATGACCCACATAAGTCAACGAGACCATCATTGAGAATATTGGCTGATTCTATATAGCAATTCTTCAGGTCCAATTCCCCACGAAATCAGATGAAACAATTTATGGCATGACGATTCACCAGCAACTCCTTCAGCCTCAGCTCAGACTCCAGCAGGGCTTCTGCCAGCGAACAGCCTCACATCCGGCTGCCGCCCTCAATCTGCAATCAGAGATCTGGCAGGAGGTGGAGGGTTCCCCCCTGGGAGCCAACACCGACACCACGCAGCTGGAGACCCAGGCTGCATTTGCTGGGCCTGCTGGAGGGAAGGGAGGCACGGCAGAACCAGAACTAGGATTGCGTGGCTGTCAGTCCCTGCTGCAGTAAAGTGAGAGGTTTTCTGAAGGGACTTCTGTCCATGGGGAACGCCACAATCAACACGGAATGAAAGTTCCTCAGTGAAACTTTAAAAAGGGGTCACAACCTTTTCATTTCCATCCTGTTTCTAGGGCAACAGCTTTGGTCCAAGTTCACTTCCTGTCAAATACTGCTTTAATAAACATTGCAACAGGAAATACAAACAGGAATACGTAGCGCATTTTTTGGGTACTACTTTGAGCTGCGGATAAATACACATTTGGTGCTGTAGTGAGCATTCAGGGCAGCAGGACGGTGTGTATGGAAATGACTTTAAATACAGTACCAGTGTTCATCATAATGCAGGAACGTGTCACCCAGTGCAACAATGCAGATCGCTGATGTGTTTTTAGTATTTTTTGGCACAAAGTAATGAGTTTTATGAAGCTTCAGCTACACAGATAATACTTGTGTGTAAGATCAGTTCAGCCTTATCATATAAAAATCTGTGTTCTGATACGTTAGCTATGTGTTCTCGTGACAGCAGCTACATTATAACCCCTGTGTGTCCTCTTACAGCTCCAGAGCCTCAGCCACAATGTGATCTTCACTCTGGACTCGCTGCTGAAGGGCGATTTGAAAGGCGTGAAGGGGGTAAGATTTACTGTAACAGTTTCTCTTCCTGACATTTTTTTTTCTCTCTCTTGATTCTTCCGCCCCCTCCACATGACACATCCTAGCAGCAGGGCAGGGAAAATAGATGCTTCATCAGCACATCTCTCTATTAACCTCTATGTCGAGTGTAAGCCAGAAGAGTCGGGTGAGAGCTCTCTGTTTAAAAGCTCACATTGTAAATCTTGCAGAAGTAAACACTGCCTTTGTGTCGTGCTTGAGGCGAGTGGCGACTAACTGGGTCATGAACTGTTGATGTTCGGGGTACAAAGAAGGCGTGGCTGCTCGCTAGCCGTCCAGGGCATAAATCGTGAGCGGAAAGAGGCATTTGTTGGAACTCTGGTAGCGATCTAACTCTGCAAATAACTCCGTCCCCGCGGTGACCTCTTTGAGTGCTGATGCTTGTCCTCCTGTGTTCCTGCAGGACATAAAGAAGCCCTTCGACAAAGCATGGAAAGACTACGAGGCCAAGTTGTAAGTAGATAATTAAAGTTGTGATATTGCATGTTTGCACCACCTACCTCATTATAAAGTTCTGAATAACGGATCAAACACTGTTGGTAATGTGCTGCAATATTGTATGCACCCTCCAGAAGATGTTGCACACGTTGCAGAGCAACAAACGTACATGAATGATGTAAAAACAGACGAGTTCAGTAATTGTCCTTTCCTGTGTCAGTACAAAGATCGAGAAGGAGAAGCGAGAGCATGCCAAGCAACATGGCATGATCCGCACTGAGATCACCGGGGCTGAGATCGCCGAGGAGATGGAGAAGGAGCGGCGTCTCTTCCAGCTCCAGATGTGCGAGGTAGGTTGTAAAATGAAGCTACAGCCCAGCAGTTAGCCAGGTCCTGTAATGAGCAGGTCACAGGTTAAATCCCCACAACACAGCATTGTGTGTCTTTCGTTTGTAAATCATTTGAGATAAAAATTCCTATGTTGCGGTAGGTTGTGGTCTGCAGCCTCGTCATTCATTTCAATGAGACAAGGGGCTCTTCTCATTTCTCAATGTGCCTCCTCGTCTCCTCGATCCTTTGGCTCATGACCTGGAAATCAATCTCAGCGCTCCATCTTAGAACATCCCAATTTGTAAAATGCATCACAAGGAGCCAGGAGGCTTGCCTATAAGTAAGGATCCACCAGTGTCTACTTTCGGCACCCATGATGTATAAATGAGGTGTGATAATGACCAGCTGATGCAGCCGTGAACGAATATGGCGTGGTGACGTTGTGCACCCGCTAAAACTTTAACAACGTTAAATATGGCGTGGTGACATTGCTTTAAAACAAAGGCTCCGGGGGAAGGATATCTCATTTAGTTTCTTTCTTTGGGCCTGCTGAAGCTCATTGGGTTTAGCGGGTCGTCCTTTAACCACAAGGTTGGTGGTTCCATCTCCTGTCCTTGAGCGAGACACTGAACCCCAAGTTGCTCCCTGGGTGCTTTGCAGCAGCCCACTGCTCCTAAATGCTTAGGATGGGTTAAATGCAGAGGTCAAATTTCATGTATGTACCTGTATGTATATGGTGGTTGTAACAAAGTTAAAGGCTTTTTGCCTTGACTCCTCTCTCCTTGCATCTCTTCCTCACCTCCTCCACTCACATCTCCTGTGAGAGTGACTAAAGGTCTTTACACAGCGGGGGGGCTGTGACGAATGCATGACACAAAAATGCAAAATACCGAACTGCGAATGTCGAGGTCTTTTATTGTTAAAGAAAAGAAAGAAAAGAAGGATCTGGTCTGTGCTGCCTTCGTCAACCTTCGCCCATGTTGGTTTGGGCTACGTTGCCTCTGTGTTGTTGTTTCATAAATAATGTGCAACTCAACCCGTTCTGCACAACTTTATTGGCTGATGCTTTTATTTGCGTTGTAAAGCTCAGAAAAATCAACCTTGTTCTGGAAAATAGTATGCTGATTTTTGGCCACGTAATATTCACGTTCTGTGTGCACGTGAATATTAACCTACTCTGCACTTTACGAACTTTTTTTTTTAACATTGATATGATCATTTGTATGGCTGGATGTCATTTATTCTAACTTTCTCTGTGCGTTTGATTCTGAAAGCATTATTTCCTCTCTAAAGGCAGAAGTTCTTGTGATATTCTCCAATTCCAACAGTTCGAAAAAATATTTTGATGTCTGAATTAATCATATGAAAACATTGCTGATGTGTATGTGAGGAGAGGAGGCAAGGAAATGAATCAAGGATGTACAAATTGGGAAAAGAGAAAGGCCCAAGGGCTCTGGCAAACCAGTCAAACTCTTCTTAACTTTTATGTAACGTCTGCTGTTTCTGGTAGATTACTTTTCTCTTTTCTTCTTTCTTTTCAATTATTCTGACATTTTGTCGCTGTTGTTAGATGGTTAAAATAGAGATATTTGATAGATTTTCATCATGATAACCTTCCAGATTTGTCAGATGCTGTCATTTCGTACTATAAATCACTGTGTAGTATCTTATTGTTTGATAAGCCTTCAAACTCACTGGTCTGTCACCCAAAACTGGCCTCCTTGGATCGTATTTCATCTTTTTCTTGGTACCCGTAGCAACACAAACCCACCAACGCAGCTCTATTTTTGGTTTGAACACCCACTTATTAAAATCCTATATGTATATGTATGTAAAGTCTTCTCTACTAGCTGCACTTAAAGGAGATTTTAAGCTTCAGTTGACTTTTTCTCTCAGATGATTTGAATAATTTATACAATATATTTAACAGTGGTGCAGCGCCACATGTAGGGATTCCAGCAGCCCCCAAAAGATACAGCTGCACCTACATTAATTCATGAACAAGGTATGTACAACTGTCTGCTTCAGACTGAAACTGCTTGTTACATGATTTAGAAAATATAACGCTAAACATCTGAGAAAATGTAATGAGCATCAGTGAGATATTAGAGCAGCTCCTACTAAACTGTTTGTCTATAAGTGTTTTCAGATGTTCCTCTGGTTCACTAAACTTGTTTGCTTCTAAGCATGTTGTGACACAGTTTGAACCCTCTTTGATATTAACGCTCAAAGCTTAATGCTTAAAGAAATCTGACAGCTCGAATTAAGTGTAAAACAAATGTGAGTTCTTAATGTGCCCGAGAGAGTCAGAACAAACTGTTAGAGCTCACTCTGCGCTGCCAGAAACCTCTCTAGTGGTGGGTGGTGACGCCTACGCCTTGTTCACTGTTTTATCCTGTTTCTTTTTTTTTTTTTTACTCAAATTACATAATGGACCAATGGCTGTTGCACTGCTGTTGATTGTGTGAATTATTCAGTACAGAACTAGCTGCAGTCCTTTTGTGCCCTGCATTGCTGATCCGCCGTTGTCTCAAAGGGCCTCTGAGGTGTTTCCTTGACCGCATTTCCCACCTGTGTTCACACTTCTTATTCTGCTACAGACTTACAGAAACAGCTTTTAGTTAAGAGAGAAAGAGATAGGATTTTTCACAATATGGGTTAACCAATTTAAGGAATCCTGTCTTACCACAGGTTAGAAAATCCTGAATACTCAAACCAACATTATCAACCTTTAAGTCAAGTTACCTAGCAACAGGTGCAACTTATCTCATCTCGCATCTCAAGCTAAACAGCTGTTTTTCTCATTCAAAAGAAGATCAACCTTTATTAGTCCCAATAGGGGAAATTAAATTTACTTTTTTTTTTACACACACAAAAACAAAAAAAGGAACAAAAAAAAAGGAAAAAAGGGAGGAAGGAGGGGGGGGGGGGGGGCGCGAGAAGAGGGCGGGGGGGGGGGGGGGGTGGGGGCCTTGCTAGGGGAAGTGGGGAGGGGCCAAGGGGGAAAACTGCCCCCCCCCCACCAACATTACACACTAGCTCTTGGTCCAGGTGGGACTGAACGGGCCCCCCCCAACCAACTCCAAGCCCAATGGAGCAGCAACAATGACGGGCACTTAACTTCAAGACAGATGTGTTAGAGGTGTTGGTAATCTGTAGTGAAATTTACAACAACACTAACTCAGGAGATAAACTGTTTCCGCTGTATCCTGCATGCAACAGAGCGTTGGTGCTATCAAAAAGAAAATAAGTACACTGCCAAATGATACAAACAGGACGGCAAAGAAAGGCAGCATGTTCAAAGAGCAGAAGAAAGGTTGTGGAAAAGTGAAAGTTAGGACACCGTAACAGTTATGCTAAAGTTAGGAGAGTTTATTTAAGATTTTGCTATGTTTGGGTGCTTTTTAATGCACTTTTTCTATCTTAAGTTCAGTCTTTATTGATCCCCTGTGGGGAAATTCAGTTTTTTCACTCTGGTGGTATTTTTTTTTTTTTTTTTTTTTACACACCGACTGGAAATACATACATGCACAAACAGGACCTATATACATGCATTAATAGAGAGATGTCAGAGAAAGGGGTTGCCCCTGACAAGCTGAGCGGTTGAGCCGCCCCTTAAATCAGGTCCTAACCCTAATTGCCACGGTTACCAAAACAGTTAGATAGGAAGATAGGAAGAAGCCTCAGGTGTTTAATTAAGTCAGATTTATGTTATAATGTTTTCTAGAAAGTGCTAAACATGAAACAAGGGGAACAGATAAGAATAAAATCGTCTGAATCAGGACTAGCAGCAATTACAGTGCTTTGAGCTAAGTGCTAACATCAACATGCTCACGCTGACAGTGCTAACATGCTGATGTTTTGCAGATGTATTTTCTTGGTTTGGGCTGCACGGTGCTGCAGTGGTTAGCACTCTCGCCTCACAGCAAGAGGGTCACAGGTTTGAATCCGGCTTGGGACTCTTCTGTGTGGAGTTTGCATGTTCTCCCCGTGTAAGCGTGGGTTTTCTCCGGGTACTTCGGCTTCCTCCCACAGTCCAAAGACATGCAACTGGAGTTACTCCAGTTACCCAGTTACCCGTTGTCCTACTTTTATTTGGTTTTGGAGGATGTAAACATGTATAGAGTCTGCCACGGTTTACAGCTTAAGTACAGTATGTTGAATCAACTGTTCCTTTTTGAATGTTCATACAACAATTTGATTCTATAGAAAACGTTTATTTAGTTATTAGTAACTTTTTTCTATGATTTCTAAATGGATTTATGGAGGTTTGTCTCAGTGAATCTAAAGATATGTGTATCATATTCAAGCAATAATACCAGCCTGTCCCTCACTCAGTATCTTTACCTTCTCCCTCTTCATCTGTCTGTTTGAAAACCCCTCCTGGTATAATAACATTAAAAGCTGTCTTAGTTTCAGAAACATGGCCGAAATCAAATAATTTAAGTCAGGCATTAAAGTGTGAACCTGAAAGTTTTTTTTTCACGATTTCAGAAGATATTCTCAACAGTCACTGTAGCCCGTTGGCTATTTTTCGTAGCCGCCTCCAGTTGATGCCGGATGCCAAAACTGAGTTGTGGCTCCCACATTATATCAGCACTGGCTTCCTCTTTCATTGGCTGCCTGAAGTCCTTATATGAATTTAAGTGTTGAATCATCTTCTGCAGAGCTTTGTACATTTGTGCTCTGACCTACAGTGCGATGCTGATTTGTAGTGTCCTCGTAGGACTGCAGGAGTCCTCTGAACAGTGTCTGTTGGTTGTTCCAGGATAGAAACTTCAAACAAAAGGCCTTTGTGGTTATGGCCACTTATTACTGAAGCAGCCTCACTGTAAACGGTAGTTAGATGACTCTGTGGTTTGAGAAATGCACACTATTATAAGAGCATAATTGACTGTATGAAGCGATAGCTTCAAGCCAAGTGAAGTTCAGAGCTGCAAGTTTTGTTAGGTTTTTTAGGAGTTTGTTATTATATCTTAGTATTGTGCCATATGACAGTACACACTGACAAAATATACATTAGTAATTTGTCTTTACTTTAATATCTTTGGTTGAATTTGGCTGTCATAACCACGAATCAATTGACTACTTTCTGATAATATTTTTATTATTAATTATTAAGTCCTGTGTTGTTACTTTATGCATAAGCAGCTCACTTGATTTTCTAGAAAATATACTACTATACTGTACTTTAACCAGCAGCCCATGGGCCAGGACAGACACACCTTACCTATACAGAATTATTTATAGGATCAATGGAAGTAAATTAATATACGGTAACCTTTCCACAGGAGCAGCTTTGCATATTTATTGGACATTTTGTCATTTTCCCCTTTTAGTGCCTTTGCAAAATTTCCAAAAAGCACATAAACAGCCTGTATCATATTATCAGTAATGTAATCTTGAGCCTAACCAACTAAAGTGTTTATATTAAAGATGGTTCATTATAATAAAAGCACTTTGTTTGTATCTGCATCCACATTTTGTTGTTTTGAAATGTAAAAAAATGGAGTTTGCCCTCAAATCAAGCACTTCCATCTCGATATGATATTATTTGAAGATATTTTGGTAACACTCTATCTGAAGGTCATTTCTATAATGCATTATAAGGTCATTCAGACATTTATAAGACTTTATATAACTCTTAATAAATGTTTATAATCATGCATGACAACTTATGATAAGGTTATATAAGTGGTGGACATAATCAGAATCAGAAGTACTTTATTGATCTTTATTGATGGTTGAATTTGGGATGTTACAGTTGCTGTAATACAAACATTAACAAATGTAAGAAAATATAAATCAAACACTATGTAACATTTAAATTATGAACATAATGCTAAAATAATAAGAAATGAGAACATGAAATGTGTACAAACATGCATTGAAGATATACAATATAACATACAGTATAACCAAAGTGCAAATAAGTAATTGCAAAATGGATGTAATGTATTATAGGTTCAACATATATAATGCTTTATACCTCCGTGCCGTGTTATGACCCCAAAGACTATAACATTTAAGAGCTGGAACAGTGACTGCAACTGTTTTGGTAATCAATCAACCATTTGAGTCAAAAATACTTTCATATGTGAGGATTTGATTCATTTTTTTGCCATTTTTGGCAGTAAACTTTAGATCTTCAGGCTCTGCGGACAAGAAAATACAAGAAAATACCTAAATTGTTTCGGGCTTTTTTCACTATTTTTTGACATTTCCTAACTAACTCCTGAATTTCCCTTAATTCATTCGGGGATTAATAAAGGTTCATCTTATCTTATCTTAACTACAAATATCACTAATTAATCAAGAAAAGAGTTGGCAGACTAATTATAGCAGCCAGTTGCAGCCTCAGAATGTGAACAGTTTTAGTGCTGGACAGTATTTGATATTTGCTCATTGTGTAGGACTTGGATATTTATTTTTTTGTTCTATTAACCCCTCGGGATTGCATAAAACACATCAAATCTTTAATTAAACTGACTGAAGCTTCAAATATTCACAGTTCACCGAATCTCCAGAGCCCAAAATATGGTGTCAGTCTTAAACAGTACTGATGCTGCAATGTAAATGGAAGACTTTATCTAGTTCTTATGTGAAGCAATTGTTTAATCGGACCTTGGTTTGTGTTGTGTAATTGACAAAGTCATGTGATGTATCTGTATTTTATAAGGTGCTCTGCCAATAAAAAGAGGAGGCAGAATAATCACACACATCAGAGATGACTGGAAACACCAGCGTTGCTGCTGCTGCTGTTGTGCGAGGCAGTTGCTGCAGTCAGTGGTACAATCTGTTCATCCCACTTAACCTCATTTCTCTCCATGTGCGTGCACTCTCTCGCTCCCTCCCTCCCTCCCTCTCCCCGCGTTACTCAATCACCAGATTACAGGATGCTCTCACTCTCTCGCCCTTTTCATCCCCGCGCTGCCAGTGAAGGAGTGCAGAAAGGCAGGGCTCAGCAGGCTGCATTATGTCCCGCTCAGACACGGCAGCAGCGTTAGCGAGCGATGACGCTCATTCACACAAAAGAGTCCAAACACGCTCATGATGCGGCAGCGGCGCTCTCCAAAACACTGAACCCACACGGGGCTCAGACAAAATGTGGATAATCTCCCGTCCAACAGGCGCTGTCAGCCAGACAAAGGGACGACACATGCATGCATACACACGCATACATGCACATACACATGCACTCAAGCGTGTGCTAACACACATGCATCCATGCACGTGATCTAAGGAGCAAATTGAAACTGTATGATGGCATCAGAAAGCTTTGTGTTGTATATTAAATACTGATGTGGAGCTGAAAGTGGTCTGTAGCCGTTTGTAAATCTCTGTGGATTGGCATGCTGCGGGATTAGCTCAGATTATTTTGGTTTGGTGGGAGCCCTGACTGAAGACATTTGTTTTGAATCCAGACTGAGTCTACAAAGCACTTCCTCTGGAGGCTATTCTCTTTTTTTATGATGCTAATGTAAAATATTTCCCATCATCTTTTTGAAACTTTATTCAGATGAAGGCAGATGGGATGGTATTCTTTTGTACTGTGAGTGTGTTTACCAGTCTGTTCCCCACTCCCACAGTGTCAAAGCAGCCTTGGCTCGTACATCAAAGCCTTCATAAAGCACTCAGACGCGATTATCATAATGCAAAGTCTTCATACTCTAAGTGTCCGCGGCGAAGCAGAAGTCTTTATTCTGTGTGTAGCAGCTCTGCCACGTTATACCTCATTAAACCAAAAAAAATCCCTTAAACGCACCCTGAATTTCAACTCCTGGCTGAACTCTGCACCTCTCTTTGCTTTGCAGTACCTGATCAAAGTAAATGAGATCAAGACCAAGAAAGGAGTGGACCTCCTCCAGAACCTGATTAAGTATTACCACGCACAGTGCAAGTAAGTACCACCATAATCCCCCTGAACCCCAATGTGTGCATCACACCCACTGAGAGATGCATTTCACAAAAAAAAATGGTCTCTCTCCTCCTTTGCGGTTCTTGACGTCAATTCCCTATCTCCTATATGATTCACACTCATATATATAGCTCTCATAAATATGCACAGGTCATCATACAGATGTGTTCTGACAGCTGTGGGGTTTGGTGGGTAAATAAGTGGGCGCTCTCCGTGCCAGAACCGCAGCGCACATCGGCATGTGACAGAATGACACATTTTCTCTCAGCGTTGCTAGGTCCTGTCATAACACTGGCACAAAACAATATACTTCCCCGCTGTTTAATCTGTTCAACCTGGGCGTTGATGGATTGAAAAGCTGCAGCTGTGGTGATGGATTAGGAGCAAAAAAAAGCAATCGATGGAGAGCTGAGGGATGAGGGTGACTGCTCGCAGCCCAAATGAGAAAACTGTTTGTGTTGATTTTTACCATCTGAACTACTTCGCTGAACAAAATAAAGTAATTAAAGGGAAATGTGGCGGCCTGGCCCAGGGAAACTCCTGGAAGAACAACACTGAGTCTGTTCAAAATTGCATACTAACATACTATTGAAACTAAGTATGACGTAAAACTAAGTATTTAGTGTGTTACAACTGCATAGTATTTAGACTTAGTGTATGCAAGAAATGCCTGGATGTATACTAGTATTAGACATGAACATATTGGACACACCTAACCGCCCCAAAATGCATTGCGTCTCTTCAGACTGTCCAATGGCGGACTGCGAGGCAGACGTTTGTGATAATTAACAGTTGAATAACAAAAGTACGACTGATGCCGAGTGGCGTTAAGGAACAGTGTAGAGGAAGAGCCACAGAGCTCACATTTATTATGGATATGATGTATTTTACCAATAAATTAAATAATACCTTTAAAGTAAATGGAAAATATTAGATTGAGTAGTAGAGTTAATGCTGATTTACATTTGTGATAAGATAAGCTGATAAGCTCAGACTAGAGCTGCAACGATTAATCAATTAATCGATTAGTTTTTAGTTAATCAGTTTGAGTAATTTTTTTAAGGAAATAAAAGTCTAAATTCTCTGATTCCGGCTTCTTAAATGTGAATATTTTCTGGTTTCTTTACTCCCATATGACAGTAAACTGAATATCTTTGAGTTGTGGACAAACGAGACATTTGAGGACGTCATCTTGGGCTTCGGGAAACTGCATTTTTCACTCAGCTCAGACTTCTTTCTGAGCTTATTTGAGAAGTTTTTGCAAAGATCAGAGTCAGATGATCATTCTAGCTGGAGTCCATATTTCCCAAATCTCTGCAACATAGGTAACATGTTAGATAACCATAATGGTTGGTATACCAGGGTTTCCCATTAGATAATATGTATAAGTAACCATATAGTGCAGCAGAATATGTCGACCGAGGTGAGTCGTGATAGCTGCAGCATCAGTACTTTAACTCTACGTCCTGCCAGGTCTTCAGTACTCGAGGTGGAGAGCTGGATGTGGTGGGAGGAGAGATGTGGGATCCTCGCTGCACAGATTAAAAGAAAACAAGCTGAGGAGAGGTGTGACAGAGAAAGTAATGAGCAGAGGAAGGGAGAGGTGTAGAGAGGAGGAGGTCATTAGTGGTGATTTGCGGCTGCAGCGCTGCATCGAGGTGTGTAACGCTGACAGATCTGTGATGGATTTCAGGATGTGCTGAGCACCTCTGCAAATCTGCTGTGGACACGGCCAGCTACCATTTCTGTGCCAAGAGCCAGAGGCGCCAGAGCTATACATTAAACATAAACTGCACCAATCTCCTCTCCCTGTGTGACCTTCATAGTGGCCAAAAGCAGCACAGTGCAACACCTGACATTTGCAAAGCAGTATTTCCCGAAAATGGCTGACTTGTTTGTCATAGTGTGTTAATGTCAGTGAAATTCATGTGTATCTTCTGTTCTCCAGTTTCTTCCAAGATGGCTTGAAGACAGCGGATAAGCTGAAGCAGTACATCGAGAAGCTGGCAGCTGATCTCTACAATGTAAATACTCACGTCGTTACCTTTTCATCTCTTCACATGCTTTTAGTTTTCAGAGAATCAGAGCTCATCTGTGTTTGTGCACACACTTTGTGTTTACCTTTTATTCTTTCTGAATTAAACAAATAAATTTGAGGTCCACTTACTAGCTTTGTTTTTTAGCAGATGAATTTTGCTCATGTTGATGCAATAAAAGCTCTGGAAAACAGCTAGTGAGTGGACTTAAGTTGAGATTTTACTGCTTCCAAGGTCGAGGGTGAAGCTGCCCACTGTGTCCAAAATCATTCACTCATTTTAGTTCAGGGGCCACATACAGTCCAGTTTGATGTCCAGTGGGACAGTAAAATCACTGTGTAGTAGTACAAGTACATTCTGAAGATGATCACAAAAAAATCTAGTCCAAAATACAAATAGAAGTGCATTTAACTGCAACATTGGAAGTAATTATTATATTATTATTATTAATTAATTATTATAATTATTATATGGACTTAAAAAGTCATAAATTCAATTTAATATTTTATAACTTATTATGTCAAAATGTGGACATTATTTACTTATAATCTGGATTTAATTCCCATAAAAAAGTTATAAATGTGACAAAATACCTCAAAATTGAGCCCTGAAAAATGAAAATTAATTATCACATTAATTATGACTTTCTGTGATAATCACTAATAAATTTGACTTAATATCTCATCATTTTAGCTTTCCATGTCAAAATTCGGACTTATTTTAACTTAAATTTGGACTTAATTCTCGTTGAAAGTCATAAATATCACAAGGTATTTCAGAATTGTGCCTTGAAAAATAAAATCTCTATTTTCTGCAATTTTTACGCTTCGCAAAGTCATCCATTGGGCCGGATTGGACCCTTGGGCGGGCCGTTTCTGGCCCCCGGGTTGTATTTTTGACACCCTTGATGTAGAGGATTAGACTATACTGAGCTCATCTGCAAAATGAAAAAAACACTACTCAAGTCATTTTCTCTGCGCCGCTAATTACATCATTGCTGTTGCACGATTGTAAGTTATTTAGTGTAGCTGTGTCCCAGTGAAATACTGACAGTGACTTTAAATTCCCTCTGGAAAGCAGTGATGCGGCGTATACTGTATGTCTAGGGCTTTTATTGTGAAAGATTAGAATATCAGTGTGGGGGCAGTAAGTGTATTTTCCCAAATATATAAACACAGACTACTTTTGTGGCTGTTTGTGTTGTGATGCACTGCTCTGCTCACATTAAATATATAATTAAACAAACATTTATGTCTGTCACATGATGCCATTGGGCCCAAAAAGACTTTTTGTCGTAGACTTACACTGGGAAAGAGACGTCTGTAACTCAGCAGATCATTTTTAGGTGAATCAACATGCTCGGTTAGTGACTATCGTTGTCTTTTTACATGTACATACATAGGGTATAATAGTTATCACTGTTCAGACAGCAGCACGATGAAATGGGTATTTGCATGAGCCCCAAGAATAATGACTGGATAAAAGTGTCATTTTATATTATACGCATCACTTTAAGTTACTGCACGGAGAAAGTTCTGTTGTTCTCAGAATAGCAAACTTAGCACAAGCAAACTTTTGAGAAAGATGAGCCGACACTGGCTGCTGCTTTCTTATTTCCAGTACTGCTGTGTTTTCTCTTGGAGCAGCACTTTCATCTGCATATAATGCTCCTGCAGTTATTGTATGAGGGAAAGTAGCACATCTGCCGCAACTGTCATGATTCAGAATCTCCTGGAAACTAGTAAATAAATCCAAAGATGGCAACGCCTGGGAAAGTCAGACAGAAGGTCCTCACACTCCCATAAAACCTGACACTTAGGAGCTATCAGTAAATAGGCTGACTCCTGCTCTCTGTTTCTGGATCTAGCACCTTAAGAAGTTCAGGATGTGTCTTCTGACTGTTTGTTAATTCCTGGGAAAGTCACACAACTCACTATTAGTGTTGAGAGGTGTCAAAAAAGTATATTAAATAAAAAAGAGAAAGTTATGGGAAGTCAGCAAATTTATTTTGTGATGAAGAAGCTGATTTCAGTCTTGATGTTCACATTAGGCATTTTATTAGTGCAGTAAACCAGAGGTGGGACCAGGTCATCGTTTTCCAAGTCGCATTTAGTCTCAAGTCTTTACACTGAAGTCCCAAGTCAAGACTGACAAGTCCCAAGTCCTAAACTGAGTTTCAAGTCCTAAACAAGTCATAATACGCTCTTCACCAAATGAGATTGATAGACAGATAGACAGATGGATAGATAGATAGATAAGATGAGATAAGATAAGATAAGATAAGATAAAATAAGATGAACCTTTATTAATCCCCGGAGGGAAATTCGGGTGTCATAGCAGCATCAACAACAGATGAACCTATAGATAGATAGATAGATAGATAGATAGATACCTATAGATACCTATAGAAAGATAAATAGATACTTATGGATAGATAGATAGATAGATACCTATAGATAGATAGATAGATAGATAGATAGATAGATACCTATAGATAGTTAGATAGATAGATACCTATAGATACCTATAGAAAGATAAATAGATACTTATAGATAGATAGATACCTATGGATACCAATAGATACCTATAGAAAGATAAATAGATACTTACAGATAGATAGATAGATAGATACCTATAGATAGTTAGATAGATAGTTAGATAGATAGATAGATACCTATAGAAAGATCAATAGATACTTACAGATAGATAGATAGATAGATAGATAGATAGATAGATAGATAGATAGATACCTATAGATACCTATAGAAAGATAAATACCTATAGATACCTATAGAAAGATAAATAGATACTTATAGATAGATAGATACCTATAGATACCTATAGAAAGATCAATAGATACTTACAGATAGATAGATAGATAGATACCTATAGATAGATAGATAGATAGATACCTATAGATACCTATAGAAAGATAAATACCTATAGATACCTATAGAAAGATAAATAGATACTTATAGATAGATAAATACCTATAGATACCTATAGAAAGATAAATAGATACTTATAGATAGATAGAGACCTATAGATAGATAAATAGATAGATAGATAGTAAAGTCCAAGTCAAGTTGGATATGTTTGTCACATGACTTGGACTCGAGTCCACACATCTGTAATCAACATAAACACATCTGGTAATCTGTTTTTTCCTCAACTTTGCATTTGTTCTCGTCAGATCAAACAAACTCAGGACGAGGAGAAGAAGCAGCTGACTGCCCTGCGGGATCTGATCAAGTCCTCCCTCCAGCTGGACCAGAAGGAGGTAGGCAGCTCACATTCAGAGACACCAGCGCCAAGTTTAAACGTGTAGCAGGTGCAGTTCTTAACCAGGCCAGCCCAACGTCAGACCTGTAGGGCTAAAGCACAGAACCACGCAGATGTTAGAGACTGATGATTCGACACGTTTTTACCACGCGCCGTCTCTCACTCTGGCCGCTACCAGGTTTGGAGCTTGTCTCCTGCAGCACGGAGCGAGTGCCCAGTGCTGTACCATGCTGGTAGCCAGTGTGTGGTAGGCTTTGCTGGTGACCAGTGTTGTGCCTCACTGGCTGCTCAGTGGAGAGCCACTCACTGCTCGACTTTAACACCACATCTCCCGCACCCTTAAAAGGCTGCCAAACCCCAGATTTACTTACTCGAACAGCAAAAATAGTCCGCTGTGGCTGTATGTGTGTTTTCACACATTCGCTCTCTCAGTCCGCTGTTGCGCATGACACAGTCTTTCACATTTAATTTACACTTCCTGTAGCTCCTCTTGTCTATAGCACCTTCGGTAAGCACATCATTTAGAGAGTTAAACACACATGATTGTGGTTTTCGGGCGGCACCCTCTTTCACACCCTCCGCCTGCACCTGAGCTGGATCTTTCACACCTCTCCCCTCTATCTCCCTTCTTCTGCCTTCTGCTTGTCTGGAATCAAGTCTAGAAGAGTAAGTGCTGGTGCATGTTGAGCATGCTGTCTGTTCTGCTTGACAGTAGAGTGGATTGGCCCTTTAGAGGCTTCAGAGCATGCCCTATACATTTAATTTTCCTGCTAGCACTTTGGTTTTGAGAAGAGACCCTTTGCTGTTTGGAGTTTGTAGTGCGTTTGTGTTTGCGTTGCATGTCCTTCAGAAGCTCCTCTATATACCCTGTGTGTTAATAATAATGGTGTTTTGTGTGGTGTGGATTCACACAGGACTCGCAGAGTAAGCAGGGTGGCTACAGCATGCACCAGCTGCAGGGAAACAAGGAGTTTGGCAGTGAGAAGAAAGGCTACCTGCTGAAGAAGAGTGATGGGTAAGCTGCTAACAAGGCCATTATTTATAAGCGCTGTAGAGAGCCGTTCACGTTGCAGTAAAAGTCCTTTCCCGTCTTCTTCACAGGCTGAGGAAGGTGTGGCAGAGGAGGCAGTGCTCGGTGAAGGGGGGCATGCTCACCATCTCTCACGCCACAGTGAGTACAACGCACACAAACACACACACACACACACACACACACACACACACACACACACACACACACACGCTGGCCATGCGGATCAAAGGGAGAACATCATGCGGGGCGGTTGTGTTGGGCTTTCTCAATCTGGAGGCTGGCAGAGTGGAATTGACATAGATGGGTTGTCATGGCAACCCCCCCCCCTTACCTCCAACACCACCCCCTTCTTCCCGTTGCCCCTCCCCCCTCTGCCCGCTGCGCCTCGGTGACTCATCTCAGAGCGTGAGCGCCGTACTGTATGTGCTAGCACGTCTGTGGGGTCGTCTCTTCACTCTGGTGCAGCTGCAGCGGCAGCTGATGTGTGATGGTTTCTTTCCTGTGTGAATCTAAAAACTGAACACCAATCTGAATTAATTTGAGCTTAGCACAATTTGTAAGTTGAGCTAATTGTGGCAGAGCAGTGGCAGGTGTCTCATCTGGCACAACAAAACAAGAAAAAATGGGAAACGTTTCAGTCGGGTTTAGGAATTAATGAGGTACAGTCTGTACATTTCGGCTATATTAACATGACTGTCACTGCACTTAAATCACATTATATCATCTAAAGCACTGGTTCCCAACCACAGTAAGGGTCGCCAAAGCTTCACAGGGGTCAAAAGGCTTTCTTGGTTTTAAGGGGTGTAAGATTTTTAAAGTTTGAATTATTATACAGTATAAGATTAGGGCTGTTGAACATGATAATAACACATTAGTGCAAGTTAGTTTTAATTTCTTTAATGTACAGAAACATCTTGTGATTTTTAGGTTGTAGTCGGCCCAGATAGCTAGATGGGAGGTACTGGCATCATCGGTACCAACCATGTCATACTAACGAAGCAGGCTCAATAACGCTCCACACGACCTCTGACCTCTAGATATGTGAATGTAAATGGGTTCTCTGGGTACCCACGAGTATCCCGTTTACAGACATGTCCACTTTATGATGATCACAGTCAGTTTGCATCAAGTCATAGTCAAGTCAGCACACTGACACACTGACAGCTGTTGTTGCCTGTTGGGCTGCAGTTTGTCATGTTATGATCTGAGCATATTTTTTATGCTAAATGCAGAATCTGAGAGGGTTTCTGGACAATATTTGTCATTGTTTTGTGTTGTTAATTGATTTCAGATAATAAATATATACATACATTTGCTTAAAGCAGCATATTTGTCCACTCCCATGTTGATAAGAGTTAAATACTTGACAAATCTCCCTTTAAGGTACATTTTGAACATTGTTGATTAAATATTTTCATCACCTGACAGCCCTAATCTTTATAATGAATTAAAATTAAATTTAAGACCCATTTTCTTTTTCTAGCCTTTCAGTTATTGATAAATAATCAACACTTTGTTTCTCAGATAATCATAACTCAAAATAAAGGCTTGTTTTCCATCTTTAGGTACAAACTTATATTTTGGCTGTAGTTACACTACTCGCATGGCTCTTGTGTAGTTATAGTCTGTTTATGAAGTCAGTTAAATCAGTTCTTTAATTTCAAGTGAATGATAGCAGTTTTGAGTTTTGCTACTGTCTGGTACCTGTTTGATCACAGATGTGACTCAACGTTCGGGACAGTTTTATAACTTTAAGTTGAGCTGAAGAACGTCAGTGAGCTGGCTTGTTGGTTGAGATGTTAAACCTGGTGAAGTTGCACTCAGGAGGCTGATGTACCATGTCAGGGAGCATAAGCTCTGTCAGTGCATAATGACTGATGTATCCGTGAGTATTTTTATTGTCACATTTGCTGTTGTTGCAGTGTTACCGTAGCATGTGAGCATGAGTTGAACCTTCACTCAGCCGCTGCCTGAAAAATCCTTTGTCTGCTTCAAGCAGCTCAGGGGAAGTGGTTGTCTCCGATTTGATATGAAAGGTTTCCTTTTGTTCTGTTGAGCGATGGAGAGGCTAAATCTTTAACCTATCTGTCTGACTCTTGGTAGTTATATGAGAGCTTATAATCATTTCTTTCTGTCTGGAGGTGGCTTAGTGACACTCCAGGTTCTCTTCTTCTTCAGCCGCCGTGGCAGCTGAACTCTAGGTGACTCCAGTTGACATGGCGGGTTGCCAGCAGGCCTGCCGGGCTCTACGGCTCATCACAGCCTGTTAGCATTTCATTAGCACGTGTCCGGCCTGGCCCCGCCTTGACTGGGCCCGGCAGCAGACAATGCAAGGCTTACATGTGCCAACTAGGCCCATTATTACAGTACATATCCCAGCCAGCACAGTCCACTTTCTTAGTGGGGACGGCGAGTTCATCCTGTTTCTGTTTCTTTAATTATGTGGATATTCAAATTCCTGAGACGTGTGTTTTAAGTTGACAGAAAAATCGACAATAATTTTGTTAATTGATATATGATAATTTAAATACAATTTAATTCAACTCCAACTTCCTAAAGATGAGTTTTTTTTTGCATTGCTCTGTTTTATATAATTGTAAATTGAATATTTTGGTATTTGGAGCACTTATCTAATAAGACATTAGTGTCTGCTTCTGTTTGTTTTATATGATTATAAATTGAACATCTTTGGGCAATCAATCAAGCAATTTGAAAACATTATCTTGGGCTCTGGGAAATTATGATTTTCTGACATTTGATAAATCAAAACAACAGTAACTTAATTTATAGAGACTCTTGCATGTAATATAGTGTTTTGTTATGATTGTATATTTTCTGTCTGATCTGTGTTTGTGCTCCACAGTCCAACAGGCAGCCGGTCAAACTCAACCTGCTCACCTGCCAGGTCAAGCCGAGCGCTGAGGACAGGAAGTGCTTCGATCTTATTTCTCGTAAGTTTCACAGCATGTAAGAATAGCCTCTATCGTTATTTATCGTTAATATGAGACAGGTGGGGAATTCCTGCCTTTTTACAAACATCAAGGAAAACGAATCTGTGCACGTATAACAGCCTATTTTTAATACTGCTTGTCCAACAGGTACCACATGTACAAGTGATGTATTTGAATAATTTACCTCATGTTGCTTCTAGTATTAAAAAAAAAAAACTTAACACCATTGTTTCTGTATTCAACAGATAACCGGACATATCATTTTCAAGCTGAAGATGAACAAGAGTTTGTCATGTGAGTATAAATACACTAAAAACCAGCATTCATTGTGATTTCTTAATGAGGTTACTTGTCCCACTATGAGCTTCTGACCACCTTTACCTGAATGAGTGAACGAGCTTGTGTGTGATCACAGCTGTCACCTAATGGTTTTTATTAATGGAGGGGTTGGTTAACGGCTGCTCTCTCATTTGAAGACGGAAAGCTGCAGAGAGACTGTTGAGAGTGGGTGGCAGAGAGGGTAGCGGTGGATTTGTGGTCTGCAGTAATTCAGGTTGCCGTAACCTCATGCTGTTGTTTCCCATGCTGTCACACACATGCATGCTGGTAGGCAGTCGCACACACATGTGCACTGACACATATTACAAGAGTTGCAGTAATGTAATAGATGATTTATTAAGTTATCACACAGCACTGTTTCACAAGTTTCCTGTAGTACTAAATTTTCAACTAAGCTCTTTCACACAGGCGTTCACATTTGATTTGGTTTTACAGCGAAGTAAAGATTGTTTTGGTATCTCCACAAATGAAAAGTCCATCTTTTCATTCTGTTGCATCGATTTAGATATACTATATCCTATATTTTCATATTGTTTAAAGAATATCAGATGTACTGTAGGGGAGATGAGGAATGTATTATTTATAATAAGTTATTTCTAACTGGTGCTCTGCAATTATTGTCACTGAAAAACTTTGGGGAAAGAAATCTGACTTGTTTGAAAATCAAAGATGAACATTTTGCACTTATTATAAATTAAATGCTAATTAAGCTTGATGCAACTTAAAATATCAAGCTAATACTGACATTTATTCTTTTTTCATTTATTTTTTTATAGGTGATAAACATGGTTATGTTTGTTCTTGCTTTAAAATCACAAGAATCAAAACTCTAGATATATAAAACCCTTCTGTTACATCTAAAGGCATTTAAACACTCAGAAACACACTGAATCATATCAAAAGATAAATCTAAATGCATCACACTGAGTCCTCTGTGCTGTCTAGACTAAAACTCTTTGATTTGTGGCGCTTTGCTGTTCTGGGTTTGCATGTTCTCACTCTGCTGCCTCGCTGTGGTTGAACACACTGTCTCCATGTACTTGTCGTCCTTTGGGATCCAGCCTGCTGCTCCTCACTGCAGCTTCGGTCACGCACTTCCAACTGCTACAGCATCAGCATCCACATAGGATTTGCCATGAAATATTTAGTATTCCATAGGGCTCCTGCTTTGTGGAAATCACGCTCCTCCTCAATTAGGTTGGGAGCGTATTATGCATAATATAAGTTAGCACACAAACGCTTTGGCTCAGCATCTGTACACCTACGCATCTGTGGATTAAAATATCTTCACACATTCAGATAAACAGACGATCTGACACATCGCTTCATGTGCCCACTCCCTGTCTGGCCTCTGCCTCTGCAGACAGGGTCGAGTGGCAATGACAGAGGAAGTGCTGACGTCAGCAGGCTCATAAAGCCCTGTGTGAGTGTGTGAGGGCCAGTTCGGTGGGTAGACTGCAGGAGCAGATTGTGTAGTTGTAGAGCGCTGCAGGAGGCCATGTTTGAAAGGCGGCTACATCTTTTCCTATCTGCGTTATATCTTAATGACCATGTTGAGCTTTTCCAAGTAAATAAATCTGCAAATACAAAAACTGTTGAGGAAAGTAATTCAAAATGAGGAGGTTTTGAGACACTGAGTTCAAGAAATAGCCATCTTCTAAAAAATAAAAATATTAAGAGTTGAACTGTTGTTATTTTTATCATCTCAGTAGTCATGTTTAATGCATCATATGTGTGTGATAGGCCTGTCAGGCGATTAAAATGTGATTAATCACATGATTGTCCATAGTTAATCGGGATTAATCGCAAACTTAATCACATATTTTATCTGTTCAAAATGTATCTCAAAGGGAGATTTGCCAATTATTTAACACTCTTATCAACACGGGAGTGGACAAATATGCTGCTTTATGCAAATGGATGCATATATTTATTATTTGAAATCAATTAACAACACAACACAATGACAAATTTTGTCCAGAAACCCTCACAGGTTCTGCATTTAGCATAAAAAATATGCTCAAATCATAACATGGCAAACTGCAGCCCAACAGGCAACAACAGCTGTCAGTGTGTCAGAGTGCTGACTTGACTCTGACTTGATCCAAACTGCATGTGATTATCATAAAGTGGACATGTCTGTAAAGGGGAGACTGGTGGGTACCCAGAGAACCCATTTACATTCACATATCTAGAGGTCAGAGGTCAAGGGACCCCTATGAAAATGGCCATGCCAGTTTTTCCTCACCAAAATTTAGCATACGATTGGTACCAATGGATTCATTAGGTTTTCCAGTTTCATATGATGCCAGTATCTTTGCTAGCTTTAAAACTGAGCCGCTACAACTCAATAGTGGCCGTTGGATTTACAGCAGGTTAATCAAAAATTGCAAGTTGCATTAATGTGTTAAGGAAATTAGTGGCATTAAAATGTTAATTTTGACAGCCCAGTGTGTAATAAATAACACATTTTCTCTTTGGACCAGTTATACAGACAGTAGATATAAAGTGAAAATAGCAATTATCGAAATCAACATCATGCTCTTTTTTTTCTATAATTTACATTTTTAGTGATTTATTTATAATTTCTCAAGAGCAGAAATGATTCGTCGATTGCCAGAAATAACTGATTCATTGTTAAAGTAATTTATCAAGATAAAATGGCAAATATTCCCAGAGGCCCAGCCTCTCAATTGTGGGGGTTTTCTCTGTGTCATGTCATTGTAAACTGAATGTCTTTGGGTTTTGGACAATTGGTTGGACAAAATAAGCAATCTGAAGATATTACCAAATTGTTATGACATTTTATAGACCGAACATTTAAAGCTTCAGTAGGAAACATTTTTTTGGCATCATTGGTCCATAATAACCATTCAGCATGTTGAAATTCAAGTGTTGTGAGAGAAAACTAGAGCGGTGCTTAGTATTCTTTCAAGAGATTTCAACATGGCTGCCGGGTCACAAACTTTCTAATTTTGAGGAGAGAAATAGGCGTTACGGTAACAGAATATTGATTCATATTTGATCAGCACTGCTTAGTTTGACCATTTGGTCGAAATTTGCAAGTGATTGACCCGAGGCTCTCAAACACGGCAGCTGGACAGCAGACCTCAGATTAGCAGTGATTGGTTGTTTCCCTTCAGTCTTTGAAATCCTGCAGATGCCGTTAGGAGCACCGGAGGACACACAGGCACATGATTTACCTGTTTCATGTACTACTGTCAGGATATAGTGATTGTTTTATAAAAATTACTTTTTTTTAATCATATTTGCTCCAATCTCGCCTACTGCAGCTTTCACTGAATTGAGAAATGAATCATCAGATTAGTGCAGTTCAAGCTGTAGATTTTTCATTTTAGCTTCCTTAATATCTGGTGGTGTTTTTATATCTTGGTAAAATAACTGCAGCTGTGCTCTAAAAATAAATAAAGATGTTGTTATTATTTACAACATCAGTAATGATGTGTTCCCTTGTGCAGCTGGATCTCGGTACTGACCAACAGTAAGGAGGAGGCCTTGAACATGGCGTTTCGTGGCGAGCAGAGCAGCGGAGGCGAGGACGGTTTAGAGGATCTGACCAAAGCCATCATAGAGGACGTGCTGCGCATGCCAGGCAATGAAGTCTGCTGCGACTGCGGAGCTGCAGGTGTGTGCTGCTGCTGTTGATGTGTCCAGAGAGGCTACGTATACATATCCTCTTCCTTTTTTGTGCTTAGTCAACCCTCACCTTGTTGAAACAGCTTCACTTCAGCATTTTCTGATTTCACTGTGGGCAAATGTTTTATTTAAAGCCACGTACCAATCTGGATTTCTTTACAATGTCACAGCTGCCCTGAACTCAGTGTCCTTCAGTTAGATGGTAACTGAAAGAGCTGCAAATCCCCCCGCAGCCTTCAATAAACAAGTGTGTGTGAGTGTGTGTGTGCACAAGCGTAGTTAGCATTCAGGACACAGCATCATCCCGATCCTCCCCCACACTGGGAAGCAAAGACTCAGCACTCAGGAGTGGCGCAGACATTCAGGCCCTCTGACGCCTAACACACACATATACATACATACACTCTGTATCAACACAAACACACACAAGCGTCCGACGGGAGGATTTTATGCTCTGAGGGTAAAAAAAAAAAACATTTCTACGCTTTGAGAAACAACATCATTACATCACGTTGTTACATAAGTCACACACGCTCCACCGACCGCTGCAGTCTGCAGAGAGGGGAGGTAATTCGTCATGTCTTTATACTCTTGTGTCGTCCGCTCATGTACGTGGATTCAGTGTATAACACATGTTCCAGATGCAGGTTTAAACTCTGTTTCCTGTTTGATTCCTGTTGTGTTTTCTTTATCAAATGCTCTGGTTGAAAGGTCGTTGTAATGACTTTCAAAGGTTCCCTCTGGTCTGAGTAGAAAAAGGACGACTCCATCTCATCTGATATTCTCCCAGGATCTCCCTCTATAGCATGCACGCAGCTTTAGCATTAAGCAGCTATAGAGGTCACCGTGCATCAGCTCATTGTGCACTCTGTGACCTATCACCAGTATCTGTTCATTATGTTGTGAAGATGTGTGTGCGTGCCTGCCTTCTGCCTGTGTTTCTGCGTATGACTCATTGGTTTTCGTGCTGCCTCCGACGTTTCCAGCGGCGTCTGCCTGCCTGGCCTTCACTTGTTGGATCCAGACGGAACAACGTCACAGCATCAGCGACCAACACAGCTGAGCTCTGTGTTCTTTAAAGCTTGCTTGAATGTCACAGATTGCATCAGAACATCAGGCGGTGACGCAGGTCAATGATGGCGGCTTAGAGGACGCTACATCACAGCGTGCTTGTGCCGTCTTGTCAGTAGGTTACGCAATGGGCTCTATCTGTAGTATGATGTGACTGCGGGTGTGTCCCTACGACAGTCCTCTAGTGTAGTGGTTCTCAACCAGGGGTCCTTGAGGGAGGTCCACGGGGTCCCAAGAAAAATGGGGAATAGTTTACACCGATCAGCCATAACATTAACAACATTATGACCACTGACAGGTGAAGTGAATAATATTGATAATCTCATTACAGTGGCACCTGGCAGTGGGTGGGATATACTAGGCAGCAAGTGAACATTTTGTCCTTGAAGTTGATGTGTCGGAAGCAGAGAAAATGGGCAAGCGTAAGGTATGTCTGGGTCTGCAGTGGTCAGGACCTACCAAAAGTAGTCCAAGGAAGGAAAACCAATGAACTGGCGACAGTGTCATGTGCAGCCCGTGATGCACATGGAGAGCGAAAGCTGGCCGTGTTAGCCGATCCAATAGAAGAGCTGCTGGACCTCAGATTGCTGAAAAAGTTAATGCTGGTTCTGATAGAAATGTGTCAAAACACACTGTGCATCGCAGTTTGTTGCTTATGAGGCTGTATAGCTGCAGACCGGTAAGGGTGCCCATCCTGTCCTAATCTTATGGCTGATCGGTGTATGTTTCACTATTTAATTAACTATAGAAGTGAGCCAAATGAGCCAAAAAATAGTTTTCACTTCCTCCATGGTTATCAGCTTAGTTGTAGTTGACAACTATAGAATTCTGGTCTTCATCTTATAAAATATAAAATCCTCTCAGATGGAGGTCCCTGAAGCGAAATCTTACCATATGTGGTTGGTGACCTAATGTTTATCAATTTAGGGGTCCGAAATGGTCTGAAATATCTGCTGTTGATGTATAAGTAAGGGATAATGCAGTGAGCTGATTAGGGCTGACGGTTGCCATGGTAATCAACCTCTAAATGACTACATTTTTTGTACATAATGATAATGTATGAATCCCAAAATAGCCCATGGAATAAGGAATAATCCCACAACATTCACGTAATTTAAGAGCATGATTTGTCAAAATACACCTGTCTCATGAGCTGAGGTGAAATCATTTCATCCAATTTTTGACCTGATGAAGATCTGACTCGGATGAAAGTATTGTCTATGTAAACTTGTGGTTTGGAGTATTTGGAGTTTAGATATGTGGACATTACTGTTATTAATATTGCAAAATGGAGCTGCGGCAGAAATGAGATGGCCTGTCCAGTTTGCTTAGATGCAAATTTGCTGTGCAATTTGTAAGAAAACAGGTAAAAACAGGTGCAGTAGCGCTGGTAATCATTGCATCTGTTTGCAACCTCTCATTCAGAAATCACAGCACAGTTCTAAAGGTGTTTTATAACAGAGCATGTATAGAAAATTATATTTAAACATCGGTGTCAATGGTTTTCAAGGAAGAGTAATAGCTTCTGTCAAGGCTCAACATATTTCCCCCCAAGTTTTACAATCATATAGGAATAAATCAAATGTAGGGACGCTGAGAAACCAATTTCTCTACTGACAGCAGACTGTAAGAACCAGAATACAGTGCACACTAGCAAAACATGTTTTCAGTAAGGGGAAGGTCTGATTTTATTGCTGAAAACATCTTGCTTGTTTATTCTTAAATACAATTTAAAGACATTTGGTGGATTGTTGACAGTGGAGATATGGATATGTGTGTGACGTCTTAGGTTTCTGGCACTTCCTGCTGTGATTTGGAGCTTCTAGTGTTACCTGGCGCAACTTCAATCAAACTCTGTCATTTCATATTCAGTTGAGGCTTAAATCTGAGGCTTATATCCAACTTATAATAATTTTATTTGACTTGCACCATCTGTTCATCCACTTGTGATCACACTGGCTACAGCAGCAACCGTATGCTGTAGATTATGGAGCGCATTAACACACATTTTCTCATATTATCTGTGTTTCTAGATCCTAAGTGGCTGTCCACCAACCTGGGGATCCTGACCTGCATCGAGTGCTCCGGCATCCACCGAGAGATGGGGGTCCACATCTCCCGCATCCAGTCCATGGAGCTCGACAAGCTAGGAACCTCAGAACTCTTGGTGAGTCAGAGAAATGGTCTACCAAGTGAATAAATAGCTTTTTTTTTTTTTTTTGAGGCAGCAGCAGTCCACGCCCTTTACTATTTTCATCTTGAGTGAAATATTAGAAATAATGAAAGAGTAGTGGAAACACTGGAGAGAGCAGAATTTGATCTCTAAAGCAGCAGGGATGCATACTCCCAGAACCAGTGTGCTCATACAGTATGTCTCTGAGAACATGCACATATTGTGATCTGATGCTAACTCTTCTTTCTCCCCAGCTGGCCAAGAATGTAGGGAACAGTAGTTTCAATGAGATCATGGAGGGAAACCTCTCCTCCCCTTCACCAAAGCCCACTCCATCCAGTGACATGTAAGCACTCGCTGAGTAAAAAGCTGCAAGAACGAACTACATTTGTTCTTACGTTCAAATAGCTGACTGGATTCCTCTTCTCCTCCTCCACAGGACGGTGAGGAAGGAGTTCATTAACGCTAAATATGTGGACCACAAGTACGCGAGGAAGACGTGCACGTCTGCGGCAGCTAAAATGATCGAGCTGTTCGAGGCGGTTCAGTCCAGGGATCTGCTGTCCCTCATCCAGGTCTATGCAGAGGGGGTTGAACTTATGGAGCCGCTCCCAGAGGTTGGACCGGTGAGTCCTCTAAGTTGATGTTATGCACAGAGCTTAAATGGTCAAGTTCACCCATATATAAAAAAATATACATGCTCATTTTACTGTAGTGGTATCTAGCCATACAGATCATTTTGGGTTTAATGTGTTTATTTATCGTCTATCAAGAGTTCTGCCTTTGCTCCAAAAGTTACTTGCGATAACCATTGTGGCAACATCATCCCCTTTTCAGCTGATGTTGCAAACCTATTAGGAAACAGTTGCTTATTTATTATATAGCTTATTAATTACAGAACAGCAGCAGCATTTAGCATTTAGAGTCGTGTTACTAGTCACTTGACGAATGCAGGTCTAATATTCACTATATACTTATCGCTCTGTTTGGTCTCCACCAACTCCTGAGGCAAATATCTGTCTCTTTAGCTGCTAAATGCTCCATTATTTTCACTAGCTAGCCGTTAACTTTTGGGCTTGCTGTTTGGTGCTGCGCCGGTAGTGTACAATGTGTTTTTAGTGCTGAAAATGACGCTATGACAGTGGTGACCATGAACCAAACCAGTAAAATTGTAGCTGGCTGGCTGAACAATGAAACCGTTGAGAGTGAAGTCTGTGGATCATCGTAACTAGTGAGCTCTGATTATCATAGGCTACGTTCCCACCAGATCAGGCATTGCAGCAACTCTCTGCAGGGTTGTGCGACAGTGTGGGAGAATCTCTTTAATGGCAATTAACATCTTTTGTTCCCTCATTGCTGGGTAGTACAGCTCTGGATCGGGTTACATAATTGGCCACCAAAGTGTGATGTTGGGCTGCGTTTTCAATAGTCAACTTTCCTGCCATAGGCCACTGCATTTTTCTCTGTGCTCCCTGCAGCACATGCAGCCCAAATGCACAACCCCCATTCAAAATGCATTTTTGCCACACTGTCGGATTTGGTGTGACTGCAGCCTTAGCTATCTATGAATATGGCTTTGTGCTGTTGATAAAGCAAAGCAAGCAGTTTGACAATGTTGGCCAGGCTTTTCTGTAATTGTGTTGCTTATTTTTCATTAGTTGCCCTTTAAAAGCTGCATATTTCTACTGCAGTGGCCTGGGCCTTTTGCAGCATGTCATCCCTTCTCTCTCCCATACCTCTCCTGTCTCTCCAAGCTATCACTATCTAGTAAAGCAGGAAAATATCTACTAAGACTAAGACTACTAATTGCATATTTCTAACATGTTTTGCTGGCTCACTTAGCTATGATGCATATCATGTAACACTGTAGGTTAGTATGTTGCCTGGAATCTTGGCTGCATGTCAGCCTCCTCCCATAACCTCCACATACATGGCTGCAGTATATTTTTATCACACACACACACACACACACACACACCATGATCTCATATTAGACTACAAACCCCTGAGATATCCCTCTCAGAGCTCTGCACATGTTACTGTAACTAGTACATTTCTACCAGTTGGTGAATTATTTTGCAGGTAGAAACAGTTAGAAAATTAGGAGTCATACTGGTAACTTCACCAGCAGGTGGTGATATCCAGCAGCCTCCACCACATTATGGGGCATCATCTTCATTTTTGAGTTCATATCTGTGGCGGCACACTTCATGTCTCTTGTCTTTCATTTGCCTCTTTGTTTTCCTCGCCTTTTGCACCGCCGGTTCAGGCATAAATGAAAGTTAAATAACAAACGGTGGATGGTGGGGATGCTGCACCATAAACAACACGGGTGATCAGACTTAATCTGACATAAATGGGTCAAGGTTTTATAACACAGACATGGTATTTCTCTGATGAAAAATTAAGCGTGCAATGCAGCAGCGGAATAAAAGAGGATATCGTTTGTTGACAGAGGGAGCTGCTGCTGTCTGACTCACCGATATCTGATCTGCTGTTGTCAGTACGTCTGAATGGCTGCTGACAGCACAGCGACATCCCATTCCCCCTGCAAAACACAGACACAGACAGGGATGCGTGACTACATACAGCCCTTACTCTTCCCTATAGATGCCACCACATATATGCCTCACTCCCATATATTTACTCTCCATCTTTAATGCTGCATCTAAAGAAATAACATCCGCATGCCGTCATAATTCACAGAGACAGATTAAAGTACTGCAAGATACTCGCAAAAATGTGCAAATCTACAGCTTCATGCATGCTGAAATTTTATTTTTAGGAGCCATTTTGTTTACTGCAGCTTGTTTAAATGCTGAAAGAGACACAGAGAGAATACAGAATGGATGCTGCCCAAGATTGTCTCACTGTGTCTTTGCTGTGTTTGATGGCCCCCTGCAGGAATCTGGAGAGACAGCACTGCACTACTCTGTACGGACTGCTGACCAGACCTCGCTGCACTTGGTGGACTTCCTTGTGCAGAACAGGTACATTGTTTCAGAGTCATTTTCACCCCCCAAAAAAAGCCAGAATAGATTTGAAAGTGTGTGCACTGGTTTACGCTTTTCATGTTAAAAATAAAAAAGCAATCAAAATTTCACCGGTTTTGGAGATAAATAATGAGGTAAACAACAATTTGGTGAAAACACGTGAGTGTGTCTGCTGTGAGTCTGTCTTCTTCTGTGCTTTCAGTCTGTAATAATAAATGCAGTGGAAGTGCAGAGGAAAGCTTAGCGCCGCTGCACAGCTCAGCTCACATTCCCACAAGGCAAACAGAAATGGGTCAGGCACTTGTTCCCTGCCTTAATTTATTCCTCTCTTTTCAATTGTTTACCCACCACTGTTCCAACCACACACACAAGAAGAGGAACCCTCTCATTAATTAATAGCTGTGCTCATACGGCGGTGTCACGCTCGGCCCTCATTATTCAAGATAGTTCTGTTAAATGGAGATTATTTACCAGCTGTAAGTGTAGCATGAAGTTGGTTTTACACGGCTAATACAATTGCATGTGTGTCTTGTGTTATTTGGTGATTTTATGACTGGTTTTAACAGCTCACCTCAGACTTTTAATTTTTTTTTTTAAGGAATCCTGTTTTCTCTCATGCTAAATCATAAAATCCTGAGTAATAACATTTTAACCAGAAGCTGCAGGGCTGTGGAAAACCCCCTCAGGCTTGTGACCTGTGTCCTCACTGTGTGTGTGTTTTCTCCCAGCGGTAACCTGGATAAGCAGACGGAGTGGGGGAACACCGCCCTGCATTACTGCAGCATGTACGAGAAGCCCGAGTGCCTCAAGTTACTCCTGAGGGGCAAGCCGGCCACCGATATCGGTGAGTCACATCCTCCCGTTAGTGTCGACCGTACGCACGTACATCCAGACTCTGTAATTGTTGATCATCCCTCCTCTCCTTTCAGCCAATCAGAACGGAGAGACTGCGCTGGATGTTGCCAGGCGACTGAGGAACACTCAGTGTGAGGAGGCAGTAAGTACAAGACAGCCCAGCTGGTGCTTTTTAGACATCATAGTGGATTTTGAAACTCTAAAAAACATCACAAAATCTCAAAACTACAGAAAAATTTGACAAAAGGTTTTGGAGTTTAGATTGTGGCTGATTAAATGTGTTATTAGGCAGATAATTCAGAACACTAGATGGCAGTCAAAGGTCTGTCTGCAGCCTGGAGCAACTGTGACAGCAGAGTGGAAATAATTGTTGATGTACGTTCATTATTAACGCTAATATGACCTTGCAGACAAAAAAAGGTTGTTAAATGCAGTGTAAAATCTCTAATAATTAATAAACCCTGACTTATAGTGTTACTGTAACGTATTACAATTTCCCCTTTATTATTTATTCTCTCATTTTATATTGTTTTGTTAGGTTTCTAATTTTACTGGCAGCCAATTTTGATGCATCTTGCAAGGGATACTCTCTATTTTCATGTTTGTAACAGATGAATTGTGTGTGTGTGTGTGTGTGTGTGTGTGTGTGTGTGTGTGTGTGTGTGTGTGTGTGTTAGCTCGTGCAGGCCGCAGAGGGGAAATTCAACCCTCACATCCATGTGGAGTACGAGTGGAGCCTCCGACTGGAGGAGATGGACGAGAGCGACGACGACCTCGACGATAAGGTTGCCGTTCACTCGCTTGAGCTTGAATCCAATCAGGTTTTCATCACCCCGCCGTAGCGCGCCGCTGAATCTAATAATGAAATATGAGTCAGTCTGAAGCGGTGTTGCTCGAGAGCTCAGTGGTTTACAACACTTTAAAAACAGCTGCTGTAAATGTGTCTACATGTTAAATCCCCATTTCATCTTTTCGTGAAAAATACAATTAAAAAAAATGTCATTATCCTCCCCTTGTTGATAGGTTGCTATTATTACTAATTTGTAGGGTTGACTGCAGAATTGGGCAACTCCTGACTGTAATTTTCTTTCTTTTTCATATTTGGCATGACTCGGTTATAAGAGCCTTTTTTGATTGTTTTCATGGAAACAATAAAGAAGAATACAGCAACTGGCCAGAGTAAGATGGCTTGTTAAGATGCTTCCAGCAAACCTAGATACCTATATATACTGACTGAACATACATGCATACATGTATATGTATATGTACAGTATGTTATACATGTAGAGACAGAAATTCACAGTGGAGATAGAAGAATTTATGCTACTTACAGTAGCCTCAATACGCTGTAGTGCAACGCGACCTTGAAAATGGTGCATAAAGTTGTAAATGTGGCAAAGGAAGATGGGCGACTGAAGAATAACAACAATTTGGTGATACAAGTCTGAAGTTGTCAAGACATTAATGTTAGAAATAAGTTTGTTTGAAAAGTTAAAGATGTTGTTTTTACTACATTTCGCTGGCTGTGTTTCAGTGGGAATCAGGTCGTAACTATTTGTTTAAAAAGTCATTGAAATGCTGTTTAAACAATGGATTTATGTAACCTAGATGTCTGAAAGGAACAGTGTGTGATCTATTATCAGAAATTGAATATAATATTCAGAACTGTTTTCATTAGTGTGTAATCATCTGTTTTCGTTAGCTTATAATGAGCCCGTCATATCTACATGGGGAGCAGGTCCTCTTCACAGTCTGAGTCGTAGGGGTCCTCTGTTGGTCGCCATGTGCAACCTCACCACTAGATGCCACTAAATCCTACACATTAGCTATTTAAAAAGACTTTTCCTCCAAATTTAACCCAAGTTTTAACCCAGACATCAACAAATATTTTGGCTTGCAATTCACCAAATCTGTGGTTACTGGATTTTTAACACGCAGCACAACACACATTAAGAGAGAATTCAAAGGTGGATTCTCCTTTAACACTGTCAACGTTGAGCAGATGGATATTCTACAGTTTAAAGGAATAGTTTGACATTTTGGGAACATTTTTTATTTGCTTTCTCGCAGTGGGTTAGATGAGAAGATTGACACTGTTGTCATGTGAAGCTACAGCAGGCAGCTGGTTAGCTTAGCTTAGCATAAATGAGGGGAAACAGCTAGCCTGGTTCTGCCCCAACAAAATATGCCTCTAAACCTCTATGAAAATGGTAAAACTGTTCTTTAAAAGCATCTGCATGTCAGTTTATGATATCAACTCTGCAGAATCAAAGAGCCATGAGTTATTCCTAGGCTGATGGCTGCTTTGTCCGGTGTCCCTCTGCAGCCCAGTCCCATCAAGAAGGACCGCTCCCCGAGGCCTCAGAGCTTCTGCCACTCCTCCAGCCTCTCCCCCCACGACAAGCTCTCCCTGCCAGGCTTCATCAGCCAGAGGGACAAGCAGCAGCGTCTGTCCTACAGCGCCTTCACCAACCAGATGTACAGCGCCTCCACCGACCTCACCTCCTCCCCCGTGGCCGACGGGCCTCCGCTGCCACCCAGGAACCAGGGCAAAGGTCAGACCTGCCTGCTCCAAGAGCCTCTGAACCACATTCGGACAACATCCACAGTTTTATCAGCCAGCTTATAACCCTGACAGCCAGTGAATTCAGTAGTTCATCTTCTAACACTTTGCAAATGTCAGCCTGTAATGCAAATGCTCTAAAGGTCGTCTGCATGCTTTACTGTGTGCTATCACTGTAGAGGGAAGACAGTGTTTGAAACTTTATTATGTCTGTTAATGTTTGATTATATCCAGGACAGGATTAGGAGCAGGGGAATGCTTCGTAATCACTTTTCTGGAAAGTCTCTTCTTTCAGTCAGTCCACACACACACTCATAGACACACTCCCTGCAGTGGAATGCAATTTGTCAACACACAAATCAGAGGGCGGGATGCAGGTGTCATTAAGATTGCTTACACAGTAAACCTTCAGGAAAACATGGGGGCAGGGTGGAGATGGTTAGTCAGACCTGTGAAAGGGAAGCTGGATGCACACTTCATCATTTTCCTCGACACATTATCCACCCGGTACACTGTGGGCGTGCTGTCTCTGCACTATTAGAATTAAAGATAACACTCCTCCCTCTGTGGAAGGGTTTCAAACACCAACAGTCACAGCTTTAGGTTGAAAACATTGCTTACACTGCAAAACATCCATCTCAACAAGTCATTTTAATCCATTTAAATCTTATTTTTCTTAAAACAAGAGTTGTGAAATTTCACCTGTTTCCAGTTGTTGCAATTGACCCTTTAACCATCAGAAACTGTGGTTGTTGTTTTGTTTTTTTTTGAACAATCGGTCTTTGCTTTCCCACACAAGTGAACAAAAGTTGGCTCTGTTTCTAGCTGGCAACCGCTGATTTTGTTGGCTGAAATGACGATTGTTGCTGGCAGATTTTATCAGCTTGTAGCGAACTAATTAACACGTCTGCAGCTGCTCAGTGTTTTTAGCTGACTTGCTTCAAAGCGAGAGCCCTGTAAAATGAACTTAAATATGCACATGATAGCTGCAGTGCAGAAATGCTAAAAGATTGAGGCATAAGCTGCACGTCTTTTAGTCAACACCCTCACTATTTGAAGATTTGCATTGATGACATGGGAGTAAAGAAACCATCACCTCCAGATCCTGGTGCACATTTGTTCCTGGGACTTGAAAAGGGTCTAATAATATTAATATTTTTTCTCTTTGTTTCAGGAACCTTAAAGGGCAACTTTTGTATTTTTCAACCTGGACCCTATTTTCCCTTGTTTTTGTGTCTAAGTAACAGTATTGTAAGTATTGTTGCAGACGGTTGGCAACCTGGTACATCCTGGACGTCATTTTACATCCATTAAAAGTGTTTGTTTTTACCACTGACAACATTATGGAAAGGACCCCACAGAGAAATGAAACCTTTCGGTTGATGCGGTCTGTGGTACTGTATGTCTTTCTCTAAGAAATCTCATCCTGAAACCTCGCGCTGCTTCCACATAGTTGAAATCCTCTAAATATTCAGCCATGACATTGAAAATCTCTTAGATAACGATAAGCTACGCTCTCTGTACTCCAACACAAAAACTCTGACCCTCCTCTCAACTCTCACTCACGTTTCCACCATTGTCTTCCGGCAACAAGTCACGTGACACAATGACAAATAGGAAGTGAAACGTAAGAAGAACATTTTATTTCACTATAGGGTTCTTTCCATAATGTTTTCATACACTTATAATAACAATCTCAGTCTGTTGGGGGCAAAAAAAGCACTTTTAGTGGATGTAAGCTGATGGTAAGCTGGGTGGCTGCAGACTAAATACTCAATACTGGACTGGTTTCAGAAATCATTGTCCCTATTAGTCACTTAGACACAGAAACATAGGAAAATAGGATCAATGTTGAAAAATAATGAAGTTATCCTTTAAATTACTTAAAATAGGGCTGGAAACAAGTGGAGTTTTAAAGTTTGATTTATGCAAAAATAAGATGAGAGGCCTGAATAAGCGGCTACATATAGAATAACAGATGCAGCTCTCTCTCTCTCTCTCTCTCTCTCTCTCTCTCTCTCTCTCTCTCTCTCTCTCTCTCTCTCTCTCTCTCTCTCTCTCTCTCTCTCTCTCTCGGTGGGTGCTGGAGAGCTCGCCCCTGGGGCCAGCTTCGCGCCATTTTTTCTTTCCTCCTTTTCGTTCCTTTGCTCGCCACTGATAAGATTTCATCTTGTTATTTTACAGTGTGTGGGAGCAGCTCTTTTTAAAGACTGACATACTGTAGATTCTCTCCCACACTCCTCATCTCGCTCTCTTTTCTTTCTCTTGTTTTGTTTCTCTATTCTTTCAGCTCCACACTTGGCATTCCTTGGCTCTCATTCGCACTACGCCACTCTGGCTGGCACTCGACCATACATCAGTGAATATCCTGGTTTTATGTTCTCCCCCCTCCATATATACTTCTCCCTCAGTTGTTTCCTCCTTTGCAGCTCACATTCACAGGGTGGTGGTGTTTATTCAAGTCAACAATGGGACCATGTGGGCAAGCCGGGTCTCCACTTAATTATTTCTTGCCTACGTGATTTTTTATCGTATTGAAATCACGTCCCACCATCCTTGAGCTGTAAACTCTTAACCACAGCTGATTCCTCTCTGGCTGAGCTCTCTATTAGCTGCTTTCACCCTACTTTTCTCTACATTAGTGAGCGCTTCGGAGTCCCGTTAGGAACAAACAGGCATATTCATAAACAAATAAACACCAAAACATAGTGTCCCCTCATTATTTTGCATTCCCGTCCGGACGTTTCTGTTCTATATTTGTTGAGACAGTATGTTGTATTACTTGCTCCTCCTCTCCTCTCCGTGCTTCATCATCCTCTACCTTCTCTGGGTTTTGGGGGTTAACAGAGTGACTTCATTGCCTCATGTGTTTTATGTATCGCTCCTCCAGCTCCTCCCCCATCTGGCCCTCCCTCTACACTCACACCAGGAGGCAGCTCCACCCTGTCCAAGAAGAGACCTCCGCCCCCACCTCCTGGACACAAACGCACCCTGTCTGACCCACCCAGCCCGCTCTCTCACAGTCCACACAGTAAAGGGGGCTTGACTGGGGGTGAGACGCAAAGCACACGTCTAAACAGCACAGGGCTGCTTTCACTCTGGCCTGACGCTCAGATGTTATCGGTGGCCAAAATTGCAGGGTTATTACAAAAGTTATAATACAATAAGAGGGCCTTGAGTTAAGACTATTTTATCTAAGATAAAATATTAGGAATTAATTACATTTTTAGAGATTTCTTAAGGGTTTGAGGGTTTTTAATGTAGAGTTGTACAAACTAGTGAATGCATTTTTATGTCTATTTGTGCAGTTTAAAAGTATGTTGAACGATAGTCTGACTCATTACGTGGATACTTTTAGGGCTCCAACAGTTATTTTAATTGTGGTTTAATCTGGTATTTTTTTTTGATTGTTTGATTAATGATTTGGTCTAAAAAAAAAAAAAAAAAAAAAAAAAAACACGACTTTTCACTTATTCTGAAGTCCGAAGTGTTTTTTTTTTTTTTTTTTTTTTTTTTTTTTTTTTTTTTCACATTTTTAAGAAATGATTCGAATTTACTGTCACATTTGTGAAAGATAAAAGAAAAGCAGCAAATCCTCACCATTGAAAAGCTGTAATTAGAGAATGGTGGCAAATGACTTGAACAGTGTTTAGAGGCTTAGAGCTGCTCCTCTCAGTTGTAGAAACATATGCAACTGAACTTCTTCAACCTCTTTAAAACATGTTTTCACTTTTAACAAAGAAATTAAATAATATCAAACTTCCACTGCACATGCTATTTATTTATGTTTGTTTGTAATATACACGGCTATTAACGCCAGTGACTCTTTCAGAAAAACTACAGCTATGATAATAGATAATGAATAAATAATGATGGTTAAAAAAGAAACCAAAGGAGCATTTAGCAGTCGGATCGCAGAGGAGATGGCATGTATAACATAACGCCGCTCAGATGGAAACACAGAGAATTCAGTAGCAAGAACATCACCTGAAGAAGCCAAAATGATCAAAGCCAAACTATTAAGATAAGATAAGATATTCCTTTATTTGTCCCACAGTGGAGAAATTCACAATAACATTAACCCCTCAGCTTGTCATATGTGATGGATTGTTTGCCATGTGAGGGTTAAAAATACTTTGCATTGGCATTATAGAACCATATTTATTAAATCTGGGTTTAATTGCCTTGAATGACGGACATCCAATTCAAAATCTGGACGTGAACACGAACACCATTTTCAAGTTGGATCCTGATATTTACAGTGACTTCAGTATGTCTTGAATGCACCATCAAGGAGGATGCATTTGACTGCTTTTGTCAAACTCTATATTCATTAAACATCCCCAAGTTAAGCTCACTAATAAACATACTTTCAAACTGCAGAAAGAGAAGTTTGCTTCACTTTGGGTTAGGCAGAAAAACGGTTAAACGAAAGCATCAATTTGCTGAACTGTGGTTGAGCTGCACTGAAAAGAAAAGTTCTCTTGAATCCACCACTTGGAGACAAAACCAGACAAACACGCCTCAGTCATCTTACCTGCAATCTTGTGTCCCTTACATGTATAATGGGGGTATTTTTTTACATTTGTTATTCCACTTTTATCATTTGTCCTCTGTGGTGTTTTGTGCATTCTGTGTCACCCGTTCAGTAAACACCCAACCACTTTAAATTAAATGATGACACTTTATTGCACAACCTCTAAATAACACGGGCTCATGGAAAGCTCAGCCAGATGACGCCTCCCTCATTATTTATTGTTTTAACCATCACAGCATGTTAATTTATTTCCACATTTATATTAAAATAATCTCCTCGGGTAGCGCACTGTTACGGTGTTGAGTAATCTGTGTCGTCGTCAATGTCAATGTTGTAGGAAGCGACTCCACCCCTCCTCCTGTCAGCAAGATGTCTCCTGTTTCTAACAAGTTTGAAGGGATTCCTCAGCAGCAAAGGTACCGACGAAAAAACAGAAATCACTGGATTTTTAGGCTTTAAATGTATTGCATCCCTTGCTATGATAAAATGTATTCCAGCTGATGAGGTGCACTGTTTTTTTCTTTTCCCAGCACTACTTCAAGCAACACAAAGTCTACACTTGGTCCAAGGGTTCTTCCCAAACTACCTCAGAAAGGTACCGTCTTTGTTCAGTTTTCACTCTGACGCAGGCTGTTGAATTGATGAAGTTATTACAGAGTTCCTGCTGGGTCTTAAAAAGTCTAAAATCTGACAACAAGGCCTAAAAAACTGTCTTACAATGTCACCAAATGTCTTAAATTCAATATTGCTAGGTCTTAATTCATTAATGTTACTTTCATTTGTGCGCCATAAAAAAAACTATAAAGCAGAACCAAAAGGGAATAACTGTGCTACCCAGATAGAAATTATCTGAGCACTCCCAGGTCACAAGTCGAGGGGAGTGGTGTGGTTATTAGTGGAGAAACCGTGTGGAAAGTGAAATCTGAGTAACGTCGCCAACATGTCTTTCGTCAAACTAAAGGTCAGAGTGCTAAAAAAATATTGGGTAAAATTCAAGTTCAGTTCCCTATGGTTAGAGAACAGTGGATTTAGGATGTGGTGGAAGCCATTGCCCGCTGCACCCTCTGCAAGAAAACTTTGAAACTTGGAACATTTGGACATCATGTCTCAAAAAAACATAAAGCGGATGAAAAAACTGACAGCAAACGCCTGAAATCAGCCAGTATTGTTCCACGGTGGGATCTAGAGCATCAACTCCAGTTGACCTCCAGACAGCGTTTGGAGCTCCACATCCACTAGAAGCTGAGATGCTCTGGACTTAACGCTCAGTAATGAAGCATCAGTAATGAAGCATCAGTCATATAGCGGTAATGATAATATTGATGTTTGAATTTTCTCTCATATCCTTAGTACTTTCTTGCCAGTATGGAAGTGAAGTAGGTGTTATTTCGTAGGTAGGTAAGTAATTAGGTTGCATTTGTATTGGTCTTAAATGGATGTGAAATGAGTCTTAAACCACATCCATAATGCTAAAAATAAATAGACAAAAAAAGTCTTAAATTTGACTTTTTGAAAGCTGCAGATACCTTGTATGAAATAACTGTATGCGACTCTCTCTAGTGGCATTGCGGAAGATTGATACCATACACCACCCGTCTATGGATAAGCCCAGCCTTCCTCCAGAGGTCTTCCAGAAGTCCCCGCCAGCGACCGACACCCCGCAGAAGGCTCCTCTGGCAGACCGGCCTCAGTTGGGAGACCTGCCCCCCAAACCGCAGCCGTCTGACCTTCCTCCTAAACCTGGAGAACTTCCCCCGAAGCCGCAACTCTCCGACCTCCCTCCTAAACCTCAGCTGGGAGACCTCCCGCCCAAACCCCAGCTCAAAGACCTGCCTCCCAAGCCTCATCTCGCAGACATCCCCCCTAAACCCGGAACAGCCGAGTCCGCTCCCAGGCCGCCTCCCAGTGAGACTGTGCAAAGGCCTCAAACGCAACCGCCGCCGCCGCCTCAAAGTCAGCCTCAACCACAGCCTCAACCGCAGCCGCAGCCTCAAGACTCACCGTCACCCAATCAGCAAGCAACTATAGGGACCCCCACCCAACAAGCTGCTGAAGACACTAATGGGACCCCAACAGGGACTGCAGAGACACCAGTGCCCCTCCCGAGGAAGATCAACACGGTATGACATTACTCTTCACTTTTTTTTTTAGATATTTCTTGACACTTTTGATAATAACAGTTTTGATATTTTTACATCTAGGGGAAGAGTAAAGCGCGTCGGGTGAAGACGATCTACGACTGCCAGGCTGACAACGATGATGAACTGACTTTTGTTGAAGGAGAGGTGATTATAGTGACAGGAGAGGAGGACCAGGAGTGGTGGGTGAGTCCAGCTTTAAAACTACACTGTTCTTTCATTTTGTTTTTTTGTTTTTTTTTATTTCCAGCACTTCTTGTTCCTCTTTGAACCATCTCAAGGGAACAAAACAAACACCGAATGCCACTTTATGCTGTTTTTCTCAGATGTTCTCGTTTGTACTCTTTATTTATTGACTCAGTTAAACCATGCATGTACTCTGTTCTCCAAGATACAAAATTATTGTATGAGAAAGCAGTAGTTTTATATGAGGGGAAAAATAAATATATAAAATGAAAAAGAGAAGAAATAAAATGTAAAGATTAATTTATGGCAATGAGAGACAGTCAAACAGACTAAACATTATTATTATTAGTAGTAGTAGTAGTAGTAGTAGTATCAATTGTAATAATAATGGTTTTTTTTTAGGCTGATACCAACACTGATATATATACATTGGTAAATACTCTTTACAATATTTTTTTTATTTTATTTTACATAATCAGATGGTTTAAGAGTCCCTTAAATTATTTTGTTAAAAATAATTAAATAAAATAAAAAACAGAGCAGAAGTTTATGGCAAGGAGAAAGAGCCAAACAGACAAAACATAATAATTCTTCTTCTTATTATTATTATTGGTATTATTATTATTATTATTATTATTATTATTATTAGTAGTAGTAGTAGTAGTACTTGTTGTAGTCGTAGTAATACTAATCATAATACTTTTACAGGCTGATACTGATATTGATATATAAATTCTTGTGCAATACTACATGGGGAAATACTAATATTAATTTGCAATAAACCATTTTTTTAAAAAGTAAATTGCAAATGTAAATTAAGGAGAAACAGCCAAACAGAAACATATATTATTATTATTATTATTATTATTATTATTATTACTACTTCTATTATTATTATTAACAGCAATAATAATAATATAAAATTCATTAAAATGATAAAAATAATGCTGTTTTCCACTTCCAGATCGGGCACATTGAAGGAGATCCGGAGAGAAAAGGGGTGTTCCCCATGTCTTTTGTGCACATCCTGAGTGACTGACAGTCGGAGAGACTTGCACTACGCCTCTCCCTAAACTGGGAGGTCCTGTAAATAGCGATCATAACACCTCTTGTCACACGACAAGTGTCCTAAAGAAGAAAAAAAAAAAACAACGAAGAAGAAGAAACCCAAGAAGGCTCATCTAGCCGTGGATGCCTCATCCATGCTGTACAAAGAATGTGTGTATTCTTCCTTTACCAGTATTATCTTAACCCTATAGCACGGCTGTGACGAAGCCACTCTCAAAACCCTAGCACTTACCTAAAGTCTATGTTTATGCTGTTACTGTGTATATATGTATGTAAATATATATATTTGTGTGTGAGTGTATATACATGTTTTATTGTACAAAACATGTACCATTGCTCTCTCTGCCTGTCGGATTAAGCGTCAGGGCGGTAGACTTTGAATTTTATCTGTATTGATTTTACTGGCCCTCGAGTAATTATCAGCTAATATTTCTGGACAAATAAGAAAAGGAATGTGAAATAGGTCATGTCACTATTTGTCTCTGTTTACCACCATAGTTGACTGAAGAGGCTGGAGTCTCCCACTGACCCCCCCCCCCCCCACCCCCACCCAAGAGATGAAAACATTAAATGTACTCCTTGTTCTTGCTTGCTTTGTGTGTACACGTATTCTGGTTGTTTTACAGTATAGAAACCTGCTGCTACTGTGTGGTGGAATATCAAAGCCTGTGGTTCACTGTAGGTCACTAATTTACTCCTTGTTACACTGTTCACTGTACGTATGCAGCTGTGTGTGTGAACTCGACACCATCTCCACAGTCCTTTGACCTTTCTCTGTGCATGGTGTAACAATGACTGGAATTGATTGGAGTGCTGCGTTCAAAGACGCTCACCTCAGGGGTTTGAAGAGCCACTATTTAAGCAGGACTACACAAAAAAAAAAAGAAAAAACGGTATCCTGTTGTTAAAGCCACTATTAATGACAAGTACGGGAAACTCAAGAGGACATCTTAGCAATAACTTGATTTTCTTGACAGGCTAGAAATTTCACATTTAACCTGTGTTCACAATTCAGTGTCTTGTTAAAAAAAAAAAAGCTAAAAAAAAAAAAAAAAAAAAAAACCTCATGAGCTTGAATTTTTTTTTTTTAAGTTTGAGTCATGTAATATCATTCCATGTTATACTGGATCCAGTACATTTCCAGGTTTGCCTGTGAACCAGAGATGTCTTTTAGAAGCACGGTGGACTTTGTAAAAGGCCGGAGAGCCGATGTATTTTCACCCAGTCCTCACTGACTTGCAGTTTTTCCCTCCATGTTAAGGAACAAACCCATCAACCCATTGTATCATTAAAAGTGCTGTACTTAAACTCTGAGCCTGCTCTTTTGATTTACAGACACTGGGCCTCGTGCAGCAACATTCCCTTAAATTTATCTTATGTTTTCAAACATCCTTAAACATCCAAATCTTGTCTTACCCAGGTTTGCTGAAGGCTGGAGGCACCCTCTTAAACACTACAGTCTAGAAGGGCAGGTGTGTAATCTGCAAATATGCTACAAAAACTTACATAGATTTAAGGCCATCAGCTATATTAGAAGACTAATGTTTCAGCACCAACTGCATCTTCAGCAGAGTAAAACCGATCAGAGACTCACCCTCTTAAGTAACCTCCTCCAGTTGGGAACTGATTCAACATAGACATGTAGGCAGGTTAAACTTTCATACATCATATAATGATAAAAAGAGACGTAATAGCAAATAAATACAGTAAATAGCTGTTTGTGACTTACATGTATCAAAAAATATTTAGTAAGAATAATTACAAATCACAACAATAAAGGTAAATACATGTTTGAATGTTGAAGGGACGCATGTTTGAATCCTCTGTGTGGAGTTTGCATGTTCTCATCATTAGTGTGGGTTTTCTCCAGGTTCTCCGGCTTCCTCCCACAGTCCAAAGACATGCAGGGTAATCAATGACTAAATGTCCCGTAGGTGTGAATGTGAGCGTGAAAATCACTACATAAGCCATCATCTAAGGGTTTTATAGTCTCAAAATTCTCTAAAACATAATATAAATTTGATTATACGATATTCATGAATTTTATGTTTCTCAAATTTCAAACTTGTTTGACAATTTGTGCTCAGAGAACTCGTTAAATGTTCTCTTACCTAAGAGAACAAAAATAAAACAGTGGTGAATCCCAGATATCAATGGGTACTAAAAAATAAACTGTGGATAGAAAGACATATGGCATTTGTTTGTATATAGTTTCCTGCATGAAGCCCATAATGCTGTGGTTTTAAGATGAATTTCTGCCACCACTACGAATTAAAAAACCCTGGTGTTGGAAGGAAATGTGCTTTTTAAAGCAGTTTACTGAAACTACTGTTGGACTCAAGATAAAGAAATGGACTTACTCCCATTCTGAAGGAGTTTCTCAGTTGAGAATATCAGTGTAATCAAGACTAAGCAGTAGTGATCGTACAATTTTGAGGTATAATTTTATGCATCCATTTTCACTCAGTGAAGCTAGTTGTTTGCAGTAGCTTCATATTTACCCAACAGGTAAAGGTCTACCTACTCCTGTCAGGGGGACAAACTGCAGAAGGCTGAACTTACTCTACACGTTGCAGTGGTTTCTACTACATTCAAAATGACATTTGAAACTTTCTACATTAACTACAGTTCAAGGACATTCAAGACAAAGTTCTTCAAAGACAAATAAATCTTTATTTTGTCATCTCAACAATTCACATTTCAACCAAGAGTTTCCATCCAATGCTACAGCTTCTTTTGGATCTAACATTAACACAGGAATAATCACTTAAACATAAATCCTTTGTCATAGCACAAACTTTGCATTTTACTAAATAAACTGTTCGTAAAGCAGCCATACCAGAATTCGCTGGTAAACAAAATAAAATTATTTGCACACTTGGGCTTTTGGGGGAAGTTTTGACCCTTGGTCTTTCTTCACCGACTTGATGACGCCGACAGCGACCGTCTGCTTCAGGTCTCTTGCTGCAAAGCGACCTGCAAAGAGCAAAGTAAACTGTAAATACACCAAGAGATTTCTTTACATCAAGAAAGGTGGACTTAAAGGTGGATTGTCATACCTAAGGGAGGGTATGTGAAGAAGCTCTCCACACACATGGGCTTGATGGGAACCAGTTTGACTGTGGCAGCGTCTCCAGACATCAGCGTCTGCGGCTGGTCCTCCAGTTTGTTGCCAGATCGCCGGTCCAGCTTCTCCTTCAGCTCAGCAAAGCGGCAGGTCACATGGGTGGTGTGGCAGTCCAGGACGGGGGAGTAGCCCACTTTGACCTTCCCTGGATGGTTCAGGATAATCACCTGAAGAGAAAAAAAAACAAACAAAAAAAAAACCATCAGCACAGAGCAGCTACAAACTAAGTTTCAATTCAATGCCATTAAACCAACCTGAGCTTCAAAGCTGCTGACATCAGATGGAGGATCCTGCTGGGCGTTGCCGGCCACGTCCCCACGCCGCAGGTTCTTGACCGCCACGTTCTTAATGTTGAAGCCAACATTGTGTCCCGGCAGAGCTGTCTGCAGCCCCTGGTGGTGCATCTCAATGGACTTCACCTCAGCAGTGAGCTTGGCGGGGGAGAACATCAGGGTCATGCCTGGTTTGAGGACACCCGTTTCAACCTTACCCACTGGCACGGTTCCAACTCCTGAGAGGAAGCACATTTAAGTCAACTCAAGACAAGACATTTTGCCTTTGAAAGACTGCTGTTCCTCCTCCACTCTGACCCCTCTGCTGCATCTGTACCTCGTTTTCTTGATTGGCACCAGTCAGGCTTGGAAACAAAGTCAGGACAACTTAAAAATGACAATTAAGCACTTCAAACCTCCAATTTTGTAGACATCCTGCAGAGGTAATCGAAGGGGCTTGTTGATGGTGCGTACTGGTGGGTGAACAGAGTCCAGGACTTCTAGGAGAGTTCTCCCACTTGCATTCCCTTCCCTTCGTCTGGATTTCCAGCCTTGGAACCAGGGCATCTATAGAGAGATGTCATGAAATGTTGCATGTCTTAGTTCAACTTAAACTAAAACCCATTATTACCTTTTGAGTTGCAGTGATCATGTTCTCCCCGGTCCAGCCAGAGATCGGGACAAATGGCACAGTCGCTGGGTCATAGCCGATCTTCTTGAGGAAGCCGCTCACGCCTCGCACCACTTCGTCAAAGCGTTTCTGGCTGTAAGGCGGTTCAGTCAGGTCCATCTTGTTCACACACACTATGATCTGCTTGACTCCCAGAGTGTACGCCAGCAAGGCGTGCTCTCTGGTCTGACCGCTTCTGGACACACCGGCCTCAAACTCTCCTTTAGCTGCAGACACCACCAGGAGGGCCACATCAGCCTGAAATTACAACAATCTATAGGTGAATAAAATATAAATTAAGCGTTAAAAATAGATTCACTTCAGTGCTGCTTACCTGTGAGGTCCCGGTTATCATGTTTTTAATGAAGTCACGGTGGCCAGGAGCATCAATTATAGTCATGGTGTATTTTTGAGTGTTGAATTTCAGCAGAGAGATATCAATGGTGATTCCTCGCTCACGCTCCGCTTTCAGCTTGTCCAGCACCCAGGCAAACTTGAAGGAACTCTTCCCCATCTGTGAAAGAATGCATTAAGTCTTACATCAGGGTTTTGAAGTGTTTTACAGTAGGTTTTAACCTTCCTCACCTGTGCTGCAGCTTTCTCAAACTTCTCCAGTCTCCTCTGGTCGATGCCGCCACACTTGTAGACCAGGTGTCCGGTGGTGGTGGACTTGCCACTGTCGACGTGACCGATAATCACCACATTGACATGAGTCTTCTCCTTTGCCATGGTTGAATCAGAGTTTTAGCAACCAAACAAGCAGTCTTCTTTGACGAAACAACCAAGTTCACACTTCCAAAGCCTTCTGTTAAATGAAGGTGGCCAGCCACCATGCGGGTGATTTATAAGCTCCACCTGGACACGCAGGACGCTTGATTGAACACAGGTGTGCTGCTTAATTGAGCTTAATTGGAGGCTGATGCCTGCTTGGTAAAAGCTGAATATTTGATGCTTGAAGTAGCTTGAACATCAAGAAATTTAACTGATGAAAAGCTAAAAAACAGCAGTGAGAAATAGTGTTTCATTAATGTGCAGCTGCAGGTAGTTACAGTCAGTTGAATCACGTAATGATCTCACATTACTACAGCATGTGTCATTCAGAGATGGCCTTAATAGTAACCTCTCCTTATATACTGTTTATATGTAAAATAAATGAAGACTGGAAAGAAAGCATAAAAGGACTAAACTGCGAAAAGACAATAAACCGTTTTTAAGACACTGTTGATTGTACAGGTTTCAGTGTTTTCTTATGCATATACTGTAAAATGGGAAATTTGGCCCTAAATAAAGATAAGATGATCTTTTATTAGTCCCACAGCAGGGAAATTTGCAGAATTACAGCAGCAAATGGTACAATGCAAACCAGAGGCATCAGTAAAAACCAACAAAACAAGATCTAATAAATAAGCAACTAGACAAAAATGATATAATCAGTCGGTAACCAGTAAAAACAAGCTATACAGTAAGGCCCAGTTGTGCAAACAATAGAAACATAACAGTTTCTACTGGAGAGATTACCTCTAATAAACGTCTCATTTCATCTTCTTTCAACATCACAAATTAAAGACATATCAGATAAAATTTCTGATTTTTTTCAAATGAATAATTGAGGTTAAGTTCAAAGGGAGATGGCTGCTAACTTTTATTACATAAGGCAGAATATTTTTCTTTTTTTCATTCTAGTCTTTTTAAAAACATTAGTTGCTTTAATTATATGGACTTGAACCAAGAGCGTTACTCTGCATATTATATCATAAGTATGATGTATTTGAAGAGCTTTTTAGGGCTCTCTTAGTCTGCTCAGGTTGCTTTGAAAACTCAAACATACAGTGAATCAAAATGCTGGTTGCTAGGCAACTAGGCAACTAACACACACTCCTAATTAGCATTCACCCTAATATAACCCACTGTGTTTGCAGTTTGAAGTAACTTCTTAATAAATGTCCTTCTTCATTTATTGTGTTATCGTTTCATCTACATTAATGCCAATAATCGGATTCTTTTACTCACAGCAGGTAAATGTACAAATACCAGACTGTGGAAATACTCTTGATGATGATGAACTCATAAAACATGATGTATTGTTATCATGTTTTATCATTTTGTCAGTATTCAGATATTGTACTTAAGTAAACGTAGCGATATAGTGTGGAAATACTCAGTTACAAGTAAAAGTCTTGCATTTACTCTTACTGAAGTAAAAGTACAAAAGTATTAGCATGAAAATATACTTAAAGTACCAAAAGTAAAAGTACTCATTATGCAGAGTGGCCTATAATCAATAATATATGTTATATATATATTATATGGCTGGATTATAGTTATTGATGTATCACTTTAATGTTGCAGCTGAGTTCATTTTGTGTGACTCAGGGGTCAAAGTTGAGGGTCAGGTGGCATAATAGCGCCCCCTAGAGCCTCTTTAAGGTTTACATTTAATTCTTGCTCAAGGACACTCATTATGTTGGACAACAGGTGTAATGTTGAAGTCTGCTCCCCTGTCAAATAGTGTTTCCCGCCTCCCGCCACGGTAGTTGGGGTTAGTATGACAGAGTATTAGTGCCAGGGAAAAAAAAATCTGAGATTTTGAAAAATAAAAATGAGGAACGTGGAGCGTCTTGTGAAATTATACTTAAGTATAGGTTTTGTTGGTTACTAGTAAGATGTTTCCATAAAAAAATTCCTTCCCTCAAAATTTTAGGATTTATGTCTCCTGTTATTATGCTTTTTCCCCTTCATAATATTACAGCTCTTTTTCTTGTAAAGTAATGACTTTATTTTCATAAAGTTAGGCCTTTATTCCCATAGTATTACATCTTTTTCTCATAAAGTTAGGACTTTATATTCATAATATTATGACTTTTTCTCATAAAGTTAGGACTTAATAGTCATAATATTACAATTTTTTCTTTTTTGTAATTCAAAGTTTTTATTATTTTTCAACATTTAAAACATAGACATACAGTCAAAACATAAACAGAGTGGATTACGACTTTTTTCTTGTAGTTTATTCTCATAATATTATGACTTTTTCTCATAACGTAATGACTTTATAGTCATAATATTACGATTTTTTTCTCATAAAGTTATGGCTTTATTGTCATAATATTGTGACATTATTCTTATAAAGTTAGGACGTTATTCCCACAATATTACAACTTTTTCTCATAAAGTTATGACTTTATATTCATAATATTATGACTTTTTCCACATACTTTATTTTCATAATATTACAACTTTTTGTCAATGTCTTTCTCATAGAGTTGACTTTATGACAAAATTGAATTTTTTCCCATAATATTATGACTTTATTCTGGAAATCTTAAATTTGTTTCCGTCAATGTGGCTGTAAAACTCCGCAGTAGGGTTAGAGATAAGGGCTGGTTCAGGTTTAGGTAGGGGGAACACATATCGACAGGAAACAGTACTCGCCACAACACCGGTTCAACCTAAACGGCTTCCAACGGGTAGAGGTCCTAATTAAAGCCGCGGTGAGAGACATATTAATAGGCTAGGTCAGTTGTAATCCGGTGGAGGACACCGTTAAAACAGTGCATCGGGTCTCCGCTGACCGGGCGGGGCTATTTTCAGTCAGAGGAGGAAGGTGTATAACTCCGCCCTTCGCGCTTAGAGGTGATACAAACCCAACTCCCCTCTCGTTTGACGACCACAATGACGCTCAATAACCAACCCGGAAACAGCACCAGCAAATCGCTTTTCTTCTTCTTTCAGCCCGGACCGCTGGCTTTCTAGCGTGGTAACCAGACGTGTTTTCTCTACGAGCATCAAGGTAAAACACAGAAAATTACTACTTTGTCCCTCCTTTTCTGTCCTCTCTGCTAACCGCCATTACTGCCCACCGGTTGCCATTCATTCTGGCTTGTTTTGAGTGTTAATTTTTTGTGTGAAAATTAGTGATGAATTATAAACGTGTCCGGCGAAAATCAAACCCACGCATCGTGAAGTCACTGTAAAATACAAACAGTGGAAAATATGTGTTTTGTGTTTTGAAGTTAAACCCTCGATGCTCCGTTAACTTCCCCTTTCCAGAACAACGGTCTCAAGGTAGACGTTAGGCTACACCGCTAGCTGCATTTTCCTTTATTTGGCCAGAGGCATTGAATGTTACACGCGTGGCCCATACATTATTAATGGCAGGTCTATCAGCTGTTTGGCCTCGGTTTACACAGGTAATATATTCAGATTTGAACTAACCTTGTGGTCGGATTAAGACTGCTCACTTACAGGCAGTAAATGATGCACCATTATTAAGGTGCATTAAAGGAAATGCACACACTGACAGCTGGTTTAAACTGGTTTCTCTGAGATTATTTGATTCTGTGATTCTTGAATGCATTATAATAAAGAGGTTTCCAAACTGTGTTCCTGGCTGTGGTGGAAGAAGTATTTGGGTCATTTACTTCAGTAAAAGTAGCAGTACCATAATGTAAAAATACTCCTGACAGCCTGAATTCAAACTCTTACAAAGTACAGAAGTACTATCGGATCATTTTACTTTACAAAAAGTACTGATACTGTAATAGAGGAATACTCCTGAAGTCTTGTATTCAAAATCTTATGAGAGTGAAATATACTACTCTTATATTATTGGGTTATTATTATTAATGTATTAAGATCCAAGCACTATTTAATGTTGTTGCTGGTCTGATTTTAGTTTGTTAGTTTAATTTACTGTGTAATACTACATCAAGTTTCATACATTCAAGGTGTTTTAAAATCTGAATCTGCAAAATGGCTGGTTGTCAAACACATGTAGTGGCACAAAGTGCAATATTTCCTGCTGACATGGTAAAAAATAATGTTGCATGAAATGGAAATATTGAAGAACGTGTGCTCGATCAATATATTATTGGATTATTTTTATTGTTGTATTAAGAGCCAAGCAGCAATTGTTGCTGGCAGTTGTTGCTGGTCTAATTTTAGTGGTTTCATATGTTTAGTAGTTTGATTTACTGTATAATAACGCGTCAGGTTGAATACATTTTTAAAATTTGAATCTGCAAAATGTCAGGTAAGCTAACTATGGTTGTCAAATAAATGTAGTTGCACAAAAAGTGCATTTTTTCCCCTCTGAAATAGCATATAAAGTTGCATTAAATAGAAATATTCAAGAATATGTAGCTCAAAATTGTACTTTAGGACAATACTTGTGTAATTATATTCCACCACAGGCTGATAAACTGATAAGCCTGTGATCTGTAATTTCATTTGAACTGAGCAAAGTTTTCTTTTTGCTTCAGTTGTCTGCACAGCTCAACCCTAGCGTGGAAGAATGTGTCATTTCCTTTCCACTCAGTCTCTGCATAGGTCCTGAAAGTGGAAGTGAAACATCCCAGAAGTCATTTGTGATGCAGCAACGTCTACATCAAATTTGTCTCAAAAGTCTCACAGTGTGTGCTTTTGCAAAGTGGGCCACTTGTGTTACTCTGAGGCCTTTTAGGTGTGAGTTCAGCGACGTATACTGGGACCTTTACCTCCTCATGCCACCATGTTTTAGGGGCGAAAAGACTACTGGTGCTCTACTATTAATGGTATCCTTCACTTTCTGTCTCAGGAAATCTGGATTTACTGCAAGCCAGTGTAAAAAGGACTCAATTCGTCATGGCAAACCCAGTTTAGCTGTGTTAAATAGCATGCCTCTGGGTTATCTGTCCTCTTTTGCAATGTGTCTTCCTTATATCTACCACTGCACATTTAGAAAGAAGGAAGTATCACCTTTCTTTGTCTTCTTTAACAGATGTGTGCTCTCATAGTCAGCGTAGACCTGGGCTGAAAAACGCATGACAAATACCTGACTTGTGCCACCCTTGCAGGCCTGAGAGACATGGTACAACTTGTCGTGCCCATGTCTCATACTCTTTCTGCAGTTGTGTGAACAGATGTCAGTCTAGAGCTAATTCTTCCTTGTTTTGCATGTAGAAGTTGCAGCAGCAGTTGCAAAGATTGCAAAAGAGAGGGGGGAGACTACTTGCGGCAAGAAAGTGAAATCTGGTTTTGAGCAAATAGTGGGTTTAGGCAGTGGGAGCTTTTTTTTCCTCACAGATCCTCGGCATGTGGAACAAGCATGAAATGAGAATATGGCATTTGGCAGCATGTATTCCCTCATAAAACCCAGTCTAACACAGGTGGAGGCATGCAGGTGCATTTAGGCTTCAAATTAAACATGCATTATTGGATACTGCAGCAACGTTGTCATACAAAGCAAACATTTGAAGCTTTTCAGATTAGGAAAGGCTTCTTCTGCATGTCACTATTTAGTTAGGATCTGGCTGCAGTCTTATTCAGCTTCTGACTCCCAGTCTTTGTCTACGTGAGGATATTGTTGACATAAGATAAGACTTTTGTCACTTTCATGTCAGTTTTTGCAGTATGGCATTATTAAGGATGTGTTGAATCTTATTAAAATAGTCCGTCATATAGTGCTCCAGGGATGACGTATTTTTGTAGGCCAACCATGAAGTTAGCATCCCACTGGGTTCCCTCGACAAAAAGCTGTTTTCCATTGGGTTTTGAATTATTGCAGAAAATAAGCTGTGTGGGAAACACACGTTTATGACACTTCCATGTTTGTTTCAGCAAGATAATCTTCTACACCACGGTCACTTGAGGGTGAGGGTGGTAGTCTGTTTTAGCTGCTTGTTAGCAGCCGCCTTTTTAAAGACACATAAAGGCTTCAAAATTCACAAGTGGGGGTATTTACTGATGCATTTTATGTCTTAGAACAAAACATTTAAAGGTCTTCAGCTTGTGTTAACCACAGACCTTATTTCAGACATCTAACTAAAATAAAAAATGTTCAAAAAACCCGCTGACTTCCAGACGAGGGGACCAGAACTGCTAAAATGCAAACACATTTCTGGGTTTTTATAGTAACGTAATGAACTTTGTTAACCCTGTGGAAGCCCCAGCGAGAGGATTTTCCACATTCAGCAAATGTACAACTGTAGATACTGTAGCTGGAGTGATAACATGAGGGTGGAGTCAGTGTAATGGTAGTTAATTTAAATTATTAATCAGTTTTCCAGGAGTCCTCCCGATGAGTGACCTTTTAGGGCAAAGCCGCTCAGACGTTTCCATGCCTCAGACTTCCAAATGGATTTACATTTTAAAAGAAATATTGTCAGTAAACTCACAGTACCTTTTTGGACTCATTAGGAATAAAACGTTGACTTCACTGGAATGTCCCAGAGTCGCCAGAGGGTCCGGAGACCCCTCTTTGCAGACCCCCCCGTGTCACGGAGCTGCTGGCTTCAGGTTGGGTTACTGCAGTTATTCTCGGTATGAGCTTCACTGTAGTCTCCTGCTGACAGTCAGACAATTTATTGTGTTTCCGGCGGCGAGTGGATCCACTCATAAACATCTCGTCTGGTTGAGTCATCGTTGTAACAGCTAATGCAACCATTGTGTGGTTTGTCTTTATTGTGACATTTCAGGCAGCCAACATGTCTTTATTTACTATTCAGAAAGACTAATACTTCTCATACTATCAGCTGTACAACACCTTTTGTCTTTAAATGGAAGATGATTCACCAGAGTGTGAGTGAATGATTGAACCTCCTCTTTTTATTTCATGTAGATTGTAACGTGAGCACTTGTACAGTGTAATGCAATCCACTGAAAACAACCACAGAGAGACCAACACCTCTCTGGCACGCCAAAACTATGTTTTCAGATTTAGAAATCGGTTTGCATCATGTTGTTAGTGTTTACATTATTGCGTCCACACACAGTAGAGGCAGCAAGCTACAGTAGGTCAGCTGCTGCTTCAGGTCTTAGCGTCATGCAGAGCAGAGCTGTATTGATCCATTTCTGTGGTATAATGCTGTTTGTTCAGTTATTTGGATTAACTTCCTCTAAGTGGCCCGTTCAGCATTCTGCTCTAACACCATTATCATGACTTGGCTTTACGTTGGAGACTTTGTGACCTCAGCATTGTTTAATTTAGTGCTGAGTGTAGTTGTATAACTCATGACACCAATACCTGAACCCTTAAAGTGCTACCGATAGCAACAGAGTACTTGGTTCGATCATTTTGACCATTTTGGGTCACCACGCTTGACTTCACCACAGACTGTGTGGGTTGTAGCTGCTGTGGTACTGGGCCAATCACACATCGCGTTACATTGAAGAACGCTTGCAGTGATTGGCTGTGAGAAAATCCATACAAATAGTCGTTTTTTCTAAATCTTAACAAATATGCAGGTATCATTTGATTAGAGAACAGTGTCCAAAATACATATCTGGATACTGGATCCAGATATAAAATACGTGTTGCCGTTGTATTTTATCTGGCCTTTGAATATTCTGCAAACAGCAAGCGATTTATCAAAGACATCTCCGTTTTTGCGAAAGCCAAAATATTTGCACACGCTGGACCTCAAACGTTGCTCGAGATTGGCGCAGTTGATGCTTGCCGTGTGTACCGGAGTCACGTTTAACACTTCTTTACTATTGAAAGTGCTAGAAAATACATCCATATGATGTTTGTCATGCTTGGATACAAGGTGTAAATTCTTGCTATTGATATAATAAATTATTTACCTTGCAAATCGATTTTTGATCGATACGCGTCCCTGTGAAAGAGAAATCGCCGAGTACCTATCGATGTTTGACTTGAGATCTTTTGATACTACTTGGTACTAGGTTATTTCAAGTTTAATTTCTAAAACGCTTCCTATGGTTGAAAAGAATATGGTTTTAAAAGCACTTGACTTGCTGTTACAGTACATCGTTTAGTGCTGTTGAAATTGTGCCATTTGACAATTGATACACATTAGTTTAGGGGTTGTCATGGGCTTTTCTGGGCTATAAGAATGATCTGATTTGCCTCATGAGTACACACAATCCCTCTCCCACTGCTGTTGCATGTCTGCTCTTGTCCATAAGCAGATCATAGTTGAAATGATGACATTACATGAGTCACACTGCAGGAAATGCTGACTGTGCCCCCCCAAGTAGGCCTGGCTGTTTCTGCACTCGGCTGAGTTATTATCGGGAGCAGATATCTCAAACGATATGTTGTCGCCGTCTGCTTTAAAAATTGTTCCTGGTTTTAATGGATGCACATGTTCATTGACCTTATGAGGAGTTGGTGCTGTTCAGGCCACAAACAGATGTGTTTAATAGGTTTGTTGATTTGTTAACTAAGCAGAGAAAGATGGTCTGAAGCAGCAGATGTTTTATCTGTGGTGGTTTGCAGCCTTTGGCGGTGGTGGGTGATGTACTTTTGATGTGCGTCTCTGATGTCTATGAGTTGGTACGTGTGCCAGTTTCTAATCTGCAGTGCCGGTAGACTCACTTCCGTCTTGTGATGTTGGCTTATCTGAAGCCCTAAGCTTGCACATAATGAGGAGAGAGAGCATCCATCCTAAGGCATTCAACAGGATGCTTTCATCAGCGGCATCTTCAGAGCAAATGTGGTACAAAAGCAAAGTGGACTTTGCTTAGAAAATCTCAACATAATGCTATGAATAACCCACTGACAAGGAAAAAAGCTGTCACTGTGTGCGGCCCTACCCCCACACCTTTCATCACATACACAGAAAACCCCTCCAGGCTCAAATCAACATAAAGAAAATCCACATGAGAAGCAGCAGAGATCAGGGTCTGCTGGAGAGCTTCTGCTTTTACACTAATTATTTGATTGTATTATGTTCAAATCAAGTCATAAGAAAACACTGTGTGGATTTTATTGTAGTATGTTAAACCAGGCATGATGAGATCCTCATGTGGCCGCCTACATGTCAGTGGACACGGAGCAGAGGGGCGATGCCACAGATGGCAGATCAGCATGCTAGAAATTCAGCTTTTGCATGAAACTGTTGCCGTGCTGCCCCCGCACCAAACCTCCATCCTCCCATGGTGTCAGATAAACCTGTCCCACTTTTTACCCCAACCGTTAAATCAGGTCTAGATTTTGGTATGGATGTATAAAAATATGTCACAGACCTGCTATTATGATATCTAGTGATAGTTTTGTTCTGTTCAACATGGAGGACTAAAGCTGCCATTATGATAAATACACTAAAGAATCAATAAATAAATGCCTCAATAAATACGTAAAATAATGAAGTAAGAAATGTAGAGGAATATGAGAGTGCAGGTTGATTTGAAAATAAATAAGTACGCACAAATAAATAAATAAAATGCGTTTAATTTGATTAAATATGGAAATTAATAAATAGGGAAATAAATAAATGGTAATGGAAAAAAATAAAAAAATAAATGAATGCGAAAACGAGTAATTTGCCAATACATAAATACATTATCTTTGATTATTTTTCTTTTTCTGTGCACATATATTTCAAATCAGCCTTCACATCTATTTTATAAGAGGTTTTTATTTCCTTTTTTTTAAAGAGTACATTTATTTATGTACCCTCTTTTCCAATTTATTCTCAACACACAACACATTCTCCATATACACAAACATATACAAAATAAATGAAATAAAGTAAAAAAATATAAATAATACTTATGCACATACAGAATTCTTATACAAATATATAATAAAGGTAAATGGGTGTAATGATGGGATAATGGCATCTTAGACCAACATGGAAATACACCTCGAGATCTCAGTCCGCACTAGTCGGTAGAGACCACTCCTGAGGGCCTGGACGAGGCTTTTATTTCTACATTTCTTTCTTTATTTATTGATTAATTTATTATAATGGCAGGTTTAGTCCTCCATAGTGTTGAAACCAGGACCAAGGGAAGAGAAGTTACCCACTAATATACCCACAAATCTGCACTTTACATTGTATAAAGATAAGGCTCATTATTTGGGGTTTTTATTTTTCAGAGAAATATACTGTGTGTGTATATGATTGATGTTTGCATTGTAGTCGTGTGGCATGGAGTGTAAACCATTTTTCAGTCCAGCTGAGACGCATGAGCCCTCAACAATCATTTGTTCTGATTTCACAGTCGGAGGATCTCCGGTCCATGTAACTGATCTGCGGAGGTTTTTCATAATGAAGTGGTTTTCCACCGAGGCTCGGCCGTGCTCTGTGGGCCTCGGTAACTCAGTGGACAGATATCCCTCCTCAGCCCAAGGGGGAGTACAAGTTGTCATGGCAACTTGAGTTTTAATGGAAGTTTTATTCTGTGGTGTTGAAACCGTGCACCGCTTCTACGTGCTTCGGTTTGGTGCCGCTTAATAAAGTCATAAAGTTGTTTGGTCTATAAAATGTCAAAATGTTGATCAGTGTTTCCCAAAGCCCAAGAAGACGTCCACAAATGTCTTGTTTTGTCCTCAACTCAAAGACATTCAGTTCACTGTCACGGAGGAGTAAAGACACCAGAAAATGTTCACATTTAAGAGGCTGGAATCATTTTCACTTTGTTCATCTTAATAAATTACTCAAACAGATTAATCTTTGCAGTGGTAGACTTAAGCTGTGTAGCCTACACCGAGAACAAGACTGGATGATTAACTGAAAAAAGTAAATTACATAATATTGCTGCTTTAATATTACATTTACAGGCATTTAATTGACCTCCTAATACGTTATGCCAGTTTTAAGTACAGTTTCTGGTCCATAACATACACATTCTAAAATAAATAAATATATTTCAGAATAACTGAACAGTCTAAATGTATGATATATATGTGATATTGTCAACTGTTGTAATAATCAATTAATTGGTTTGAGTATTTTTTTTTAAGATGAACAAAGTCAAAATTCTCTGATTCCAGCTTCTTAAATATGATTATTTTCTGGTTTCTTTACTCTTCTATGACAGTAAACTGAATATCTTTGAGTTGTGGACAAAACGAGGCGTTTGAGGACGATGGCTTTGGCTTTGGGGAACACTGATCAACATTTTTCTGACATTTTATAGACCAAACAACCAATTAGTTAATGAAAAAAATGGAAGTAAATGAAAGTAATCGTGGCAGCCTTAATGGTGTCCAGCTAGCTAAAACTACTAGTCTAGTCCTGCAATAAATCCTACTTTTATTATTATCATTATGACCATTTTGGATGTTGTAGTTCTGATATTTTCACCAACCCATTTACACCAATGATAACAGACTAAATAAATAAGCATAAATATAATGTATGTGTGTGACAAATGGACACGCACCACTTACAGTATAGATCCTATTGATTAGCTCAGTGGCCTGCTCTGTAGTCGGACTCGGCACACGTCTGTAGCACACACGCAGTAGACGGCCGGCCAACACATGTTGGCCACAGTTATTGACCCATTCATGTGGTTGGAGTTAATTAAACCCAAACAGCTACGTACTTGGTATGTTGACTTATTGCTGCTAATAACTCTTGAGATGTTTCAGCCTCGTAAAAACACTCCTTGTTCAGAAAACGTTCAAATCCAGCTCTGGTGTGTAGCTACTGTACGTGACTGGAAATGACAGATCAAAACAAGGAAATACGTCTTTGGAAACAGCAGGAAGCGAGCCTTTAGTTCAGAGAAAACTACTCTGAGCAGCGTTTGTTTTATTGCCTCTGATCCTGTGGGAATGAAGCAATATCAGACCGGTTATGATGGTAAACAGGAGCACGCCGTGTAGAGTTTACTAAAGTTTTGCTGTGATTTTTTAAGGATATTGAAGTTCAGATTTCTCTCCACCCATGACTTGGTCCTTAATTAAATGACTTCTTTTGCATTTTTGTGAAGAAAAAAGCTCATCACATGACGAGTGGATGCTTAATTGAAACCCAAACCACTGAATCCCCTTAGTGACACTGGTTAACTGGGCTGTAGTTGTTCCCCTGGATCTAAGCGTTGCTCCAAGGGACACAAGCTTCAGCATGATCTCATCATGACATGTGAGTCTTTTCCCACAGCAGCACTGAGGTGAATGACTAGTATTCCTATAAACAGAAAACCCACAATAACACAGTAGTGATAGTAGTTTGTCATTCGCCACAGTCTTGTTAATAATTTAAGGGGAGACAATACAGACAGAAACCTTGACAAGAGGGAAGAAAACATGTAAAATACACATTTAAGTGTTTATTTTACTACTTTTTGCATCTGTAGATTTCTCTTAAATTCACCAAAAGTTAGCATAGTGCCTCATTTGCATAACATTTCAGAAAACTTGTAATTAGGGCTGTCAAAGTTAATGTGATAATAACGTGTTACCGCAAACATATTTCAATGCCAGTAAAGAGGGCTCAGTTTTATAGCTAGAGTGAATCGGAAAAATAGAAAGCCAAATGAATCCATTAGTACCAACCATGTCATACTAGCCTGTCATGAAGGAGGTTAAATAACGCTCCAAACTTATGCTACATTTTCACGAGGAAAAACTGTCATGGCCATTTTCAAAGGGGTCCCTTGACCTCTGACCTCCAGATATGTGAATGTAAATGGGTTCTCTGGGTACCCACGAGTCTCCCCTTTACAGACATGCTCACTTTATGATAATCACATGCAGTTTGGATCAAGTCATAGTCAAGTCAGCACTCTGACACACTAACAGCTGTTGTTGCCTGTTGGGCTGCAGTTTGCCATGTTATGATTTAAGCATATCTTTTATGCTAAATGCAGAACCTGTGAGGGTTTCTGGACAATATTTACCATTATTTTGTGTTGTTAATTGATTTCCAGTGATAAATATATACCGACATTTGCATAAAGCAGCATATTTGTCCACTCCCATGTTGATAGTAGTATTAAATACTTCAAATCTCCCTTTATGCACTATTTTAATCAATTGACGGCCCTGCTTGTAATACAAAAAAGTAATCACTTGGGAAGTTTCATATATTGATCTATATCTATTCGATATTTATCTATTCTATATATCTTTTTTTTTTTTTTTTTTAAATCCCATTCACCTGTAGTGTGTTCCCATAATAAAACATTTAATTACAGATTCTGGACAGGAATTACACACACTATTTTTCTCATTGTTAGAAAGGTGGCGAGCTAGAAACCAGCTTGTTAGCGTAGCTGCTAGACGGCTACTATCATGGCTGTAAAGTCTTGTTTGAATAAGCAAAAGCACCTTGTTAGGTTCTTTAAAAAGCATTTATTATTATACATTGAAGACATTGTACATACATTACTGAACCCTCCTCCAAACTGAACATATGGAAGTGTATATAATAATAAGAAATAAAAATCATGATCATCAATAAACAAAAATAATAAAATAAATAATAAAAATAATAAATAATAAAATAACAGTAAATAATAAAAATAAGTAAATAATAGTAAAAAAAATTAAAATAAATAATAATAATAAACAAAAAATAAATAAAGAATAATAAAGAACATAAAGTTAGAAAACACTTGTTAGGTATACTTTAATTAATTTTTCTTTTTCAGTGTTGTGAGCTTATATCTAGTGTATGTTTAGACATTTTATAGGTTTTCTGGTGGGATTCTTTTGTTAAAAACATAAAAAATAAAACAAAAAAAAAAAATTGAAAAAAATGCAATTTGGGAATTGCTGCCAAAACTCCAAATGATATCCGATAATTCTGGCAAAAATTGAATCAAAGGCAACTGGACTTAGATTTGTCTCTGAAGACGTTTCGCCCCTTATCCAAGTGGCTTCATCAGTTCGAACGCTACAGTCTGACTAGTCCCCATTAGTCTGTGACTAGATTTACTGAGACTAGTGGGGACTAGTCAGACTGAACCTTCACAGACTGATATCCGATAAGTTCTGTGAAAGCCCCAGAGCATTTGGTCTGAAATTTGTACTTTTTTTTTCAACTTTACAACCCTTTTCAGCTTGAAGTAAGTGACTTTACAGAAACAAGACGCTGCTTGTTATTTTAATGCTGAAGACTCCATCGGTGAAATAATCTTGCCTGTTTGTTGAGGTCATTTCTTGGAGAAACATATTACCATTAGTGCATCATTTCCTGAAATACTAGTGTACTGTCACCCCTATAACCTCGTGCTTATTCAAGGGACGATTTGGCCCCCAGCTGTAGGCCTGATGATGCATAGCTGACTCCCATGATGCTCTACCACAGATGTCACCCAGAATGTCCCTGGTGACATGTCAGCTGTAATGCATTAGGAGCAAGTCGTAGTCATAGGAAGAACATTTCTTTCCATTTCTTGCTTTTACTTTTGTAGTTTCACAGCGTCTTGTTTGATCATGTTTGCGTCCTCCACTGTCTCCCACACTGCTCACAGCGCTCTTGTGGGTTTAAGGTTTCGGGGGTTTGAAGTCTGATCACATTCATGCATGACCGACGCCGTCACTAGTGCCATGCATTTGTATGCAGGCTGGCGAATAGAGCAGTGCCTTGGTGCTAATGGTCTCACAGTCTACTGAGCTTGTGAACAACTTGCGAAACAAGCCTGCAGTTTACAGACCGTGATGAATCTTAAAACTGAGGAGACTCTTACTTCAGCCAGAAACTACATGTGTGTTTTTTAGATGTAATGTTTCTGATAACCTTGGATTGCCTTTTCAAAATCGTAACGACATAAAGGTGGATCGAGTCGGTTGTGTTGTAGAGCTCTTACAGGAGGTAGCAGGCAGCCTTGTAGAAAACCTGAAGTGAATCAAAGGAAGTGTTACACAATAGGAAGTGGTGTGTTTTTTTATGTGCATCTATTTGTTCCATGTTTTATAAAAGCTCTGCAATTAGCCCATGTAGAAAGGTAGGACATGAGAACAACCTTGTTGTTGCATACTGAACATGATGCCTATGGTTCCCCTTTTTGTGACTTTTAGTGTGTTATCACCTATTTTGAAAGGGAACTTACAGTAAGATGTGCAGTGTTTTAAAAGGTGTGACCAGAATGTGAGTAGAGAGCACCATTTTTGTTGTCAAAGTGTGATTTATTCCACTGAAACAGTTTCAGGTAGACGGCTTATTTTTTGGTATAATGATGCCACAGTTTGTCTCTAGCAGTCAGAAATCGCCTTTTGTCAGGCTCTAGAGTGTCATACTTTTCTCGAGTGTCTCTTGATGTTGTGTTCCTGATGACTGGTGTTTCAGAGGCTGACCTCTGGTGGAGGACTGTGACCCGGGGCCACCTGCCAGGCCGGGCCTCGCTGCTCCTGACTGACAGTCTCACAGCTCCACTGCTGGTAAGTTCTTCATACCCAGTCACTCTTTGGATATTGGTTTAAGACTGCAACTATTTATTATTTTTAGGGCTGACAGAGTTCACGCAAATGTGATTTTTAAGGGCTTAATTTTAAAGTTAGACTGAAGATACTAGCATCATATGAAACTAGTAAACCTAAGGAATCCATTGGGACCAACCATGTCACACTAGCTTGTTGGGAAGGAGGTTAAATATAACACTGCAAACTAAATTTTGGTGAGGAAAAACTGTCATGGCCATTTTCAAAACCCCTTGACCTCTAACCTCAAGATATATGAATGAAAATGGTTTCTATGGGTACCCACGAGTCTCCCCTTTACAGACATTATAATAATGCTGTAATATGCAGTTTGGGGCAAGTCATAGTCAAGTCAGCACACTGACACTACAGCTGTTGTTGCCTGTTGGATTTGAGTTTGCCGTGTTGTGATTTACGCTTATTTTTTTTATGCTAAATGCAGCACTGTGAAGGTTTCTGGACAACACTTTTCATTGTTTTGTGTTGTTAATTGATTTCCAATAATAAATATATACATACATTTGTATAAAACAGCATATTTGTCCACTTCCATGTTGATAAGAGTATTAAATACTTGACAAATCTCCCTTTAGGGAATGAAAAATGTCTAAAATCTGAAGCCATCTCATTTACTGTAATGGGACAATGAAAAGCAGTACAACAGTACAACTGAGAAGCTATAACCAGCTAATGACTGAATGAACAATTAATCATGTATTATAATCATTGCTGGTTAATTCTCTGTTTGTCAGCTAATTGATTGTTTCAACTCAACTGGTTTAAAAGTGTCTTATAAATACTCACATCCTGATATGTACATTTAGTTATTGGTCTCCTCAGTATTATTAGGAGCAATACAGTAACATAAAATGTACACATGGGCATGTTAATATTGTTTAAAGGCACATTATGTTCATCAATGCAAGGGTTTCACACTCTAGGCTTTCATTCTCCACTCCAGATTACCATCTACATACAATATCTGCTTCTATTTGTTTCAGTGTCTATTTATACATCTATTCAAGGACATAACTCGTATCTGATCCTAATTTGAATTGACGGCAATCTTTGAAAAGCAGGTTGTTGAGAATAACAAGGCAGAATCCTCTACGTCAGGCTTGTTTGTGTGCCTGTTTTTCTCCCATTGTTTTAAACCTATTTGGGTCATAGTGCGCACTGAAGGACTTAAATGAATAGAGGCATTACTCTAAATGGCAGTTGAGTCTGGTACATTGCTTTCTTTCCACTGGTGGCATTTTCCATGCAGGTGTGGGCTCAGTATAGGTAGGGGGGAAAATCCTATAACTGTTGGTGGAAATATTCAAATACAAGTGACTTGTTGCAGTACTGTTTTGGTACGTCATATACATTTGGTCCAGAGCTCAGAAGATGCAGCTCCTACAGTTTTCAGACTGACTAGAAAAATAAACACGTCACATTTTTCAAGGTGCTAAATGCGAGATTGGGAGCATTTCTGTTGCTTCTGCACAGTTCTGAAAATGGTGACGGCTAAGCCAACGGCATGAAGCTAACGGTGCTAACAGCTGCAAAAACAACAAACAATGGCAACGGTGCTGACAGAGCTAACAGTGGTACCTAAAGGGGGAACCAGAGGGTGGGTGTTAGTAGGGCTGCACAATAAATCCAAATGTTATCGAAATTGCAATATGGCCTACAGCAATTTTCAAATTGCAGGAGGTGCATTATTAAAGCCTAAATGTGTGTCATAATACTATTTTAAATTAAATATTGTGGTGCTGGTCCATACATCATATTCTACAGACATAAGAAAGCATCTTGTTTGGCACAAATCCTGACAAAAATCACAGTATAGTTATTAATTACAGACCGCTAGGTGATATCAGCTGTTATCTATCGGCTGTAACTGCCATATGAGAGTAGTGCAGAGCGACAACTGTGAGCTTGCCAGACATTACTGTATATCTTTACATAGCAATTAGTTTGCTGCTATATTAATGTTCTGAATATCATTGAGAACCTCTTAAACTAGGACACTGTCGGCTTGAATGCAACATTGCGTTGCTCTCTATGGATGTTGTGCCCCAGCTGGCGGAGAGTCAGACCTTGCCAGAGCTGCCCCTCTAGTGTCTCTTTAACTCCCACGCTAAGGAAGAAGAACGAGATCATTCACTTAAAAACATCATCTTAAATCCAATAAAAATCCTGTCAAGAGGGTTTCTTTCTTTTGAAAAGCCTCCAGCTGTGGGTTGTCATGTGGAGGAAGTAGAAGCGCACTCACCTAGATAAACTCGTTTAATAAAATTCCAACTTTATTGTCAATTATCTGAGGTTTAAACATGATGACAAATTCAACTGTGGGAGTAGCTTTGTTGCACCGACACAAAGTAGACATGTCATTATGTAAGAACGCCTGTGGTACCACCTATTATAGCCTTAATGTGCCGTGCTGTGCGTGTATGTGTAATGCTTGCTCAGGAAATGAAGTGCATTGTGGGCCATAAAAAGGAGTTGAGTAATGTAGGTGCTCCCTGCTTCCTGTCCCCCCTCAAGGCCAGAGTGTTTATGTAACTACAGGGCAGCCGGCAGGGTCACTGCTCACACGACACACTGGCAGCTCTGACATCAGACTCATGAGTACATTTTACATGTTTTTGTTTTGATTTAATAGTTGGTTACGCTGTGGGGTTGACGTGAAGTGGTTTTAGTCTCATTTTAGATTTTATGTGTAGTCTTACTGCATGTTTTTTATTTATTTTTTATTTTTTTACTTGTTTCCTGCTCGCAGTAAAAGAAACTTCTTCTTCTTCACCTCACATTATTTCTCCCCTGCTTGCATGTCTGCCCATCCCTGTTGTATTTTCCTCCGTGTCTCCTTGGAGATTGTTACCATGACACACAGCCATCATTCGATTGGATGAGCTCCGGCGCTGGAATGCTGCGCCGTTTTGACAGCTAAGCCTCAGGTGGTTCATATATAGGATCACTAAGTCTGTGTATCCACGTTAGAGGTCTGCCGTGTGCATGTGTGTCCTAGTAAGATTCAGATCTGTTCGCTAAAATAGGCTGAATGGCAAGCTATTTCAGTTAGCACGCAGTACACAACCCTGTGGCGGTACAGGGGAGCAGTAGACGTGCTGCATTATAAATGGAGAATGGAGCTGAGTTAATGCAGTGGGCCCGGTTTTGTGTGAATATATATACAGGATGGATTAGCCTCGCTAAGCCAGGGGTGAGGTGTGGTACAATGGCCCAAGGTGAATCTTTTCTTGGCTCCACTGTTGCTATGATCATAACTGGGTAAATGCTGCCCCCAGCTGGTATAGCCTAGTACTGTTATAGTTGTGTAGATGATGGATTGTGCACAGAAAATCTAGATCTTTTTGGGTGTCATCAACTCTCTTTCTTGTCTGTTATTGCTTTTACCACATCAGCAAGTGTGCCATTAAATACACAACAGAAAGCAGTATATTTAATCAATTTTATTTAGAGGGGATGCTGAAAGAGTGTGGAAATATCAGCCGCTCCACTCATGACTCAGCATATGGAAAAGGCTCTGGCCCTTCTCGACCTCACCCGATGAACGGGTAATTTGAGATGATCTGTCTGAGTGGTAGTAATACGTGGAGCGGCTTGTTATATCAGCTAAAAGCTCCCAGCTTCTCCTCGGTTATCTATTATTTACGCCACTGGAGGGCCGACGCTGTATAACTTCCTGCCCATGTTCCCTTAAGGAGCATGTCAGACTGCTGTCAACCCTTTTCACATGTACGTGTTGGAAGCAGATCACTATGAAACATGACATTAACATTGAGTCTGCATAAATGTCATTTTAATTGTTGTTTTTACTCTGAAATGGCTGCATGTGAACACTGGATGGTGCTCTTGCATCAGGCATCGGTGCTGCTTCTAATCCCAAGAGTTGAGTTAGAAATTAATTTTCTTAGCTTTTATTTTTATCAACAAATTTGCAGCAAGTGCTAGTTTTCTACAAAGGTTTTTCACTGTAACTGCTGTCATTACTGTTTGTACATTTCAGCAGAAGCATTCCTGAAGCTGGCATGTGATAGTAAGAAGGTTTGGGAGTGGTCTTCCTCACCATGAACTCCTTGCATGCATTACTGTTTACATCCTCCAGATGGCACTCCTTTCTCACTGAATGAAGCTTCTGGTACTCTTCAATCTGACACTCATCATCCGTCCAAAACCCTCCACTGTGCCCCACCCTAAATCCTGTTATGCTAATACTGTGCAGGAAAAAAACATTTAAGGTTTATTTCTTCAATTTGAATTTAAATTCGCCTCAACCACTTATGTAAGGCCTGAAATCTCATCCTTGAATCTCACTGTCAACACTCGGATTTAAGGATGCAGTGAGGTCGGTGAGTCAGTCAGAAGGTCAGTCGGGTAATGATGGTTTTAGGGCTGTTTTAGCAGAAGAATGGGAGATGTGTTTGTTGAATGGGTTTAGGAGGTAACAGCCCTGAGGGAGGTGCTGCTTAGACCGATGAGAGTGAGTCAATATGACCCCTTAATGATTTCCCAACAGATCCTAGGAAGGAGTCAGAGGACTCTCAAGGGCAGGGTGGGGAGGGCTTCTTTCTGAAGCAGATGGCGGATGGAGCATAAAATCGAAGCGGTAGATTTGGGGTAGAGTTCCTACAAGTAAACATGGGTTTTACAGCTCTTTATGACTTTGTCACAACATATTTCCAGCCTGCTTTGGATATGGAGCATCATCTTCACTTGACATGATCGTATAAGGCTTCTGTGGTGTTGGTGTAGACGTCTACTTGCTGTCTTTTTTTTTTTTCTCCACCAGTTAAATGCGTTGATCTGAAATTATTAACATCAGTCCGAGCCGTCAGCATCCGTCTGTGTGTTTTGATGCTATAAAGTGTCGTTTTGCTGTGACTGAAGAGCGGCGCTAAGAGCCTCTTCATAGAGCTCCATTTCAATGGAGCCGGCGTTTTAGCTGACTCTTGTGTATGTGCCTGTTGCCATGGTTTCCAACTTTCATCAGGTGCCGTCCAAAGAGATGGGGCTAAGCCGGGGATGAGGCGCTCCCACTTTCATCCGCCCTCTGATCTGCTTCTCTGGACAAACCTCCCGTTTCATGTATTCATTTCCATTTGTGCTGATCGGCTGCAGTGATTTGAGTTGTTTTTGGCGAAGGGAGTATTTTTAGCTGCTCGTGTGTGTGGTTGCAGGAGGAAGATGAGACAGCTGATACTGGATGTCACCTCATGTATCGCCGTCAGTGATGTTTTAGTCATGCTGTGCGGTTTGTTTTGATTTGCCAGAATCTGGGTGAGGGGGGCATTAGCAACAATACAGGGGCGTGGCTACGAGGTAATCGAGTTCACCCCCATAAACAAACAAATGGCAGACCCCCCTCCTTCTTTCCTCAACGCCATGTCACCCCTAAGCCATTTTTAGTCAGCTGGGTAGGATTGGCAGGAGAGGGTGTGGGGTGAGGAGGAGTCGAGTGGGGGAGGAAGGTGGGAGAGGGGACGCATGCCAGCCCCATTTGGGAAGTGCTCCCCCATTTTCTGCCTGTCGAATCGGGCCAGTGTCAGCGAGCTCCGGCGGGTCCAGGTCTGGCCGAGTGGGCTAATGCGATGTGGCGTGTCACCCGGGGAATCTAGGTCAAGTTTAAAGCTGCCTAGCTCTGCCCGCCTCTGCTGCAGTGTGACGCCTCACAATCCCTCCCCTTCCACAATAATATTCAGCACACATCCTCACCTACATTACTAATTTATTTAAATATCATATATAGACAAAAATGTTCTTTTCTAGACCCACTCAGACATAAACACACATACAACCTCTCCCCATCCCCCCTCTTTCCACACCCCAGGCAAGCTCCGTCTCAGCCTCTCCACGGCGGAGGCCACGTGACGCTCCGTGCTGTCTGCGCCCAGCCGGGGAGGGGAGGGCGTTGTTTTTCTCCCATAGTAAAGCAGCAGGGCACGTGGATCCTCATGCTGCAGCCGAGTAGTGGAATGTCAGCACTATCCCTCCCGTACATTAGCCAGCCTTCAGCCCCTGAGCCGTTTTCGCAGGACGTTGCCGCAGTGCTGGGTTTCAGCTGTGCCCCGCTTTCTCGCCGTGCTTGTTGTTATTATTATTAAAGGGGAGTCGCCGAACTGGGAGACGTTAAAAGGCAGTGCCATCCAGAGGTCAGGCCGCTGCATGGGCGTGGCACTGTTTTGGTGTGTTTACAAAAAAAATAACCTCTTTGCACCATCTACAAATATTTAGGATGTTGATTTTTAGTGCAAATCTGACATTTCATTTCATTCATGTATTTTTAGTGACAAAATATATCCTTATATTCAACTGCTATTAAAATTTGTTCATACTCATCACTTAATGATCTCTCAGTATTTTCTCATTAAAAAAGAAAATAGAGAATAAAGATAATGTGAATTTGCTGAGCTGCACAGAAAAATCAAATCACATTAAATCACTAAGTGCTCACTAGTGGAATTAAACATTCTCCATCGTCTCCAGTTGACTTCCCGACTAATCCGCGGTTTTTGGCGCATTACCTCATCTGTATTAATATATTCATGTGCTTTCAAGTCCTACTACTACTGTACTCTCTCCTCACCCGGAGCTCGCCTCTGATTGGCTGCTGCGATGTTTTCAATGGCACCAAATTTTTTTCGACTCCATGGATACAGTGAGCTGTTGGGTAGATCGGCTCAGCCAATAGGAGAGCTGCGCGGGCTCCTGCTTGTCAGATTCTGCCCCTGGCCTTAGAAGCAGCCCTCCCTCCCTCGCTGCCGGCACGCGATGGCTCAGTGGGGGAGTTCAAAACAACAACAAGGCTGTCGTCGGGCTCTCTGTGGTGCCCCCGACATGCCAGCACTACTGGGTACTACTACAGCCACGGAGGGAAGGGGGGGCTCTCATCCTCAGTCTCTCTCTGATACACTATCTGTGTACTGTCAGCCAGCACTTCATCCTCTCCCTTACTACGCTATCACTAAGCAACCAGTTACTAGCACACATTGTTTTGAGTTTATCTTTAAAGGAAGGGTTGTCAACATCAAAACGTCCCAAGTTCATGTTTTTGTGATCTATAAATGATGAATTTGAGTGGAGGAGTTGGGCATGAAAAGCTGTAAAATGTACAAATGTATAATCGGCTCTTTTTCTGGTACACTTGAAGATTCTCTGATGGACTTTGAAATGCCGCCACGCAAATCCCCGTCCTTAAAATGACCTCATTTCAAGCGGCAAAAGGGAGCAGCGCTGGGCCCCGCGAGGCCGCCTGTGCCCACGTTGAAACGCTGCGAGTCCTGGCAGCTCTGCCAGCCGGTTCGGTTAGAGTCCGTGAGCGGCTGAAAGGTGGCAGTAGAGGACCAGAGGAGGCCTGGCAACTGTGGGCAGTGCCCACGTCATGCGGCAGGGTGAGGTCAGTGACGGCTCTCGTCCCTACTGAGGCTGGATCAGGTGCTGCTCTCCGACAGCCAGTGAGGTGCCAGCGCTGGCACAGTCAGACATTCAGGTCACATTAGTGGAGGCTAAGAAGACGAGGCAGGACAAGGCAGGTGGGTCTTTGCAGGTGGTCAGTGGGTCGACTGAGGGACTAACAGTTGTTAAGGCGCCTTTCAAAGTAAATAAAAGTTGAAAACGCATTAAAAAAGCTGGTTACAAGCTGATACAGGATGAGTAAACTGCACTGGTTGTGAATTGAAAAACAAACATAGTCAATACTTCATTTATTAAAGACTACATAGAAGTCAAAATAGGGCTGCAATTCAGTTATTTTCATGCTGATCATATCACTTTTCAATTTATCTATAAAATGTGTAAGGTGATAACTTTAAATTAGGGCTGTCAGTCGATTCAAATATTTGTGATTAATCACATTTTTTGATGTGTTCAAAATGTTAAAGGGATATTTGTAGTATTTAATACTCTTACCAACATGGGAGTGGACAAATATGCTGCTTTATGCAAATGTATGTATATATTTATTATTGGAAATCAATTAACAACACAAAACAATGACAAATATTGTCCAGAAACCCTCACAGGTACAGCATTGATCATAAAAAACATGCTCAAATCGTAACACAGCGAACTGCAACCCAACAGGCAACAGCAGCTGTCAGTGTGTCAGTGTGCTGACTTGACTATGACTTGATCCAAACTGCATGTGATTATCATAAAGTGGGCATGTCTGTAAAGGGGAGACTCGTGAGTACCCAGAGAACCCATTTACATTCACATATCTAGAGGTCAGAGGTCAAGGGACCCCTTTAATAATGACCATGACAGTTTTTCCCTCGCAAAGTTAAGTGTAAGTTAGGAGTGTTATTTGACCTCCTTCGCAGCAGGATAGTATGACATGATTGGTGCCAATGGATTCCTCAGGTTTTCTGTATATGATGCCAGTATCTTCACTAGATTTAAAACTGAGCCCTTTACAACTTAAAAATTGCCAATGGCGTTAATGTGTTAATCAAATAAGTGACATTAAAACACATTATTTTGACAGCGATACTTCGTCTTTATTTGTCCGAACAACAGTCCAAAACCTGAAGATATCCACTTTACTGTCATAGAAGAGTACGAACAGCAGCCAACGTTAACATTTAAGAAGTTGAAACGGGAAAATGTTTTGGGCCTCATTGCTTAAAAAGAAATGATATAACAATCGATCCTCAGAATAGTTGGAGATTCATTTTTTGTTGTTCAATTCACTGTTTCAGCTCTAGTCAGAAGGATGTTTTAGTTTCTTTCGAGTCACTCGGTGTGTTGTGAGAGTCAGTGAACCTGAGGAACGATGCCGTCGATGGAGTACCTGGTTACAAGGAAGGTCGTTTTCGAAAATCTTTGTGTAGAACCTGGTCATGCATCACTAATATTTCCTCTGTCAGAGTAAGGACATGACCCACTCCAAGGTTTTCAAGATGCAAGACATGTCACCCTCCACCTCACCCCCCGATGGTGCATCTCATGCATTTTAAAAGGGCTCCATCTAACCCTCGGCTCGTGACTGCTGAGTGTGTACTTTGCTCTGTCGCAGCACCTCGCTGTCTCCCAGCATTACCTGTGCAGACATGATTTACTCCGTCACCGCCGGCCCCTCGTTCACTCAGCCACTGCGGCTCCTCACCTGTCACTCATCTGCCGATGTTTAACCCCGTCACCGTTCTGCGTCGACCCTCCTTCCCTCCGCCCTCTCGGAGAACATCCTGTCCGTCTCCGCTCTGTCACCAAGGGTTAAATCAGTCCGTTTCTCCACCAATCGTCACAGATCTGTGACTCGTCATATGTCTGTTGTTGACCTTTCGTTTCCGAGACAGATCGTCTCGGTGCTTTCTAGGAGTGAGAGGAACACCAGAGCAGAGAGCTGTGCATGGCTGTCACTTCTCACTGCTCACATCACAGCTGAGTATAGAAATACAGTGTATGTGTGCATCAGCGGGGAAGGTATGGATGATACGGTAAAGTCACAGCATCCAAAGCTCAGTCTTCCTCTCTTCCTCAGTCATTATTTTCTTCTTTAACCTGCCTCATTTACAACAACATGGCAGTGTACAGAGATACAGCAGTGTTGTTGGGCCAATTATGCGGCCACTGTCAGCACAGATCGTCCTGAGCAGTCGGGAAATCTAGTTAAAAAGTTTTTTTAAAAAAGAGTAAAAGTTTGGCAGGGAGGAGCTCATTAATACCGGTGCTGTGAAGCGGTGCTGTGTTGGTTGGTTAGTCATTCCTGTGTGAAAGTGCACAGGACTGCATGGCGTTGTTAAAGTGGTTCAGGATCAAATCTTCTCTCCGATTTATTGATTAGTCCAGTGGTTCTCAAAGTGGGGTCTGTGACGCTCTGCCAGGGGCTCTTTTTAGATTCATTAATTTAATTTATCATGACATAATTATATATATATGTTTAATATGTTTAATGCATGTCCAATATTTTTCTAATACGCTTCTATTGTATTGTTCTTTCACAAGACTATAGAAGTATAAAAAACAGGCTACGTCAAATTATTCCCAGGTAGGTACAGGAGGGGGTCCCCGGTTAGTCAGTCAATACAAAATGAACTACTTTGATAGTCAATTAATTGCTTTTGTCAAGCTTAAGCGGGAAACACTGCCTGGTTTCAGTCTTTCTAGTATAACATTTGTTGCTTTTCTCTGTTTTATATTATTGTAAATTGAATCTCTTTTGGTTTTTGTCCGATAAAACAATTGAAGTTTGAGATTGGAAAGTTGTGATTGTCACTTTTCTGTTTTTAAAAATAATTTCTAGATGAAAAAATAATCAATAATTATCTACCCATAAAATAATGTAGGGATTAACAGCAACTAACCTATTTTTTATTATTAATTTATCTGCTACTTTTTTCTCCATTTAAAGATTTGTCTATGAAATGTTAGAAAATAATAAATTGCAGTCTTATTAAGGCACGGTCAACGGTGTGCGAATGCAGGCGCGTGACCATCGCCTGTCGAGGTGAATATTCCCCTGAAAGTTCACCAAAGCTGAACTCGGATGCAAATTTGCTTCACCACTGTAAGCGAACGTTTTTCCCCTCCTTCCCTTGCACTGAATGGAAGTAAATGGTAGGGGAATGCTAATTTTGCGCATGTGACTGCATTTTCATTTTCACATTTGACAGGCAGGAACCTGAAAACAGTTTGGCATTTTTGCTAGAAAAATAAATTAAATTGGTGAGTCAAGCCTCAAAATAATTGATTAATTATGTCATCCATTTCATCTTCATAATCAATAATTAGTTGCAGCCATACTCTAATTTTCCGAGGATTAAATGTTGTCCAATGCACGTGTTTATTTTGATATTATAGAGACTACTGTACAGACGCACTGTGCTCTTGCAGTGAATATAAATCACTGTACCACATGCTGTTTGTATTCAGACATGGTAAATATTAATGTTATAATTCAGCTTCTATGACAAAGACGCTGCATGGCACTTCCTGAGGTCACTGTGCTTCTGCAGAGATGATAAAGTGGTCTAATTTACAAACAACACACTCCATAAACAGGTCATGGTTATGTTTCTGCATAACAGCTTCTTTTTATAAATGTTTCATTGGATGTGTCCTGTTATGTGCAAATAGCTACTTATAAGATGTGATTTCCCTGCGGTGGCGCGTGAAATGGATTATTTTGCATACAACTGCCTGTAAATGCTCACGATTGCTGGGAAGAAAGTTAACAAAGCAGAAAAACATAAACTGTGTTTTTTTAAAATATTTTGGGGGACTTTTTGGTTTTGACATCTGGTTCGGCCTGGCACAGGAAACACACATGGGAGGGGGGTCCGAGGGGAGCGCTGGTGTCTGCGGGCACATCTGGGGCACCACCGAGCCCACTCGCTCACCAGAGCAGCGAAGCAGAGCAGGAGCGAGGTGGATACGGGAGTGTTTCACCACCTGCTCACTACACCGCTGTTCCTCTCATTTACTGGTTTCTCTCTTGTCCTCAACAGGTATCGTAACATGGGGAACCTACTGAAAGTTTTGACTTGCACAGATCTGGAACAGGAGCCCAATTTTTTCCTCGATTTTGAAAGTGAGTTTCTTTTTAAAAGTAATTTCTCCCTCTCCCGATATCGATCACATGAATATCTTACCATAACATTATCAACTCTGAAACTCTTAAGTCTTTTCACCCCCACTTATCTTCTACTCTACGTTCTTCCCAGCGGCAAAAGAATCAAATCTACCACTAGAGCTTCTCCACTTTCCATCAACCTGCCTCTTCCACGACGGGATGTGTGCAGAATATCAATCAGGGCAGAGTTGCAGCAGAGCCCCCTACTCAAATATAAAGCAGTGAAGTTCAGCTGCTGCGTAGCCTAAGGCCCCTCAACACAGCTTGATCCTGCACTGTGGTGTTCCCACACTTGGCAGACTCAGTCATACCTTTAGAGAAAACGATGCCTCATGCAGCTCACACTGTTTCCAGGTGATTTTTTTTTTATATCAAACGAACATCACAATTATATATCCAACAAATACCTTTTTTTTTTATGCAACACTCAATTTGTTTTCTCTAAATTTACCACACTCTGCATCGTATTTGCATTTTCAGAATACTGTTACACCCTGAAGTCAGACCTCAGGGAGGCTCACACCAGATATATAAATGATGCATTTTTTTTTGAAAATAATAAGTAATAAATTACAATGCAAAGTAAAAAGACTATACTGTAGCTGCCGATATGAGCTGTGTTTGAAGCGCTCCTTCAGTAGGAGTTTACAGTCATCACACTTGGCAAGGTGTTCTTGCTTCAGGTGATGGGAAAGGTTCATAGTGTTCTTCATTGCCACTTCTTCCAAAACAAAAAAACCCTCTGAAACTGAACCATCTCTACACCCATAGAGAGTGTGCATAACCCTTTTTCACTTGTCTTCTCTTATCTCGCTCCATTTTCCTCCTCTCAGCCAGGAAAGTGGGTGGCGCCCAAACTAAACAGGAAGCTCTGGAAAGATGAGATTATTTCACCAAACTTTCATTTGCATAATTGAAAGTTGCATATTAGACTTTCTATTATATCGAAGGATTTGACAGAGTTCCTAGAGCTGCCTTTTACTCTATGTTGAACCCAGACTGAATGTGCATCAAGTACAATCACCCTTGTTGTTGCCCTTTGCAGACGCCCAGCCCACAGATGCAGAGCGAGAGGTGTGGGAGCAGGTGGACGTGGTGCTGAAGGACGCTAAGGGGATCCTGGACGAGCTGCAGGCGTACAAAGGAGCTGGGCAGGAGATTAGAGAGGTACACCTGATACAAATACCCACCTCCGACTGACAGAGCTCACACAGCGCTGCTGCAGAGTTACTGCAGGACTGACTGCTGTGCAGAAAGGGCATGGAAGGGATGCTGCTTTTGGATCATAGGGGGACTTTAGGGGCCTTTATTTAGAGTTCATGAGGAGTGTAGGCATTACTATTTCTATCACTATTTATGTTGCAGTGTCTGTATTTATTGCATGTGTCCCCTTGGTCATATCATCCTCTTAAAATAGACCTTGAATCAGAGAAATAAAAAGTAAAATATATGTATATTACAAGAGTCTGACTTGTTGCCTCAGTCTGCCCTATAAATGAAGCCTGGCACTTTAGAAATTTTACATTTAATTTCTAACTGTAGAAGTATTGGCATCTCATTTTTTGGTTCTTCACAGACCTACAATGAGCAGCAGTGGTTTTGTGAACAACAGGATGCAGTCAAATACCTTCTGTAGCCTCAAGAATCAGCAGATTATTAAACGTTTCAGAGTGGACATTTGTTTCCTTCACCTTTATCTGAAAGAGACTTTTCTTCTTCCTTTTCTCACTAGTGCTCCTATAACCTCATCATACTCATGATGGACAGTTTAAAAAAACAGTACAACAGAACCAAAGATCATCTGTTCAATTTCTTATCAAAACTGGCACCTACATTACCCACAATGCAACTCAGCTGCAGACAGTTCAATCGGTAACGGTAATGTCGCCTTGAACCGCTAGCTTCAAGAGATGAGCAGTGGGCTGCAGAGGTCTGGAAAACTCCTTTTTTTTTCTAACTCCACACCCTGTGATGTTTGTCATCTTTAAGCTTCAGACCCAACCGACACTGACTCAAGTGGCATCACTTGAGGAAATTTATCACACTTTGCTTAGCTCCCTCTGGAGCATATGCAGCAGTAGTACTCCCCAAAACCTGTCAACAGACTGATGTGTTCCCCTAGATAAGTGTCATTACACACAGTTATGGATGCCTTAAGTTGTATTCAACTTTTACTTATCTACCTGAAGATTTAGACTTTTCTGGTGTTTGTTTGTATTTCCAGGCCATCCAGAATCCAAACGATGAGGGCTTACAAGAGCAGGCGTGGGCGGCTGTGGTTCCCCTGGTGGGGAGACTGAAGAAGTTCTACGAGTTCTCCCAGAGATTAGGTACGTCTCTGTCTGTTTAGTGTCTACAGGAACCTTTATTATCTTTATATCTTTTTCCTTTATAAAATGACATGGTGGTTCGCAGACTCACAACTTCAAGTTGAACAAGCTCAGGTATCCTGTGAGATTTTCCTCAAACACAAACGGCGTGTGACTGCAAAATCCCAATATGCAGTTTATCATGTAAGTGCCAGACGTGTTGCCATGAAGGACGACAGCAGACGTCCTTTATGTAAAAGGTCTCGTATATGGGCGCCACATAGACACAACCTCCATACATGACCTTAATTGTTTGCATGTGCATCTGCAATATTGACTGCTGAGCTGCAAAAGTCAACAGACATGCGAGACGCACACACACACACACACACACACACACACAATGCACCCCAGCCTTACATAAACATGCTCTGAAAACCCCCCACAGCCGTGCATTTCTCAACATGCTGCTTGCGTTGCACTGTGCACTGACCTCTGAGTAGGATGGGCCTATAGGTTGTTTAATTAGCATGGATAAAGGGGGAAGGGGGAGCAGGCTTACTGCTCCCTGATCTTCTTATGACCCTCAGGGTGGAGGCTGGAGGGGGGTGGAGCCCGCCACGCCTCGACGCCCTCAACCCCGTAATCCCAGTGGCGGTGGAGAAGGTAGTCAATGGGAGCAGTGGGCGGCAGAAGCCTGGCGATGGCTGTTATGTAATGAAGTAGGCCAGCTCCCAGCCTCCCCGCCTCGGCTGCTGCTCTATTTCACCGCCTTGACTTCAGGCTTCAGGGGCCATGATGGCCTCTGCAGCCGGCTGTCCTGCCTGATACGCATGAAGCTTAAAGTCCTTTACTGCGGGCTGGTGGATCTGCAGAGCTCCACTACTGAGGATGGAAGACATTATGGTGGGAAGATTATGCAATTAGCTTTGCATTTGAATTGAAGGGACTGACCAACTAGTAGTTCTTGCATTACCACACATAATCAGACTTAAATTTAACATCGCTAACAGAACCGTTTACATTTTCTAGCTACAAAACTACCAACTATTTAAGTTGTTATCCTCATATTGCTTGTTTTATCAGTGTAACAACCCTCAGTATTGATTCTACAGCACTATAAATCCGAATTGCGACAAAATTGTCACATTTGCAAAGCTGAAACCTATAAATGATAAGTTTGCCTGATTAATGACTTGTTTTATGTAAATAGTGTAGTTTTGTGTAGCTTGGTCAATTAATTAACTTTGCATATCACATGACTAATTTCTCCTGTTACAACTACTACTTCTTGCCTTGACATCCAAATCTGACTTGAGTTTAACAAAACATTTTGAATTTTCTAACTACAGATCTACTTAGAATCCAAAGTGACATCTTAATATTGCATATTTAGTCTGACCAACAGTCAAAACCCCCAAATACTCACTTTACAGGATATGAAATAGAGAATCAAAATTCTCATATTAGTTGGTCATGGAAGTGCAATATTTGTTGATCACATTTTTTATAGCCATAAAGCAATTAATAAGCTTTACATATGAAATGAAGGAATTGATTTCCCACAGCTTTGTCTTGCATGCACACTCTGACACCTAAATATGACTTAAATTTAACATTGCTGAAAATTATTAATTTTCTAGCTACGTATTCCCTTTGATTCTAGGTAACTATCTTAATAATATTTATTTTGTCTGACTAACAGTAAAAAAAACAAAACAAATATATTCACTTTACAGGAATGTGAAACAGAATAGCAGCAACATTTTCATATTTGAGAAATGATTAGTCATTTATATAAGTACAATAGTTGTTGATTACATTTTTCGTAGCGGAAAAGCTTCAGTTAATTAGCTTTGTATATGACATGAATGAATGGAGTTCTCCTGCTGCAAGTGCTAGTTGTTGCATTGACACTAACATTGCTCAGGGAGAATTAATTTTCTAGTTACAGATTTACAGAGAATCCAAGGTGATATATTAATATTACTTATTTTGTCTTATCAAAAGTCACCCCCCCTCCTCCAACATTCCCTTTACAGGAATGTGAAGCAGAGAATAACAGCAAATATTTGACATTTTTGCTTAATGAATGACTTCAAATCAGCCATACAAGTTATGTAAGGGCCAGTTTTCTCCTGCTCCAACTACTAGCTCACCCAGGTTTAACATTGCAGAGCTCCTACTCATTGATTAATGTTATTGAAAGAAACAGATCTGATTTAGAGTCAGCCTGGTCCGTCACACACTGAGGATCAGACTGAAGTCCCGCCATGCGCTGACCCTCCCCTCTTGGCGAGCAAAGCGCCTACGTGTCCGCATTCTGCTCGCCTGCTCTGCCGTGACCTGATGAGATCAGACAACCCCCCGCCCCGCCCGACCGGGCCCCGACTTCCCCGCATACTAGAGTGGCTCGTTTCTGAAGGCCTGAAAGCAGCTCCAACTTAACTTCTGTTTTGACTGGGACATAGAGGGGGGGTTAAAAAAAAAAAAAACTGCACCACTAAGGCCATTTTTAATCAGCTGCTTCGCTGCAAACGCTGGCCCAAGCAGATGGGAGTCATTACTGGACGGCAAACGTGCTCAATTTACTGCAGTGCACTGCCAGCGCTCCGTCCGTCTCCTGAAAGTCCCTTACGATTATCTTAAGTAGACCGCTGTCTGAATCTGCCCTTTTCTAGGTTATGTTGACATGCTCATCGTCATATGTAATCAACAAGAATTATAAAGTACACTTTGAATAAATCTATCTAAAGCGCTCATTTGGTTGCACAGCCTTATTGCATCAGATGTGGAGCTCGTCTGGGTTATGTCATTACTGGAGCTGCCCCTCAGCGTCTAGACCGAATACTGAACACCGTCTGCATCTATAAATAAATATTCCCTCTGGGCTGTAAAGATTTTCTTTTTCTTTTTTTTTAAACTGTACTTAAACAAGACATGTTTGCTTTATATTATTACTTGTGTGGAAGTTGTTCGCTACATTACACTTTCCTCATTTCCCTGCCGGTGCTCCTCATGCACGCCGTATTATTGGTCTGAGGGTATGCGGCTATGTCAAGGCATGGTGCAGGCTTTGTATTTACTTATTGTCAAAACAATGAGTGTAATCCTGCTTGAATGAAATCCCGCTCCCCCCCCCCCCTATTTCATGCCAATGAGATAATTAGTCCCATGTCTCATCTGCATCTGAGCAGGAAAGCCTCTCGCCCTGCCCCCCCACCCCAAAACCAGACTGGCACTGGGCCCTGGGCAGTTTGGGCACAACCACTGTCCCATTATCTGTCTCTGTCCAAATCAGGATGCTTCAGCTGGCTGACACAGTACACTGATCACATATCTAACTGTGTTATGATCCACTTTAGGGGCTGTTCTTTGGCCTCATCCATGGTACATGTAGAAGAATAATCACTCTGTTGCTGTAACTGAGTTTATCACATGTTTCTGGAGGGACTTTTTCCTTATCAAGTCAAGTCAATTTTATTTATATAGCCCGATATCACAAATCACATATTTGCCTCCGGGGGCTTTACAATCTGTACAGGATACGACGCCCTCTGTCCTTTACAGTGCAACTCTTTCATCAGATGAGGAAAAAGTTAACACAAAAACCCTTTTAACAGGGAGGGAAATGGAGGAAACGTCAGGAAGAGCAACAGGAGGGATCCTCTTCCAGGACGGACAGATGAGCAATAGATGTACAGAGTAACAACAGAGTAAATATACAACATACATATAAGAATAATAATAATGTAATTAGTTATCTGAATCTAGGGTCTAAGCATCATTGAAGCCCACATTTGGCACATTTGTGATTTTAGGCTTAGAATATTTTCTTTTCAAATTTTTTTTAGTTAACAAAACATACAAAACACAAACAAACTCACACAAACATGGCTCCCTATCCCATCCACATACAAACTGAGAAAAGAACTACGAATAAATAAATCATAAATAACATGTAGTGCTCTGACTTATTGAGATAACTTATGATGAATCAAGTCTGATAATTTCGTCATGGAGATTTTGAGCTTTAGAAATGGAGCTGACTTTACATGTATATAAATACTCATTGACGTGGATTAACAGCAGTTTTGGTCTTTGGGATGTTGGTATTTTGGTGGGACGACTTCTTTTCTGGCTTGTAAAGTTAACTGTCCAGCATCGAGCTGCAATGATCAATCAATTAATCATCAACTATTAAATTAATTGCCAACTATTTTGATAATCGATTAATCGGTCTAAAGTTTAAACTCTCTGACTCCAGCTTTTTAAATGTGAATATTTTGAGGTTTCTTTCCTCCTCTGACAGTAAACTGAATATATTTGAGTTGTGGACAAAACAAGACAGTTGAGGACGTCATCTTGGGCTCTGTGTCTACTCAATTAACATTTTTCACCATTTTCTGGCATTTTATAGACCAAACAACTAATCAATTGAGAAACTAATCAACAGATTAATCGACTAAGAAAATAATTTAGTTGCAGCCCCAGCCCAACATATTGACTACTGACAAATGCATTTTATACCTAATGATTATGCATTTGTTTGAAGTTATGATCATTTCCATTTGATTTAAGCTGCTGATTATTTTTCCAATGAACCGATAATCATCATCAAATATGCTTGTTCCATCCAAATAACTTTAACTCTAAAACTCAAGGCCGTTTTATAATGATAATAATGATATAAACAGATGGAAGTCTTCACATTTGAGAAGCTGGAACCAGCAGATGTTTAAATAGATTACGATTTGTCAGTTAAGCCAATTAGCAGACTGATCGTTTGTTTTCGTCTCAATTGAGTAAGATTTCTTCAGTCAGCTAATCATTTTTGCTTTTTCATGCTGAATGACTAATTTACAAGAAATTAATAAACACATCTCTGGTAAACACAAGATTTAAAACTCACAGATCTGTTTATTAAATCAACTAATCGATTAGTTGACAAAATCGTATGAGTGTTACTTAACTAAGGGTTTCTCTGGTTGAAAACAGCCCTACTATTAATTGTTTCAGTATTTTTTTTAACCAATAAATGTTTGACATTGTTGTTCAGTTGTGACTATTTGCTGCTACAAATCAATGATAAAAACAAGTTGTTAGTTGCAGCCCTATAATATTAGCCACTTGATTTATTGACTCATGCATTTTATATCTGAATATTCATCACTTCTCCACGCTATATGCTGTATTTCCTCTTTCTTTTGACTTTTGCATCTTTGCATATAGAGCTGATGCTTCAGCTGATAACTGGCTGCTTGAACGACAAAAAACTGAATGTGAAGCACAGTTCAGCTTCTCTCACTTGGTAGAGTTCATACACATCAAGCGTCATCAGGGTCTTTACAGAATGAACCACATACATATATTTTCCACAAAAAGGCTGATGTTTTTGTGGTCGCGCTCCGACACTGCTGCACCTCTAACACCGATATATCTCTTCTTTTCCTCACAGAGGCGGCGCTGCACAGCCTGCTGGGAGCTCTGACCAGCGAGACTTACGACGACCCCACTCAGCACCTGGAGCGGGAGCAAGCGCTGGCCAAGCAGTTCGCCGAGATCCTGCACTTCACGCTGCGCTTTGATGAGCTCAAAGTATGTCCGCCTCTCTCTCCAACATACCCCAAGTATCCGTTTCTACCTTTTAAACCCCAGACTTACCTTTTAGATATAAACTGTGATACAAACTAGACCTCTTAGTTGCCCTACAAGCTGCTGATGCCCCTGAATTGATTTTTAGCTCTGCAATTATAAACTGCAGCCAGTGAGCGCGTGATTAGCATTTAATTAGAATCCAGATACTGCACTGCTGTTTACAATAGAGTGGATGTCAGTGAAATGGCTAATAAGGGTTATAGCGGGGAAAGAGGTCTGCAAATTGTTGTTGTCCTGAGTTGAGTTCTGCATAATGTGGCAGGTTTTTCGAAATAATGGAAAGAGGGACCTTGAAGAAGTTGAATTAAGACACAAATTGCTCGTGTGCAACCCAGAAAACACCAGGAATGAAGCGCGGGAGTCGGTCAAATGCCCATTGTCAAAAACATAATTGTGTGATCTGGTTAGACAGTGGGTGAACTGGTTCCCCTGCAGTCTCGCTCCTTAAATTCAAAAACTTAAAAAAACATGCCCGACACCCCCAGGCAATTTGCTGCGATGTCCCAATTAGTGCCCAGTACTCAGGCTGGCAAGATACAAAACATGAAGGTAGGGGGTGCAAGGTGGCATGTCAGGCCTATTCATCAATCTTTCACACCCATACACGGGCTTCTGACCTAGTTAAAGTGTCTGTGTGGCGAGCAGCCCCTCCCTGGCGAAGCAGCCTGCCTCCCGGTGCACACAGTGGACACAGACCGAGTACCAGTCTATTGTAGCGGGATTAGCATGCTGCCAGTGCAGCTTTGACTGTGACAGGCTCATACAGGAATGAGGATAATTAACCACATGATGAGCTCTCACTGGTGGTGACGTTTGAAAGAAGCTCTCTGGTTGGCTGGTTTCTGTTTGAAGTGAACCCAGATGATTTATATTTCTGTTAACTGGCTCCTGTGGCTTTTATCTAAGACTTTAGATAATATCAGATAGTGGGCCTACATTTGTCCTCTCCTTAATGACACCCTTTGTACCTTTTTTGTCAGTTTTCTAATCGTTGACCCTGTTGTCACAAACTATACTGATGCACAGCCCGACTGTTACAGCAAAATAACCAAATTGTGCCTGACAGGATGAGCGGGGACGTGCATATAAATTGGGGGATGAATGTCAGAGGATTCAAATCCAGTTCAGCAAATAAATCTGTAATTGTATCCATGTTCTTTTCATGCAATCCCCCCCCAAAAGCTACGTTTCTGCCTTGTTGGCTAAAACATTGTGTCATGACGATGGCATGGCTGAATGTCCCGCTGCAGGCGCTGCCACCTACAGACATGCAGAGAAACTCTGTCCGTCTATTAAGATGCATTTCTGTTTGTTTGTCTGTGGTGCAGATGACAAATCCTGCCATTCAGAATGACTTCAGCTACTATAGGAGAACCCTGAGCCGAATGCGGATCAACAACGTACCGGTGAGCTCATTATGTCTCTGTGATCAGTTTGTGATCAACTACATGACACTACAGGGTAAAACATTGATATGCATAACATATATATGCATATGATACATTATCTTATGAAACAGAAATCTTACCATTGGATAAAGCCAGGTTCAAAATTGTTGTTTGATTTTTGTTGACACATTATAGTCAGAGGTTTTTAAGAGGAGTTTGGATATCATTTTTTTTCACTCAAAAAAAAAAAAAAAATTTAAAAAAAAAAAAAAAACAAGGCTATGAATGATATATGAACAAACCCCTGTATAATAACCATCAGAATATAGATAGGAATGAAACTGGGAGGTTTGGTGAATGTAAGAGCTAATGAAGTGGAGATTTCTGGCCTCAGAGTGAGATGACACACTTAAAGATATGTATGGTGACATTTTGCACAACACTACAGGTGAATAGGGTAAACAATCAACTATCTATCTAACTATCACCATGAAACTTCCCCAGTTGATTTCTTACATTAATATCCTAAGACTAAGATATTAAGATAAGTTCATACAAGTTTACTGAAATTTTGTGTTTAAATGACAAGGAGGCATTATCTAATGCTAACTTTTGGTGAGTTCAGGAGAAATCTACAGATGCAAACAGACAAAATAGTAAAAGAAACACCTAAATATGTATTTTGGATGTTTTACATCCGCTAATCTAAAAAAAAAAAAAGACATGTTATGAGAACAAAATAGCTCAAAATTGACCAGTGCATGAAAAACAATGTTTTTACCTGGACTGTCTGGCTGTAACTGGATCATATGTGAAAGGAGTTGCTCGTCATGAACCCACAAAGAGACAAAATAATCATCTGATTCTGATCATTTTACATCTTTCTATTGAGTTAATTAATGTGTGTTATATTTGCAAAGGTGCACAACTAAATGAGTATATTGTTGTCAATGGGCAACATCCAAATCTGAAAAGTGAAGCCAATGAGGAAGTGTCTTCAACTTGCGTTCTTTTTAACAGCCAGCAGGGGGCGACTCCTCTGGTTGCAAAAGGAAGTCTGATTGTATAGAAGTCTATGAGAAAATGAGTCTATTTCTCACTTGGTTTGTTACCTCAGTAAACACTGTAAACATGAGTTTATGGTCTCAATCACCAGTTTCAAGTCTTCTTCAATACAGCATGATGTTCATATAGTAAATTATGGTCCCATTTGGAGTCACATAGACCATAAAGCAGGGGATTCATTAGGGCGTGGCTACCTTGTGATTGACAGGTCGCTACCACGGCGTTGTCCTGTCTGGGAGCTGTCTGTGTTTTTGTCTTACAACTTTAACCCTTTCACAGTGTGTTTTCAGTTCATGAAAGTTAATTCTAACATTTTCGGTTACATAAAAATGTCTTATTCAGTGTACTTAGCTCCACCCTCTCGTGTCACTTCTGGTTGCAAAAAACCCAACACGGCGAAATGCCGAACTCAAGGCTTCAAAACGATTCAGCAGTTTGTTTTAAAAAATGTATGAAAATGTTCATTTTAGTGTTCAAGCAGTCTGTGATTTTATATTCCTTTAATGCTTCCATGGTGCTGGCCTCGATCAAATACAAAAAATGTGCATCATCGTGATTTGTCAATACTCAGACAACCTGATGTTGATTAAAGACATCAGTTCTCATCATAATCCAAGCTCAGCTCAGCCTGCAGCAGCAGGGATGGATGTAGTTTGCTGTTAGAGCTGGGAGGAGTGCGGCAGGAAGCGTCTCGCAACATGAAGCCGGAGCCCCGCGGGGAGGTTCAGGGAGTTCGAAGCACAAAGTGTTGGGCAGCGGCGCGTGGCGGCAGAAACCGATCCCAAATCAGTAGCGTGGCCCAAACCCTCTAGAGAGGAAACTCCCAGTCAATGTAGAGTCGGTACAGTGGATGTAACCAAAGATAATAAACCCCTAAGAGTGATCAGTGTTTCAGATGCATTTAAACTGAGTATGTGATTCCCCACATGGATGCATGTAGCGCTGATGACATCGCCTAAACTGTCCAATCAATGATTTACGAGCTTGTCAATGTGACTTCCAGCTGATCTAAAAGGCAAATTAACGCCCTAAAAGTCAGAGACCTGCCAGTGTACCTTCTATTATTTGTGGTTTAAGTGCCTTAAAACTGAAGTAGCTCACTCGATACTGTTAAAGTGTTGGATGTTCACTTTATTGATTGCAGACAATAACTTTCACATGAAATTCAAAGACACATCCACTCACCTGTATCGGGCAGGCTGCACTTCACCAGATATACATCTCTATTCAACAGCTTCTAGGACATTTAAAAGATACTTTAATGCAGAAAATGGAGAGATTTCTGTGTTTCTGTGAGCTGCTCTTAGTTTTGACCGCCTGACAGGAGGTTTTATTCTCCAAACCAGAATGTGCCATTAGGCAAATGGGCCCAGACCAGTTATCGTTAGGACCTGTCACTGCTGAGAGATGCTGCCGTCCTCTCACACAGCAGCAGTTTAGTCGCCGCTCAGACAACTGAATCATTCAGACATCTGAGATGAACCACATCTGTCCCCGCGGTAAAGTCTTCGAGCTCACATGTCATCATTTGTTAAAACATGCATTGGTTTGAATTTTTTGGGGAGATTATTCCTATTCTGTCAGTGTTCTCATGAAAAAAAAAAAAAAGAAAGACAGGAAAGGATTTTATTTAAATGTGCAGACAAATTTAGAACAGGCTGTTCAAGAGACACCTTGTTCTTTGTTACCCGCCAGGTGTTTTCAATGTCTCGCTCAGTCTGAAACTATAAAGCAGCAGGATGAGTTAGTCAGCTGGGAAACCGGGGCTCGCTGATGTGGTTTACATCAGTATTTCTCAGTTATTAAATTCCTTTAATGTGCAATCTATTAGAGCTGCACGACAATGACAAGCGCGATGCCAAACAAAACTTCTAATGGTTCAGATAACATTTTATGTTTCATGCGTCCTTAAGAGGTTTCAAATAAACGTATTTCATTATGTATGTTGCATGGAAAAGATATGTTTCTGTAAACACATCAATCCATATAGACTCTTGAGAGACAAACATTGATGTAATCTCTATTGGCAGCCATTCAAATCAAGCAGATTCTCTCTTTTGTGTATCTAAAACCTTTTTATTAAAGGTCTGCATACGAGTTTTACTTAAGGTCAGGGGTCCAGAACAATGCCAGCTCAACCAGAGCCTTGAACCTGTCCACACAGAGACCCTGATCCAGGTGTTCGTTCTGTCGAGCAGCTGCAGTGTGAACACGCAGGTTTAGCTCTGGACTCTTTCTCTTTTTCAACTTTTCTTTGCAAACTTTGAGAACATCTCGCCGCTAACTGGCGCATCGCAACGTTGTCTACTGGACACGGAGAGCACTGTTGAGAATGTGGATTGGTAACACATGCAATGCTCGGACAGCAGAAAATACATCCCGACATAATCTGGAGCTCGGTAGATACGTGAGCTGTATCCGTAAAGATCGATCAAGTACGCCACTTTCACCACGAGCTTTGCAGTTTCACAGGAGACGCATAGAGCTACAGTGGGTAGAGGAAACAAGTTAATAATGTAACTAGGGCCGTAATTGACGATTACTTTCACTGTTGATTAATCTGCCAGTAATTTTCTTGGTTAATTGATTAGTTGTTTGGTCTTTAAAATGTCAGAAAATGATGAATAATGTTGATCAGTGTTTCCCAAGATGACGTCCTCAAATGTCTCGTTTTGTCCACAATTCAAAGATATTCAGTTTACTGTCACAGGAGTAAAGAAACCAGAAAATATTCACATATAAAAGGCTGGAATCAGAAAATTTTCACTTTTTTCTTAAAAGAAAAATACTCAGACTGATTAATTGATTATCAAACTGCTTGATGTTTAATTTAATAGTTGACTACTAATCGATTAATCATTGCCGTTCAAAAACAATAAATAAAATTAATGCTGTTTTCTTCTCATATGCTTCTCTCAGAGTCCCCTTAAACTATTTTTATCCTTGAATTCAGGATGTTTGTTGTTCTGGTAAAGAGAGTTTGTGGTGGCTGCTATCCTTTCAGCTCATCAGGACTGATGTGTTAATGGCGTATATTTATGTGTATTTGGTGAAAGACAGACACAAGAGCTGACCATGACCTTTTATTTGAAAATCTGAAAGAAAAAAAAAGGAGTTTCATAATAAAATTATTATTTTTGATGATTTTCAGGCAGAGGGTGAGAATGAAGTCAACAATGAGCTGGCCAATCGGATATCTCTGTTCTACGCTGATGCCACGCCCATGCTGAAAGCATTAAGTGACGGCACAACGAAGTTTGTATCAGAGGTGAGACTCACGGGAGGATGCAGTGAAAACCATTTACAGTATTTGAAAGCATCCTCTCATTTCTGTTTGTCTTTTTATCGCAGAACAAGAACCTGCCCATCGAGAACACGACCGACTGCTTAAGCACGATGGCGAGCGTATGTAAAGTCATGTTGGAAACACCGTAAGTGACTTCCTGCGGCGCTAAGTACCGCTTTAGTTCTTGTTCTTTACGTTCTTGACTTTAATCCCTCCGTCGTGTCTTTTCAGGGAGTACCGCAGCCGGTTTGCCAGCGAGGAGACGGTGTCTTTCTGCCTCCGGGTGATGGTCGGGGTCATCATCCTCTACGACTACGTCCATCCTGTAGGAGCTTTTGCAAAGTCGTCCAAAATCGACGTGAGTACAGACACGTTCAGTGGTGGAAGAAGTATTCAGATCCTTTACTGAAGTAAAAGTACTAATGCCACACTGTGAAAACACTCCACTACAAGTCCTGCATTCAAAACCTGATTTAAGTAAAAGTATGCAAGTATTATTATCCTGTTTACTGGAGCAGTGAACAAAGTTTTCATGCATAAGAACCTTATGGGATCATGAGGATTGTTCCGGTATTATTAAACTCTCAGATGTTGCCAGGGAAACAGAATTACGGATTGTGAAAAATTACAGACTTTGGTTGCAAAATGCACGAAAATATAAATGAATGGTCTTTAAATTTTTTACTTTGGCAAATGACCATGGCATAAGTGGGATAATGCTCTTTGAGGTGTCCATTATCGGTTGTCTATCATTTCCTGATAATGAACACCTCGTTGGACATTATCCCTTATATATTATACTATGCTTACTTTTTATTATTATTATTACCTTTTATTATATATTGCATACAATACTGTACCCTACTATACCATATAACACTTTATATTCTGTTATACTGCTGCACAAAACTATATTATATTATACTGTATATCCATTACTAAAATGACTACCATTATATTACACTGTCTTCTACCTCATACTATACCATAAGATACTATATCCTAATATACCACGTTAATATATTATATTTTCTTGCCACATGATAACACTAATACCATATTTGTAATACTAAATTCATAATATAATACAAATATTATATTCCTATGTTAAGTATTCATTCCTATGTTAAGTATTCTGATACTAAGTATCATTACTTAGAGTATATATTATTCTGGTGTCCACTGTTTACAGTTTACTCTTGTATAGTTTCTACTTGTATACTAGTTGTGTATATATATCTTATTTTATTTCTTATTATTTTTTATTATTACTTCTCCATTTATTTGTACTTATTTGTATGAAAAGTAAAAGTCCTGGTACTCATTGTGCAGTAAAATGTTCTCCGTCAGGATTTATTATTTCACAGTGTATGATTGCTGCTGTAGATGAGGTTGTGCTAATTTTAACTCCTTTATATACTGTTGGGTAGTTTAACCTGCAGAAATGCATCATATTCTATAAGGTCAAAATGTTTGTTGCATTGCCGTCTTGTGAGAACCACTAAGGCCAAAAAAGTCAACTTTTCATGGTGGACATAAAGGAATATTTCATCTTTCAGCATCAGAAACGTTCAAATTCATGATTTCATCATTTAGACATTTTCTGAACAGGATGGGTATAGTATTAAGTACAGTATTTGTAGTTAATGTAGTGTACTAGAAGTATAAAGTAGCATAAAATGGTACCCTTGGGTTTGTACTTAAGTACAGTATGTGAGTAAATTTACCACCACTGGCCATGTTCGCTCCAGTATCCCACTTCACAGCTTGCTACTGTATATCGAGCTGACAGTGTGTCTCTTCTTCCACAGATGAAAGGCTGCATCAAAGTCCTCAAAGATCAGCCTCCGAACAGCGTAGAAGGCCTTCTCAACGCTCTCAGGTAAGCTTATGTTGAAATCAAATTGTGTTTTCCCCTACAGCCCAGCATGTAATGGGATTGTAGCTGCAGCTGGGACTCTGATTGAGAAAGGAGCAGGCTGCTCCTGCTGTGAGCTGAATGATACTGGTCCCTGTTCATGAGCCGCAGACAGACCTCTTGGTTTATTGCACAGTGACTCGTTGGCTGCTCAGTCCAGCAGGGACTCGGTCAGCTGTGAACGTTCTGTGCCAGATCTGGGTTGGGTGTCGAAGCCTCTCCAGAAAGGCCGATTACATCTGACACCTCATCCCCCTTGCAGCCTTCCAAATTTTTTTCCCGCCTCGACTAACGCTCACAGCTGCTCGAGATGACGGGATCATGTCTGTGGTGACCTCACATCTGTATCTGTGTCTCTGTATGTGGGCCCAAGGCCAGCGCTACCCGGTCACTCGTATGCACAAGTCTTTTTCTTTTAGTTTCATCCCTGATCTGACTGACGATGAAAAAATATTGTACATAAATACAACTTTAAGTTACAATTTCATGCTACTTTATACTTCTATTCCACTACATTTCAAAGTGGAATATTGTCATTTTTACCTGATATTTTTCAGGTTAAGATTTTATTTTAAAAATAAAATATAAAGATCTTAGAGTACATAGATAAAGTGCTTCCCAACCTTTTGGGCTTCCTTTAAAAAGCAGTGTCTATTTTGGACCCCTTTTCATGTTTCAGATATCTATGAGTTGTTAGTGGTTATATCAGAGGGATTTCCGATCAGATGGTTTTATTTTAATAACAGTTTGAGGCCCGAAGAGGTCAAATTATCCAATATATAGCAGAAGCAGTTTTCTCCTCTTTTCCTCTCCCATGAATCGTCTCATGACCCCCTCAGATTCGTCTTGTGTGCTACAACCATTAATCAATCAACTGATTAGCTGATCAACAGAAAATTGATCAACTATTTTGATAACTGAATAATAGTTTATCTATTTTTTAAGCAATAATATTAAATATTTGATGGTTGCAGCTGTGAGAAAGTAAAGTGAATACCTTTTAGATTTTGGACTGTTGATCTGGTAAAACATTTTAAGACATAGCACTGGGCGCTAGGAAAATCTCCTGACACTTTATAGACAGGTATTAATCAGCAGATTAATCTGTAATGAATAATAATTTGTTGCAGCTCCACCTCAGTGCTGCTTCCACCTCACTCATGCATCCATATTAACACTAATCTGTCTATCATCTATATATATATATAACTGTCTGTCATCTATATATATAAAACTGTGTATCATCTATCTATATAACTGTCTGTCATCTATCTATATAACTGTCTGTTTTTATATATATAACTGTCTGTCATCTATATATATATATAACTGTCTGTCATCTATATATATATATATATAACTGTCTGTCATCTATCTATATAACTGTGTATCATGTATCTATATAATCAGTTCTGAGTAGTTTTGCATTGTTGGATTGGTGCTTTTACTTAAAGGAATACTTCACCCACAAAATGACCATTTGTACATCAGTTACTCTGTCTAACCTTGAATTCTTGAAGAAAACTGTTTTGCCTCCTCGGCGAACAGTTTGGACGAGTCCAAAGTGTTTGAAATATTAAGGTTTTAGTGTTTTGAAAAGAAGGGAGCATGCGACTGGATAAATGACTGGCTATACTACTCATTTTGTGTTTTGGTGGCCCCTGACAAACAAAAGCGGTAGCACCAGACACCCTTTAGAAAACTGCTCATTTTACTGCAGCAGGTGTCTGAATGTCGGCCCTACGCAATCCTAGTTCTGGTTCTCTCATGCCTCCCTTCCCTCCAGCGGGCCCATTAATAGCCTGGGCGGGGTCTGGTGGAGCAGTGAGGCAAACTTCTGCTCCTGGCTTGAAAAGGAGCTGCCGGTGTGGACGGTGTTATCGGCAGTAACCACCATACGAGCGCAGTGCAGAGTCGCGGCGATTAGCTAGCCAGTGAGGCACAACAGAGAGGCTAACATGCATGCTCGGCCTGCCTGGCTACGTAAACAAAGCACAAAGAAGTTTGGATTACAACACACAGAGGAAGAGCGACTTCATTCTCTGCTCAGGTAGACATTACTCCTCTCTATCTTCACTTTGTAAATAGATGTTTTCTGCTTTAATAATGTCATATGGATTACCTTTTAAGAATAGCTATGGTGAAAAAGCCGTTCTTCTCGCTGATGCGCTTTTTATGTAGGTCTTATAGAGGGATCACTGTTAAACTGAGACATAGCCAGTTAAATGTTCCTTGTAGCAACTTTAATATAGTTTAGTTGTTAAACGGGGCCCCCATTAAAATCAGTTCACCAACACTTTTCACAATGTTTGTATTCTTTGTTCACCATGGTGGCATGTGAGAAACCTCTTCTTTCACGAATTCAAGGTAACACGGGGTGAGTAATTTATACACAAATGGGTGAGGTATTCTTTTAAGTAAATGATCTGTATGCTTGCTGCACCACTGGATATGCAGGAAGATGTGATCTGGTCACTGATGTATTCTCTCACCGGCAGGTACACAACCAAGCATCTGAACGATGAATCAACCAACAAGACTATCAAGAGCATGCTGCAGTAGATTAAGCTGCTATGACTGCACAGAATGTTTCTGCTTTTTTTTATTTTTTAATGAAAAAAGAGCTACAGCTCCGCCCTCTTTTATAATGCAAAATGCTACTGCCATTATGAACGTCTTTTTCTGTGCCAAAAAGATGTTGCTGAGGTGTAATGTTTTCGATAAAAGGCCATGCGACAATGGCAGCTAATGAAAGCATTGTGCATCCTCTGGTGTTTTTAAACTTGTCTTTCCCTATATAAGGGACGGGAGTGCTTTGACTTGAAAATTTAAAAGACAGAGATATATAGAGAAGTATATATTATTTTTGTTTGATTCGTTATTTAATATTACATCCTCTGCATGATGAAAATTGTCTTTTCCTTCTATTTAAAAAACGAATGGTTCAGTTTAATTTGTCTGCTCTATTGTGCATTATTAAATGTTTTGTTATTGAAATGGTACTTGTCGAAATGAGATTTAAGAGTACTGTTTTTATATTTTTTATAGGTTTTATTTGTGCGTTTTTTTTCCCATAGTTGTGTTGTATTTTTCATTTGAAAACTTTAAACTGTGATGTGTGCAAAATCAAATTAAATTGGGAGTCTGTACTGTAAATGGACAGTATGTTGTGGCTGGAGAAATTAAAAGGAGAACTCTTGTTTTCTACAACACGCCTTGTCAGGTTTGATCTGTTATCTCGTATCGTCTCTGGGTGGCTGAGAGGAAGTTTTTTTTTTCCTTGTGAAAATAGTGAAATACAGCTTCTCATGCTCAACCAGCAGACAGGTTGTGAGGAACGTTTTAGATTTCACAGCTAGATTAAATACACACAATGACACACAGAGGCAGTTCATTTTCCTTGAAATAACCTTAGCTACTAGGAAGAGTTTGGCAGTATGCATTTTAGCATCTTCAAGCTCATTGCTTTGTTTTTTGGGTTGCAACTTTACTGTTTTGGTTCACTCTCACTGCTCTCATAGCGTCGTTTTCAGCTACAACAGGCAGCTGTTTTCAGTGAAAAAGCTTTAAAAACTCACCGTACGCCACCTGCTTAGCACTAAACAGCAGACAGATAACGACTAGCTGGTGAACATAGAGGAGCGTTTAGCAACAAAAGAGTCACATAGTTCCCTCAAAGCTACAAGAGGGTAAATACTGGACTTGCATTCATCTGAGGTCTGTGCTACGAAGCAGGTTTTGTTTTAACCCTTCAGAGTTTTCCATCCTGCAAAAGTGGCTCAGTCTCACCGGGGTACATCGCCATGATAAGTTATGCTGAACAGCTAACCATCTCCGGAGCAGGCTATGTTTCAGATAAGAGATCAACTTGTATAAAAGCACAACCTACCGACCAATCACAGCTTGGTACGCAGATAGTATGATAATATTACACAAATACAGAGAAGTTGCAGTCATAATCCAGGCTGAAATCAACACAGTTTAACCTGACAAATGCAAGAAAGACAGCTGGCTGGATGCTGTGGGTGTTTACCGTTCTGAATTATATTTTTATATAAATTTTTTTACTTGCTCTCATGTCTGTTTCACAGTGCTGGAGATCAGGGATGCAGCTGAAAGGAGGCTGAAATAGTCACAATCGCCATAACCTTGTCAAAGGGCGTAATGAAGAGTAATCTATTCATCCGTTACACTTTTTAATGCTATTTGTATATCACTGCCCCCTCTAGACCACTACATAGTTCTGTTAAATTAATAAATCAGCTAATTTACACATTCGCACAGCAGTAATTTTTGTTTTCTTTTGCCAGCTGTCCATCCTGCATTTGGCAGCTTCAACTGTGTTAATTTTAGTCAGGATCGTGTGTTTAACTTTTTCCTATTTGTCTAATATAGTTTTGTTGCTTAAACCTAAAGAGTCATAATATTGTTGCCTAAATCTAAAGCAGTTGTAGTTTTGTCGTCAAAACCTAAAGAAATTATTGTTTTACTAACCCTAACCTTAACCTAAAGAAGCTGTATTTTTTTGTTAAAACCTAAAGAAATTGTAGTTTTGTTGCCTAAACCTAAAGTAGTTGTAGGGTTGTTGCCCAAGTCTAAAGAAGTTGTAGTTTTTTTGTCTAAACCTAAAGAAATTGTAGTTTTATTAACCCTAACCCTAGCCTTAACCTAAAGAAGCTGTAGCTTTGTTGACTAAACCTAAAGAAATTGTAGTTTTGTTGCCTCAACCTAAAGAAATTGTAATTTTACTAACCCTAACCCTAACCTTAACCTAAAGAAGTTCTAGTTTTGTTGCCTAATCCTAAAGAAATTGTAGTTTTGTTGCCTAAACCTAAAGAAGTCGTAGTATTGTTGCCTAAATCTAAAGCAGTTGTAGTGTTGCTGTCTAAACCTAAAGAAATTGTTGTTTTACTAACCCTAACCTAAAGAAGTCGTAGTTTTGTTGCCTAAACCTAAAGAAATTATTTTACTAACCCTAACCTTAACCTAAAGAAGTTGTAGTTTTGTTGCCCGAACCTAAAGAAGTCATAGTATTGTTGCCTAAATCTAAAGCAGTTGTAATGTTGTTGTCTAACCTAAAGAAATCGTTGTTTTACTAACCTAAAGAAGTTGTAGATTCGTTGCCTAAATCTAAAGTAGTTTTTTTGTTGTCCAAACCTAAAGAAATTTTTGTTTTACTAACCCTACCTTCCTTAACCTAAAGAAGTTGTAGTTTTGTTGCCTAAACCTAAAGAAATTGTAGTTTTGTTGCCTAAATCAAAAGCAGTTGTTGTGTTGTTGTCTGAACCTAAAGAAATTTTTGTTTTACTAACCCTAAGCTTAACTAAAGAAGTTGTAGTTTTGTTGCCTAAATCTAAAGTAGTTGTAGTTTTGTTGTCTAAACCTAAAGAAATTGCTATTTACTAAACGTAACCCTAACCTTAACCTAAATAAGTCGTAGTTTTGTTGCTTAAATCTAAAGCATTTGTAGTTTTGTTGCCTCAACCTAAAGAAATTGTAATTTTACTAACCCTAACCCTAACCCTAACCTAAAGAAGTCGTAGTTTTGTTGCCTAAACCTAAAGAAATTATTTTACTAACCCTAACCTTAACCTAAAGAAGTTGTAGTTTTGTTGCCCGAACCTAAAGAAGTCATAGTATTGTTGCCTAAATCTAAAGCAGTTGTAATGTTGTTGTCTAACCTAAAGAAATCGTTGTTTTACTAACCTAAAGAAGTTGTAGATTCGTTGCCTAAATCTAAAGTAGTTGTAGTTTTGTTGTCCAAACCTAAAGAAATTTTTGTTTTACTAACCCTAACCTTAACCTTAACCTAAAGAAGTTGTAGTTTTGTTGCCTAAACCTAAAGAAATTGTAGTTTTGTTGCCTAAATCAAAAGCAGTTGTTGTGTTGTTGTCTGAACCTAAAGAAATTTTTGTTTTACTAACCCTAAGCTTAACCTAAAGAAGTTGTAGTTTTGTTGCCTAAATCTAAAGTAGTTGTAGTTTTGTTGTCTAAACCTAAAGAAATTGCTATTTACTAAACCTAACCCTACCTTACTAAATGTCGTGTTTTGTTGTTAAATCTAAAGCAGTTGTAGTTTTGTTGTCTAAACCTAAAGAAATTGTTGTTTTACTAACCTAACCTTAACCTAAAGAAGTTGTAGTTTTGTTGCCTAAATCTAAAGTAGTTGTAGTTTTGTTGTCTAAACCTAAAGAAATTGCTGTTTTACTAAACCTAAACCTAACCTTAACCTAAAGAAGTCGTAGTTTTGTTGCCTAAATCTAAAGAAATTGTTGTTTTACTAACCCTAACCCTAACCTTAACCTAAAGAAGTTGTAGTTTTGTTGCCTGAACCTAAAGAAGTCATAGTATTGTTGCCTAAATCTAAAGCAGTTGTAGTGTTGTTGTCTAAACCTGAAGAAATTATTGTTTTACTAACCCTAACCTAAAGAAGTTGTAGTTTTGTTGCCTAAATCTAAAGTAGTTGTAGTTTTGTTGTCCAAACCTAAAGAAATTGTTGTTTTACTAACCCTAACCCTAACCTAAAGAAGTTTTAGTTTTCTTGCCTAACCTTAAAAAATGTGTTGTTGCCTAAACCTAAAGGTGACAGTGACTATGTCCATTTCTTATATACAGTCTATGATTTTTACACTTTTAGTTTGGCTTAAACAATGAGTGTAGAGGTGGATGGGATCACAGAACAAGGCTAACTGTTTCCAGTCTTTCTGCTAAGCTAAGCTAATCGTCTGCTTGCAGTAGCTTCATACTTGCTGTACTGAAAGTGGTGTCAAACTTCTCATCCAACGCTCAGTAAGAAAGCGAATAAGTGCATTTCCCAAAATGTCAAACTACTTAATTAAGCAGTAATGAGCCAACATGAACAAGATTGGACGGATTAATTCCAGCCTCATGAAAGATAATTTGTTAGAGAAACATTTGTGTTTCTTACAGATAATAATATCCATTTAAGCATTTGTCACAGTTACATATTCACTTAGCATGCCTCTTATTTGAGCTCATTTTGCTTTTCGTGACCACTCTAATATAGTTAATGGCTCGTTAAGAAACATATTTGTGAAGATGTCTGTGACAAGTGGGCATCTCCCTTTCATTAACAACCACAGCAAAAAGCTTTTCTGGATCCGGCTTTTCTCCTTTTACTCTCATCCTTCAGTGAGACAAAATAGAAATATCCTTTCAGTTTGTTTTTAGTCCTCTAACCCTTTTTCTTCTTCTCTTGGCTTGTCAGTGCTTTAGACTAGAAGGGGGCTACTCTTGGGTGGGCACTGCAGCACTATCAGCAGAGAACTTCTCAGGGTCAAAGACAGAAGGCAGCAGAGTGTGGATGGATGGGTGTGTCCTCTGCAGCATCACTGCACTAACAGACATGGCAGAGGAAGGAAACGGGAGGAGGGAATAAAGTGGTTTAATCTTGGGTGGGTTTTAAAGTCCTTGAGGGAGAGAGAGGTAAAATATGGGAAGGCGCGGCCCCCGTAGCTTGTATTGCATTTTTCTTAATGAATGAATGCAGCTTAAATCAGGTTAGAGGATGCAACACTCAGAAAAAAAAGCTGCCTGTTCGTCACGGTGACAACTTCTCGGTGGGCAGCGGTAACCTTGTTCTGATCTCCCACCGTGACCCTCGAAGCAGAGGCTCTCACTCATCCTGCAGCATCAGCTGCTGCAGGATGAAAGACGGCAGCTCTGATATCCAGATGAATGAACTCTTTCTCAGGGCGGGCTTTTTTATTTAATCTAACAACAAGTCATTCTCTCCTCTGAGCTGTTTAGATTTATCACGCCTGAAAAGGATGCTGTTTGGAGGTGTGGCTGCAGCAAAAAAACCTCCAAACTCACAAATTTACGACACCCTCTGTCCTTAAACTATCGCTTCAGGGGAAAAACTCCTCCCAAACAATCTTTAAAGGAACCGTGTGCAACATTTCAGTGGATCTATTGGCAGAAGTGAAATATAGTATTCATAGCTATGTTTTCATTAGTGAATAATCAGCTTATATTACCGTATTTTCCGGACCATAAGGCGCACCGGATTATAAGACACATTAAGCGAAACAAAACAGTCAGATAAGTCAAACTTTATTCTATTAATTTAACAACTCAATAACTTCAATACCTCAACATTTTTCAGTTGGAACACGCAAAATATAAAACAATACACTTACTTTCAGTGTTTTTCAGTTCATTCCTCGTCCACAAATCCATCAAATCCTTCATCAGTGTCTGAGTTAAACACTTGGGCGACTTCATCATCAAGCAGCGCGAATCCGTCTCATCATTATCTGAGTCAGTCTGGTTGCTGTTACTTAGCTGTTCAGTGATGATTCCTGCCTTCGTGATCCATTGGCAGATTGTGGAGTAACTCGGCCGGTGTTGCCTCCCTGTCGTTGTCCTCCTCTGTATTCATGTTCCGTCATCCAACGCTGCCACGCAGCTCGCAGTTTAACTTTGAACGACATGTTGACACCAGTATCTAGCGGTTGGAGTTCTTTAGTTAATCCACCCAGAATGACGGCGCAAGCTCCGCTTCACTTTCGTTTTGTCATTGTCAGTGAGATGGGCACGCATGGAGACGCAGATCAATAGGGGCGGAGAGTTGTGGAAAAAGCCGTTTGGTCTCTTGACATAAATTTCTCTCAGCCACTCACTCATCTTCTCCTCGTCCATCCAGCCCTTTGAGTTGGCCTTGATGATGACGCCAGGCGGAAATGTTTCTTTTTGCCATTTTGGGCTCCTTATACACACACGATAATGTTACGGTGCCTATTTGTCGAAGCACAGTAACTGTAGGTATTACTCCACGAGGTGCCTGACTACTGTTACCGTAATGCTCCGACAATCCATCCAGTGGTGCGGTGTGGCTTCGAAGCTTACCAAACTCGTAATAAAACATTTTGACAGATTTTTGAGCACCCTGTACCACATAAAATTGGTTCGAGGTCAGTAAGCACAACCAGAATCGATATATAAGCCGCACTGAATTATAAGGCGCACTGTTGATTTTTGAGAAAATTAAAGGATTTTAACTGTGCCTTATAGTCTGGAAAATACAAATCAGTCTTCTTTCGCTTAGAAAGAGCCATTCATATCTACATGTTCACGAAGTCCGCAATGTTTAGTCCTTTTGCATTTTTACGTTACCTAAAAGCCACCGTAGTTCTCCAACACACTTATGAAACTGTGGTGTCGTGAGCAGCACAGTGCCAAACCGTGGTACCGCCAGCTGCCGTCTGACTGCCGTTGCTCCTGTAGTAGTGTTATTATGGTGAGGATGGCCTCTTAGTGAGCTGAACAGCATTACCACAGTGTTACACTCAGCAGCTCGTGTTAACGCAGTCTTGGAAAGGGAGGGGTCCTCAGTTGGTTGTAATCTGCAATCACACCACTAGATGCGGCCAAATCCTAAATACTGTATATTAAATTCCTTTAATACCATTAACAGGCAAAATCCGAAAAAACCTCAGGAGGCACGAATGACTAAGGATCCCTCTCCCAGCGCGGACAGACGTGCAACAGAATAGACCGATTTAACAGAATAATAGGATGACAAAATTATTATTCCAGATTATTCATAACATGAATCAGACATCAGACAATGTTTAAACTGACGCATAAGTGTAGATTTTGTCTCTATTTGTATAATATGTTTAATTATTATTGAAGAACAGTTTCTGTTGTTGCATATCTCCTGGGACATTGCAGGCTATTCATATTTGCATGAGGTCAATATATTGTGCTGTTAGGTAGATGCTGGTATGGATGCATGATGTGAAAAACATGGATGCTGTGCACATCTGACCCCATTCAGGTGTAGAACAAAAATAGCACACAAAAGCAAATAAAACCTGTTTCTAGGTTGTACGTACACAAATGTGATATCTCAGGAATGAACTGAGCAGATTTCTTCAAATTTGGCACAAAAACATCTATTTGGACTCAAGGATGAACTGATTTGATTTTGGTGATTAAAGGTTAAGGTCACTGTAACCCCACAAAGCTTGTTTTTAGTCATAATTCAAGAATCCAAATGCTAGTTATGACAATTTCTTACAAATGTATATAATATAATAATAACTTCACTGGTTGGTGGAGGCATGCAACCTTGAGGTAATTCTAGTTTTACTTTGACGTTTTATATCTGGACTTAATTTGTTATCTTGGAGTTACCTGTGGTAAGAGTGAGGCAGACAATCGGTTTTATTCTATTATCATTATTTGAGTTTGAAGCATCTCAATCAGTAGAGACATGATTATTTTTTTTTGCCCAAATGCTCTTAGGAGCGTCAAGCGTAAGAGATGTTGCAATTCGCCTTTTTGCGCCTGCATTTGTAAATCGATCACATTTAAAATGTGTTTTCGCTTCGTCTGCATCGACGCATTTGGCAAGCTCATTCTCCCGCTGTTACCGCGTGTTACTGTGCATATGAATCATGCCATTTTCATACTCATTAAACCATCCGGTGATCCCTAGTGCCCTGTGTGGAAGCGTCTGGATTTTTTATGTTGCTCCACTCAGGTTTCTTCCTGAATTTGACACCCATGTACTGTATATATTTTATATAGTTTCCTTTCTAAAACCATTAATAACTAACTAGTGTTTGATAAAATGAGTTGCTCAGTTGTCACGGAGATAGTTTTGTTCTGTCATGTGACCTAACCATCTCCATGATAACAAGCAACTCCATTTACTAGGCCACAAGATGTTGATGATGACGTTTCCAAGGTCAATAATCAACCCTTCAGTATAAAATGTAGTGTTATTGATCAGTCGGTCGCTGGGAAGAACATGATTGATTCTGGCTGCTAAACTTAAAGGTATCTGTGAAACCTGGAACTGGCTTCATTTTCTCTCTTCTCAAGGACAGATTCTGGCCAGATCTTATGTACAACCTCAGTAGAAAACAAGGCAATAATTTTGGTCCATTGTAACCTCCACACATCCACACATAGGCACCTTAAAACTTAACAGACGTAACTTAGCTGTGTGGGAACATCTAGGCGGCGGAGGAAGTGAATTATTAAATTGGTAACACCTCGCAGATAACATCTCGTTCTCATGACCCCAATCGCTCCTATTAACAACACAAAACAATGCCAAATATTGTCCAGAAACCCTCACAGGTTCTGCATTTAACATATAAATATGCTCAAAACATAACATGGCAAACTGCAGCCCAACAGACAACAACAGCTGTCAGTGTGTCAGTGTGCTGACTTGACTATGACTTGATCCAAACTGCATGTGATTATCATAAAGTGGGCATGTTTGTAAAGGGGAGACTCGTGGGTACCCATAGAAACCATTTACATTCACATAACTTGCGGTCAGAGGTCAAGGGACCCCTTTGAAAATGGCTACGCCAGTTTTTCCTCGCCAAAATGGTAGCGAAAGTTTAGTACGTTTCATACCAGTATTTTTAACCTAGCTTTATAACCGAGCCGGCTACAACCTAAAAATCGCGAGATGCGTAAATGCGATGAAATTAGTGGCGTTAAAATGAACTTGCATTATTATAGTGTTTAATTTAACAGCCCTAGTAAATTAATATTTCAAGGTAGGACTGTGTGAAAGGATATGAAGAGGTGGAAATGGTCTGAACCATTTTTGTGGGACAAATCTGCCTCCTGTTACCTAATGAGACATTTTCTAAAGAGATTTTGACTGATGTGTTGACAGTTTGACATTTGGAGTATTACAGTATGTGCCACAGTGAACTGGCACAACTGTCAGTTATTTCTGAGTAAAGAGTTTCTTCTTTTATTCCAGTGAAAACCCTGGCAGCCTGAGAACTGTGCTCTGTCCATAAACCACAAGGCCCTAACACATTGCTCATCTGTCTCTTGGGTGAGACAAGTTCACTTTTCTGAGAAAGACAACGGCTATCCTCTGAGACCACCCCGCCACCCTCTCAACCATCCCCTTCACACACAAACACACTGTCACAGATGTAGACCCCCCCCCAACCCCCCAAAATCCCACTTCCGTCTGCACGTTGCTTTAATCGGGGGAGTCTTAGTTAATCAGTCGTGTCAAAACATTAACGGCTCATTGAGGATCACGTTTCATGCCAGCAAAACTGAACCAAGAGTGCTGTAATCTCTGTCCGTTGGGCAGATAGCACTATTTGCTTGGGCAAAGCATCAGTGTTTTATCAGGAACTAAGAGTCAGTGAAAGTATTGTGACACATCATTGAGAGGGCACAAGTTCCTCTAAAATACTGTCAAAGAAAGTGGACGATTTACACCAAGGAATATTTGCCTTTTGTTTTAGTGAACTAATGCTCATAAACATCCTGTAACACAATGAAAAATAGCCTCTATAATATCTCAGACACGTCAGGAGGAAAAACTGTGTAAACTGTTGTGTTGAACTCACTCAAGTTTCACAGTTTTGTTTTATAAAAATAATAATAATGTATTTTCTTTCTGCAAATTAGTGCAGAAAGTGTGAATATTTGGATGAAGGATTAGTTGATAGATTCATTTGGAATTATCTAAAATTATATAATTCTATACTTGTTTAGTTATTTATTCGAGTCATCATGTTTTACAGCTTCTAAGTGGTGAATTTCTGATATAATAGTAAACCAATTAAGACTTTGGTTTTATAATATTAGTTGGAATAATTTTGGAAATTATAATAACATTGACATAACATTTTTTTGAAAAACATTTTGAAAACAAAAAGGGGGCCCCTGCATAAAAGGTTTGGGAACCACTGTGACTTTTCTATGCAATACATTTTTATGCCTTTTCTCAACATACATATATTGTGATTTTTGGGGGGATGTTTTTAGACAAACTATACTTTGACTGTTTTTATGACTTAGACATAAGTCATAAACTAGACATACCATATTGTGTTTTTTTTGATGATAATGATGATGATGATATTTTCTGACGTCATTAAACATTCTATAATGTCACTTTTTTTTTTACTTTTGACATAATATACTGTGATGTGATTTTTTTGACATGCTGTACCATGACTTAATGACATTTTAAAAACTTACGACTATGTACTTACTACTATGACTTTTTTGATACTATACTTTTTAAAACTTTATTGATTGAAATTTTTCGAAATACTATACTATGACGTTTTTGCCTGAAATATAACAACAAATGATGTTTGCAATGTTTTTTTCTGTAAAATTTATCGACCTACTATGTTAGGATGTTATTGCATGAAATATTTCGAGATACTATACTATATGACGTTTTTCCATAAACTTTATTGACATACTATACTATGACATTGTTCCATGAAATTTATGGACATACTATACTATGACATTTTTGCATGAAATTTGTCAATGATTTTTTAAAATACAAAAATTTGATGTTTTCAACGTAAAATTTTTGACATACTATTCTACGACATTTTTGAGTAGAATTTTTCAACATTCGATAAAATTACTTTTTTTCCACCATAGAATCATTTTACATGCTATAATACCACCGTTTCCATGATTTTTTTCGACGTCAAAAAATTTGAGGCTTTCATGTCAAAATTTTCGACATAACATGACATTTTTTTGAAAATTTTTTTTTGTAAAATTTTCCAACATTTCACGAAATGACTTTTGCTCACCATAGAATCATTCTACATGCTATAATAAGACCATTTTCATGTTTTTTTCAACATCAAAAAATTTTTACGTTTTCGTCGAAAAATTTCGACATACTATACTATGGTGTTTTTTTTTGTAAATTTTTACAAGATTTCACGAAATGACTTTTGCTCACCATAGAATAATTCTACATGCTATAATACAACCGTTTTCATAGTTTTTATCGACATCAAAAAAATTTGACGTTCTTGAAAAATTTCAACATACTGTACTATGGCGTTTTTCTTGTAAAATTTTACAGCATTTCATGAAATGACTTTTGCTCACCATAGAATCAATCTACATGCTATAACAAGACCGTTTTCATGTTTTTTTCAATATTATAAAAAAAATGACTTTTTATTCGAAAAATTTCGACATACTATACTATGGCGGTTTTTTTTTTTTAAATTTTACAACATTTGACTAAATGACTTTTGCTCACCATAGAATCATTCTACATGCTATAATAAGACCGTTTTCATGTTCTTCTTCAATATAAAAAAAATTTGACGTTTTCGTCGAAAAATTTCGACATACTATACTATGGCGTTTTTTTTGTAAAATTTTACAACATTTCGCGAAATGACTTTTGCTCACCATAGAATCAATCTTCATTCTATAATAAGACCGTTTTCATGTTTTTTTCAATATAAAAAAAATTGACGTTTTCATCGAAAAATTTCAACATACTATACAATGGCGTTTTTTTTGTAAAATTTTACAACATTTGACTAAATGACTTTTGCTCACCATAGAATCATTCTACATGCTATAATAGCCTTTAACATAAAAATCAAAATTTGCATTTCTTGGCGTATTTTTTTAAAATTTTCGCATTTCATAATGATTTTGTACATGATCTGCTTTCCGTTTCATGTTTAATATTTAAAAAAAAAAATTTTGAAAAATCGCTCTTCTTGGCGTAAATTTTAAATTTGACTAAATGACTTTTGCTCACCATAGAATCATTCTACAGCTATAATAGCCGTTTTCATGTTCTTCTTCATTATAAAAAAAATTTGCGTTTTGTCGAAAAATTTCGACATACTATACTATGGCGTTTTTTTGCAAAATTTTACAACATTTCACGAAATGACTTTTGCTCACCATAGAATCAATCTTCATTCTATAATAAGACCGTTTTCATGTTTTTTTCAATATAAAAAAAATTGACGTTTTCATCGAAAAATTTCAACATACTATACAATGGCGTTTTTTTTGTAAAATTTTACAACATTTGACTAAATGACTTTTGCTCACCATAGAATCATTCTACATGCTAAAATAAGACCGTTTTCATGTTCTTCTTCAATATAAAAAAAATTTGACGTTTTCGTCGAAAAATTTCGACATACTATACTATGGCTTATTTTTGTAAAATTTTACAATATTTCACAAAATGACTTTCGCTCACCATAGAATAATTCTACATGCTATAATAAGACCATTTTCATGTTTTTTTTCAACATCAAAAAATTTTACCTTTTCGTCCAAAAATTTCGACATACTATACTATGGCGTTTTTTTAATTTTTTTTTTTGTAAAATTTTACAGCATTTCACGTAATGACTTTTGCTAACCATAGAATCATTCTACATGCTATAATACAACCGTTTTCATGTTTATTTTGACATCAAAAAAATTTTACATTTTTGTCGAAAAATTTCGACATACTATACTATGGCGTTTTTTTTGTAAAATTTTACAACATTTCACGAAATGACTTTTAATCACCATAGAATCATTCTACATGCTATAATACGACTGTTTTCATGTTTTTTTCAATATTATAAAAAAAAATGAGTTTTTATTTGAAAAATTTCGACATACTATACTATGGCGTTTTTTTGTAAAATTTTACAACATTTCACGAAATGACTTTTAATCACCATAGAATCATTTTACATTCTATAATAAGACCGTTTTCATGTTTTTTTCAATATAAAAAAAATTGACGTTTTCATCGAAAAATTTTGACATACTATACTAGGGTTTTTTTTTTTTGTAAAATTTTACAACATTTGATTAAATGACTAATTGCTCACCAGAGAATCATTCTACATTCTATAATAAGACCGTTTTCATGTTTTTTTTCAACTTCAAAAACATTTGAAGTTTTCATTGAAAAATTTCGACATACTATACTATGGCGCTTTTTTTTGTAAAATTTTAAAACATTTCACGAAATGACTTTTGCTCACAATAGAATCATTCTACATGCTATAATTAGACCGTTTTCATGTTTTTTTTCCAATGCAAAAAAAATTTGACGTTTTCCTCGAAAAATTTCGACATACTATATTATGGCGGTTTTTTTGTAAAATTTTACAACAGTTCACGAAATAACTTTTAATCACCATAGAATCATTTTACATGCTATAATAAGACCATTTTCATGGTTTTTTTCAACATCAAAAAATTTTACCTTTTCGGCCAAAAATTTCGACATACTATACTATGGCGTTTTTTTTTATTTTTTTGGTAAAATTTTACAGCATTTCACGAAATGACTTTTGCTCACCATAGAATCATTCTACATGCTATAATACGACCGTTTTCATGTTTATTTTGACATACAAAAAAATTTTACATTTTTGTCGAAAAATTTCGACATACTATACTATGGCGTTTTTTTAATTTTTTTGGTAAAATTTTACAGCATTTCACGAAATGACTTTTGCTCACCATAGAATCATTCTACATGCTATAATACGACCGTTTTCATGTTTATTTTGACATCAAAAAAATAAAAATTTACATTTTTGTCGAAAAATTTCGACATACTATACTATGGCGTTTTTTTTTGTAAAATTTTACAACATTTCACGAAATGACTTTTAATCACCATAGAATCATTCTACATGCTATAATAAGACCGTTTTCATATTCTTCTTCAATATAAAAAAAATTTGACGTTTTAGTCGAAAAATTTCGACATACTATACTATGGCGTTTTTTTTGTAAAATTTTACAACATTTCACGAAATGACTTTTGCTCACCATAGAATCATTCTACATCCTATAACATGACCGTTTTCATGTTTTTTTTCAATACAAAAAAAATTTGACGTTTTCATCGAAAAATTTCGACATACTATACTTTGGCGTTTTTTTGTAAAACTTTACAACATTTCACAAAATGACTTTTGCTGACCATAGAATCATTCTACGTGCTATAATAAGACCGTTTTCATGTTTTTTTTCAACATCAAAAAAATTTGACGTTTTCGTCAAAAAATTTCGACATACTATACTATGGCGTTTTTTTGTAAAACTTTACAACATTTCACAAACTGACTTTTACTCACCATAGAATCATTCTACATGCTATAACAAGACCGTTTTCATGTTTTTTTTCAACATCAAAAAAATTTGACGTTTTCGTCAAAAAATTTCGACATACTATACTATGGCGTTTTTTTGTAAAACTTTACAACATTTCACAAACTGACTTTTGCTCACCATAGAATCATTCTACATGCTATAATTAGACCGTTTTCATGTTTTTTTTCAACATCAAAAAAATTTGACGTTTTCGTCAAAAAATTTCGACATACTATACTATGGCGTTTTTTTTGTAAAATTTTACAACATTTCACGAAATGACTTTTACTCACCATAGAATAAATCTACATGCTATAACATGACCGTTTTCATGTTTTTTTTTTCAATACAAAAAAAATTTGACGTTTGACCGTTGTCATGTTTTTTTCAATATAAAAAAAATTGACGTTTTCATCGAAAAATTTCAACATACTATACAATGGCGTTTTTTTTGTAAAATTTTACAACATTTGACTAAATGACTTTTGCTCACCATAGAATCATTCTACATGCTAAAATAAGACCGTTTTCATGTTCTTCTTCAATATAAAAAAAATTTGACGTTTTCGTCGAAAAATTTCGACATACTATACTATGGCTTATTTTTGTAAAATTTTACAATATTTCACAAAATGACTTTCGCTCACCATAGAATAATTCTACATGCTATAATAAGACCATTTTCATGTTTTTTTTCAACATCAAAAAATTTTACCTTTTCGTCCAAAAATTTCGACATACTATACTATGGCGTTTTTTTAATTTTTTTTTTTGTAAAATTTTACAGCATTTCACGTAATGACTTTTGCTAACCATAGAATCATTCTACATGCTATAATACAACCGTTTTCATGTTTTTTTCAATATTATAAAAAAAAAGAGTTTTTATTTGAAAAATTTCGACATACTATACTATGGCGTTTTTTTGTAAAATTTTACAACATTTCACGAAATGACTTTTAATCACTATAGAATCATTCTACATTCTATAATAAGACCGTTTTCATGTTCTTCTTCAATATGAAAAAAATTTGATGTTTTCGTCGAAAAATTTCGACATAGTATACTATGGCGTTTTTTTTGTAAAATTTTACAACATTTCACGAAATGACTGTTGATTACCATAGAATCAATCTACATGCTATAACAAGACCGTTTTCATGTTTTTTTCAATATTATAAAAAAAATGACTTTTTATTCGAAAAATTTCGACATACTATACTATGGCGTTTTTTTTTTAAATTTTACAACATTTGACTAAATGACTTTTGCTCACCATAGAATCATTCTACATGCTATAATAAGACCGTTTTCATGTTCTTCTTCAATATAAAAAAAATTTGACGTTTTCGTCGAAAAATTTCGACATACTATACTATGGCGTTTTTTTTGCAAAATTTTACAACATTTCACGAAATGACTTTTGCTCACCATAGAATCAATCTTCATTCTATAATAAGACCGTTTTCATGTTTTTTTCAATATAAAAAAAATTGACGTTTTCATCGAAAAATTTCAACATACTATACAATGGCGTTTTTTTTGTAAAATTTTACAACATTTGACTAAATGACTTTTGCTCACCATAGAATCATTCTACATGCGATAATAAGACCGTTTTCATGTTCTTCTTCAATATAAAAAAAATTTGACGTTTTCGTCGAAAAATTTCGACATACTATACTATGGCTTATTTTTGTAAAATTTTACAATATTTCACAAAATGACTTTCGCTCACCATAGAATAATTCTACATGCTATAATAAGACCATTTTCATGTTTTTTTTCAACATCAAAAAATTTTACCTTTTCGTCCAAAAATTTCGACATACTATACTATGGCGTTTTTTTAATTTTTTTTTTTGTAAAATTTTACAGCATTTCACGTAATGACTTTTGCTAACCATAGAATCATTCTACATGCTATAATACAACCGTTTTCATGTTTATTTTGACATCAAAAAAATTTTACATTTTTGTCGAAAAATTTCGACATACTATACTATGGCGTTTTTTTTGTAAAATTTTACAACATTTCACGAAATGACTTTTAATCACCATAGAATCATTCTACATGCTATAATACGACCGTTTTCATGTTTTTTTCAATATAAAAAAAACTTGACTTTTTATTCGAAAAATTTCGACATACTATACTATGGCGTTTTTTTGTAAAATTTTACAACATTTCACGAAATGACTTTTAATCACCATAGAATCATTCTACATGCTATAATACGACTGTTTTCATGTTTTTTTCAATATTAAAAAAATTGACGTTTTCTTCGAAAAATTTCGACATACTATACTATGGTTTGTTTTTTTTGTAAAATTTTACAACATTTGATTAAATGACTAATTGCTCACCAGAGAATCATTCTACATTCTATAATAAGACCGTTTTCATGTTTTTTTTCAACTTCAAAAACATTTGAAGTTTTCATTGAAAAATTTCGACATACTATACTATGGCGCTTTTTTTTGTAAAATTTTAAAACATTTCACGAAATGACTTTTGCTCACAATAGAATCATTCTACATGCTATAATTAGACCGTTTTCATGTTTTTTTCCAATGCAAAAAAAATTTGACGTTTTCCTCGAAAAATTTCGACATACTATATTATGGCGTTTTTTTTGTAAAATTTTACAACAGTTCACGAAATAACTTTTAATCACCATAGAATCATTTTACATGCTATAATAAGACCATTTTCATGGTTTTTTTCAACATAAAAAAAATTTTACCTTTTCGGCCAAAAATTTCGACATACTATACTATGGCGTTTTTTTTTATTTTTTTGGTAAAATTTTACAGCATTTCACGAAATGACTTTTGCTCACCATAGAATCATTCTACATGCTATAATACGACCGTTTTCATGTTTATTTTGACATCAAAAAAATTTTACATTTTTGTCGAAAAATTTCGACATACTATACTATGGCGTTTTTTTAATTTTTTTGGTAAAATTTTACAGCATTTCACGAAATGACTTTTGCTCACCATAGAATCATTCTACATGCTATAATACGACCGTTTTCATGTTTATTTTGACATCAAAAAAATTTTACATTTTTGTCGAAAAATTTCGACATACTATACTATGGCGTTTTTTTTTGTAAAATTTTACAACATTTCACGAAATGACTTTTAATCACCATAGAATCATTCTACATGCTATAATAAGACCGTTTTCATGTTCTTCTTCAATATAAAAAAAATTTGACGTTTTCGTCGAAAAATTTCGACATACTATACTATGGCGTTTTTTTTGTAAAATTTTACAACATTTCACGAAATGACTTTTGCTCACCATAGAATCATTCTACATTCTATAATAAGACCGTTTTCATGTTTTTTTTCAATACAAAAAAAATTTGACGTTTTCATCGAAAAATTTCGACATACTATACTATGGCGTTTTTTTGTAAAACTTTACAACATTTCACAAAATGACTTTTGCTCACCATAGAATCATTCTACGTGCTATAATAAGACCGTTTTCATGTTTTTTTTCAACATAAAAAAAATTTGACGTTTTCGTCAAAAAATTTCGACATACTATACTATGGCGTTTTTTTGTAAAACTTTACAACATTTCACAAACTGACTTTTGCTCACCATAGAATCATTCTACATGCTATAATTAGACCGTTTTCATGTTTTTTTTTCAACATCAAAAAAATTTGACGTTTTCGTCAAAAAATTTCGACATACTATACTATGGCGTTTTTTTGTAAAACTTTACAACATTTCACGAAACTGACTTTTGCTCACCATAGAATCATTCTACATGCTATAATTAGACCGTTTTCATGTTTTTTGTCAACATTAAAAAATTTGACCTTTCTCGTCAAAAAATTTCGACATACTATACTATGGCGTTTTTTTTGTAAAATTTTACAACATTTCACGAAATGACTTTTGCTCACCATAGAATAAATCTACATGCTATAACATGACCGTTTTCATGTTTTTTTTTTCAATACAAAAAAAATTTGACGTTTGACCGTTGTCATGTTTTTTTCAATATAAAAAAAATTGACGTTTTCATCGAAAAATTTCAACATACTATACTATGGCGTTTTTTTTGTAAAATTTTACAACATTTGACGAAATGACTTTTGCTCACCATAGAATCATTCTACATGCTATAATAAGACCGTTTTCATGTTCTTTTTCAATATAAAAAAAATTTGACGTTTTCGTCAAAAAATTTCGACATACTATACTATGGCTTTTTTTTGTAAAATTTTACAACATTTCACAAAATGACTTTTGCTCACCATAGAATCATTCTACATGCTATAATAAGACCATTTTCATGTTTTTTTTCAACATTAAAAAAATTTGATCTTTTCATCGAAAAATTTCGACATACTATACTATGGCGTTTTTTTTTTTTTTTTTTGTAAAATTTTAAAACATTTCACGAAATGACTTTTGCTCACCATAGAATCATTCTACATGCTATAATCAGACCGTTTTCATGTTTTTTTTCAATATTATAAAAAAAATTTGACGTTTTCGTCGAAAAATTTCGACATACTATACTATGGCGTTTTTTTTGTAAAATTTTACAACATTTCACGAAATGACTTTTGCTCACCATAGAATCATTCTACATGCTATAATAAGACCGTTTTCATGTTTTTTGTCAACATTAAAAAATTTTACCTTTCTCTTCGAAAAATTTCGACATACTATACTATGGCGTTTTTTTTGTAAAATTTTACAACATTTCACGAAATGACTTTTGCTCACCATAGAATCATTCTACATGCTATAATACGACCGTTTTCATGTTTTTTTGTCAACATTAAAAAATTTTACCTTTCTCTTCGAAAAATTTCGACATACTATACTGTGGTGGTTTTTTTTTTGGGAAATTTTACAACATTTCACGAAATGACTTTTGCTCACCATAGAATCAATCTACATGCTATAACATGACCGTTTTCATGTTTTTTTTTTCAATACAAAAAAAATTTGACGTTTCACCGTTGTCATGTTTTTTTCAATATATAAAAAAAATTGACGTTTTCATCGAAAAATTTCGACATACTATACTATGGCGTTTTTTTTTGTAAAATTTTACAACATTTCACAAACTGACTTTTGCTCACCATAGAATCATTCTACATGCTATAATAAGACCGTTTTCATGTTTTTTTTCAATATCAAAAAAATTTGACGTTTTCGTCGAAAAATTTCGACATACTATACTATGGCGTTTTTTTTGTAAAATTTTACAACATTTCACGAAATGACTTTTGATCACCATAGAATCATTCTACATTCTATAATAAGACCGTTTTCATGTTCTTCTTCAATATAAAAAAAATTTGACGTTTTCGTCGAAAAATTTCGACATACTATACTATGGCGTTTTTTTTGTAAAATTTTACAACATTTTACGAAATGACTTTTGCTCACCATAGAATCATTCTACATTCTATAATAAGACCGTTTTCATGTTTTTTTCAATATAAAAAAAATTGACGTTTTCGTCGAAAAATTTCGACATACTATACTATGGCGTTTTTTTTGTAAAATTTTACAACATTTCACGAAATGACTTTTGCTCACCATAGAATCATTCTACATGCTATAATACGACTGTTTTCATGTTTTTTGTCAACATTAAAAAATTTTACCTTTCTCTTCGAAAAATTTCGACATACTATACTATGGCGTTTTTTTTTTTGTAAAATTTTACAACATTTCACGAAATGACTTTTGCTCACCATAGAATCATTCTACATGCTATAATACGACTGTTTTCATGTTTTTTGTCAACATTAAAAAATTTTACCTTTCTCTTCGAAAAATTTCGACATACTATACTATGGTGTTTTTTTTTTTTTTGGTAAAATTTTACAACATTTCACGAAATGACTTTTGCTCACCATAGAATAAATCTACATGCTATAACATGACCGTTTTCATGTTTTTTTTTTTCAATACAAAAAAAATTTGACGTTTGACCGTTGTCATGTTTTTTTCAATATAAAAAAAATTGACGTTTTCATCGAAAAATTTCGACATACTATACTATGGCGTTTTTTTGTAAAACTTTACAACATTTCACGAAATGACTTTTAATCACCATAGAATCATTCTACATTCTATAATAGACCGTTTTCATGTTCTTCTTCAATATTTAAAAAAAAACTTGACGTTTTCGTCGAAAAATTTCGACATACTATACTATGGCGTTTTTTTTGTAAAATTTTACAACATTTCACGAAATGACTTTTGCTCACCATAGAATCATTCTACATTCTATAATAAGACCGTTTTCATGTTCTTCTTCAATATAAAAAAAATTTGACGTTTTCATCGAAAAATTTCGACATACTATACTATGGCGTTTTTTTTGTAAAATTTTACAACATTTTACGAAATGACTTTTAATCACCATAGAATCATTCTACATTCTATAATAAGACCGTTGTCATGTTTTTTTCAATATAAAAAAAATTGACGTTTTGATCGAAAAATTTCGACATACTATACTATGGCGTTTTTTTGTAAAACTTTACAACATTTCACAAACTGACTTTTGCTCACCATAGAATCATTCTACATGCTATAATAAGACCGTTTTCATGTTTTTTTTCAACATCAAAAAAATTTGACGTTTTCGTCAAAAAATTTCGACATACTATACTATGGCGTTTTTTTTTTTTTTTGTAAAATTTTACAACATTTCACGAAATGACTTTTGCTCACCATAGAATCATTCTACATGCTATAATACGACTGTTTTCATGTTTTTTGTCAACATTAAAAAATTTTACATTTTCTCTTCGAAAAATTTCGACATACTATACTATGGCGTTTTTTTTGTAAAATTTTACAACATTTCACGAAATGACTTTTGCTCACCATAGAATCATTCTACATGCTATAATACGACTGTTTTCATGTTTTTTGTCAACATTAAAAAATTTTACCTTTCTCTTCGAAAAATTTCGACATACTATACTATGGTGTTTTTTTTTTTGGAAAATTTTACAACATTTCACGAAATGACTTTTGCTCACCATAGAATAAATCTACATGCTATAACATGACCGTTTTCATGTTTTTTTTTTCAATACAAAAAAAATTTGACGTTTAGACCGTTGTCATGTTTTTTTCAATATAAAAAAAATTGACGTTTTCATCGAAAAATTTCGACATACTATACTATGGCTTTTTTTTGTAAAACTTTACAACATTTCACAAACTGACTTTTGCTCACCATAGAATCATTCTACATGCTATAATTAGACCGTTTTCATGTTTTTTTTCAACATCAAAAAATTTTGACGTTTTCGTCAAAAAATTTCGACATACTATACTATGGCGTTTTTTTTGTAAAATTTTACAACATTTCACGAAATGACTTTTAATCACCATAGAATCATTCTACATTCTATAATAAGACCGTTTTCATGTTCTTCTTCAATATAAAAAAAATTTGACGTTTTCGTCGAAAAATTTCGACATACTATACTATGGCGTTTTTTTTGTAAAATTTTACAACATTTCACGAAATGACTTTTGCTCACCATAGAATCATTCTACATGCTATAATACGACTGTTTTCATGTTTTTTGTCAACATTCAAAAAATTTTACCTTTCTCTTCGAAAAATTTCGACATACTATACTATGGGTGTTTTTTTTTTGGAAAATTTTACAACATTTCACGAAATGACTTTTGCTCACCATAGAATAAATCAACATGCTATAACAAGACCGTTTTCATGTTTTTTTCAATATTATAAAAAAAAATGACTTTTTATCCGAAAAATTTCGACATACTATACTATGGCGTTTTTTTTGTAAAATTTTGCAACATTTGACTAAATGACTTTTGCTCACCATAGAATCATTCTACATGCTACAATAAGACCGTTTTCATGTCTTTTTTCAACATTAAAAAAATTTGATGTTTTCATCGAAAAATTTCGACATACTATACTATGGCGTTTTTTTTTTGTAAAATTTTAAAACATTTCACGAAATGACTTTTGCTCACCATAGAATCATTCTACATGCTATAATTAGACCGTTTTCATGTTTTTTTTCCCCAATACAAATAAAATTTGACGTTTTCGTCAAAAAATTTCGACATACTATACTATGGCGTTTTTTTTGTAAAATTTTACAACATTTCACGAAATGACTTTTAATCACCATAGAATCATTCTACATTCTATAATAAGACCGTTTTCATGTTCTTCTTCAATATAAAAAAAATTTGACGTTTTCGTCGAAAAATTTCGACATACTATACTATGGCGTTTTTTTTGTAAAATTTTACAACATTTTACGAAATGACTTTTAATCACCATAGAATCATTCTACATTCTATAATAAGACCGTTGTCATGTTTTTTTCAATATAAAAAAAATTGACGTTTTCATCGAAAAATTTCGACATACTATACTATGGCGTTTTTTTTGTTAAATTTTACAACATTTCACGAAATGACTTTTGATCACCATAGAATCATTCTACATTCTATAATAAGACCGTTTTCATGTTTTTTTCAATATAAAAAAAATTGACGTTTTCATCGAAAAATTTCGACATACTATACTATGGCGTTTTTTTTGTAAAACTTTACAACATTTCACAAAATGACTTTTGCTCACCATAGAATCATTCTACATGCTATAATTAGACCGTTTTCATGTTTTTTTTCAACATCAAAAAAATTTGACGTTTTCGTCAAAAAATTTCGACATACTATACTATGGCGTTTTTTTTGTAAAATTTTACAACATTTCACGAAATGACTTTTGCTCACCATAGAATCATTCTACATGCTATAATACGACTGTTTTCATGTTTTTTGTCAACATTAAAAAATTTTACCTTTCTCTTCGAAAAATTTCGACATACTATACTATGGTGTTTTTTTTTTGGAAAATTTTACAACATTTGACGAAATGACTTTTGCTCACCATAGAATAAATCTACATGCTATAACATGACCGTTTTCATGTTTTTTTTTTCAATACAAAAAAAATTTGACGTTTGACCGTTGTCATGTTTTTTTCAATATAAAAAAAATTGACGTTTTCATCGAAAAATTTCGACATACTATACTATGGCGTTTTTTTTTGTAAAACTTTACAACATTTCACAAACTGACTTTTGCTCACCATAGAATCATTCTACATGCTATAATAAGACCGTTTTCATGTTTTTTTCAACATCAAAAAAACTTGACGTTTTCGTCGAAAAATTTCGACATACTATACTATGGCGTTTTTTTTGTAAAATTTTACAACATTTCACGAAATGACTTTTGCTCACCATAGAATCATTCTACATGCTATAATACGACTGTTTTCATGTTTTTTGTCAACATTAAAAAATTTTACCTTTCTCTTCGAAAAATTTCGACATACTATACTATGGCGTTTTTTTTGTAAAATTTTACAACATTTCACGAAATGACTTTTGCTCACCATAGAATCATTCTACATTCTATAATAAGACCGTTTTCATGTTTTTTTTTCAACTTCAAAAACATTTGAAGTTTTCATTGAAAAATTTCGACATACTATACTATGGCGTTTTTTTTGTAAAATTTTGCAACATTTGACTAAATGACTTTTGCTCACCATAGAATCATTCTACATGCTACAATAAGACCGTTTTCATGTTTTTTTTCAACATTAAAAAAATTTGATGTTTTCATCGAAAAATTTCGACATACTATACTATGGCGTTTTTTTTTTGTAAAATTTTAAAACATTTCACGAAATGACTTTTGCTCACCATAGAATCATTCTACATGCTATAATTAGACCGTTTTCATGTTTTTTTCCCCAATACAAAAAAAATTTGACGTTTTCGTCGAAAAATTTCGACATACTATACTATGGCGTTTTTTTTGTAAAATTTTACAACATTTTACGAAATGACTTTTAATCACCATAGAATCATTCTACATTCTATAATAAGACCGTTGTCATGTTTTTTTCAATTTAAAAAAAATTGACGTTTTCATCGAAAAATTTCGACATACTATACTATGGCGTTTTTTTTTTGTAAAATTTTAAAACATTTCACGAAATGACTTTTGCTCACCATAGAATCATTCTACATGCTATAATAAGACCGTTTTCATGTTTTTTTTCAATACAAAAAAAATTTGACGTTTTCGTCGAAAAATTTCGACATACTATACTATGGCGTTTTTTTTGTAAAATTTTACAACATTTCACGAAATGACTTTTGCTCACCATAGAATCATTCTACATTCTATAATAAGACCGTTTTCATGTTTTTTTCAATATAAAAAAAATTGACGTTTTCATCGAAAAATTTCGACATACTATACTATGGCGTTTTTTTTTTGTAAAACTTTACAACATTTCACAAACTGACTTTTGCTCACCATAGAATCATTCTACATGCTATAATTAGACCGTTTTCATGTTTTTTTTTTTTTCCCCAATACAAAAAAAATTTGACGTTTTCGTCAAAAAATTTCGACATACTATACTATGGCGTTTTTTTTGTAAAATTTTACAACATTTCACGAAATGACTTTTAATCACCATAGAATCATTCTACATTCTATAATAAGACCGTTTTCATGTTCTTCTTCAATATAAAAAAAATTTGACGTTTTCGTCGAAAAATTTCGACATACTATACTATGGCGTTTTTTTGTAAAACTTTACAACATTTCACAAACTGACTTTTGCTCACCATAGAATCATTCTACATGCTATAATTAGACCGTTTTCATGTTTTTTTTCAACATCAAAAAAATTTGACGTTTTCGTCGAAAAATTTCGACATACTATACTATGGCGTTTTTTTTTTGTAAAATTTTACAACATTTCACGAAATGACTTTTAATCACCATAGAATCATTCTACATTCTATAATAAGACCGTTTTCATGTTTTTTTCAATATAAAAAAAATTGACGTTTTCATCGAAAAATTTCGACATACTATACTATGGCGTTTTTTTGTAAAACTTTACAACATTTCACAAAATGACTTTTGCTCACCATAGAATCATTCTACATGCTATAATTAGACCGTTTTCATGTTTTTTTTCAAAATCAAAAAAATTTGACGTTTTCGTCAAAAAATTTCGACATACTATACTATGGCGTTTTTTTTTGTAAAATTTTACAACATTTCACGAAATGACTTTTAATCACCATAGAATCATTCTACATTCTATAATAAGACCGTTTTCATGTTCTTCTTCAATTTAAAAAAAAACTTGACGTTTTCGTCGAAAAATTTCGACATACTATACTATGGCGTTTTTTTTGTAAAATTTTACAACATTTCACGAAATGACTTTTGCTCACCATAGAATCATTCTACATTCTATAATAAGACCGTTTTCATGTTCTTCTTCAATATAAAAAAAATTTGACGTTTTCATCGAAAAATTTCGACATACTATACTATGGCGTTTTTTTTGTAAAATTTTACAACATTTTACGAAATGACTTTTAATCACCATAGAATCATTCTACATTCTATAATAAGACCGTTGTCATGTTTTTTTCAATATAAAAAAAATTGACGTTTTCATCGAAAAATTTCGACATACTATACTATGGCGTTTTTTTGTAAAACTTTACAACATTTCACAAACTGACTTTTGCTCACCATAGAATCATTCTACATGCTATAATTAGACCGTTTTCATGTTTTTTTTCAACATCAAAAAAATTTGACGTTTTCGTCAAAAAATTTCGACATACTATACTATGGCGTTTTTTTTGTAAAATTTTACAACATTTCACGAAATGACTTTTGCTCACCATAGAATCATTCTACATGCTATAATACGACTGTTTTCATGTTTTTTGTCAACATTAAAAAATTTTACCTTTCTCTTCGAAAAATTTCGACATACTATACTATGGCGTTTTTTTTGTAAAATTTTACAACATTTCACGAAATGACTTTTGCTCACCATAGAATCATTCTACATGCTATAATACGACTGTTTTCATGTTTTTTGTCAACATTAAAAAATTTTACCTTTCTCTTCGAAAAATTTCGACATACTATACTATGGTGTTTTTTTTTTTTTTTTTTGGAAAATTTTACAACATTTCACGAAATGACTTTTGCTCACCATAGAATAAATCTACATGCTATAACCTGACCGTTTTCATGTTTTTTTTTTCAATACAAAAAAAATTTGACGTTTGACCGTTGTCATGTTTTTTTTTTCAATACAAAAAAAATTTGACGTTTGACCGTTTCATGTTTTTTTTTTCAATACAAAAAAAATTTGACGTTTGACCGTTGTCATGTTTTTTTCAATATAAAAAAAATTGACGCTTTCATCGAAAAATTTGGACATACTATACTATGGCTTTTTTTTGTAAAACTTTACAACATTTCACAAACTGACTTTTGCTCACCATAGAATCATTCTACATGCTATAATTAGACCGTTTTCATGTTTTTTTTTCAACATCAAAAAAATTTGACGTTTTCGTCAAAAAATTTCGACATACTATACTATGGCGTTTTTTTTGTAAAATTTTACAACATTTCACGAAATGACTTTTAATCACCATAGAATCATTCTACATTCGATAATAAGACCGTTTTCATGTTCTTCTTCAATATAAAAAAAACTTGACGTTTTCGTCGAAAAATTTCGACATACTATACTATGGCGTTTTTTTTGTAAAATTTTACAACATTTCACGAAATGACTTTTGCTCACCATAGAATCATTCTACATGCTATAATACGACTGTTTTCATGTTTTTTGTCAACATTAAAAAATTTTACCTTTCTCTTCGAAAAATTTCGACATACTATACTATGGTGTTTTTTTTTTTGGAAAATTTTACAACATTTCACGAAATGACTTTTGCTCACCATAGAATAAATCAACATGCTATAACAAGACCGTTTTCATGTTTTTTTCAATATTATAAAAAAAATGACTTTTTATCCGAAAAATTTCGACATACTATACTATGGCGTTTTTTTTGTAAAATTTTGCAACATTTGACTAAATGACTTTTGCTCACCACAGAATCATTCTACATGCTACAATAAGACCGTTTTCATGTCTTTTTTCAACATTAAAAAAATTTGATGTTTTCATCGAAAAATTTCGACATACTATACTATGGCGTTTTTTTTTTGTAAAATTTTAAAACATTTCACGAAATGACTTTTGCTCACCATAGAATCATTCTACATGCTATAATTAGACCGTTTTCATGTTTTTTTTCCCCAATACAAAAAAAATTTGACGTTTTCGTCAAAAAATTTCGACATACTATACTATGGCGTTTTTTTTGTAAAATTTTACAACATTTCACGAAATGACTTTTAATCACCATAGAATCATTCTACATTCTATAATAAGACCGTTTTCATGTTCTTCTTCAATATAAAAAAAATTTGACGTTTTCGTCGAAAAATTTCGACATACTATACTATGGCGTTTTTTTTGTAAAATTTTACAACATTTTACGAAATGACTTTTAATCACCATAGAATCATTCTACATTCTATAATAAGACCGTTGTCATGTTTTTTTCAATATAAAAAAAATTGACGTTTTCATCGAAAAATTTCGACATACTATACTATGGCGTTTTTTTTGTAAAATTTTACAACATTTTACGAAATGACTTTTACTCACCATAGAATCATTCTACATTCTATAATAAGACCGTATTCATGTTTTTTTCAATATAAAAAAAATTGACGTTTTCATCGAAAAATTTGGACATACTATACTATGGCGTTTTTTTGTAAAACTTTACAACATTTCACAAACTGACTTTTGCTCACCATAGAATCATTCTACATGCTATAATTAGACCGTTTTCATGTTTTTTTTCAACATCAAAAAAATTTGACGTTTTCGTCAAAAAATTTCGACATACTATACTATGGCGTTTTTTTTGTAAAATTTTACAACATTTCACGAAATGACTTTTGCTCACCATAGAATCATTCTACATGCTATAATACGACTGTTTTCATGTTTTTTGTCAACATTAAAAAATTTTACCTTTCTCTTCGAAAAATTTCGACATACTATACTATGGTGTTTTTTTTTTTGGAAAATTTTACAACATTTCACGAAATGACTTTTGCTCACCATAGAATAAATCTACATGCTATAACATGACCGTTTTCATGTTTTTTTTTTTCAATACAAAAAAAATTTGACGTTTGACCGTTGTCATGTTTTTTTCAATATAAAAAAAATTGACGTTTTCATCGAAAAATTTCGACATACTATACTATGGCGTTTTTTTGTAAAACTTTACAACATTTCACAAACTGACTTTTGCTCACCATAGAATCATTCTACATGCTATAATTAGACCGTTTTCATGTTTTTTTTCAACATCAAAAAAACTTGACGTTTTCGTCGAAAAATTTCGACATACTATACTATGGCGTTTTTTTTGTAAAATTTTACAACATTTCACGGAATGACTTTTGCTCACCATAGAATCATTCTACATGCTATAATACGACTGTTTTCATGTTTTTTGTCAACATTAAAAAATTTTACCTTTCTCTTCGAAAAATTTCGACATACTATACTATGGTGTTTTTTTTTTTTGGAAAATTTTACAACATTTCACGAAATGACTTTTGCTCACCATAGAATAAATCTACATGCTATAACAAGACCGTTTTCATGTTTTTTTTTTCAATATTATAAAAAAAATTTGACTTTTTATCCAAAAAATTTCGACATACTATACTATGGCGTTTTTTTTGTAAAATTTTGCAACATTTCACGAAATGACTTTTGCTCACCATAGAATCATTCTACATGCTATAATAATAGACCGTTTTCATGTTTCTTTTTCCCCAATATAAAAAAAATTTGACGTTTTCGTCAAAAAATTTCGACATACTATACTATGGCGTTTTTTTTGTAAAATTTTACAACATTTCACGAAATGACTTTTAATCACCATAGAATCATTCTACATTCTATAATAAGACCGTTTTCATGTTCTTCTTCAATATAAAAAAAATTTGACGTTTTCGTCGAAAAATTTCGACATACTATACTATGGCGTTTTTTTTTGTAAAATTTTACAACATTTTACGAAATGACTTTTAATCACCATAGAATCATTCTACATTCTATAATAAGACCGTTGTCATGTTTTTTTCAATATAAAAAAAATTGACGTTTTCATCGAAAAATTTCGACATACTATACTATGGCGTTTTTTTGTAAAACTTTACAACATTTCACAAACTGACTTTTGCTCACCATAGAATCATTCTACATGCTATAATTAGACCGTTTTCATGTTTTTTTTCAACATCAAAAAAATTTGACGTTTTCGTCAAAAAATTTCGACATACTATACTATGGTGTTTTTTTTTTTGGAAAATTTTACAACATTTCACGAAATGACTTTTGCTCACCATAGAATAAATCTACATGCTATAACATGACCGTTTTCATGTTTTTTTTTTCAATACAAAAAAAATTTGACGTTTTCATCGAAAAATTTCGACATCCTATACTATGGCTTTTTTTTGTAAAACTTTACAACATTTCACGAAATGACTTTTGCTCACCATAGAATCATTCTACATGCTACAATAAGACAGTTTTCATGTTTTTTTTCAACATTAAAAAAAATTTGACGTTTTCATCGAAAAATTTCGACATACTATACTATGGCTTTTTTTTGTAAAACTTTACAACATTTCACGAAATGACTTTTGCTCACCATAGAATCATTCTACATTCTATAATAAGACCGTTTTCATGTTTTTTTTCAACATCAAAAAAATTTGAAGTTTTCATTGAAAAATTTCGACATACTATACTATGGCGTTTTTTTTGTAAAATTTTACAACATTTGACGAAATGACTTTTGCTCACCATAGAATCATTCTACATGCTACAATAAGACCGTTTTCATGTCTTTTTTCAACATTAAAAAAATTTGATGTTTTCATCGAAAAATTTCGACATACTATACTATGGCGTTTTTTTTTTGTAAAATTTTAAAACATTTCACGAAATGACTTTTGCTCACCATAGAATCATTCTACATGCTATAATTAGACCGTTTTCATGTTTTTTTTCCCCAATACAAAAAAAATTTGACGTTTTCGTCAAAAAATTTCGACATACTATACTATGGCGTTTTTTTTGTAAAATTTTACAACATTTCACGAAATGACTTTTAATCACCATAGAATCATTCTACATTCTATAATAAGACCGTTTTCATGTTCTTCTTCAATATAAAAAAAATTTGACGTCTTCGTCGAAAAATTTCGACATACTATACTATGGCGTTTTTTTTGTAAAATTTTACAACATTTTACGAAATGACTTTTAATCACCATAGAATCATTCTACATTCTATAATAAGACCGTTGTCATGTTTTTTTCAATATAAAAAAAATTGACGTTTTCATCGAAAAATTTCGACATACTATACTATGGCGTTTTTTTTGTAAAATTTTACAACATTTTACGAAATGACTTTTAATCACCATAGAATCATTCTACATTCTATAATAAGACCGTTTTCATGTTTTTTTCAATATAAAAAAAATTGACGTTTTCATCGAAAAATTTCGACATACTATACTATGGCGTTTTTTTGTAAAACTTTACAACATTTCACAAACTGACTTTTGCTCACCATAGAATCATTCTACATGCTATAATTAGACCGTTTTCATGTTTTTTTTCAACATCAAAAAAATTTGACGTTTTCGTCAAAAAATTTCGACATACTATACTATGGCGTTTTTTTTGTAAAATTTTACAACATTTCACGAAATGACTTTTGCTCACCATAGAATCATTCTACATGCTATAATACGACTGTTTTCATGTTTTTTGTCAACATTAAAAAATTTTACCTTTCTCTTCGAAAAATTTCGACATACTATACTATGGTGTTTTTTTTTTTGGAAAATTTTACAACATTTCACGAAATGACTTTTGCTCACCATAGAATAAATCTACATGCTATAACATGACCGTTTTCATGTTTTTTTTTTTCAATACAAAAAAAATTTGACGTTTGACCGTTGTCATGTTTTTTTCAATATAAAAAAAATTGACGTTTTCATCGAAAAATTTCGACATACTATACTATGGCGTTTTTTTGTAAAACTTTACAACATTTCACAAACTGACTTTTGCTCACCATAGAATCATTCTACATGCTATAATTAGACCGTTTTCATGTTTTTTTTCAACATCAAAAAAAAACTTGACGTTTTCGTCGAAAAATTTCGACATACTATACTATGGCGTTTTTTTTGTAAAATTTTACAACATTTCACGAAATGACTTTTGCTCACCATAGAATCATTCTACATGCTATAATAAGACCGTTTTCATGTTTTTTTTCAACATTAAAAAATTTTGACCTTTCTCTTCGAAAAATTTCGACATACTATACTATGGTGTTTTTTTTTTTGGAAAATTTTACAACATTTCACGAAATGACTTTTGCTCACCATAGAATCAATCTACATGCTATAACAAGACCGTTTTCATGTTTTTTTCAATATATAAAAAAAATGACTTTTTATCGAAAAATTTCGACATACTATACTATGGCGTTTTTTTTGTAAAATTTTGCAACATTTCACGAAATGACTTTTGCTCACCATAGAATCATTCTACATGCTATAATTAGACCGTTTTCATGTTTTTTTTCCCCAATACAAAAAAAATTTGACGTTTTCGTCAAAAAATTTCGACATACTATACTATGGCGTTTTTTTTGTAAAATTTTACAACATTTCACGAAATGACTTTTAATCACCATAGAATCATTCTACATTCTATAATAAGACCGTTTTCATGTTCTTCTTCAATATAAAAAAAATTTGACGTTTTCGTCGAAAAATTTCGACATACTATACTATGGCGTTTTTTTTTGTAAAATTTTACAACATTTTACGAAATGACTTTTAATCACCATAGAATCATTCTACATTCTATAATAAGACCGTTGTCATGTTTTTTTCAATATAAAAAAAATTGACGTTTTCATCGAAAAATTTCGACATACTATACTATGGCGTTTTTTTTGTAAAACTTTACAACATTTCACAAACTGACTTTTGCTCACCATAGAATCATTCTACATGCTATAATTAGACCGTTTTCATGTTTTTTTTTCAACATCAAAAAAATTTGACGTTTTCGTCAAAAAATTTCGACATACTATACTATGGTGTTTTTTTTTTTGGAAAATTTTACAACATTTCACGAAATGACTTTTGCTCACCATAGAATAAATCTACATGCTATAACATGACCGTTTTCATGTTTTTTTTTTCAACATAAAAAAATTTGACGTTTTCATCGAAAAATTTCGACATACTATACTATGGCGTTTTTTTTTTGTAAAATTTTACAACATTTCACGAAATGACTTTTACTCACCATAGAATCATTCTACATGCTATAATAAGACAGTTTTCATGTTTTTTTTCAACATTAAAAAAAATTGACGTTTTCATCGAAAAATTTCGACATACTATACTATGGCGTTTTTTTTGTAAAACTTTACAACATTTCACGAAATGACTTTTGCTCACCATAGAATCATTCTACATGCTATAATAAGACCGTTTTCATGTTTTTTTTCAACATCAAAAAAATTTGACGTTTTCATTCGAAAAATTTCGACATACTATACTATGGCGTTTTTTTTTGTAAAATTTTAAAACATTTCACGAAATGACTTTTGCTCACCATAGAATCATTCTACATGCTATAATTAGACCGTTTTCATGTTTTTTTCCTCAATACAAAAAAATTTGACGTTTTCGTCAAAAAATTTCGACATACTATACTATGGCGTTTTTTTTGTAAAATTTTACAACATTTCACGAAATGACTTTTAATCACCATAGAATCATTCTACATTCTATAATAAGACCGTTTTCATGTTCTTCTTCAATATAAAAAAAATTTGACGTTTTCGTCGAAAAATTTCGACATACTATACTATGGCGTTTTTTTTGTAAAATTTTACAACATTTTACGAAATGACTTTTAATCACCATAGAATCATTCTACATTCTATAATAAGACCGTTGTCATGTTTTTTTCAATATAAAAAAAATTGACGTTTTCATCGAAAAATTTCGACATACTATACTATGGCGTTTTTTTTTGTAAAATTTTACAACATTTCACGAAATGACTTTTAATCACCATAGAATCATTCTACATTCTATAATAAGACCGTTTTCATGTTTTTTTCAATATAAAAAAAATTGACGTTTTCATCGAAAAATTTCGACATACTATACTATGGGCTTTTTTTTTGTAAAATTTTACAACATTTGACGAAATGACTTTTGCTCACCATAGAATCATTCTACATTCTATAATAAGACCGTTTCATGTTTTTTTTTTAAATCAAAAAAAATTTGACGTTTGACCTTTTCATTTTTTATCAAAAAAAAAAATTGACGTTTTCATCGAAAAATTTCGACATACTATACTATGGCGTTTTTTTGTAAAACTTTACAACATTTCACAAACTGACTTTTGCTCACCATAGAATCATTCTACATGCTATAATTAGACCGTTTTCATGTTTTTTTTCAACATCAAAAAAATTTGACGTTTTCGTCGAAAAATTTCGACATACTATACTATGGCGTTTTTTTTGTAAAATTTTACAACATTTCACGAAATGACTTTTGCTCACCATAGAATCATTCTACATGCTATAATACGACTGTTTTCATGTTTTTTGTCAACATTAAAAAATTTTACCTTTCTCTTCGAAAAATTTCGACATACTATACTATGGCGTTTTTTTTTGTAAAACTTTACAACATTTCACGAAATGACTTTTGCTCACCATAGAATCATTCTACATGCTATAATAAGACTGTTTTCATGTTTTTTTTCAACATTCAAAAAATTTGAAGTTTTCATCGAAAAATTTCGACATACTATACTATGGCGTTTTTTTTGTAAAATTTTGCAACATTTGACTAAATGACTTTTGCTCACCATAGAATCATTCTACATGCTACAATAAGACCGTTTTCATGTCTTTTTTCAACATTAAAAAAATTTGATGTTTTCATCGAAAAATTTCGACATACTATACTATGGCGTTTTTTTTTTGTAAAATTTTAAAACATTTCACGAAATGACTTTTGCTCACCATAGAATCATTCTACATGCTATAATAAGACCGTTTTCATGTTTTTTTCCCCAATACAAAAAAAATTTGACGTTTTCGTCAAAAAATTTCGACATACTATACTATGGCGTTTTTTTTGTAAAATTTTACAACATTTCACGAAATGACTTTTACTCACCATAGAATCATTCTACATTCTATAATAAGACCGTTGTCATGTTTTTTTCAATATAAAAAAAATTGACGTTTTCATCGAAAAATTTCGACATACTATACTATGGCGTTTTTTTTTTGTAAAATTTTAAAACATTTCACGAAATGACTTTTGCTCACCATAGAATCATTCTACATGCTATAATTAGACCGTTTTCATGTTTTTTTCCCCAATACAAAAAAATTTGACGTTTTCGTCAAAAAATTTCGACATACTATACTATGGCGTTTTTTTGTAAAATTTTACAACATTTCACGAAATGACTTTTACTCACCATAGAATCATTCTACATTCTATAATAAGACCGTTTTCATGTTTTTTTTCAATATAAAAAAATTTTGACGTTTTCATCGAAAAATTTCGACATACTATACTATGGCGTTTTTTTTGTAAAATTTTACAACATTTCACGAAACTGACTTTTGCTCACCATAGAATCATTCTACATGCTATAATTAGACCGTTTTCATGTTTTTTTTCAATACAAAAAAAATTTGACGTTTTCGTCAAAAAATTTCGACATACTATACTATGGCGTTTTTTTTGTAAAATTTTACAACATTTCACGAAATGACTTTTACTCACCATAGAATCATTCTACATTCTATAATAAGACCGTTTTCATGTTTTTCTTCAATATAAAAAAAATTTGACGTTTTCATCGAAAAATTTCGACATACTATACTATGGCGTTTTTTTGTAAAACTTTACAACATTTCACAAACTGACTTTTGCTCACCATAGAATCATTCTACATGCTATAATTAGACCGTTTTCATGTTTTTTTTCAACATCAAAAAAATTTGACGTTTTCGTCAAAAAATTTCGACATACTATACTATGGCTTTTTTTTGTAAAATTTTACAACATTTCACGAAATGACTTTTACTCACCATAGAATCATTCTACATGCTATAATAAGACCGTTTTCATGTTTTTTTCAATATAAAAAAAATTGACGTTTTCATCGAAAAATTTCGACATACTATACTATGGCGTTTTTTTTGTAAAATTTTACAACATTTCACGAAATGACTTTTGCTCACCATAGAATCATTCTACATGCTATAATAAGACCGTTTTCATGTTTTTTTTCAAAATCAAAAAAATTTGACGTTTTCGTCGAAAAATTTCGACATACTATACTATGGCGTTTTTTTTTGTAAAATTTTACAACATTTCACGAAATGACTTTTGCTCACCATAGAATCATTCTACATTCTATAATAGACCGTTTTCATGTTCTTCTTCAATATTAAAAAAAATTTGACGTTTTCGTCGAAAAATTTCGACATACTATACTATGGCGTTTTTTTTGTAAAATTTTACAACATTTCACGAAATGACTTTTGCTCACCATAGAATCATTCTACATTCTATAATAAGACCGTTTTCATGTTCTTCTTCAATATAAAAAAAATTTGACGTTTTCGTCGAAAAATTTCGACATACTATACTATGGCGTTTTTTTTGTAAAATTTTACAACATTTTACGAAATGACTTTTAATCACCATAGAATCATTCTACATTCTATAATAAGACCGTTGTCATGTTTTTTTCAATATAAAAAAAATTGACGTTTTCATCGAAAAATTTCGACATACTATACTATGGCGTTTTTTTGTAAAACTTTACAACATTTCACAAACTGACTTTTGCTCACCATAGAATCATTCTACATGCTATAATTAGACCGTTTTCATGTTTTTTTTTCAACATCAAAAAAATTTGACGTTTTCGTCAAAAAATTTCGACATACTATACTATGGCGTTTTTTTTGTAAAATTTTACAACATTTCACGAAATGACTTTTGCTCACCATAGAATCATTCTACATGCTATAATACGACTGTTTTCATGTTTTTTGTCAACATTAAAAAATTTTAGCTTTCTCTTCGAAAAATTTCGACATACTATACTATGGCGTTTTTTTTGTAAAATTTTACAACATTTCACGAAATGACTTTTGCTCACCATAGAATCATTCTACATGCTATAATACGACTGTTTTCATGTTTTTTGTCAACATTAAAAAATTTTACCTTTCTCTTCGAAAAATTTCGACATACTATACTATGGTGTTTTTTTTTTGGAAAATTTTACAACATTTCACGAAATGACTTTTGCTCACCATAGAATAAATCTACATGCTATAACATGACCGTTTTCATGTTTTTTTTTTCAATACAAAAAAAATTTGACGTTTGACCGTTGTCATGTTTTTTTAATCAAAAAAAATTGAGTTGACTTGTCATGTTTTTTTTTTCAATACAAAAAAAATTTGACGTTTGACCGTTGTCATGTTTTTTTCAATATAAAAAAAATTGACGTTTTCATCGAAAAATTTCGACATACTATACTATGGCTTTTTTTTGTAAAACTTTACAACATTTCACAAACTGACTTTTGCTCACCATAGAATCATTCTACATGCTATAATTAGACCGTTTTCATGTTTTTTTTTCAACATCAAAAAAATTTGACGTTTTCGTCAAAAAATTTCGACATACTATACTATGGCGTTTTTTTTGTAAAATTTTACAACATTTCACGAAATGACTTTTAATCACCATAGAATCATTCTACATTCTATAATAAGACCGTTTTCATGTTCTTCTTCAATATAAAAAAAAATTGACGTTTTCGTCGAAAAATTTCGACATACTATACTATGGCGTTTTTTTTGTAAAATTTTACAACATTTCACGAAATGACTTTTGCTCACCATAGAATCTCTATGCTTAATGCTGTTTCATGTTTTTGTCAACATTAAAAATTTTCCTTTTCTTGAAAAATTTCGACATACTATACTATGGTGTTTTTTTTTGGAAAATTTTACAACATTTCACGAAATGACTTTTGCTCACCATAGAATCAATCTACATGCTATAACAAGACCGTTTTCATGTTTTTTTCAATATTATAAAAAAAATGACTTTTTATCCGAAAAATTTCGACATACTATACTATGGCGTTTTTTTTTGTAAAATTTTGCAACATTTGACTAAATGACTTTTGCTCACCATAGAATCATTCTACATGCTACAATAAGACCGTTTTCATGTCTTTTTTCAACATTAAAAAAATTTGATGTTTTCATCGAAAAATTTCGACATACTATACTATGGCGTTTTTTTTTTGTAAAATTTTAAAACATTTCACGAAATGACTTTTGCTCACCATAGAATCATTCTACATGCTATAATTAGACCGTTTTCATGTTTTTTTTCCCCAATACAAAAAAAATTTGACGTTTTCGTCAAAAAATTTCGACATACTATACTATGGCGTTTTTTTTGTAAAATTTTACAACATTTCACGAAATGACTTTTAATCACCATAGAATCATTCTACATTCTATAATAAGACCGTTTTCATGTTCTTCTTCAATATAAAAAAAATTTGACGTTTTCGTCGAAAAATTTCGACATACTATACTATGGCGTTTTTTTTGTAAAATTTTACAACATTTTACGAAATGACTTTTAATCACCATAGAATCATTCTACATTCTATAATAAGACCGTTGTCATGTTTTTTTCAATATAAAAAAAATTGACGTTTTCATCGAAAAATTTCGACATACTATACTATGGCGTTTTTTTTGTAAAATTTTACAACATTTCACGAAATGACTTTTGCTCACCATAGAATCATTCTACATTCTATAATAAGACCGTTTTCATGTTTTTTTCAATATAAAAAAAATTGACGTTTTCATCGAAAAATTTCGACATACTATACTATGGCGTTTTTTTTGTAAAACTTTACAACATTTCACGAAATGACTTTTGCTCACCATAGAATCATTCTACATTCTATAATTAGACCGTTTTCATGTTTTTTTTCAACATCAAAAAAATTTGACGTTTTCGTCAAAAAATTTCGACATACTATACTATGGCGTTTTTTTTGTAAAATTTTACAACATTTCACGAAATGACTTTTGCTCACCATAGAATCATTCTACATGCTATAATACGACTGTTTTCATGTTTTTTGTCAACATTAAAAAATTTTACCTTTCTCTTCGAAAAATTTCGACATACTATACTATGGCGTTTTTTTTTTTGGAAAATTTTACAACATTTCACGAAATGACTTTTGCTCACCATAGAATAAATCTACATGCTATAACATGACCGTTTTCATGTTTTTTTTTTCAATACAAAAAAAATTTGACGTTTGACCGTTGTCATGTTTTTTTCAATATAAAAAAAATTGACGTTTTCATCGAAAAATTTCGACATACTATACTATGGCGTTTTTTTGTAAAACTTTACAACATTTCACAAACTGACTTTTGCTCACCATAGAATCATTCTACATGCTATAATTAGACCGTTTTCATGTTTTTTTTCAACATCAAAAAAATTTGACGTTTTCGTCGAAAAATTTCGACATACTATACTATGGCGTTTTTTTTGTAAAATTTTACAACATTTCACGAAATGACTTTTGCTCACCATAGAATCATTCTACATGCTATAATACGACTGTTTTCATGTTTTTTGTCAACATTAAAAAATTTTACCTTTCTCTTCGAAAAATTTCGACATACTATACTATGGTGTTTTTTTTTTTGGAAAATTTTACAACATTTCACGAAATGACTTTTGCTCACCATAGAATAAATCTACATGCTATAACAAGACCGTTTTCATGTTTTTTTCAATATTATAAAAAAAATGACTTTTTATCCGAAAAATTTCGACATACTATACTATGGCGTTTTTTTTGTAAAATTTTGCAACATTTCACGAAATGACTTTTGCTCACCATAGAATCATTCTACATGCTATAATTAGACCGTTTTCATGTTTTTTTTCCAATACAAAAAAAATTTGACGTTTTCGTCAAAAAATTTCGACATACTATACTATGGCGTTTTTTTTGTAAAATTTTACAACATTTCACGAAATGACTTTTAATCACCATAGAATCATTCTACATTCTATAATAAGACCGTTTTCATGTTCTTCTTCAATATAAAAAAAATTTGACGTTTTCGTCGAAAAATTTCGACATACTATACTATGGCGTTTTTTTTGTAAAATTTTACAACATTTTACGAAATGACTTTTAATCACCATAGAATCATTCTACATTCTATAATAAGACCGTTGTCATGTTTTTTTCAATATAAAAAAAATTGACGTTTTCATCGAAAAATTTCGACATACTATACTATGGCGTTTTTTTTTTGTAAAACTTTACAACATTTCACAAACTGACTTTTGCTCACCATAGAATCATTCTACATGCTATAATTAGACCGTTTTCATGTTTTTTTTTCAACATCAAAAAAATTTGACGTTTTCGTCAAAAAATTTCGACATACTATACTATGGTGTTTTTTTTTTTGGAAAATTTTACAACATTTCACGAAATGACTTTTGCTCACCATAGAATAAATCTACATGCTATAACATGACCGTTTTCATGTTTTTTTTTTCAATACAAAAAAAATTTGACGTTTTCATCGAAAAATTTCGACATACTATACTATGGCTTTTTTTTGTAAAACTTTACAACATTTCACGAAATTACTTTTACTCACCATAGAATCATTCTACATGCTACAATAAGACCGTTTTCATGTTTTTTTTTCAACATTAAAAAAAATTGACGTTTTCATCGAAAAATTTCGACATACTATACTATGGCTTTTTTTTGTAAAACTTTACAACATTTCACGAAATGACTTTTGCTCACCATAGAATCATTCTACATTCTATAATAAGACCTTTTTCATGTTTTTTTTCAATATAAAAAAAATTTGAAGTTTTCATTCAAAAAATTTCGACATACTATACTATGGCGTTTTTTTTGTAAAATTTTACAACATTTGACGAAATGACTTTTGCTCACCATAGAATCATTCTACATGCTACAATAAGACCGTTTTCATGTCTTTTTTCAACATTAAAAAAATTTGATGTTTTCATCGAAAAATTTCGACATACTATACTATGGCGTTTTTTTTTGTAAAATTTTAAAACATTTCACGAAATGACTTTTGCTCACCATAGAATCATTCTACATGCTATAATTAGACCGTTTTCATGTTTTTTTTCCCCAATACAAAAAAAATTTGACGTTTTCGTCAAAAAATTTCGACATACCATACTATGGCGTTTTTTTTGTAAAATTTTACAACATTTCACGAAATGACTTTTAATCACCATAGAATCATTCTACATTCTATAATAAGACCGTTTTCATGTTCTTCTTCAATATAAAAAAAATTTGACGTTTTCGTCGAAAAATTTCGACATACTATACTATGGCGTTTTTTTTGTAAAATTTTACAACATTTTACGAAATGACTTTTAATCACCATAGAATCATTCTACATTCTATAATAAGACCGTTGTCATGTTTTTTTCAATATAAAAAAAATTGACGTTTTCATCGAAAAATTTCGACATACTATACTATGGCGTTTTTTTTGTAAAATTTTACAACATTTTACGAAATGACTTTTAATCACCATAGAATCATTCTACATTCTATAATAAGACCGTTTTCATGTTTTTTTCAATATAAAAAAAATTGACGTTTTCATCGAAAAATTTCGACATACTATACTATGGCGTTTTTTTGTAAAACTTTACAACATTTCACAAACTGACTTTTGCTCACCATAGAATCATTCTACATGCTATAATTAGACCGTTTTCATGTTTTTTTTCAACATCAAAAAAATTTGACGTTTTCGTCAAAAAATTTCGACATACTATACTATGGCGTTTTTTTTGTAAAATTTTACAACATTTCACGAAATGACTTTTGCTCACCATAGAATCATTCTACATGCTATAATACGACTGTTTTCATGTTTTTTGTCAACATTAAAAAATTTTACCTTTCTCTTCGAAAAATTTCGACATACTATACTATGGTGTTTTTTTTTTTGGAAAATTTTACAACATTTCACGAAATGACTTTTGCTCACCATAGAATAAATCTACATGCTATAACATGACCGTTTTCATGTTTTTTTTTTTCAATACAAAAAAAATTTGACGTTTGACCGTTGTCATGTTTTTTTCAATATAAAAAAAATTGACGTTTTCATCGAAAAATTTCGACATACTATACTATGGCGTTTTTTTGTAAAACTTTACAACATTTCACAAACTGACTTTTGCTCACCATAGAATCATTCTACATGCTATAATTAGACCGTTTTCATGTTTTTTTTCAACATCAAAAAAACTTGACGTTTTCGTCGAAAAATTTCGACATACTATACTATGGCGTTTTTTTTGTAAAATTTTACAACATTTCACGAAATGACTTTTGCTCACCATAGAATCATTCTACATGCTATAATACGACTGTTTTCATGTTTTTTGTCAACATCAAAAAAATTTTACGTTTCTCTTCGAAAAATTTCGACATACTATACTATGGTGTTTTTTTTTTGTAAAATTTTACAACATTTCACGAAATGACTTTTGCTCACCATAGAATCAATCTACATGCTATAACAAGACCGTTTTCATGTTTTTTTTCAATATAAAAAAAAATTGACGTTTTTATCCGAAAAATTTCGACATACTATACTATGGCGTTTTTTTTGTAAAATTTTACAACATTTCACGAAATGACTTTTGCTCACCATAGAATCATTCTACATGCTATAATAAGACCGTTTTCATGTTTTTTTTCAATACAAAAAAAATTTGACGTTTTCGTCGAAAAATTTCGACATACTATACTATGGCGTTTTTTTTGTAAAATTTTACAACATTTCACGAAATGACTTTTAATCACCATAGAATCATTCTACATTCTATAATAAGACCGTTTTCATGTTCTTCTTCAATATAAAAAAAATTTGACGTTTTTCGTCGAAAAATTTCGACATACTATACTATGGCGTTTTTTTTGTAAAATTTTACAACATTTTACGAAATGACTTTTAATCACCATAGAATCATTCTACATTCTATAATAAGACCGTTGTCATGTTTTTTTCAATATAAAAAAAATTGACGTTTTCATCGAAAAATTTCGACATACTATACTATGGCGTTTTTTTGTAAAACTTTACAACATTTCACAAACTGACTTTTGCTCACCATAGAATCATTCTACATGCTATAATTAGACCGTTTTCATGTTTTTTTTTCAACATCAAAAAAATTTGACGTTTTCGTCAAAAAATTTCGACATACTAAACTATGGTGTTTTTTTTTTTGGAAAATTTTACAACATTTCACGAAATGACTTTTGCTCACCATAGAATCAATCTACATGCTATAACATGACCGTTTTCATGTTTTTTTTTTCAATACAAAAAAAATTTGACGTTTTCATCGAAAAATTTCGACATACTATACTATGGCTTTTTTTTGTAAAACTTTACAACATTTCACGAAATTACTTTTGCTCACCATAGAATCATTCTACATGCTATAATAAGACAGTTTTCATGTTTTTTTTCAACATTAAAAAAAATTGACGTTTTCATCGAAAAATTTCGACATACTATACTATGGCGTTTTTTTTGTAAAATTTTACAACATTTCACGAAATGACTTTTGCTCACCATAGAATCATTCTACATGCTATAATAAGACCGTTTTCATGTTTTTTTTCAACTTCAAAAACATTTGAAGTTTTCATTGAAAAATTTCGACATACTATACTATGGCGTTTTTTTTGTAAAATTTTAAAACATTTCACGAAATGACTTTTGCTCACCATAGAATCATTCTACATGCTATAATAAGACCGTTTTCATGTTTTTTTTCAATACAAAAAAAATTTGACGTTTTCGTCGAAAAATTTCGACATACTATACTATGGCGTTTTTTTTGTAAAATTTTACAACATTTCACGAAATGACTTTTAATCACCATAGAATCATTCTACATTCTATAATAAGACCGTTTTCATGTTCTTCTTCAATATAAAAAAAATTTGACGTTTTCGTCGAAAAATTTCGACATACTATACTATGGCGTTTTTTTTGTAAAATTTTACAACATTTTACGAAATGACTTTTAATCACCATAGAATCATTCTACATTCTATAATAAGACCGTTGTCATGTTTTTTTCAATATAAAAAAAATTGACGTTTTCATCGAAAAATTTCGACATACTATACTATGGCGTTTTTTTTTGTAAAATTTTACAACATTTTACGAAATGACTTTTAATCACCATAGAATCATTCTACATTCTATAATAAGACCGTTTTCATGTTTTTTTCAATATAAAAAAAATTGACGTTTTCATCGAAAAATTTCGACATACTATACTATGGTGTTTTTTTTTTGGAAAATTTTACAACATTTGACGAAATGACTTTTGCTCACCATAGAATAAATCTACATGCTATAACATGACCGTTTTCATGTTTTTTTTTTTCAATACAAAAAAAATTTGACGTTTGACCGTTGTCATGTTTTTTTCAATATAAAAAAAATTGACGCTTTCATCGAAAAATTTCGACATACTATACTATGGCGTTTTTTTGTAAAACTTTACAACATTTCACAAACTGACTTTTGCTCACCATAGAATCATTCTACATGCTATAATTAGACCGTTTTCATGTTTTTTTTCAACATCAAAAAAACTTGACGTTTTCGTCAAAAAATTTCGACATACTATACTATGGCGTTTTTTTTGTAAAATTTTACAACATTTCACGAAATGACTTTTGCTCACCATAGAATCATTCTACATGCTATAATACGACTGTTTTCATGTTTTTTGTCAACATTAAAAAATTTTACCTTTCTCTTCGAAAAATTTCGACATACTATACTATGGTGTTTTTTTTTTGGAAAATTTTACAACATTTCACGAAATGACTTTTGCTCACCATAGAATCAATCTACATGCTATAACAAGACCGTTTTCATGTTTTTTTCAATATTATAAAAAAAATGACTTTTTATCCGAAAAATTTCGACATACTATACTATGGCGTTTTTTTTGTAAAATTTTACAACATTTCACGAAATGACTTTTGCTCACCATAGAATCATTCTACATGCTATAATTAGACCGTTTTCATGTTTTTTTTTCCCCAATACAAAAAAAATTTGACGTTTTCGTCAAAAAATTTCGACATACTATACTATGGCGTTTTTTTTGTAAAATTTTACAACATTTCACGAAATGACTTTTAATCACCATAGAATCATTCTACATTCTATAATAAGACCGTTTTCATGTTCTTCTTCAATATAAAAAAAATTTGACGTTTTCGTCGAAAAATTTCGACATACTATACTATGGCGTTTTTTTTGTAAAATTTTACAACATTTTACGAAATGACTTTTAATCACCATAGAATCATTCTACATTCTATAATAAGACCGTTGTCATGTTTTTTTCAATATAAAAAAAATTGACGTTTTCATCGAAAAATTTCGACATACTAAACTATGGTGTTTTTTTTTTTGGAAAATTTTACAACATTTCACGAAATGACTTTTGCTCACCATAGAATAAATCTACATGCTATAACATGACCGTTTTCATGTTTTTTTTTTCAATACAAAAAAAATTTGACGTTTTCATCGAAAAATTTCGACATACTATACTATGGCGTTTTTTTGTAAAACTTTACAACATTTCACGAAATTACTTTTACTCACCATAGAATCATTCTACATGCTACAATAAGACAGTTTTCATGTTTTTTTTCAACATTAAAAAAATTTGACCGTTTTCATCGAAAAATTTCGACATACTATACTATGGCGTTTTTTTTGTAAAACTTTACAACATTTCACGAAATGACTTTTGCTCACCATAGAATCATTCTACATTCTATAATAAGACCTTTTTCATGTTTTTTTTTTCAACTTCAAAAACATTTGAAGTTTTCATTGAAAAATTTCGACATACTATACTATGGCTTTTTTTTGTAAAATTTTACAACATTTCACGAAATTACTTTTACTCACCATAGAATCATTCTACATGCTACAATAAGACCGTTTTCATGTCTTTTTTCAACATTAAAAAAATTTGATGTTTTCATCGAAAAATTTCGACATACTATACTATGGCGGTTTTTTTTTTGGAAAATTTTACAACATTTCACAAAATGACTTTTGCTCACCATAGAATAAATCAACATGCTATAACATGACCGTTTTCATGTTTTTTTCAATATTATAAAAAAAATGACTTTTTATCCGAAAAATTTTGACATACTATACTATGGCGTTTTTTTTGTAAAATTTTGCAACATTTCACGAAATGACTTTTGCTCACCATAGAATCATTCTACATGCTATAATTAGACCGTTTTCATGTTTTTTTTCAACATAAAAAAAATTTGACGTTTTCGTCAAAAAATTTCGACATACTATACTATGGCGTTTTTTTTGTAAAATTTTACAACATTTCACGAAATGACTTTTAATCACCATAGAATCATTCTAGATTCTATAATAAGACCGTTTTCATGTTCTTCTTCAATATAAAAAAAACTTGACGTTTTCGTCGAAAAATTTCGACATACTATACTATGGCGTTTTTTTTGTAAAATTTTACAACATTTCACAAAATGACTTTTGCTCACCATAGAATCATTCTACATGCTATAATACGACTGTTTTCATGTTTTTTGTCAACATTAAAAAATTTTACCTTTCTATTCGAAAAATTTCGACATACTATACTATGGCGTTTTTTTTTGTAAAATTTTACAACATTTCACGAAATGACTTTTGCTCACCATAGAATCATTCTACATGCTATAATCAGACCGTTTTCATGTTTTTTTTCCCCAATACAAAAAAAATGTGACGTTTTCGTCAAAAAATTTCGACATACTATACTATGGCGTTTTTTTTGTAAAATTTTACAACATTTCACGAAATGACTTTTAATCACCATAGAATCATTCTACATTCTATAATAAGACCGTTTTCATGTTCTTCTTCAATATAAAAAAAATTTGACGTTTTCGTCGAAAAATTTCGACATACTATACTATGGCGTTTTTTTTGTAAAATTTTACAACATTTTACGAAATGACTTTTACTCACCATAGAATCATTCTACATTCTATAATAAGACCGTTGTCATGTTTTTTTCAATATAAAAAAAATTGACGTTTTCATCGAAAAATTTCGACATACTATACTATGGCGTTTTTTTTGTAAAATTTTACGACATTTCACGAAATGACTTTTGCTCACCATAGAATCATTCTACATGCTATAATACGACTGTTTTCATGTTTTTTGTCAACATTAAAAAATTTTACCTTTCTCTTCGAAAAATTTCGACATACTATACTATGGCGTTTTTTTTGTAAAATTTTACAACATTTCACGAAATGACTTTTGCTCACCATAGAATCATTCTACATGCTATAATACGACTGTTTTCATGTTTTTTGTCAACATTAAAAAATTTTACCTTTCTCTTCGAAAAATTTCGACATACTATACTGTGGTGTTTTTTTTTTTGGGAAATTTTACAACATTTCACGAAATGACTTTTGCTCACCATAGAATAAATCTATATGCTATAACATGACCGTTTTCATGTTTTTTTTTTCAATACAAAAAAAATTTGACATTTGACCGTTGTCATGTTTTTTTCAATATAAAAAAAATTGACGTTTTCATCGAAAAATTTCGACATACTATACTATGGCGTTTTTTTGTAAAACTTTACAACATTTCACAAACTGACTTTTGCTCACCATAGAATCATTCTACATGCTATAATTAGACCGTTTTCATGTTTTTTTTCAACATCAAAAAAATTTGACGTTTTCGTCAAAAAATTTCGACATACTATACTATGGCGTTTTTTTTGTAAAATTTTACAACATTTCACGAAATGACTTTTAATCACCATAGAATCATTCTACATTCTATAATAAGACCGTTTTCATGTTCTTCTTCAATATAAAAAAAAATTGACGTTTTCGTCGAAAAATTTCGACATACTATACTATGGCGTTTTTTTTGTAAAATTTTACAACATTTTACGAAATGACTTTTACTCACCATAGAATCATTCTACATTCTATAATAAGACCGTTGTCATGTTTTTTTCAATATAAAAAAAATTTGACGTTTTCGTCGAAACATTTCGACATACTATACTATGGCGTTTTTTTGTAAAATTTTACAACATTTTACGAAATGACTTTTAATCACCATAGAATCATTCTACATTCTATAAAAAGACCGTTGTCATGTTTTTTTTCAATATAAAAAAAATTGACGTTTTCATCGAAAAATTTCGACATACTATACTATGGCGTCTTTTTGTAAAACTTTACAACATTTCACGAAACTGACTTTTGCTCACCATAGAATCATTCTACATGCTATAATTAGACCGTTTTCATGTTTTTTTTCAACATCAAAAAAATTTGACGTTTTCGTGAAAAAATTTCGACATACTATACTATGGCGTTTTTTTTTGTAAAACTTTACAACATTTCACAAACTGACTTTTGCTCACCATAGAATCATTCTACATGCTATAATTAGACCGTTTTCATGTTTTTTTCAACATCAAAAAAATTTGACGTTTTCATCAAAAAATTTCGACATACTATACTATGGCGTTTTTTTTTGTAAAATTTTACAACATTTCACGAAATGACTTTTAATCACCATAGAATCATTCTACATTCTATAATAAGACCGTTTTCATGTTCTTCTTCAATTTAAAAAAAACTTGACGTTTTCGTCGAAAAATTTCGACATACTATACTATGGCGTTTTTTTTGTAAAATTTTACAACATTTCACGAAATGACTTTTGCTCACCATAGAATCATTCTACATTCTATAATAAGACCGTTTTCATGTTCTTCTTCAATATAAAAAAATTTGACGTTTTCATCGAAAAATTTCGACATACTATACTATGGCGTTTTTTTTGTAAAATTTTACAACATTTTACGAAATGACTTTTAATCACCATAGAATCATTCTACATTCTATAATAAGACCGTTGTCATGTTTTTTTCAATATAAAAAAAATTGACGTTTTCATCGAAAAATTTCGACATACTATACTATGGCGTTTTTTTTGTAAAACTTTACAACATTTCACAAACTGACTTTTGCTCACCATAGAATCATTCTACATGCTATAATTAGACCGTTTTCATGTTTTTTTTTCAACATCAAAAAAATTTGACGTTTTCGTCAAAAAATTTCGACATACTATACTATGGCGTTTTTTTTGTAAAATTTTACAACATTTCACGAAATGACTTTTGCTCACCATAGAATCATTCTACATGCTATAATACGACTGTTTTCATGTTTTTTGTCAACATTAAAAAATTTTACCTTTCTCCTCGAAAAATTTCGACATACTATACTATGGCGTTTTTTTTTTTGTAAAATTTTACAACATTTCACGAAATGACTTTTGCTCACCATAGAATAAATCTACATGCTATAACATGACCGTTTTCATGTTTTTTTTTTCAATACAAAAAAAATTTGACGTTTGACCGTTGTCATGTTTTGTTCAATATAAAAAAAATTGACGTTTTCATCGAAAAATTTCGACATACTATACTATGGCGGTTTTTTGTAAAACTTTACAACATTTCACAAACTGACTTTTGCTCACCATAGAATCATTCTATATGCTATAATTAGACCGTTTTCATGTTTTTTTTCAACATCAAAAAAATTTGACGTTTTCGTCGAAAAATTTCGACATACTATACTATGGCGTTTTTTTTGTAAAATTTTACAACATTTCACGAAATGACTTTTGATCACCATAGAATCATTCTACATTCTATAATAAGACCGTTTTCATGTTTTTTTCAATATAAAAAAAATTGACGTTTTCATCGAAAAATTTCGACATACTATACTATGGCGTTTTTTTTGTAAAACTTTACAACATTTCACAAAATGACTTTTGCTCACCATAGAATCATTCTACATGCTATAATTAGACCGTTTTCATGTTTTTTTTTCAACATCAAAAAAATTTGACGTTTTCGTCGAAAAATTTCGACATACTATACTATGGCGTTTTTTTTTGTAAAACTTTACAACATTTCACAAACTGACTTTTGCTCACCATAGAATCATTCTACATACTATAATTAGACCGTTTTCATGTTTTTTTTCAAAATCAAAAAAATTTGACGTTTTCGTCGAAAAATTTCGACATACTATACTATGGCGTTTTTTTTTGTAAAATTTTACAACATTTCACGAAATGACTTTTAATCACCATAGAATCATTCTACATTCTATAATAGACCGTTTTCATGTTCTTCTTCAATTTAAAAAAAATTTGACGTTTTCGTCGAAAAATTTCGACATACTATACTATGGCGTTTTTTTTGTAAAATTTTACAACATTTCACGAAATGACTTTTGCTCACCATAGAATCATTCTACATTCTATAATAAGACCGTTTTCATGTTCTTCTTCAATATAAAAAAAATTTGACGTTTTCATCGAAAAATTTCGACATACTATACTATGGCGTTTTTTTTGTAAAATTTTACAACATTTTACGAAATGACTTTTAATCACCATAGAATCATTCTACATTCTATAATAAGACCGTTGTCATGTTTTTTTCAATATAAAAAAAATTGACGTTTTCATCGAAAAATTTCGACATACTATACTATGGCGTTTTTTTTGTAAAACTTTACAACATTTCACAAACTGACTTTTGCTCACCATAGAATCATTCTACATGCTATAATTAGACCGTTTTCATGTTTTTTTTCAACATCAAAAAAATTTGACGTTTTCGTCAAAAAATTTCGACATACTATACTATGGCGTTTTTTTTGTAAAATTTTACAACATTTCACGAAATGACTTTTGCTCACCATAGAATCATTCTACATGCTATAATACGACTGTTTTCATGTTTTTTGTCAACATTAAAAAATTTTACCTTTCTCTTCGAAAAATTTCGACATACTATACTATGGCGTTTTTTTTTGTAAAATTTTACAACATTTCACGAAATGACTTTTGCTCACCATAGAATCATTCTACATGCTATAATACGACTGTTTTCATGTTTTTTGTCAACATTAAAAAATTTTACCTTTCTCTTCGAAAAATTTCGACATACTATACTATGGTTTTTTTTTTTTTTGGAAAATTTTACAACATTTCACGAAATGACTTTTGCTCACCATAGAATAAATCTACATGCTATAACATGACCGTTTTCATGTTTTTTTTTTCAATACAAAAAAAATTTGACGTTTGACCGTTGTCATGTTTTTTTCAATATAAAAAAAATTGACGTTTTCATCGAAAAATTTCGACATACTATACTATGGCTTTTTTTTGTAAAACTTTACAACATTTCACAAACTGACTTTTGCTCACCATAGAATCATTCTACATGCTATAATTAGACCGTTTTCATGTTTTTTTTCAACATCAAAAAAATTTGACGTTTTCGTCAAAAAATTTCGACATACTATACTATGGCGTTTTTTTTGTAAAATTTTACAACATTTCACGAAATGACTTTTAATCACCATAGAATCATTCTACATTCTATAATAAGACCGTTTTCATGTTCTTCTTCAATATAAAAAAAACTTGACGTTTTCGTCGAAAAATTTCGACATACTATACTATGGCGTTTTTTTTGTAAAATTTTACAACATTTCACGAAATGACTTTTGCTCACCATAGAATCATTCTACATGCTATAATACGACTGTTTTCATGTTTTTTGTCAACATTAAAAAATTTTACCTTTCTCTTCGAAAAATTTCGACATACTATACTATGGTGTTTTTTTTTTGGAAAATTTTACAACATTTCACGAAATGACTTTTGCTCACCATAGAATAAATCTACATGCTATAACATGACCGTTTTCATGTTTTTTTTTTCAATACAAAAAAAATTTGACGTTTGACCGTTGTCATGTTTTTTTCAATATAAAAAAAATTGACGTTTTCATCGAAAAATTTCGACATACTATACTATGGCGTTTTTTTGTAAAACTTTACAACATTTCACGAAATGACTTTTGCTCACCATAGAATCATTCTACATTCTATAATAAGACCTTTTTCATGGTTTTTTTCAACTTCAAAAACATTTGAAGTTTTCATTGAAAAATTTCGACATACTATACTATGGCTTTTTTTTTGTAAAATTTTACAACATTTCACGAAATTACTTTTACTCACCATAGAATCATTCTACATGCTACAATAAGACCGTTTTCATGTCTTTTTTCAACATTAAAAAAATTTGATATTTTCATCGAAAAATTTCGACATACTATACTATGGCGTTTTTTTTTTGTAAAATTTTACAACATTTCACGAAATGACTTTTGCTCACCATAGAATCAATCTACATGCTATAACAAGACCGTTTTCATGTTCTTTTTCAATATAAAAAAAATTTGACATTTTAGTCGAAAAATTTCGACATACTATACTATGGCGTTTTTTTTGTAAAATTTTACAACATTTTACGAAATGACTTTTAATCACCATAGAATCATTCTACATTCTATAATAAGACCGTTGTCATGTTTTTTTCAATATAAAAAAAATTGACGTTTTCATCGAAAAATTTCGACATACTATACTATGGCGTTTTTTTTTGTAAAACTTTACAACATTTCACAAACTGACTTTTGCTCACCATAGAATCATTCTACATGCTAAAATTAGACCGTTTTCATGTTTTTTTTCAACATCAAAAAAATTTGACGTTTTCGTCAAAAAATTTCGACATACTATACTATGGCGTTTTTTTTGTAAAATTTTACAACATTTCACGAAATGACTTTTAATCACCATAGAATCATTCTACATTCTATAATAAGACCGTTTTCATGTTCTTCTTCAATATAAAAAAAAACTTGACGTTTTCGTCGAAAAATTTCGACATACTATACTATGGCGTTTTTTTGTAAAATTTTACAACATTTCACGAAATGACTTTTGCTCACCATAGAATCATTCTACATGCTATAATACGACTGTTTTCATGTTTTTTGTCAACATTAAAAAAATTTGACGTTTTCATCGAAAAATTTCGAAATACTATACTATGGCGTTTTTTTTGTAAAATTTTACAACATTTCACAAAATGACTTTTGCTCACCATAGAATCATTCTACATGCTATAATACGACTGTTTTCATGTTTTTTGTCAACATTAAAAAATTTTACCTTTCTCTTCGAAAAATTTCGACATACTATACTATGGTCTGTTTTTTTTTTGGAAAATTTTACAACATTTCACGAAATGACTTTTGCTCACCATAGAATAAATCTACATGCTATAACATGACCGTTTTCATGTTTTTTTTTTCAATACAAAAAAAATTTGACGTTTTAAAATTAAAAGGTTTTTTTAATTAAATTATAACCGTTGTCATGTTTTTTTCAATATAAAAAAAATTGACGTTTTCATCGAAAAATTTCGACATACTATACTATGGCGTTTTTTTGTAAAACTTTACAACATTTCACGAAATTACTTTTAATCACCATAGAATCATTCTACATGCTACAATTAGACCGTTTACATGTTTTTTTTCAACATCAAAAAAATTTGACATTTTCGTCAAAAAATGTCGACATACTATACTATGGCGTTTTTTTTTTTAATTTTACAACATTTCACGAAATGACTTTTAATCACCATAGAATCATTCTACATTCTATAATAAGACCGTTTTCATGTTCCTCTTCAATATAAAAAAAATTTGACGTTTTCGTCGAAAAATTTTGACATACTATACTATTGCGTTTTTTTTTGTAAAACTTTACAACATTTCACTAAATTACTTTTACTCACCATAGAATCATTCTACATGCTACAATAAGACCGTTTTCATGTCTTTTTTCAACATTAAAAAAAATTTGATGTTTTCATCGAAAAATTTCGACATACTATACTATGGCGTTTTTTTTTTAAACTTTACAACATTTCACGAAATGACTTTTGCTCACCATAGAATCATTCTACATACTATAATAAGACCGTTTTCATGTTCTTCTTCAATATAAAAAAAATTTGACGTTGTCGTCGAAAAATTTCGACATACTATACTATGGCGTTTTTTTTGTAAAATTTTACAACATTTCATGAAATGACTTTTAATCACCATAGAATCATTCTACATTCTATAATAAGACCGTTTTCATGTTTTTATCAATATAAAAAAAATTGACGTTTTCGTCGAAAAATTTTGACATACTATACTATGGCGTTTTTTTGTAAAACTTTACAAAATTTCACGAAATGACTTTTGCTCACCATAGAATCATTCTACATGCTATAATACGACTGTTTTCATGTTTTTTGTCAACATTAAAAAATTTTACCTTTCTCTTCGAAAAATTTCGACATACTATACTATGGCGTTTTTTTCTTTAAACTTACAACATTTCATGAAATGACTTTTGCTCACCATAGAATCATTCTACATGCTACAATAAGAGCGTTTTCATGTTTTTTTCAATATCAAAAAAATTTGACGTTGTCGTCGAAAAATTTCGACATACTATACTATAGCGTTGTTTTTGTAAAACTTTACAACATTTCACAAAATGACTTTTAGTCACCATAGAATCATTCTACATGCTACAATTAGACCGTTTACATGTTTTTTTTCAACATCAAAAAAATTTGACATTTTCGCCAAAAAATGTCGACATACTATACTATGGCGTTTTTTTTTTTAATTTTACAACATTTCACGAAATGACTTTTAATCACCATAGAATCATTCTACATTCTATAATAAGACCGTTTTCATGTTCCTCTTCAATATAAAAAAAATTTGACGTTTTCGTCGAAAAATTTTGACATACTATACTATGGCGTTATTTTGTAAAACTTTACAAAATTTCACGAAATGACTTTTGCTCACCATAGAATCATTCTACATGCTATTAATAGACCGTTTTCATGTTTTTTTTTCAATATAAAAAAAATTGATGTTTTCATCGAAAAATTTCGACATACTATACTATGGCGTTTTTTTGTAAAACTTTACAACATTTCACAAAATTAGTATGTCGAAAATATTCAGAATATAGCATGCCAAAAAAAGTGGTAAAAAAGTCACAGCAAACTATGTCAAAAAATGTCATAGCATTGGATGTCGAAATTAGTCATAAAATAAGTATAGAATGTCGAAAAAAGTCATAGTATAGGATGTTAAAAAAGGAAAAAGTTATCACATAGTATCTTGATAAAATTCACAATATAGTATGTCAAAAAAAGTGGCAAAAATGTCACAGTATACTATGTCAAAAAAAATTATAGAATTGGACGTAGTCTAAAAAGTCAGAATATAGCATGCCAAAAAAGTGGTAAAAAAGTCATAGTATAATATATTGAAAAAAAGTGGTAAGAAAAGTCATAGTATAATATGTCAAAAAAAGTGGTAAAAAAATATAATATAATATATAAAAAAGTAATCTATAGATGTCTAAAAAAGTTGTAAAAAAAGTCATAGTATAGTATGTTGAAAAAAACTCATAGTATGAAAAAAAAATAAAAAATACCCCAAAAAAAGTGGTAAAAGAATTCTAATATAACGTGTCGCAAAAAGTGTTGAAAAGTCATAGTACACTATGTTACTACTACTAAAAAAAAGTAATCGTATAGATGTCTAAAAAAGTTGTAAAAAAACTCATAGTATAGCACGTCTAAAAAAGGCATGGTATAGGATGTCAAAAAAAGTGGGAAAAAAAGAGTCAGAGTATAATATGTTGAAAATATTCAGAATATAGCATACCAAAAAAGTGATCAAAAGTCGTGGAATATTATATTTAAGCAAGTGCTAAAAAAAGTCGTAGTACACTATGTCAGTAAAAGTCGGAGTAAGGGATGTCAAAAAACATGGTAAAAAAGACGTATAATATGTTGAAAAAAAGTGGTCAAAAAGTCATAGTATAGGATGACGACAAAAGTCATAAGATAGTATGTCGAAAAAAGTCATAGCATAATATGTTGAAAAAAGTGGTAAAAAGTTATTGTAAAGTATGTCGATAAAATTCATAATGGTAAAATAGTCACAGCATACTATGTCAAAAAAGTCATAGTACAGGATATCAAAAAAGTTGTAAATTAAAGTCAGTGTCGAAAAAAGCCAGTATAGATTGTTGGAAAAAAGTGTTAAAAAGTCATAGTACAGTATGTCGAAAAAGGTCATAGTATACCATGTCGCAAAAAGACGTTAAAAAAAGTCATAGTATATGGTCATGGTATAGTCATGGTATAGAATATTAATAAAAGTCGTGGTATAGGATGTTGAAAAAAGTCATCGTATGTATATCAAAAGAAATCACAGTGTAGTAAGTCGACAAAAGTTGTAAAAAAAAATATATAGTTTAGAATGCCAAAAAAAGTGGTAAAAAAGTCATGTTGATAAAAGTCACAGTATAGTATGCCAGAAAAAAAAGTTTGTATGGTATGTTGAAAAAAGTCATAATATAGTATATCGAAGAAGTCACAGTACAGTGTGTCGGAAAAGTGATAAAAAAAAATAATAGTACAATATGTCAAAAAAAGTCATAGTATACTGTAGATGTCGAAAAAAAACGTCATTGTATAGAATGTTGAAAAAAGTGGTGAAAAAGTCATAGTACAGGATGTCGAAAAAAATTGAAAAATATAATATAGTATGTTCAGAAAAGTTCTTAAAAAGACATAGAATAGTATGCTGAAATACATCATAGCAGAGCATGTTGAATTAAGTGGTGAAAAAGTGATGTCGACAAGTGTATGTCGAAAAAAGTATATGGTAGTATGGTATAGTATGGCACGTCTAAATATGTCATGGGATTGTTTGTCGAATAAAGTGATAAAAAAGTACAATATGTTGAGAATAGTTTCAGTAACATAGTATGTCAAAGAAAGTGTTTAAAAAGACATTGTATAATTTGTTGAAATAAGTCATGTTAAAGCATATTGAAAGAAGTGGTGGTCAAAATGTCATAATATTGTCCGTCATAATATTGTCCGTCAAAAAGAAGACTCAGTACAGTATGTTGAAAAAGATTATAAAAATATAATATAGTATGTCAAAAAAGTCATAGTATAGTATTTTCTTGACATACTATAGAATGACTTTTTAAAACTTTTTCGACATTTAAACTGTATTGTGACTTCATGACATTCCATACTATGACTTTGTTTGATATAGCATACTTGGATTTTTTTATTGACATACAACATGATTTATGTTGGACATACTATAGACATTTAATTACTTTTATCGACATGTTAAACTACGACTTTTTCCCCCTACATGTTACACTGTTACATTTTTTTGACATACTACATTATTAATTTTTTTCTGAATGTTTTGACATATTATTCAATTAATTTTTCTTTACCTGTCATAAGACCTGGCATATATAGTATACTATGGTATACTATACTATGAATTTTTCTGACATCTTTCTACATACTATGGCCTACTTCAACTTTTTCAACATACCCTACTATGACTTTTTCTGCTATTTTTCAACATACTAAACCATGACTTTTTTTATGACAAAGTCATAGTAGATTGATGTACGATTTTTCTTGACATACTATACAATGATTTTTTTCATGATATTTTTTGATAACATATATATTGAAACAATATATTTTACTATGTTGTTTTAACACCTTCCTTAATCAGGTGCAATATGTACTGTTTTGGATTTTCTCTGTTTTCATTTTCATAACATACTATGGTATTTTATATTACATACAGTACTATGACATTTTTTATGACATTCTAAACTATAACATTTATTATGATTTTTTTGTGACATACTGTACTTTGACTTTTTTATAGCTTATTAAAAAGTGGTATTTAACTATCTGGTCATAAACAGATTTTGACAGATTTTCCCAATTAATTACAATCAATAATGAAATGCATTAATGAATAACTCAGTAACCACTGATGAAGCCATTAGCTACCGCCTTACAAAGTATGACTTATAAAGACGTGGTACTCAGATATCAGCTGGCTATTTATACGTTTTGACAGATGTTTTCCCACTTTTGACAGGCCAGTCACAACAAAAGTGTTATGATTCAAATCTAAGAATAACCTCAAAGCTTAAGATTCAGATTAAAACCTGACTTGGACGTCAAGATTTTTTTTTATGTCCACGTATACGAAACTGTCGTACCCACATTCACTTCCACTTGCAGTTTTGATACACCCTGCCTATTGCAATTTCCTCAGATGGAGGTCCTGAAGGGAGTCGACCGTTTTCTGTCTTTCTGTACAGCCATAAATCATGGCTCCGAGTCCTGATGACTGTGCAACTGTGGTTACAGTCTCTACAGTCGAGGCTTGTCTCCAGCCATCCTGTCACTGAGTAATATCCGACAGAACGGCACAACATTCAAATGAGAGGCCTGGCTGTGTGCGAAATCTGCTGGTGTGGTCTCACCAGGTTATTGTGTTTCAGTGGTCGTCCTGTTCGGGTTAAATGGTGAAATAGTTTCAGTTTTTTATTCTTGGTAACAGGAAGTCATGGGTACGACATTGTGGAAATGTTGGAGCTCTCTGTAAGACTTATGAAGGTGGGGCCAGCAGTTAACAGCAGTTAGCCCAGCTTAGCATAAAGACTGGGAACAGGGGGGAAAGCAGCCAGCCTGGCTCTATCCGAAGGCAAAAACTCGCTAATTAACACCTTATATCTCATAACCAAGGTGTAAAAACGACAAGTTGAGGGTTTATGGGGGTTATGTGTGAGACTAGGACGTCTCCCGGCTCCAGCTACATTATTTACTGTACAGATGTGAGATCTTCTCATCTATCTCTTAGCAAGAAAAAGTCCCGAAATGTCAAATGCATTATGCATTTAAATTCACTTTTGTTGTTATTAGTCACGAGTTGCAAGTAATTAATGAGTTTCATTTGTTTTCTGATATTCACATGATTTCTGAAATGTTTTGATGTTATATTGAGACTAAATAAATCTGTGATGATCGCAAGAGCACATTTTTAACAGCCTCAATATCCATCACAGAATCATTTATGGTGAGATCATGAGACAAAGCTGTTTTCCCTTTTGTGATTTCAACAGGATGATAAAACATCTTTACCTTGATCTCACTCTACTGGATTCTTCACTGCCGTGGCCTTTATGCAGAGCAGATTAGCGTGTCCCTTTAACACAAAGAGAGAAGAAAGCAAAATTAAATGTGTTTTATATGCATTTTTTTCCACAGCTCATATGTTCAGTGTCTTTATAATGCTCACATTTTGAAACAATCAATTTATTCTGTATGACTGTGAAAAGCCAGAAGAGTAGTGGAAGTAGAAATGATTTGAAAATGCCACTGATTATATCTTCAAAGTCATAGATTATGTCAGTGATACTCTCTACAGTGTTTCCCTCCAAAGGCTGATATTTGTATTGAATTCGAAACCAGGCAGTATGTGTGTGTGCTGAGAGAAGGGAGGGGTGTGTCAGCCGGTGCAGCGCTGCTGCTGACTTTAGCGGAGAAGCTCCAGCTGCTACTGAGCGTTCACATTACTGTAATCAAGCCCTGTTGGCACCAGTTTCACTGTTCCTCTCCACCTCCTTCATGCCATGCTTGAGGATTATCTTACATTACTAGAAAGGGTGCTGTAAAAGCTGTCCGGCTTAAATAAGACTTTTTAGGTGAGCAGATTTTTGCATGTGGGGTTATTATTAATCGTTGCACTTGCTTCCAGTGAAGATTCATTGGAGCCTTATTTTTTTTAAAAAGGAAAAGGCATGACTCCAACAGCATTAAGAAAGATTCACGTTGAAGTAAAATGATCTCATCTGATGCCATGACACGATTTTAGGACTGAGATGCATATTTGTTGCAGTGCACTGCCCTCACCATGCAGCAGCACTCTCATCACTGACCTATTACTCTGCAGGGCGTGTCACAGGAGAAATGAATGAACAGCAACTACAGCTGCAGCTATTTGTATCTGACACGCAAGAAGGTGCCTTTTTTCTTTCTTTACACACAAGATTTAACGTCCTGTCACCTCACAATCTACAGTATACCCCACGCAGCAGATAATCAGGGTTGTACCAAGAATAAAAATAATCCAGCAAGGTTCTTTTTAATCTCTCTTTGGCATTACCATCTTAATTGATATAATAATGACACACTTGGGAGTAAAACTTCCTAATGTCAAGATCATTTTTGACTTGTTCACACCCACAGACACACTTGGTGTGGTCGTGAGCCTGCAGGTGGTGCAGTAGCATCAGCTTTGGCTCGCAGCTCTGTCTGTCGGCCTCTCCCTGACTGGAAGAAGAGCTGCTGACTGGAACACATTTCCTTTGCTCTGCTCTGCAGAGAGAAAACACTGATTCAGCTCTTATGGGAGAACCCCGTCTCTGGGGTTAGTGGGGCCGAGGATATCTCCAGCACTGCTGAAGACACCCAAATCCCATCTGCATCACTCTCTGACACATCAGAGCACTCACTTTAAAGATCTTTAATATAATGCAGGTATTGATTTGCTGTTAAATATGGCCAAAACTATTAGCTTCTGATGATGCTGAAGATTTTTTTTGCACATGCTTTGTAAATTAATTATATATTTGACATTATTAGAAGCTGATCAGGCTCTTCTGATGTGTCAAAGCCATACTTTTGCTAATCACAGTGCAGTATTGAGGGGAATGATTATTAGTGTGAGAGTGGCCTCAGGGTGATGATAACTAACTGAGCCCAGTTGCTGGGTGGACGACCTTCTCCGGTCTTTACAGCCATGGCAACACCCTAACACCTTCACATGCCCCCTGCAGAGCATATCACCCCCCTTTTCCTCCTCCTTCCTCTCTTACAACAACCCCCCCCCAACCACCACCAAACCCTCTCCTGCTACTCCACATGAATAATGCAAGGGGCCTTCTCGATCGTCGCTACCAACATGCCACGGCATGTTTTATTCACACTAAAGTCAGACAGATCTCCCCTCGCCGTTGCCCGCATCTGCGAGCCGCCCATCGGCCTCAAAGACATCAGCATTGGCTCAGTGTGTCCGCTCGCTCAGTCTCCTTGACCTGCACATCCCCGCAGAGGAAAGCGATCCCAGTTTTTAATGGAAGTACGGAGCTGGAGGTAAATATTTGCATTTAATTCCAGACACTCTGTCAAATCCGCTAAAAAATAAATGTGCTTCATTCAGTCATCATTTTTCTTTTTTCCATTTAGCTGCTGTCTTGTTTTTACTCTTTTTGTTCAAGGTGGCATCTTCTTTATACTCTTAAAACACAGAAAAATACAATCACCGTCTCCCAGTTGTATGCCTCCGCCAACCAGTCAAGTTGCAGTTTATATCCACCTCTGTCCAAAATGTCATCATGTCATCATATTATCCTGTTACACGTGTGAAATTGTCATAATTTGCATATGATATGGCACTTATGGTCAAAAATGTGTTTTGTGAGGTTTCTAATTCTAATCAATTCCAAGTCCAAGGGGGTGTTTGTGCCAAATGTAATACAATTCCCTCGTTCCAGAGATATCGCTTTCACAAGAATGGGATGGACGGATGGTCAAAGTGACCTTTTATCACCAAAATCTCATCAGGTCATCCTTGAAAATGTTGGTGCCACATTTGAGGAGATTCCTTACAGGCATTCCTGAGATATCACGTTCAAAAAATGGGATGGACGGACAGAGATGGACCTACAGACAGATGCATAGACAACCCGAAAACATAATGCATCAGGCCACAGCTATAGCCAGTGCATTTCTGCATATTCTGCACTTTGTATTTTTTGTAGGGCAACCTATATAGAAGGGTCAATAAGAGCTCATTTCAGTCGCAAGTTGTGAAAAATCCCTTCGACAAATTGGATTGTTATTAATGGACGAATAGCATTTAGAAATTTATTATAACAAGAGGAATAAATGCCAGCAAAAAAAAAAAAAAAAGATTTTACACAACGTGGCAGGACAAATTAGCTCCTATTAATGGCTTTTGGCCAATGTTACAACTTATAAACCCTTTAGGGATCAGCTGATCCCTCCAATCATATCAAACTGCACTTAGAAGAAGGGAGTGGTGTAATATCAGGACTCGGATGTCAAAACACAAAAACTTGTTCACACTGCTGCGATCAAAGTAGCTGGAATTAAATATAAAGTCCTCACTCCTCCATGAGCTTCCTGTTCCAACAATGTATGTGAGGCAGGTGATCAAATTCTGTTTCACTTTTCATTATATCACATTACAGGTTCTCTAACTGCTACTTCACCATGTTTTTAAGCCAAAGAACAGCACACAGTGTTTACCCGTAACAAATGTTTACCTGGACCGTTGTCCTGAAGGTGAGCTGTTCCCCAAACCAACTGTTTTGTGTATCATTTGAACATGCATGCACCCATGAGTAACCACCTGTGTTCCTGTTGTGAAAACAACACGCTTCCCTTACTCTAACAGACGGTGTTGCCACATCAGAGTTTTTCACCCTTATCTGGCAGCCTGATCACCTCCGCTCATTATCTTATGGCATGGTCCAAGAGGCGGCTTTGGTCACGCGTTACCGACCCTCCATGGCCACGTCAGTGAGGGATGACAGGACTTTGATGGACCATTTGGTCCCCTACGGGACTCTTGTCTGCGCACCTTTCTGAAGTACTTGATTTATTATTCATTTCTGTTCCCGCCAGGGCTGAACAGTCATTAGCAGGATGGTCCCAGGTTCAATTCCTTGGCTTTCGGTGCAGGTTTTGATCCCATTTTGTCCCGCAGTCCAAAGATACTCAGCCCAGATGGACAGGAGACAGTTTTCAACTAAATTAACTACCTCCAGCACTGAAACTGGCCAGACAGCGAGGACTCAGACAGACAGTACAAAGCCAATGCCAATTCACTTTCACCAACAATAATATCTTGCATCATCCTGTCTCTTTTTAGTATGCATCCCCCAAAAATGATATCTGAGTGGTGAAACGTGCAGTGTCCAGATGGTCCGTCATGGCAGCCTCTTCATCCTTGGAAGGATCATGAAGTGCTAAGATTGGCTGTTGCTGTTGATTTCTCTTAGCAAAGAATACAGGCACTTTTAATATCGCAAATCCTGAACATGTCATTTTATTATGGTATTTTTAATTTTGTGGTTTCATTTCACTGTGAATATTTTCACTCATCTTTCCTGACCCACATACAGATAAGACTTGCTTTGTTTTGCAACAAAGACTTACGTCACAATATACCATATATGATGCTTTTGATAACAAAAATAATTCAAACATGTTTACACACAATATATGTTTGCTTCCATGAACTCAAGCTTTCAAGTAAATGAGAGCTTCTCTGGGGATTTTGAGGTACTTCCTTAATTCAGAAAAACAAGTGAATGCATTACGCTTCCATAACCATCCACTAGTGAATATAATATTTACTATACAAACGAATCTGTGTTTTCAACTGACTCACAGAGCTAACATTAGTTTAATTAGTTAGTTAGCTACAGTTGCAAAAGGTCAGTTAGCAAGAATTGTCATCCCAGCTGGAAAATCGACAGTTTTTGGCTCTTTGTCGGACATTGAGGATCATTGTTTAGAATAGAATAGAAAAGAATAGAAGAATTTCGCTTCCCTGTTATCATAAACTGTGAAATTGTGAAAATAGAGAGCTTGATGAATGTAGCCATAGTAGTGACTATCTGAAACACATCGCTTTCCTGAGAGAGAGAGAGAGCTATAGAGTGAATGAAGAGAGGGAGCGGCGTTAGTGAGAACAAAGCAGTGAATCTGAGAAATGAAACATTATTTTCTGATTATCTGACTGATTTCATGGTGGTTTTGTTCTAAAGCACAAATAAAACACACCCACACGTCTGCACAACACTGCGGGAAGGTGCCACATTGCCAGATTTTGCATGAATGTTCAGTGTGTGCGCCTTGGTAAAAGTGACTTACTGATAACGGCACACGGCAGAGGAGAGAGACCAGGAGCAGGGGAAACAAAATAAGTCAACGTTACTTTTAGTTTCACAAGGACCACAAACATCGGTCTCCTGGTTGAAAGTCTTTGTTTTGAAAGTGTGAAAGTCAGGCTGTTATTGGCGTGGGGTTACAAACTCATGTGGGGCCCAAAGGCTCCCAGAAACATCCTGAACACGGCAAAATAAGAAGAAAAAGGAAAATGCAATCAGAGCGCAGGGTCTCTGCAGATACAGACACCGCCACACACTTCTAATGGGTCATACGTGATGATTGAGAGGGATTATTTTTGTACAAGTCTATTGTTTTTTGGAAAATGCTGCATATAACACTTTTAAAGAAATCTATAAAGATGACTCCATCAGAAAAAAAGATCTGCCAATATTCCCCATAACTATGCTAATTTTGCATTAGCATAAAACATTTTGGTAAGCTCTGCCTTGATTATGTTTCTTCAGTGTATGCCTATATCTATAGACGAGACAGTGTTGTAAAGGGAGAAGGTGTCCCTAATGAACTACACACCATATGACAAGCTCATTTAAAGACCCTTGAAGCACTCATTCGTGCCTAACATGCCATATTTTATGGATTATGGATGCTGAAATGCCCTTTACACCCAACAAGGAGCCTCTAGGGAGCCTCAGGATCTGCTCCTGTCCAAGTTTAGTAAATAAAAGCCTGAAAACAGATGTCGCTGCTCAGATAGCTATCAGGAGGAAGGACAGCGGGCCCAGTGGAGGGATCCTGGCCAACAGAGGTCATGTTCTACGGTGGGAGAGTAACTGAGCACATCATTGAGCGCTCAACTTGACCTGTGGTGAGTTATTGTGCGGAGGTGGTCTAGTTTGCAGGAGAGGCCCTACTAAGATCGCTTACATCCCACGCTACCTGTGGTGCTCCAGAGACTGCCCTGAGAGGGAGGTGTAAGATGTAGGGTTGTTAAAATTACTATCAAGGGAGGGTTTGAGAGAGAAATCACTTTTGCTTCTGCTGAAATCAGTTTATATGTTATCTCATGCTAAATTCATAAAAAATTGAGCTGCCGTACGTTTGGTTTTCTCCCTGTGCAAAGTGTTCCCATCATTCACTCAAGGCTTACTTAACCAGCAGAGTGGAGATGAAAGCTTGAACATTCGAGTCCCCCCAAGATCCTTTGATGCCCAACCATGAAGTATGTCTTAGAGCTTTTAGCATTCCTGACTTTCAGACAAAAAAAAATCGTTCTGACTGATTTCCAGAGTGCAGGAGGTCCTCACAGTGAACACTTTTCCTGAATTGAATGTATGTTGTTAGACCGTTGAACCGAAATGAACTGAGTCAGGTACCGCACAACCGCAGCGCTTCTAATCTTACCATGCTTGTTGCTGCAGATAGCACAACCGCTGGATGCAAACTGTTGTTGAGCGCTACGGGTGAAATAGCTGTTTGTGATAATGTGCAGCAGTTGTGCATTGTTTGTTCTAGATACAGTACGGAGCCAACAAACGTTTGTCCTCTATTTTGAGCGCAGCTGTCTATTAGCTGAGTGCCTGTAAGGCAGTTTCTCTCGCTCTCAGCTTTTTGTCAACTCTGCGGAGATTTGGGTAATGGCTTCCGCTCAGCTTAAGGAGCAGCTCTAAGTGTGCAGACAGACTTCATCTCCTCTCCTCAACAGGCTTTCCTCATCAAAAAGTCCCAGAGGCCGCTCTTCGCCGCCTGCACGGGCCCTCGTGGTCTCAGCTGCTCGGGCTCTGGAGAGCATCGGGCCCACTCAGCTGTCTGTTCCCGTCCTGAGTCCCCCGCCCCTCTGCTAACCACCGGCAGTATAACCCCCACTACGACTGACAGCATCTGTCAGTGTCACTCATTCAGCAGCTTTTTGATGTTTGACCTTTTGAGATGGGAATGTGCTAGAACTGTAAACACTGTTTGTTTTATCATTATTCTCCACTGTTACGCTGCTACATGGGAATATAACTGTTTGACACGGCTGTAAATATCCTCTTTCACCATTTTGTTTACAGCATACGCCTTAATGTCGAACAGTATATCATATATGAGAGCGCATAAGCAGATAGATAACCTGCAACAGCACTTCTCGCTGACCTTTACTTTCAGATTGGAAATAAGAAACGGGACAGAAGCTTCACGACGCCGGCGGATAAGATCACGCCTTCGTCCTTTTTTATTGGAGGCACTCAGTGATCCGCGGTCTCCGTTCGCCTTGCGGGGGGAAGTTGTTTGTCAAAGACAGATCCCCTCAGGAGCTCTGCAGGATTTAGGGGTTTCCTCTGCTGTTCACGGGGCACATTTCCCAGAATCACACTCATTCATGATGAGTGAAAGCATCCAGAGGAGAAAAGAGCTGCCTCTCGCCTCCATTCAGCAGCCCAGGCCCCTAATCTCTGCTCGGACAGCCCATAATGAGAAAGGAAGGCCCGACACTCACATCAAGCACCGGCCTCTGTATTAAAGGCACAATGACAATAGATAACATTTCATGGTATAACGTGGACTGCCTCATCTGTGTGCGCTGCTGGAAACTTTTATAACACTTCAAATACCTCACGTGTTTTTAAACCGCATTCCTTTGTCACACAGCAGTAATTACTGTGTCATTATAATCACCACTGTGTGCCACTTTCGGCAGATTTATGAGTATAGTTCTGAACGGTACACATTTGTGTTACTTTCCAACAAAAGCTATACTTATGACAACATACAGTAACGTATGTTTTGCCAGTAAGTGATGCTATTTACAAAATACTGCAGCACATGTGTGGTCCCAAACAATGGACAACCATTTACATTTGTACAATGAACAACATACAGTTTTCCCCTTTTGTTTCCACTTGTGTACCTTTAAGTTTATTCAAATCATCTTATCACACTTTGACAGTGCTCTACTGTATTTTCTCTGTATCAGCTTATTTCAGCTCTTCGGTGAAGCCAAATACTTTGGTATTTTTGCAAAATTTATCTGCACAAGAATATGAAACACAATTCTGTCGGTTTCAAGAACGCTTGGCTGCACAGCGTGAGCTCATAACGACAGACTCATCAGTAGCCTCCGGCTTGGGAAAGGTGTGTTTGCGAACTAAGAGAAGCAGCTGGATTTTAACCTTCGAGAGTTTTACTAGTTGATGTAGGAGTTTTCTCAGCCCAGAAAGGTCAGTGATTTCACAAACATTTCCTGGCGTTTCCTAGAAAGAACGGGGCAATTTGGTACCAATTATGGGGAAAAATATCCATACTTTTGTTATTGTATTGAATTGTGTGCTTGTCTGTATACTAACTACACATTTTTGCACGTTCAGCTCACCTGCTGTGCAGAGACTAGAGGACTTTGTTAGTTACTGTAAATTGAATTCATTATTTGGAGGCTGTTTCTGTTTTCCCTGTTAATGATCACCAAATAACATACCATGTTTCCAAGAAACTATTTGCAGCTCACAGACACTTTTGCATTTGATCATTCAGTGACGATATGAATCATTGAGGAACAGTTTCAAGGGATCTATTAGCAGAAATGGAAAATAATATTATAACAACTATGTTTTCATAAGTGTATAATCACCTGAAACTAATAATCAGTGTGTTTTTGTTCAGGCTGTCCTCATACACCGTTCGTAGCTACACCTACAAAAAGCAAAGCACTGTAATTCATGTATATCACAGGAAATCAATTTGTGTGTAATTCACATAATTGGGAATCAGGAAGTATAAAGAGCGGAGAAGGCCGTGTAAGGAGGAGGTCAGGGTGGATGGGTTGGACTGGTGTTTGTGTCCTGCGTAAAGTCAACGCTGATTTATTTATCATGTAACTAACGCCACTTCCGAAGTAATTTCAAGCTAAACTACAGTCTTTTGCCTAAACTTAAGGACTTTGCTTCCTGTGAAGACGTAAACTTATTTTGAAAAGACGTGAATGCGTGGAACAAGCAGAAATTGACATGTGTCTTTAGACATTCTTAGGAAATTTAACAAAAAAGGAGAAGTTACTTTTTCATAAAACATCATATGAACCAGTGCGTGATAATATGTAGTTTTGTTACTCTATATAGGGAGTGGGTCCTCTTCACCAAGTCCACCATGTTGCTTAAACCAAACACCAGCTCTAGAGAAGGCCTTTCGCGTTTTCTCGTTACCTGAAGGCCATCTAGTTCTCTAAAACACTTGTGAAACTGCAGTAACGTGATCTGCAGAGTACAGCGCTGGACATATTTTAGCTTTACTTTTCTATTATGTATATACTATTTTATTTTATTTGTATTAATACTGTTTTAAATCTATGCTTCTTGTTTATTGCACTATCCACTTTGCTGCTGTAATATGTGAATTTCTCCACTGTGGGACTAATAAAGGAATATCTTATCTTATCTTATCTTATCAAAGCCGTGGTTCCGCCAGCCGCCGTCTGACTTCCGTTGCTCCTAAAGTAGTGTTATTACAGTGAGGATGGACTCTGAGCGAGGCAAACGGCGTTACCACGGTTTTGCACTCGGCGGCTCACTGCAGGCTTGGAAAGGGAGGAGTGAGCAGAGGGGTTCTCTGTTGGTTGCAATCTGCCACTAAATGCTGCCAAATCTTACACACTGTACCTTTAATAATGCTGTTCCAAAAATGCAAATCTTGTATACTATATATAGATTTGATATTATTATTATTATTATAAAAACCTGTACAGATCTGTAAAATGTATGTTCATAATTCAATACATGCTGTTTCAGTCATGGCAGTACTGCACATTGATATTGATCTGCAAGAACAGTTCTACATGCATTATGTTTTGCTTTTAATATCAATATATGCTTTGCTATAGTTGAGTAAACAAATACTTGAGCAGTGTGTGTGCTGGTTGCATGATGAGGAGCATTAACAGATTGCCTGGAGGCCGTCTGCGGGATATCTGGCCAGGAAAACCTTCATCCTGTGGCTCTTTGACCTGATCATCACCTGGAAGAACGTCAACAAGAACGCTTCGATTTATACTTCACACCGGATTCAAACCACAAACAAGTAATTTGTCCTCTGTCTCTTAAACAGTCTGGCACACTGGTGGCCTAGTTTTTCTTTTTTTTTTTTTTTTTTTTTAAAGAAAACAAAACAGCCAAACAAAGCCAGAGGACATTTTGGTAAATAGTAGTAGCCCTTGGAGCCGGTGCCTCTCTCCTCTTCTGGTGTTGTTGCTAGGAGACAGCGGGTCTAAAAATCTGGCTTCTGCGAGGTGCACCTGCTTCACGGGTTCTGGCACATTCAGTGTCTGCACATTCAACACATGGGAGGAAGAACTGATCTGAGCAACATGAATCTTGGGGGAGTTTCCCTGCTTTGCTTTCTATCCTCGTGATTAGATAATTGAGCTTAGTACAATCTGCACAGATGTGCGAGCGCAGGTGTTTTCTGCTCTTCTGCCCACATACTGTACTCTACACTGCAAGTTATTTGTGCTCTCCCATAACTGCAGAACGTCCTTTGCCTGTCTTTTGCGAGTCAGTAAACACAGCATGGATTCAAAAGTCAATAAAGGACAAAAGGATTTAAAATCACGCAGCTTAAGGGACTTTGAAGCGAGGCAGAGCATCCTCTCAGAAAGCAGTCACACCCACTTAGCAGCTCATCTCCATTAGGTCTATAAAGATGGAAAAGACTCGACTTTTCTGTGCGAAAAAATGGGCCAGTTGCATTAGAATTCACTGACATCTCATGAGGGGTGTGAGCTGAGGTAATGTGTGATTATATAACTAGAGGTTCGGCTTTAGGGTAGTCTCTAGGTGCTTTACTGTTTACCAGTCAGCTGGGACCAACAGCTGCCTGCTGTGACCCGGAGCTCTACTGTACCCGCCATCATGTGGGGGAACTATATCAGTTTACATACCTTTAATAGCTTCACACCTTTTCATTTTATCCGATACATGGGGAGTAAAAAATAGTCCTCTTTAATAGACCTGTATCGAGGAATGTTAAACAAAGCTCCTGACTGAGCATCACGTGAGGATGAAAATAGCACTTGAGCATCACTTTTTCTGGCGTCTCATTGGTGCTGCTATGTGTGTCAGCCTCCTTCTGTGTGGCTGCTGCTGGGCTCCACTGTACTACCGTGCATGTGTCAGACTGGAGTGCCTCCAGCTCCAGTCTGGAAGATGATCAGCTGGGCGCGACAGGGTCCGCTAGGGAACCAAAGCCAACAGCCAATAAACACGTTCGTATCCGCGCGCTGACCCGCTGAGCTGCAGAGTGTTAATTGTGCTGTGGGTCATTAGGCTGAACATGGGCATATTTCAGACCTGGCCTCTTTGCAGGCTTTGACCTTCTGCTGGGCACCCTGGGTAATACGGGGAGTAGTCGCCAGCACCAAACTGACTGGTGTGAGCCGCCAAGCCAAAATTATCACTTTTTCCATAAATAATGATGAGGGTAACTGACCTAGTGGCCGTGTTACATGATAAATACTGAATAAACTTCATTTAGTTTTCCTTTGATTTTGATTTTGCTGCTTTTACATAGAAATCATTTCAGGGCCTGTTTAAAATATGGATATATTTCTGATATGGATTTTCATTATTCTGATTTCCTGATTGATTTATCATTAAAGTCCACCATGTTGCTCAAACCAAACACCGGCTCTAGAGAAGGTCTTTCACATTTTTACGTTACCTGAAGGCCACCGTCTCAGACACACTTGTGAAACTGCAGTAACATGAGCTCCAGAGTGTAAAACTGTGGTTCCACCAGCCGCCTGCTACTGAAGAAGTGTTATTATGGTAACGATGGCCTCTGAGCAAGGTGAACAGTGTTACCAAGGTTTGATTTATCCCAATGATACAGTATGTATAGTCTGGATCTTAGGAACTATTCTCTAGATATATGTATAGAAAAACTATCGACATCACGCCAAAGTATGTAATAGACCCACCTGTCCACTTGGGGACAGCGTGTCCAACTTGTCCTCATTCCTTGCTTTGTCACAAATGTCAATACCACCGTACAAGGCACCGTTTAGAGGTGGAGTGAGATGCACCAGGCTTCCATTAACTACAATGTAAAACCATCCCCATCCATGGCAACAGTAGTTTAAAGAGCGAAAGACTCACTTTCACTTCACAATCAGCTGTTCATTTCTGTCCCGTGTTCACAACATTCAAATGTCATTTTCACTGTACAAACATAGTGATTTTAAGTGTGTTCAGAAGGTGTTTACTGCGACCAAACAGGGACGCTGTAAAGTCTGACAGAGCGTCAGTATGTGACGAGTTGGGATGAAAACATCTTGGCGTGTCAGTGCCGCGTTTTGCCTCGCCAAGGTGTGAATATTACATGCCTGTTTGAACGTGCAGTACCAGCAGGGGGCAAAAAAACGACAATGTTTAGGCAACAAAACCACTTACTTAGGTTTAGGAAAAATGTCATGGTTGGGCTTAAAATAAGTACATAAACTAAGTAAAACACGTATGGACACATCATAATATAATACAGAAAACATGTCACAAATGTCTCTAACGTAACTTTCAAAACAGTCCTGAAAGTCCTGTGTTTGTTGGACCTATCCCCTCCCCTCGAGCTCACAATAAGCAGTCTTTCACATTTTTTATTCTACGTCACTAGCTCTGAGCATAGCATATTTACACAGATACATTTACTTTGCTGTGAGGTACATGGTGTACAAATGACCCGCCAAAAGGACACTTTACCCTTGTGCATTATGGTGCCATTCATACACCTTTTAGAACAATTTTTAGAGAGAGATTTTTCAAAAATCATAGATTCAGTATCTGCATGTAGCCTTAAAAACAGCATAAGTGGTTTAAAGCTTGGGCTTTGAAAGTAAAAGTTCACTGAAAAACATAAGAAAATGGGCTCTTCCTCTTACCCAAAACATGCATCAGTCAAACTAGTTTTAGCTGATTTACAGTGAAGGTACTCTTGTAGCTCACACTAACTCAAAGCACCAAACACTCGACAGAAGCTCTGTCTCCAAATATAACAACATGGTTACTGACAATAATAAGAACAGTTTGTTCTTTCTGCAGTTGGCAGGCACATTACATTTGCAGAAGGCAGTTCACTCATAAACACAGTCAAAAACACATTTTCAGGAACATTTAAGCGCAAACACTACAATTAATTTTGAGGTTCAGTATTCAGTCGGTATATTATACATGACATCTTAGTTTGTAGGAATTACCTCAACATACCATCCAATAAAGGCTCTCTGACTATTTGTATTTGTTCACATTCACTAATTGGCTGGTTTGTAGGATAAACATTTGTTTTTTTTGTGTTTCCTGTTATGAATTAAACTCTCTCTTCTCTCTGCTGCACCGAAGCTCTTTTTATGTTCAGAAGATTCAGCATTAGGAGCAAAATAACACACTTATCCATGGACACAAATGTTCACGCAAACACATTATAATTTTTTTATGATTATTAAGACAGCCAATCGATTGAAATACTTAATAGTGACATTTTTTTTATCTGTTCAAATGTAACATAAAATTTGTCAGGTATTTAATACTCTTATCAACATGGCAGTGGACAAATATGCTGCTTTATGCAAATGTATGTATATATTTATTATTGGAAATCAATTAGCAACACAAAATAATGACAGATATCCAGAAACCTTCAGACATACTGCATTTAGTACAAGAATATGCTCAAATCATAACATGGCAAACTGCAGCCCAACAGGTAACAACAGCTGTCAGTGTGTCAGTGTGCTGACTTGACTATGACTTGATCCAAACTGCAATTGATTATCATATAGTGGGCATGTCTGTAAAGGGGAGACTCGTGGGTACCCAGAGAACCCATTGTCATTCATATATCTTCAGGTTAGAGGTCAGCGGACCCCTTTGAAATGGTCATGACTGTTTTTTTCCTTGCTAAGTTTGGAGCATTATTTAGCCTCCTTCCAACAAGCCATCTTCACTCTAGCTTTAAAACTGAGCCTGCTACAATACATCCCTAAAAATAATTACAAAAAAAATAAAGAAAATGAACACAACTTACATTAATGTGTTAACCAACATTTCCAAAGCTTCACAACCAGTATCATTCCCTAGAATATAGAGTTCATACAGTAACTGTCCCAACATATTCTCCATGCAGTCAAAAATCTCAACGGGGGTATATAAGGATTCCCTTTTTTGATAAATTGTGGATTGGGGGCAAAGAAGGAGTAAAAGGGTTCACTTTATGACCCTTTTACCTTCCAGAGGACTCACCTCTGGAAGCCATCACGGTGATTTACGAACCCACTCAGGTCAATGGGCAGCTCCATTTAAGAAGCTCAGTGAGGCAGATGGGGAGAGAGTACAGTAAGACTTCAGGGAGGGCAGGAATCATCCGCTCTGCTCGTTTCATGTGTCTGTCTGAGGACGGGGCAGATGACACTCGGGCCGTGTGTGATGGGTGGCGGTGGTGCCCATCGGCCATTTACTTTTCCAGTTTTTGGGAACAACAACTCGGTGCCCTGTTGGGAGTTTTTTTTTTTGGTTAATGTTTATTTGCTCAGTGGGGCTAAAGGGGCGCAGGGGAAAGTAAAGTAAAAGACAGATAAGGGCCCGGAGCTTCAGACCTATTTCATCCACTATCCTCACCTCTCCAGGGCTTTTCTCTTTAATAGGCTGCTGCTGCAGAGTGAGCGAGTATGTGTGGAGGGGTGATGAAAATGCATTCTCCTGTTTAAACACAAAGATACTTTTTCTCATTGTTATGTCTTTATTTGACTTCTATTTAATTTAGGCCCCACGTTCCCAAATCCCACCCACCCCATCCCCTGGAGGACTGACCACTAACACAAGCAGAAAGGGGGAAAAAACAACTTAAATAGTGTCTGAAAGCTTTTACACATTCATGTTGACAGATATTTAACTACAAATCAAAGAATCTCTGTCTGAGAACCGATCAGCTGATCTACTTCACACTTAGCGGGTGTATTGCTGGAGACACTGTTGGGTGCTTTTTCAAATATGGCGCCATTTGGAGGCAGGGGCGGGGCTCTGGGGATGTGCTCACTGAGACAAGTATGTCCTGTATGGCGGTTACTTTTGCTGCTGGATCTGCTAACGCTACATGAATGCTGGATGACGTTACAACACCTCTTCCCTTACCTGGAGTCAACGAGCGACAAACGGTTCTCGACTAAGCACTTCCTCCGAATGGCCAAGTGTGCCAAACGGGCAAAAGGCCCAGACAACGCTATGAGCAGCAATACCGGGAAGAGCAATCAGAACGGCCTCGACCTGGATGTGTTTTTCCCTCGTGAGTAAGATGATATTTCCACAGACTCAGACCTGAGTCAAACTAACACTAATTACGTCACTACCGGCAAAATACCTCCTCTAATTAAATCCATGCTCTACTTTATAGCTGTGGTGGTTATGTCAACACAAGTGACTAAAAATGTGACTCTGCAACAAAGCCAGTGACATTTCAGCAAATGTAGTACTACAGTGTTTTCCTCTGAAGTAAAATAGTGCACAGTTAATTATCTTGGGGGACCTTTGTAAGTTATTTCGGGGTACAATTTTCCTCGTGAGCCAGAGTGTATTTCACTAATGTTTCTGACCGTGAAAGTGTGAAGTTGTTTGTATGAGGTTCTCCAGAAGGCTGCAGGCAGCAACACCAAGCAGCTTAGCCTTCAGCCACTCTGGACATGCATGTTTTGCGCAGAGCACTGCACTAGTATGAATAAATTACAAGAACAAAAAATTGTAATGATTCTACAAAATTTCACTTTTTAAATACTTTCGCAAGAAACCTGTTGTGCAGACCCTGTAGAACTGCTTATATATTGAAAATATAGTCATTAAATACCTTTAAATAAAAGCTATAATCTACAAAATTGAAATACGCAATGGAATTTAGTCCAGTTTTAACAGATGGTTTGACATCTTTTCAGGGCTGTGCTTTTTATCAGCTGTTCCAACAACAAACTTTGGGGGGAAAAAACAGAGAGATGATATGATCTACTGTAAGAAATCAATTTTACGTTCCTGGGTAGTATGTTTCCTAGCCAACCTTCCACTTGGCATTAAGATGTGTTTGAGATTTTTTTTGTTTTAACAAATTGTGCATTCTTTCTGATTACAAGCAACAAATCATGGAGCAAACATAAACTAGCAAGTAAATCCTGCTGGCTTTAACTAGTCCCACACAATTCATTAGCTGAGCCCTGGTTGCATACACAAGGAGGAATTACCAACCATGTAGAAAGAGGCATCTTGCTAAAAGCAACTACAAGGCCACAGCTTCAGCCTGGTATCGAGAGATTCATAATCACAACGAGCCACACCAGAAACTAAAAGCGAAACTCGGTTCTGGGTCTGTGACCTTGTTAAATATGTACACAAAGCTTTTGAAAAACTTTTTTTTGACTTTTTCTGGACCACAGCTGCAGCAATTCACTGTTCAGCACTGAAGGTGTAAATGTGAACGGCAAATGCTTGTGTTAGTCCAACACTGCTCCTATTCTTAGCGAGTTTTAAGGAGCATCAACATTTTCCACAACCTTCAAGTTAATAGGTAGTGGAGTGAAGCTTGCTGCAGTGCCATCAAGAATTTATTCCATGTTTCACTGATAATCGTGAACATTTAGCAGTTAATACAATCTCTATCATCACATACATGCATTATATCATGTCGTCGAGTATAAACTGAAACTAAACGAAAGCAGCTATAAGGTGTTTAAATTCAGTTCATGTCCAAGAAGAAATTCCACTTGACATTTTCATTCATGGTTTGAACCTCTGGGGTGATTCTCAGTAAATGACAGATCAGCGATGTCAAAAGACAGCGTCTGTGTCTCTTTGTTGTCTGAGAGACACTGAGGAGGCTTGTTGTCGAGTGCCACTCCCACATCCTCTGCTCCCACTGTGGCACGAGCCTTTTAACCTTGACTTCTACCACATTAAACAGTGTTTCCATCAGACGGCGCAGAGTACCCTGGCGGTTTGCATTGATGTCGCAATCAATCTCCTCCTCCCAACCAACTGGGACCTTTCGCAGAGAAGCATGCAGAAATCAAACACCGAGCAGCTACCTTAAATCCCATCGCGCTAAGAGGCCCGTTCAGTTTGAACGCCACGTTGGTATTCGCAAATTCTAGATGATGGTTTTATCCTGCCGGAGAACCAAATGGGACACGGAGGAAACATGACGAGTGCACGAAAGTTTAGAGAATCAGAAGTAAATATTGTTGCGGTCTTTGGAAATGATCATGATGCTATTTAGGGGAGATTCTCATGAAATTTACCTGATGAATAGGTTCATTTCTATGACTTTGAAAAGCTTAAAACAACGCCTTTCTAGCTTTTAACCAGAGTAAATGCATCCACGTAAACATGCTACGCTCAGCGCTAGTGACGTAGAATAAAAGTGAGATGGCAACACACAGCTTTCAGCCAGGAGACCATGTTCAAGACCACATGCTTTTTACACCTTTTTGTAATGTTGTTCCCATACGTAGTTTACTACTTTACATACTTATTTTAAGCCCAACCATGACCTAAACCTAACTAAGTGGTTTTGTCGCCTCAACCTAACTGCATACATCACCATAGTTTTGTTGTGTGGTGTACAAATAACATACGAAAAGCCTGTAACGTGTCCTCATGTCATGAATGTCATAATGTCGTGCTATTTATACACCTTCCTGTGAGACCAGGTTGCGTGGAAAATCTCAAATTAGACGTATAATCAGTTTTAACATTTTGGACATATAAGGCAAAGACATTTTATATATGGGGTTCATTTTATACACAACAGCTTTTCAGTTTTAAGGTGCAACTGAATCCACCTGAAGAATTCAGGTCTTCGTACACTGGGGGACGTTTTATAGGTGCGATTAATTTGCACGTCAATATATATTTTCTAACTGTCGTTTTTGTCATGAGTTCTTCCAGACAGAACATGAATATCTATATATTTTCTGAGCTTTTGCAAGGTGAATAAAGGCATCAACCAATCACATCGTGCAGAACGGACATATTTAAAATATACACTAGTGTACAACAACAAGGAAGCTTCGTAGTCCAACTCCTTTCAACTGTGACGAACACAGTGCATCCCCCTTTATAATAAAACCCTAGACATACACTGAAACTAAAATTGCTTACTGTAGTAGTACAGTTTACGACAGAGACTGCCAGATGCTGCCCAGTTTAGTCCTTTGCCGGCACGAATCTTATCAAACCTTTTTATTGAAAAAGCGTTGCTACTGTTGCAGATTTGCATCGCTGTATGAATAGTTTTGATTTGAAATATTGGCAGATGAATATTTCACATTTTTGTGTTGTTTATTCATAATGCCTTCAGTGTGTAAAGGTCTTTCTTCAGCAAATGATGTAAAATAATCACATTGTTTTTTGTTTTTTTTAAAGAAGCTCGCTTTCTGCAATATCTGCACATGGCAATGATTGTACGTTATAGAAAGCCTTGGTTAAACACAAGAAAGATCAAGGTTATGGTGAATAAAAATGTTAATTATAGGTCTGTGACAAGTGGTGAACTCCTTCATACTCTTACTACATACAGTATATATGGCATGCAACTTCCTGTATTGCCACTAAATGTAAGCACTTGATGTAATTTTTCCATCTGCATTTTGCTATTGTACAGTATATACTGTAGATGTGTTTCTGGTTAAATAAAGTCACTCCTGGATCAGATCTCGCTTCATCCTTCCCAGCTAAGATAAATACATTCTTGATTACAGTCTATATGGAGAACATCTCAGGTTGCTCTTTCCTAGCAGGGTGTGATATGTGTGCACATTCCCATTTGAGGTTTGGCCTTGATGCCACAGAGGATGGACTCGTTCAACTGCTGCCTCATATTCAGGATCCACCCCTGTTCATCTCTTCACCTGCCAACTGGCTTCTCATTCCTCTGGTTCCACTGAGGTCGGTCCCTGGATCCTATGGAGGTCACTGAGTCAATAAGAGGGACCTGTATGTGGAACATACTGTGAGTGTGAATGTGGTCTGACATTATGGTGTCATCCACAGTGAGGAGGGAGACCAAGCTTAAACTTTCCACCTGCTGAAGTGTCCTTTAGAAATAGTGTTGCGGTTCACCATGACCTCTGACCTTGATCCACATGAGAAGCAAATTTTAATAGTCCTCATTTGAATCATTAGGTCCTAAAAGTTGTAAAACGTGCTAATAGCCAAATCCAGAGTTATTTCCTTCCTCTGTTTATGTCTTTGGAGACCCAGACCATGACAACAGGGCAAGCTGTAACGTTGGGACCTCGTGACAGAATCATATGACGGACATGCACAATAGGGCCCAGTAAGAGATCCAGACCCAGACGATCTGGGTACTTTTCCAGACCTGGAAGTCTACTCATTGACTTCATGCACTCATTGACTTCATGCACTCATTGACTTCATGCACTCTTTTCTAAGTGCATTTTTTAAGAAGAAAAGGTCCATGTAACTGACCTGCTAAACCCGTAGCCTGAACAGCGATTGTGCAGCGAGAGCAGCAACTTGACATGACTCCTGTACAGCTGAAAACGATATAGTGCAATAAAGCAGATATCTGAAAGTACAAACACACAACTCAAAACGTAAATCAGTGCAGCATGGCCAAAAGTGCCAATGGGAAAGATCCAATTGTTTTCTATCAACTCACAGCGCTAATATTAGCTTCATTTTTTTCCAAGGAGAGCTGAACTGTTGAATTTAATTTGTTCTGTCAGTATTTTTAGTCCTTTTTGTAATCTTGTTTTCAATTTTCTTGTATGTTATAGATTTTTTTGGGGGAAACTGTGTCACCCTGATCAACGGGATAACCGTTTTGTCAAAATAGGACCAGTGGTGCAGCAACCAACTTTGAATGACTGACAATTTGTAGCGTCAGTAGGTCTGTAAGACACAACCAGAGAGACGCAGCTTTATCCATAACCTCCACTTCCTCCCTTTTTCTCTTCCAATTAGATAATTTGGTTCTTTTTGTTTGATTGTCAACAGTATTAAGGAAAAACTACTGGCTTGATTTTCATGAAACTTAGTGGAAGGATGAAACATGGGCCAAGGAAGAACCCATTATATTTTGAAGTGGATCCAAATCACGGGGCGGATGCATGCATTATTTTTTATTTATGGCATTAGGTCTGCGCTCTCCCAATGCCCTTGTTGCTCTTAATGTTTCCCTTTCATTAGATGGAGGAACATAAAGAAACTACAATCTGAACTTAGTACAAGTCGGCCAGATGTTCGGATGTTTGGCCCAAAAGGGTACAGACTGGTGACACCGGGAAGACTTTCAGTACTTAGGCCAATTATCCCAACAGGAAATGAAGGACTCCTGTTATTAGTCTAATGTAGCGGAATACAAGCACAGCAGCGGTTTTGCTGCACCAGGAGCTGCTGTTCACTCCAATCCAGCACAGTCAGAGTGAGATATTTTCTGCTTTATTTGATTGTCAGACGTCTAAATTTAAACTGAGAGCAGAAAATGTGTGACTCATTTAAATGGATGGTTTTCTATGTTTTAGGATTTAGTTTACAGTCATATAATCAGACTTGAAGTTTTTAAAACTTGCTCGACAAAATTTTATTGAAAATTTTTGGTGAATATTTCTTTTACAAAAAGCCTGCATTACTATGAACTAGGAGAGTGCAGTTTATGTAGAGCGGGCATTTAACAAATAGTTAAAAGTGTCATTTTACTACAAAAACATCTCATGAACACAGAGGAGATGACTTTTACTTCCTTGTTCATGCTATCTGGATAAATAATATTCTCTATAAATAATCTGAAATTAAATCAAATGGTTAGTTCAACTTCAAAGTTCATGGGTGTAATGTTAGACTGTAAAGGTCCTCAAATCTAAATTCTATGCTTTAATTAGTTTGATGTTAGAAGATAGATAAATATTGTTTATAGATTATTTCTGTCCATCCTAGCTCTTAATCACTATATTAGCATTGGAAAAATACTATTATGGTCTTGAACAGGAGTCCATTTGCTATGGACTCTGTCTTGACTGCCTTAGGACTTGGTCCTGACTCGGACTCGAATGGACCTGGTCTGTGACTCAGTTAAACTTTACTAAATAATATACATGAGCTATATATAAAATGTGAGGAAACACCAAATTTTTTGAGTTAATGGAAACCAATCGATTTGTAAAGTTGAACTGTACTTTGGTTTAGTGCTGATAATATAACCGTTGAATGTTTTGTAGTTCATGACCTAAAACAAGCTAAACAACAGGTATGATGAGTTTCAGGAAGACACGGTCTGAAAAATGTGTGTTGGTCTGTTTCTTCCTGCTGGTCTGGGAACAAGACGCCAATATGAATTTACAGCCATGTGTGAATCGGCTCGTCCCACCAGCCACATGTAGACATCTCAGGGCTCCTCTGATAATAGGAGTTAATAAGCACAACAACCTAATTACACTTCATAATGGAGATGACTAGCATGTCTCAGTAACACAGAGGGGGGTCTTCCATGAACAATGGGGTCCATTGCTAGCGGGGTGGAGACTGTGACTCGGACACATTCACATCAAATAACTGCAGACAAACATGCGGCCGTTGAGATACAGAAGGAAGCTTTTAGTGTTGTTTTTAACCATCGAGAGGCCCGTCCACGTGGTCGTTTGTCTTCATTGACACTGAGAAAAGACCTGAGGTCACACAGAGCCAAGCAGAGGTCAAACAAATGATTTATTCTGCCCTGATCTGCTCCCAATAAATCTAATCTAACAGAGCAGTTTTGATCTAACAGAGGTCTTTGTACTGTATTGTACTGTATATATAAACATAAACACTGTGATCTGCATGGTTAAAAGTCAGTCGTCTGCCAGGCTGGATGCATCTGGGCACTACTGGTCTGATACTCGATAATAAGACAATGAAAAGGTATATAATAAAGAATGCTGAATGATGCTGAATTTACTACATCACAAAAAGTCAGTAAAACATGATGCAGAAATCACATAAATTATCCAAGAGGGACACATTTATCACTAAAGAAAAGAAAAGATAATTATACATGACTTTCCCAAAAAGGATTTGAATGGCAAAAAGCAGTTCAAGCTAACAGGCTAGAATTACTATAGGGGGGAAAATAAGGAAATAACAAATAAAGTTGGATACAGTACATCAGTCAATGTAAACAACTGGGAGAGAAACAAATATGTTTAAGTCTGAGGTAAAAACGAGCATTTCTGATATTTCCCTGAAGACATTTTTTCTACTATAATAAAAAACTATTAACATATGTAAACATTATTTTGATTACAAAAAGGGATGACTAAATGTGATTTAAGTTGAACTGAATGAAACGTAAGACAGTCTGCAGAAAAAAGTCTCTTGTGTAATTCATGTGATTCACAAAGTATATTTTCTCTTTTCTATGTCCTGTAGTATTGTCATACTTTGCTCTGATTGGCCCTGTGGGGGAATAGATTCACTCTTAATAACAGTACCGGGGCTGTAGTAGTAGAGTCCAGACTCAGTCTCTAGTCCACTATTTTGAAGTCTTGCACTTGTCTTGGACAAAAGATACTATTATGGTCTTGAACAGGACAGGACGTTTGCTCTGGACTTGGTCTTAACTACCTTAGGACTTGTTCTTGACTCGGACTGGACCTGGTCTGTGACTCAATTAAACTGTACTTGACTACAGCCCTGATCAGTACAGTGTGCAGATCTTTTGTTGGACCTTTAACATCACCTGCGAAGGCTTTTTGGATGTTCTCGCACTACGCTCTGGCAGTTATCGTGGAGAAATTTTAACACAAAATCAACATATATGTGCATCATGAAGTATGAAACGTCAGATCTGATATGATGGTCACTTCAGTCACTGCATATTTTGCTGTCCCAAGGCTCCATACAGGTGTCGACATATAGACAGATAACTTGCAGCATATAATGAGCTGATAGTCTCCTATTTTCCAAATGTTAGATAGAAGCATTTTCTGTTGGTCTGCTGGACCAACAATTAGTTGTTAAAAAAAATTACTATGAGTCAGTGATCCTAACCTGTTGTGGTGCACTCTGGCCACTCTGGCCTCAGGCTATGGTTAACAATGTGCCGTTTCATGTCAGGAACAAAAGAGCCAAACTAAATCCTCCTCATATGTTCAAGTTGTGGGAATTCCAGGCCCTTACCCCGGTCATTAGAGCTGTCTCATAATGAAACTCAAGCCTCACCTTGACTCAGGGATAATGCCAGTAAAATGAGCCAAGCAGGACATGCTTAGAAATCTGTGAGTGTGTGTGTGCATGTGCATGCATGTTGTATTTTTATCTCAGGTAGAAATATGTCAGGATTGCATCCTTGGAGTGTAACGTGTTTACCTTGACATCCATGCATCTGTAAGTCGTGTGTACTTAGCGTTTCTTTCCCTGCAGCTACTTGTTGTTCAGGATATCTGGCTTTCTCACTGCTTTTTTCTCAGCTGCTGTGTGTGTACAGAAAATTTCCTAACTAGCTGATTTATTGGGCTACACAAACATCATACAAACCCAAACCGCATGTGAGCTAACCCCCTTTTTCTCCTCAGGGCTACTCTTTTCCGGCCTCTCGTGCCCCTTATAGAAATATGCGGGAGGTTGTGGGGTCAGCAAATTCATTGCAATGAAGGTGCTACAAGCGAGAGCGACTCGTTTGATCCCACTATGGTGCTTGTCTCCAATAAATTAACCAGCAATCGAGGCTATTTCATTTGGTTGGGGGCCATTTGTGCAGGCATCATTAACTGGCCAAATTCAGGTATTTATGGGAAACGTGTGCTTTGTCCTTATTGAAGCTCTTTGTAGAGGCTAAACGTGCAGTGCAGGGGTCCTGCTTGAAATTGCCTTGACTCAGTACCCGGATGATGAACTTTCAGGGGAAAAGTATAATAACTTTTTTAATGAATGCATTGCAGAGGTGGTGTTTTTTCCACTTCAAAAGCCCCTCGTTTCTCATATAAATGAAAGGCACTTATGGCAAACAGAAGCCTCTGCATTATGCTTGTCTCAATACATCAGTCACGTTGCAGTCAATAAAGGCCTTTAGTTGAACTGCTGTCATCATTCAGACCAGATGCCCAAAGAGATTTTCATTTAAAACCAGGCTAATCCTCAGGAAAAACAGTTTTAGAAGAGAGTAAATTGCACCTTGTACACTAGGGTGGGAAAAAAAAAAATCAATTCACATATATATTGTGATTTTTCTTTTAACAATTTTGAAATTGATTTCTTTTTAATGTCAGAATCCATATTTGCTCCATTTGAGTTTATGGGGAGTTAAAAGGAAGTTACCACTTTTACTGTTATAGTCTGAGTGACGTGACGTCATATCCTTTCCGTATCCGTCAACCAAAACAACCCAGCCGGCCACCGGAAGCTGAAACGATAAACTGAAAAACGGCAAAGGTTCTGCATGGATACGACCTGCACCCCCACATGTTAAATCCAAAGCGGTAAACACCACAAACACAGTAAAGCATGGAAACAGCTAGATCTCACAGCTAAAGCTGCACACTAACTCTGTCATGGACAGGAAGTGTTATCTTAATGCAGCCACTCACATCTCTGTGGTCAAATGGTCGACACTACTGTAGAGCACCCATATATTTACATTTATAGTTAATACAGTCAAATGGAGCTGATGGGAGAGCTAGCGACGGACTTGGCGAAATTAGCGGAAGTATACATGTGACTACATCCTGTTTTCAAAATAAGGTGTTAACAAAGGGAACTGCATATACAAAATAAACACATAAGGAAATAAGATTAATTGGATTATATTCACCAGAAGTATGAAACATTACATGATCCTTATAAATTAAAAAGAAAATACCACTAATTTGTGAGGGAAATGTATTTATACTTTGATTTTTGGGTTGCTGGGAAAAATGTAATAAATAATTCCTGACAATGACTGATATATTTGACTTCATCTCTGCCTAAATAAATACTGAAATTCAAACATTAATACTGTATTAACTTAGGTATTTTCCAAAGTAAAAGTCCCTAGAAGCGTATGATTAAACCTTTTCCCATGATGTAGTGTTAAAAATGTTAAGAAAAAAAAAAATCACAATAAATCACAATATCAAATCGCAATACTTAAAAATCGCAATACATATCGAGTCGGCACCCTGGTATCGTGATAGTATTGATTGAGGATGTAGGTGAGTCAAGCTGATGCTCTGTGGAAAGAGCCACCACAGACCCACTTCCCTGTTAGTAAACCTGAGACGATGCTTCCTCTCTGCTGCTTCAGTAATGATCAGAACGGGAGGCTTTGACACCCTCTTCTCTTGCTTCTTAGTTTCAGGACGGCGAGCCGGGCCGGCCCTTTTTTCTGCCATCAATGGATTTCACATGGCTTCCTCTCTGAGAGCTGCCGTGAAGTCATCCGCCAACACTCCACTCCAGGTGGTCAAAGCGTCTGTCTGTTTCGCCCACGTCACGGCAGCCTTTCTAGCTTTCTGTAAGCTCAAGCAGAGGAGGTTTCCATCAGGAGGACGGCTTGGCTCTGAAGTATCATCATCTGGCCAGACTTCCTTCCTGGTAAACCATGTGTTTGAACAATATGAGAAAATCCTGATGTCATGGGGACAGATTCATTCATTTACTGTTTTTTTTTTTTTTTTATTATTGCACTTTTACTTAATAAAATGCATGGATAGCACTCTTTTAGGTCAGAGGTTACTAGTATTCAGTCTGCTGGCTGCAACTAATAATTATTTTCATTATCAATTAATTTGTTGATTATTTTCTCGATTAACTGATTTCTTGTTTGGACTATAAAATGGTGAAAATCGTCCATCACTGTTTTCTAAAGCCCAAGATGACGTCCTCAAATGTCTTTTTTTGTCCAAAACTCAAAGATATTCAGTTTACTGTCATAGAGAAGTAAAGAATATTGATATTTAAGAAGCTGGAATCAGAGAATTTAGACATTTTTTCCTTAAAAAATTATTAATTATTAATTAATTTAATAGTTGACAACTAAATGATTAATTATTGCAGCTCTAGCTGGCACTGTCTGTTTAAAAATTCAGACTTAAAACACGTTTATTGAATCGCTTGCTTGTGTGACTAACACGTGCACATTGTGCCTAATCTTGTTTCCATTTTTTATCTTTGGTTTTTGGGGATCTCTTATTGATTGTTTTTGTATCTTTATGTTAAATTATTGTTGTTTCTTTCACCCTTTATGCTTACAATGCCCTACTTCTATTTGTCTATCTATCTACTACCTACTATTCTTCCTACTGTTTTACTGTAATTTGTGCTTCTCTCTTCAAAAGTGCTATATGTTCCCTCCTTATATGGCAACACTGATCTATGCATCTTGACAAAATATGTGGTTCAAGAAGCTTGATGACGTATTGACTACTTGCAGGGCTAGCTGGTGAACTACTGAGCCTCACAGTTTCTCCCCCTCTGGCATTTTGTTCTCATGATTGTGCATAATTTATTGAAGAGGGAGAAAAATGTCTCTGACAGTCAGTTAGGATGCTCGTTATGCCTCATTCACACTACATGACATGTACAGTTTTTGGAGCTCCCCAACCAAAGCCCCAGATCAGAGGCAAATCGGCGGCGGTTCGAGAGGATCGCCGGTGCCTCGCAGACCCGCTCCAGATACCACGTATGCTAAACATCTGGATCTGTCGGGGAGCTACAGCCAATGAAAAAGCAAGTTGAGGAGAAACCTGGTGGAGGGGTCTCCTGTAACAATTTATTGTATGCTTTGCATTTGCAACACGGACCAAACTTGCTGTAGCATCTGTGGTGTTGCATGTTTGCATGAATAAACATTACACAGTGACTGATCTACATAGTAAAGATGCATGGAAACAGGCAATTATGTGAAAACATATACCAGTGACAATATCAACGAGCATGACTACACCAGCGTTACGTGTCGCGTGTGTTTTCAGGACAAAACGTAGTTTAGAGACCTCATCAGGGATTCCTCCGGGTCAAAGATCTGGTAGCGTTTGACCTCCTGTCACTGATGTCACGCCGAAATCTGTGACCACAGAGAGTCAGCAACACATAAGGTCACCATTTCTGATGACTGTCGTCAGAAAATGTGACCCCACTGTACCTGTAAAATATGAGGCAAATACTGTGTGACAACTGTTAAAAACATAAATGAATTTTAATAGTTTTACTTTAAAGATCTATTCACTAAACTCTAAAAGAAAAGCAAAAGATAGGTACAGGGAGGCCACATTTTCTGACAACAGCCATCAAAACTGGTGAGTTTGTCGAGTGTGTTGCTGGCTCTCTGCTGTCAGATTTCAGTGCAACACCGGTCAGTTATGTAGTGTGGAAACCACAATAACTTCAAGACAAAACTGCAAGTTGTGTAGTGTGAACAGTACAGTGACCTGATGTCACTGACGGGACGCTGAATCCTGTCTCATAACTTTCTGCAAACTCTTCTGTGGAGCAGTTTATACTCAGACAGAGCATGGTTAGATTAAATAGGGCCGGACGATGCTAATAAGCCATGATCATAATCAGTGCTGTGAAGACGGCGTGAATTTATTGGTCAAAAATCAACATTGAACTTGCATGAACGATTTCACCATTTTAGACTGTAGCATGACTGTGCATATGTATGATAAGGTATTGAATAGCACATTGAATAGTCAAAGTGCTTTTAGTGCAACTTGACCAAATGAACACATAATTGATGTATTTTATCTGGCTTTACAAACTCAACAAACACAGTCTGGCACAGTGAGTTACAGCTTCTCCATGTCCGGGGTCATCTGTATAGGGACAGGCTGCCTGTTGAGCATACCAGGGTCATTCACAACTCAAGACCTATGGCCCCAAGGGATGTTTGTCTTTCAGCCATCCAGCTCCATATTTTCACACCACCGGCTGTGGCTGCTTGTCCTTTTCCACGTAACTGTCTCTCCTGCTCGGTGGGACCTGCTGATGTTGTAGCGGCTCGGCAAATGATTTACAGTCGCAAGGAAATACTCGTACTTAAACCGGACACCAAGGGGGCTGACACGTTTTGGAGTAGGAATAGTACATGTGGCTGATAGGTGTGTACGGAGGGGATGGCACTGATGAACATGCATGACTCATGTCCATAAATACCCATAAACACTTGGATGTGTATGCTATATATGAAACCAGGTGTAAGATATCTGCTTGTATGTGGCACAAGTGTCCCTGTATATTTCTGTGTGTGTGTGTGTGTGTGTGAGAGAGAGATATATACTGTAACATAAGCCAACAGACTGGCTCCAGATTCACCATCTAAAAATGGGGAGAAGTCAGCGACGTACAATTTCTTGGAAACACGAGTTGCTGTGCAGTGTAGTTTGCTAAGTTAGGACACATCTGTCTGTGTTCACACACACACACACACACACACACACACACACACACACACACACACAGCTGAGATTTATGAAGCTGTTTTCGGGGAATGTGGAGCTGGCTCAACAATTCCTCACACAACTCACACTGCAAGTTAAAAAAGACACAAAAGTGCCAAGGGGCCAAAACTCAATTTGTGTCATATGTTTGATGAAGGTTAAGTAGAGTCAGAGGTCAGCGAGGGGTAAACAGTGTAGTACATGTGTGCCGAGTGTAGAACAACATGAGAAAACCTCCATAACTACTAATTACACCCATAAAAATCCATTACTACGTTACAGTTCTTTAAAGGTGCAGTATGGAGGATTTGGCAGCATCTAGAAATGGGTTTGCAACTTGCAACCAACTCACTCCTGCTCACTCCTCCCTTTCCAAGACTGCAGTAACGTGAGCAAAACTGCGGTAGAAGAAGATCTCTTTTTGTCAAATGGGGAAATAATTTCACTCTGTTAACTATACATGGTACATGCAGACCTGAAACACACATACATGCAGTAATGGAGAGATGTAGAGGATGGGGCTGCTCCTGACAAGCGCCGAGCAGTTGGGGGTTTGGTGCCTTGCTCAGGGGCACCTCGGCAGTGCCCAAGAGGTAAACTGGCACCTCTCCAGCTACCAGTTCACACTCAGTTTTTGGTCCATGTCGGGACTTGAACCGGTGACCCTCCGGTTCCCAAGCCAACTCCCTACAGACTGAGCTCTGCCGCCCCCAAGACTGAGTCCCGCTGTATTACTCAGGCTGCGCTACAGCGTCTATTCACAGGCGCGATCCCACTACTGAGCGGCACGGGGGCTTTGACCTGCTCCGTTTCCGACCTGGGCCGGTGCACCCCTCCTTAGACGACCTGGTGGTCCCGGGCTCCCCAGGAGCACCATATCGATACCGAACTTAGTGCGGACACCCGATTGGCATAGTCCGCTGCAGCTCAGAGCTCCTGAGCTCAAACGGTCCGCCAGCCTCAGCCTCCCGGTAACTTGGATTACAGGCGCGCGCCACCGCACCCGGCGCTGTTCACCTCGCTCAGAGGCCGTCCTTACAATAATAATGCTACTTTAGGAGAAACGAGAGTAAGACACCATGTAGTGGTACCACGGTTTTACACTCTACGGCTCATGTTATCACAATTTCACAAGCGTGTCAGAGAACTACGGTGGCCTTCAGGTTACATGAATGGTTCACGCCACAGCCACAGCATAGCGGACTCTGAAGAGGACCTGCTCTCTGTGTAGATATGAAGCTGTGTCTGAAAAGTGAAGCCACTGTTGAAGTGCCTTAAACTTGCATTCTTTCTAACAGCCACCGGGGGGCGACTCCTCTGGTTGCAAAGTCTATGAGAAAATGAGTCTACTTCTACTTGATTTATTACCTCAGTAAACATTGTAAACATGAGTTTATGGTCTCAATTGCTAGTTTCAAGTCTTCGTCAATACAGCATGATGTTCATTTAGTAAATTATGGTCCCTTTGAAAGTAAAGTAGACCATAAAGATGGGTATGATTTAGGGTGTGGCTACCTTGTTACTGACAGGTTGCTACCACGATGGAGTTGTCCATGTTGTCCTCTTACAACTTTAACCCTTTCACAGTGTGTTTTCAGTTCATCAAAGTTAATTGTAACATTTAGGCATTAAAAATGTCTTATTCAATGTTCAGTTGCAAAAAAACAAGATGGCGATGGCCAAAATGCCAAACTCAAAGCTTCAAAATGGCAGCCCAAAAACAATGCGTGACATCAGGTCTACTACATCCACTTCTTATATACAGTCTATGATATAAAGGGCTCATTCTAAGCTAACAAAAACAAAACGACTCTTATTTTTATGTGTTTATATTGTAATGAAAACAACTCCATTTCTGTTAATAAGTCCCCTGCAGTGTTACACACTGTTCCTTTAAAGCACATTAAACTTATTTTTTTTGTATTGAATAATAATGGAACAAGCAAATGATATAAATAATACGCTTGGAAATCAAAAGCTGTAATAACAATACAAAAAATGTGGCTACTGTTTGGTCACGGTAACATACAACTGTTGCCCTACCAAGCAGGTCAGACATATTTGGTCACCCGTACGCGGATGTAGGTATTATTACACAACACAAGCCTCCTGCAGCATGTGTCACGTGCCGACGGACAGTCGTTGTGTGTGGACAGGACACTGCCCTGATAAATACGGGCAGCTGCACCGTCATGACACTGATGGTAATTGAACACGACTGGAAGTTTACTGGAGTGACATATATCATAAGAAACATGACACACGTGCATCATTTGTAGAGTTTGGGCTATATAAGGTTAGAAATATTTTGAATTCATGTCAGTCCAACTCAGATTTCGGTCTTGAACTTCACACCGGGGGTTGGTGCGTGGGTTCAGAGGTGGTCAGGGTGGTGTGGGGATGGTCACAGTGTGTCCCGTCCTGGCCCCTCTCCTGCAGCGAGGCCCTGCTTGCTGACAGCGGAATGACATCACCAGGGGGGCCCTTTGTCCCCCTGTTCGGGAGCGTTGAAATTTTGCACACAAAGGCTGCGCGGCGCTCCTATCTCCACATCTGAGTGGACGCAGCACTTTTGAAAATCCCTAACAAGATTAAACCATAGCGCAATCAGCTGTCAGTCCGCGCACACTAGCTGCTTCTCAGAACTCACATAGGATCTAAGCCCTGCTGTTTCAACTGAACACGCAAGGGCCACGTCCACAACTATAGAGGGTCGGATGGAAGAATACACTGATCCACAAAGGCACAGAGCATACTATAGAAGCTATATAATGGAGAGAAATGGTTTGAAGTTTTCAGGCTGGCTGGCAAACTGTGAAACAGAAAGTGCCTTAATGTTTAGGCTGATTAAGAACCTGCATCACTGCTGAAGAATCAACATAAGACTGATACTGTGCTCTTGGACAGTATTTAAGGGAAAACACAGTAGGCTACCACAAACAACGTTTCCTGTCAATTTGAGCTAACTTTTTTATTTACTGCACAGTCCATAGTTACACTGAAGGGGTTAAAGGAATCACTGTTGATAACTTTTAACCTCCATTACTCCACTCAGTCACTGAGAAACAAGACAGAGGAAACCTCTGTTGGTCTTGAGGAGCTGCAGAATTTATTTGTGCACAAACTGCAGCCTCCACTGTCCATTCACATGATATTTTCAGAGCTAAACTAGCTCTGTCCTCTGCAGGTCGTCCACCAATCAGAACGTTGGTGGCTCGATCCCCGGTTGCACCAGACACATGTTGATGTGTCCTTGGGCAAGACCCTTAACCCAAAATTGCTCCCAAAGGTGTGTGAACTAGATCCACAGAACCTAATCCAGGATCTAATCCATCAGGATCTAAAAAAGTCCTGAGGCTGCCATGCAAAGTTGTCATCTTGCATGCCATCAGTGTATGAATATGTGTGAATGGGTGAATGCTGACATGTAGACTAGAAAAGTGCTATCTAAATGCAAGTCCATTTACCATGTACATGCACACGTTGCAATCTGCAATCTCACCACTAGATGCTGCCAGATCCTACATACTGTATGTTTAAAGGTAGCTCAATCACACCAAATCACATTTAAGGGCTGCTGTGGGTCAGAGGGTAGAGCAAGCCGTCCACCAATCAGAAAGTCGGTGGCTCGATCCCCGGCTGCTTGGGTCACATGTCGATGTGTCCTTGAGCAATACACTTAACCCCAAATTGCTCCCGAAGGTGTGTGAACTAAATCCATCAGGAACTAATCCAGGATCTAATCCATCAGGATCTAAAAAAAAAAAAAAGTCCTGAGGCTGCCATGCAAAGTTGGCACCTTGCATGGCAGCCTCTGCCGTCAGCGGCGAATGCTGACATGTAGTGTGAAACGCTTTAAGTGGTCGGAAGGCTAGAAAAGTGCTGTATAAATGCAAGTCCATTTACCATGTACATGCACACTCTACGCATTGGCTCTGCTCCAAATGACCCATGCTACTCTGACAACAGCTGGCTCTAGAGAGGGCCATTCACATTTCCACGTCAGCCACTATAACTTTTACAGTATAATTACAATTTCAATGTTCTCATGATAGTTTTTAACTATTTTAAGTATCTGTCTGTGTTGAGCGTGTACATCGTCTCTAGGTGCATATCCATCCTGTTACATCACTGTTAAAAGAGCTGCTGACTACACGTTAATCAAGGCCATACAAGTTGGTTCTTTCATCCTCTTTAATTTCAGAGAAATGTCTTTCCTGCACTGGTACACTTAACCCTTGTGCTAATCTCCAGAAACAGATGAGTAGCCGTTGTTGCTGCTGTTATCCAGATGTGTAGCTACAGTATCTCATCGTTTTCTCAGAATATGACATAACTCAGCGTTGGGACGGGTGCGTTTTCTGTGTAACAGCATATGTCAGGATTTCACAGCTTGTGTCAGATTTTCGTCCTGTGCTGTTGCTATGTGTGCCTCTCTCTGGGAAAAACACATTGTCATTTTGTCAGGATGCAAACAGCTAATAACTGGGAGGCTGCTCCTCCGTGATACGCCTCATGTTGTCTCGTCATGTGACTTTCAATTTCAGGCTTTGACTTCTTAGTAAGCCACGTCGGGAGTCTGTGAGGTGCAACATTCAACAACAGACTTAAATATAGAACCAGGACAACGTAAACCTCCTGAGTCCAGGGATATAGAGCACACTATAATATTACCTCTACTATTACACTGCTGATTGGGTCATGTCTGGCATTCAAGAGCAGCTGATAAAAGACACAACTGTCACCTTAATATGAATTTTAAAACAGTTCAATTAACTTTTAGATCTAATATTTGGACTCAACCTCCTCGGGGCAGTTTTTAATTGAATGTGTCTTTCTCAGCAGAATTTTAAACGAGTGCCGTGAACAGTCTGCGTCACGGGGAAGCTGATTACCTCGATTGCTGTTCAATGCCCATTTCTTTCCAGACGACTTGCTTTCTGCTTTTGTGCTCTGACCGTAAAAACTGAACATCTGATGACATGTGTGTGCATATATTAATGATATCATGGCATCAGTGTTAATAAGGCTGGGTTTTTACACAACTGAGATGATTTCCTTTAAGGATGTCATAAGAAGATGTTCGACGTGATTTAATATGAAACTACATCTAATGAGCATGTAAGTGCACTTAATTTGAGACTATGTAAACAAATAATATATAGCTGTATGTTGGGTTTTTTTTTTCAGAAATGAGAGAATCTCATTCAAAAATGCCACTGACACTGTAACTGCTAGTGCTAATAACTAAAAACCAGCAACAGAGGGTTCTCAACAGTATGTCGTATGGCTTGCTTCATATGTCCAGAAAACATTGTTTAACTTAGTTTCAATCATGCATGTTTCAGTTTCTTTATAGCAACTGCTGTGGATACAGATCTGTCTTAGAATAGGACCGTCAGCTTTGCCTAATAGGCAAAGGGAATGGTAGTCTGAATGCCCACCAGGTCTACTGGTGCAGAATAGCACTTATTACTGGATAGTGCTGCAATACTGGAAAATTTAAAAGGACAAGTCTATAACAATTAGGGGGATCTATTAACAAAAAAGGAATATATTATTAATAAGTATGTTTTTTTTTTTGTGTATAATCATCTGAAAATAAGAATCTATTTGTTTTTTTTTACCTTAGAATGAGACCTTCATATCTACATGGAGCTGGTCCTCTCCACATAGTCTGCCATGTTTCTACAGTAGCCCAGAATGGACAAACCAAACACAGCTAGCTTGTCCTGCTTGGGCCGGAGTCGATAACCCTACTTGCTCCCATCATCGCCACTCTCTCTCTCTCTTGCTTCACAACTCACTTCCCACGTACATGTGTCGGCCCACAAAGGAGAGGTCTCAGTTGGTTGCAGTCTCCTCACCTCACTGTTTGATATCGCCTGATACTACACACTGAACCTTTAAGGATATATTGTATATCAGTGAAGGAATGGATAAATGGAATACACAAAATTTCCCTCTATGACACATTATGTTTTAAACTGATGGATAGTCAATATATCTAAAAATATGGGGACCTTTTGTTACGGTTACTTCATGTTCAATTAATTAAAACATAATTAAAAATGTAAAATGTGACGTACTATATGACATGTATAATGTGTGGTATTATTTAATCTATATAATGCTATGTGCTATTTAGTACATATACAGTATATCATGTACAATATATTATATATAATAATATATATAAAATTAGAGCTGCTCTATGACGGTCAACTGAATATCTTTGAGTTGTGGACAAAACAAGACATCCGAGGACGTCATCTTGGGCTTTAGGAAACACTGATCAGCATTATTCACCATTTTCTGACATTTTGTAGACCAAACAACTATTTATAATAGAATTTATATTTATAATTAATTGAGAAAATAATCAGCATATTAACTGACAATGAAAGTAATCGTTACTTGCAGCCCTATAATGCTCTACCTCAGTTATACCGTCGTTGTTTATTGTTCTTGTGCAGTCTCAGATGTGGTTCGCCGTGATATTTTGATATTTTTATGTGTGACACATTTTACAGGCTGTATATGTAGCTCATGTTTTGCCTCTTAAAACAAATTTAAAAAGAAAAACATTATAGAAAGATGCAGATTAATAAGAGACTGCAGAAGCCAGTGGCATTGAGACTAACCTGGATTTGACGTCATGACTTTGGCTCTCTAAATGTTCTCCATCTTAATTAAATTATCAATTAAATTAGTAAAAAATTGAACAAAGGACTTTCTCCTTTATTTTGGCCCAGAGACATTTAGGGGGAGATGAGCTGACATGAAGACCTTAATGAGGCCACCAAAACAATGGGAACACAAATAGGTCAGTTTGCCTTAATGAAGATAAAGGGCTTATTAGTGAGGGCATTTCCATTGCTAACAAAAGGGTGTCACTTGGCATTTAACTTCACTTGTACACATTCATGTGAGGCATTTTGAGCATTAACACCAGCCTTTTTGATAATTGCTGAACACAAACTGATATCAACATTATTTTCCACACATTTATGACAGAAAAGGTTTCTGAGGAGAAATCATTGAAAAAAAGCTTTCCGGCTCTAGTCGAGGGTTTAACCTCTGTAGTCTGGAGGTTAACACCACAGCTGCAGGATCTAATGGGAGTCTTTGCATAATTAAAAAGAAAATGAATGTAGAGCAATTTAGGAATACTTTGCAATTAAGTACTTCTTTCATTTATACTTTTTTTTGGGAGGTCAGTGTGGCTAAACACTGCATGTGTTCAGCTTCTAAACACAAGAAGAAAACGTCCCTTTTCCTCAGCTTTTAAAATGTAAGACTACAAAAAAAATAGTAGACAAGTTAAAAAAATGAGAGACTTCCAAGTTGTGTTTCATAACTTCCCCTATGTCACTGATGCTACATTAAATGTTTAAGTGACAACAAAACCCAATGACTGCACATCTGTCAAATCACTGCAAACAAGTCTTTGAGATGTCAAAAGGCCTATCAAAGTATGGATGACCTCTCCACCCTGCTGACCCCGACACCGCCGTCTGTGGGTTCAGCCGGGCGGGTCAGACTGGTGTCAAGCCCCGCGGTTCAAAGGTGACAATAAGACCAGTGCCGTCCTGGAAATTAGACCAAACTAATTGTCCATCAGTCCACTTTAATTACAATCGAACCAAAAGCAAGTCTAGTTTACCCGTTCCAGGGCCATGACACCAGGCATGGGCGGGGATTGGGGGGTTATTACGGATGGAAAATTAAATTATGTATGCTGCAGTGCACTGGACACAAAAGCAAATTCCCAATTTAATTAAAAAACAAAGACTCTTGTACAAGAAGCAGGCACTGTGGGGTTACAACAAATACAGCGCAACCTTTGGAAAACAGAGTTTTCCTGAAGAGGCCTGTTTGTGTAACATGTCTTGAAACAGATACTAGAATACCTTATTAATTTATTCTGAAATCAATCAATCTACCACTAAGTCTGTATTTCACCCAATAATTTGAGTCTCCATTTGTTGCTCTTCAATACATTAACTCAAATACATTGTAAACTCAACTTGACATTTGCAAAAACCTGCAGTTTCTAGGACTGTCAAAGTTAACGCAAATTCATTTTAATGCCACTAATTTCTTAACACAACTTATGATTTATAGGTTATAGTGGGCTCAGTTTTAAAGCTAGAAAGAAGATACTGGTGTCATATGAAACTATAAATCCTAAGTAATTCACTGGTATCAACCACGTCATACTAGCTTGTCATGAAGGAGGTTAAATAACGCTCCAAACTTATGCTAAATTTTGGTGAGGGAAAACTGGCATGGCCGTTTTCAAAGGGATCCTTTGACCTCTGACCTCTAGATATGTGAATGAAAATGGGTTCTCTGGGTACCCACCAGTCTTTACGGACATGCCCACTTTATGATAATCACATGTAGTTTGGATCAAGTCATAGTCAAGTCAGCACACTGACACACTGACAGCTGTTGTTGCCTGTTGGACTTCAGTTTGCTGTTATGATTTCACCATATTTTTATGCTAAATGCAGTAGTAGTGTGAGGGTTTCTTCCTATTTGTCATTGTGTTGTGTTGTCAATACATACCCAATAATAAATATATACATACATTTGCATAAAGTTGCATACTTGCCTAATCCCATGTTGATAAGAGTATTAAATACTTGACAAATCTCCTACTAAGGTACATTTTGAACGGATAAAGTTATTAATTTGTGATTAATCATGATTAAATATTTCTACAAATGACAGCCCATGTATTTTCAAATTGTAATATTTTTTTAACCTGAAAAATTTACATCATGTCAAGAAGCACATAACTTCAACATCACTTAAATTTATCATCCCTGTCAGTCCCAGAGGTGAAACCTGACCCTTGTTAAATTGCTCATAGCCTGGGATAAATCCCTGCGCCTATGTGGGAATTGTGATTAGCATATTAACATTAGCCTATTAGCATTCTTGCTGCTAGTTAACAGTCTAACTGACCCCCCCCCCCATTACTCATGCTGCAGTCTGTTTAACTCGGTCAGCAGCAGGGATCTCCATCTGCAGCAGCGGGCGCTCCCTTGGCGAAAGGTTTAGTGTGCTTCCTTTGATCAGATAAATCCTCATGTTAATGGATGCACCACGCCTTCCTCTGCCTCTGCTGCATTTCAACCACCTCTGGAAGAAAAACCCATTGATCCACACTCGTTAACCCAGGCCATAAATCTAGAAATGCTTCTCCTTATTTCTGTGCAACAACATGTGAAGCACTTAACCTCAAAGATGGCACAAGTACACTTCAGTCTGTAGAGTCCTTTCACTTGAAAGTGCCACCAGACGGAGGACTGTAGTATGCAGAAGTGGCTTGGACATGTATGGAGCTTGTGCTTGGTTGTTTTGTTGACTCTGATCTCCAGTATGCATACACCCAAGCACGCTCTAAATGCGTTGTGCTGGTGGCCGCATTCCCTATTTCGGCTCAAAGTTTGCCGCCCAACGTTTGAGCCACGTGCGGCTCTAGAAAACTGCTATAGAATATCATCCTGCAAGCAATCCCTCTCAGTATGGAATGCCTATTTTTGGCTGGACTGCTGCATTTTTCTGCATGGAAAAAAAAAAAAAAAAAAGAAAGACGAACCCTGACAGCCTGACAGCACCGTTGAGCAGTCCCAGCCAGCTGTGAAGTGCTGCTTTTAAGGACTCTTACTGTAAAACATGTGGCTGCCGTTCCTTAAATCAAGCTATTTGTGGCTACATGATTATAGTCTAGATGTGCTTCTGCTTTTTAACATGAATCTGGAGTTACATCTGAATCTACAGATAACATACACAGACTTTGTGCAGTAAAAACATGGAGTGTGGTACCTTGTCAGTCAGAGGAGGGAAAAACCCATTGGCTGTAAATAGAAATAAGAAACCATTCAAAGTTATTTGATTTTGATTGTTTAAAATGGCTGAAGAATTAAAGGGATAGCTATGGGTAGGGTATAGTTTGTATAAGCTTATTGATACCACTCTTTGTAGGTTTGGGCAATAGCTGGTATCTGGTATAAGGAGGAGGGGGCAAAACTTAATGAAAATCAGATCCAAGTTACGAGGGGGTCCGCTAGGGTCCACGTGGTGTTCGTCATCAGAGGGTGTACGCAAAGGTAACGTAGCAACGTACTGCACGTGTAGAGCGGACAGTACAAACAGAACTACAATGCATCCGTGGCGCCTGCAGCTGTCTGTTCGGGAGTATAAACAAGACTTTAAAGTAGTAAATGCAAGACTGGGAGTAGAGGTTGACCGGGCTGATTTTTTGACATTTTTTCATAATTGGCATCGGCCGATGGCTGAGCATATTAAGCCGCTTAGCGAGCAGGACACATCGTTGGGCAAACCCAGTGTTGTAGCTGTAGAACACGTGACTCCTCCTTGTGGGGAGGTCATTAAAAAAAAAAAAACATACTAGTTGACCTCTAATTTGGAGCATTTCTTTTGGTTCCACATAGTTCTCACCATGGCAATGGCTGAGCCGGGATCTCGTCACTAACGGTGAAAACAAAGGCAACACTGCTGACAGAGCTCACAGCGTTAACCTGGAGGGGAACTGGAGGGTTGGTGCTACACTCCCATAATGGCACCATTGGTTTGGACGCCGTTATCAGTATGAGAGCAGAGCAAAGCAGCCGTGAGCTAGCCTCAACTTGTTTTCACATTAGTTTTTTGTATGAATTAAACAAATTAGGTACAGTATAATGTGCTAATTAGTGAGCTTTACACAGACATCATGAAACTATTTGAATACATGAAAATTACTAAAACTGGTATTTTCAAAAAATTTGGATGTCACCTCATTGGGACAAAATATTCCCAGTGTTCCCAGGGTGTTCATGTAAAACAGTGTCTGTATTGTAGAAAAATATATCAGCAGGAAAAGCTTTTATTTTTCACATCACAACTGCAGGATCAAGTCCAAGTAGTGAGGACGAGGGAGGTGGAGTCAGGATAGTTTTTCAGGAAGAAAATGAGTTTTCAATTCACAGCGGAGGAGAGGCAGGATTGGAAAATGTATACACTTGAACATTACTCAGACATACAAAAGGGACACCGTTATCTCACAGTTATATCATAATGTGTCATCACTTGATCCTGATTTCAGGCTTTCGCTACAGATATTGCATCTATTAAAAACACGTTTAATGCGAGCAATTACATCTGATAATAAATCAGTCCATATAAGAAGGACTGAACACACACCCCTGAGAGAGCTGGTGAACAGTAAGTACTCTTAAAGGATAAACGAGCAACATATGTTGGTGATATAATCTTAAAATAGACATCTAAATAAATCTGCTTCAACAGGGGTTAGGTTTAATTTATTAAAGGTATGTTTTACATATTGTGAGCAACTATTTTGACAGTTTATACTTCATACTTAGTGTTGACAGAGTTATGAATGAATCACAATTAACATCACTGATGTTTTTATAAAAGTGAGACAATTTGAATGCCATTCAGAGGCGCATCCATTATCTTGAACGCCGTGAAGCCATGAACTGTATGATCACATCCTCTTGTACGCTCAGTGTGAAAGGGAAAGTCCATCAATCAAAGTGTCCTTTAAGGGAGCCATGAAAGGCTTGACGTTACGCAAACAGTAATTTGACTCGTCCTGCCTCTGAAGGGGCCCGGGCAGTGTCACGTTGTCCCTCTGCACGGAGACTCGCAGCAGGGGGGGATATACGGGCCCGACCGGGATTTCTGCATCAATCTGGAAGTGTCTCCTCGTTCGGAGAAGAGAGGCCTAATGGGAGAAAATGTACCACCTCATCACCACCTCCCAGGGCTGCCATAATGGAGCATCCATGGTCATTAATGGAGCGTACCTCCCACCTCAAGAGTCTCTATTCAGTCTCTGTCATCATTCACGGCCATCACTTCCTCAGAATTTAATGGTTTTGGAGGTCCCTTTTATCCCATTGTCTCTACGCCTCTGTGTCCCTTCCCCATTTAGGAGCCCAAACTAGAGGACGGGCCTGTTAGTCGGGCGTCGGGGCTGACCTCTGCACCCCTTCTCTGGAGACTCCTTCAGCTTTGTTTTGGGCCTCTGTCCCCCTTGCCAAGGCAAATCAGACCCCAGGCGGGTCATGGAGAGAGGGAGCCACTGGGGGTCTCATTGTCTTCCCATTCACATCATAGACAAGTGGCCCGGAGTGGACATCAGACGCTCCCTATAGCCACACACACTGAGGGGACAATGTCCACACAAAGTGACAGCTCCTATTGGGAGAGGAATGCATGTGAATCGCGAAGGTTCAAAGAAGCACGCCAGCAAACCAACGACATGGGAATATTAGATTGCCAAGCGCTATTTCTCCCTCTTCTATCATCTTCATGCAACAATGAGGAAGATTACAGTCATTTATTGTAATGTAAAGTTCATCATATAGCATACTTAATGCATAGGGAGCTGAACGTTTGCATTTTTCACCTGCTTTATTCAAAAATGCCTCAGCAGATCCAGCAGGACTGACCACCACAGGATGATTCTGTGTTTTGTGCTTTAGGGGGCAGGAGAGAACCAGAGGAAGAAAGATTGGCTGGACCGCACAGGCAGGGCCGTGGGGTCGGAGCGAGCCTGTGGCTGGGGGGTAAGATTAGGAGGCAGCTGAGAGAGGGCACGCGGCCATCCTCCAGTACACATTCCCGCCATGGCCCGAGGCCAGGAGCTGGGGATTAATACAGACTAAAGAGAAGGGCTGGCGTTGGCAAATCACCGGCAATCATTCCCATGGATGTTCTAGTCGTCTTTCTGATGACAATGCATTTGAATGCATGCAAATCAGGGTGCAGGGATTAATTTAAGGGACTGTGACGAAACTCATGCCTTGCTCATTTAATCACAGATTCATTCAATTACCCTCTTGGACACTTGGCAGGCTTCGCAGATCCATATAAATTATAGGGTATGTTGCTATTGTGTGCACTCTAATTTACTGAATTTCCTCGTCAGAGCAGCATGTTCTCCCACTTGATACTGTACTTTTTCTGATTTCCCATTTTCTCATCTATTCTCAAGTGGTATTGCGATGAGATTAGAGCCTCCCGTAGATCTATTGACCACCGATTCATCGGCTCATCACAGGACATATTGCCGTTTTGTTAGCCCTGTGACAAGCAGCTTAAGAGGTTCATCCTGCTGAGAGTTAGAGCTGAACCTGAATAGCGGGTCTGTAATAGTCTTTTCCAGTGTCTGGAAGGGGTGCCTTCAATCTAAGTGTAATCACATCTGCAGACCAGGAAACTGGAAATCCATGTTCGAGTGCCAGGTAAGTGGGGATTGGGTCTTTTTCAGACTGCTTCCTATTATCTGCTGTTTGCAGCCAAACAAAATGGAGGAAGGTGATAAAAGAGGAGCTGAGGGGTTTAAAGGCTTAAATCCTGAATGAATGAATCACCCATAAAAGGTTTATTCATAATTAAAATATTCAAATGTGCTAATGTTTTTATAGTGAGACGAGGCAAGGAAAAATTAACTTACTCATCCTCTTTGGTCATTAAGCAGATGTTTGCAGTACTGTACAGACTCACAGAAAGCACCAAGCTTACTTAAATCGAAGCAAAGATCAAGCAGAGAAGGTGGAGCTAATGACAGTAATGATCGCACTGCTGATTAAATGCTGATTAAAAACAAGCTCAACAAAATAACGTATTCATGTAGGAGCCACACAATCTTATGAAACACAGTTCAAGATGACAAGCAGAGCAATGGCAGCAATAAGGACTGAATATATGAATAACTATAAATGAATCACAAGCAGGGAAAATAACACATTCAGCAGGTGACGTACTGAAGCAGACCATCATATTATGTCTTTGCAAACATCACTCTGACAGCTTGATTCTGTTCACATGCATAAATGCAGGAATTTCAGTAAGTCTAAAGCCATGCATACTGCAAGAAATGACATACAGTGCTGGAGCAGAGACCAAAAATATCAAAATAGAAGAAGTCACTGGATCAGCGTGTGATCATACTCCCTGTTTTAAGTCAGAGAACTAGCAAACAAATTAGACTTTTCCCTCATTCCTCAAACTTCATTTAATGACTGACATGATGACAAGATGGATTCAAGCCAAACGCATCTCAACCACAAGGCCACCAGAGAGCTCCAGCTAAAACTCAGATGTGACTCTTTATGATCGCAGGAAGAGTGAAAATGTTTCACATCAAAATGAAAATTATTTTAAAACCGCCTTCATGTGATAACAAACTTGCTCTTCTGTCACTGCGAGGTAGGGTGCAGAGCATTACAGGGGCAAAGCAGAGCGCAGGTTTAATATGACATCAAAACGTGATGGAGGAACGTCATTCACTGTTTCTAGGCAACAAGCAACAGCTGCAGCTGTTATCTCACTGGTTGCGCTTTGCAACCAGTCAGGATCATTTGAGCTTTGAACGCAGCTCTGGTGGCAATGTTGAGCGGTGCGCCACTATTTTTAATAATATTACCATTATTTGTACTTACAGTACACCTGCACTCTATATTTTCGATTTATACCTGCACTACGTACTATCACTGCATACTCTACCCTCACTGTTTAGTACCAGCTGTGACGGCGACGCTGGTATTTTTACGGCGATAGCATCGCAGCAATGCAAGATACACTCACAAAACTTTACAGGCGTGTAGTTTAGACCAAAATGAAGGCTGACTTCGTAGATGACCAGAAGTTGGGGGGTAGGAAGTAGGAAAGGGGCCACTGGATCCCCCATTTTACTCCCCTGGTACAGCTGTTCACATATATATGTACATTAATCTGCTGCTGTTGCACTTCTGGTTAGATGCTAAACTGCATTTTGTCTCAGTACTCAACAACAAGCCAGTACAGAATAAAAATGTATGTGTGATATTGTCAGACGATGAAATAAATAGAGAACATTGGGAACATCAGGGTTTTCCCTCTAGAAAGGTCTTTGTGGCTTAAAGAGGATCAATTGAACACTGAGGCGTTCGCCCCCTCACCTCTCTGCCTTTCACTGTTGCCACGCCGACGTCATGGAATGTGTGATGTCATCGCCAGAGCACACACACGGCACATGCTCTCACCTGGTTTCTGCGGCAACCAAACCACAGCAGTTTCCTCCCAGCACATGTCGCAAGACTGTTCAGTGAAAGGCCTCGTGGATACCTAGAAAACGCAGGAAAATCAAAAGGCAGCAGGTTACGTGCGTGTGTGTTCACTGTGATGGACAACAATAGCTGTTTCTCTGGTTTTGTCTTTTTCTGTCTCAACGCGGCGTGTCCTGTGTGACTCACTACAGCTAAAGATTCAACTTTCACTAACAGCTTTTTCAATAGATCAGAGGCTCAGTTTGTGACACAGTTTTGGCTGCGCTTGCACACTCGAGCCCCAAGACAACACTTGGAGTTAGATGAAAACATTGACATTTACATTTACATGCACAAAATATTGCACTATTATTCAGAATTTGATATTGGTCATGTAAACAGCATTTTCCTATTGATGCTTTGAATTAAAACTAAAATGTCGATATTATTCAGGTTTTAGATTTGGACATGTATTCAGCGTATTCAGTATATGCATCTCAGCAGGGTGAAAATGAGGATTTTGTGCATGTAAATGTAATCAGTGACACCACTCATGTCTGCACGGGAAATATGAAGCTACAACCTGCAGCTGGTTAGCTTAGCTTAGCTCAGGAAACAGTCCGGCAAATAACCCCCCAAAACCTACTGTTGTAGGTAATGAATAGGGCCATGTATTGGCAAGAATCTGGTGATACAATATCACAACACGGGGTAATGATTCAATATAATGCGATATATTGCAATACTATAAGCAAGGCAATATACTGCATTTTGGGCTTTTTTAATCTAATTTTAGGGAAACTGTCATAATTTAAAGCTACACCACCATATGCATAAAGATAAAAAAAAAAAAGTTAAATATGTGAAATGGCTGCCATGGGGACTAACATCATTACATAATGCAATTGGACTCATTAGATCCACAAGAGCCTCAGCTTTAGAGTGATTTATTATTATACATTATACAAATCCAAGAATGTTTACTGACCCCAGTATGCAGAAATATTCAAACACACCATTTCAGATTTGCAATGCATGCAAAAATACAAGTTTTTTGCCCCAAACTCCATGTGATTATCATAAAGTGGGCATGTGTGTAAAGGGGAGACTTGTGGGTACCCAGAGAACCCATTTACATTCACAGATCTTGAGGTCAGAGGTCAATGGACCCCTTTGAAAATGCCAAGTATGACATGGTTGGTACTGATGGATTCATTAGGTTTTCTAGTTTCATATGATTTCAGTACCTGGCTTTAAAACCGAGTTCTTGACAACCTCTAGCAGCCGGGTCACCCGGCGGGCCATCAGATTTTTAAGAGGTTTCGATACGTTTTGAAGAATCAACACAGTATCACAAAATATAATATCATGATTCTCCAGCTGTATATTACTATATTGTCTTACACTTGGGTCTCCATTCACTGTGCTAAGCTAAGCTAACTGCTGTAGCTGCGGTAGCATCGTATTTACCGTACAAATATGAAAGCGGCATCAGTGTTTCCATTGAACTGTCGCCAAAGAAAGAAATTCTCCTATTTCCCAAATTGTCAAACAATTCCTTTAACTAACATTTCCAAGTGCGGCACAAAAAAACCCAGAATTTATCTCAACAGCAGCTGCACACAGAGGCTCCACTGTGATCCAGTGGATGGAACAAAATGCCACAGGTGACTATTCAGTTAGTAAAGACTATATAGGAGCTTTATTTTCTAGTGTGTTCGCCTCCCCCATCAGTCCTGAGCCCGCAGACAGGATAAAAGGCTGCACAGACTTTGTGTTCTACAGTTAAACAATCACACAAAAGACAACGTTCAATCGACTTCAGCCAGCTCTCTTGTGCACATTGTGTACAGACACAAACACAGAAAGAAATAGTGTACAGCGTGTAACCACTTAACAGGCTCAGACTGACAAACAGCTGGTAATGGCAGTTAATCAAGAACCTTTTCTTTCTCTGGCGGTTGACAGACCACACGGTTTGACTTCTAATAACACAGACGCACATTATCCAGGCGCACACACACACACACACACACACACGCACACACCAGCGTGCACACGCTCCCCACACACGGCCCGCTCGGCACAGCGCCAGGCCTTATGTGTAACTGGCATGACTGGTTATCTCCATGGCAACGGGAATGTTGGCCCTGGCAAGTGCCAAGAGAGCAGCTGGTAGGTAGTGGCAGATTAGTCTCCAAACAGATTTACAGCCAGTCAAGTACTGCATGCCCTTTGAACAGAGGAAGAAATTATAAAGAAGCCATTAGAGTGAGAGAAAACAAAGAAGGGGATTGTAGTACTACCGAGCGAGTCCGCTGACGGAGAGGAGGAGAAACCTTTTCCTAGTCGATCTGCCAGCTCGCTGGAGGTGTTCAGTTGAAGCGAGGAGCTTGTGGCTCGAAAGTGAGCGATCAAAGAGGAGCTCCGGCTTTCTGAGAAAATAATATGAGGCAGTTTGCTCCGTCTCCAGCTGTGATTCAGTACTGTGAGGTCCAATGTAGAGAGGGACTGAATTTCAATTGATTACGTGAAGTTATCACTCAGTTAGCTTATCCGCTAAGTGGTGATATCAAAGAAACAGAAAAGGAGAAGAGACAGTCCTTTTCTAGTCAATGCAGCAGGATGGTCAGAGTGACGGCCATTTTTATGTGTATTGTTGCCACTGCACCCATTGCAGCTTTTAAGTTATTATTAGGGCTAGAATACACTGTATATATATTATGTAAATACAGATGCATGTAAACCAAAACGTCCCAGCCGAATGTGTCCCTGCAGGTCCAGAGAGGTCAAATCAGTCAGTGAGGCAGAGGCAAGAGAGGCGGAGACTCAAACAGCAGCGCCATCGCTGCAGCTTCAGTCCAGATCCTGGACACAACGGTAGATATCAGCTGTAAACTCTGAACACTTGGAGTTTCATCCCAGGTCCTTTGTCAGCACCTTCTTGTCTCTGATGGCATCCTAACAGGCCGTCTGATTCTTGTTGGCGTGGTCAGGGAGACCCATGTGACGCAGCACCATGACAGCACTGAGCAGCAAGGCTGTGGTTGCTGAGTCCTTTTTACCAAATACCTCAATACTGGTACTGCAACAATATTGTGGGGATTGCCATTTTCAAAATAATAAAATCTGTACACTGAGATTTTTGATAATCATCAGTAATGTGGATATAATCAAGTAGGTAAATGCAAATAAAACAGCTACAACAATCACTTTACTGATACAGCCTTTAAAACCAGGAAAAGACAACACTTATATTACACATTTTACGATATCCAAAATCTAAGACAATATCTAGTCTCATATCACAATATCGCTGTAATAGTATTAAAATACAAATATCCAGTCCTAGTTAAACATTCATGTAACGTCTGTATAAACTAACCTGTGGCAAGTTGTCTCACTCATGACATGAAACAGCGTTAGCGTCTAGTCTGTGTGCATGCAGTCCTACCATGAATTGGCCTTAACAGACGTCGATTCGACTCTGTGACTACCTCTGCTGCAGTTTTAGCGGCAGAGCGACCATGTGTAACATCATACAGACCTCAGAGATGTCACCAAAACAACTAACAAAACTCTCCATTTACTTTTGACCTACTCAAATGACCATGACACACAATTCAATGTCCCCTCTACTCCTATTGTATTTGTATGGGTGGTATATCAGGATAAACCACCCTGCAGTCAGAATCTGGATTTCAACAAAGTCTGAGTCAATAAATACAAAGAGTTTTATTCAAAAACTAATATATTTTTGGTGTACTTTGTACTGAAAACATCTTTAGATGGGGGCGGCAGTAGCTCAGTCTGTAGGGAGTTGGCTTGGGAACCGGAGGGTCACTGGTTCAAGTCCCGACATGGACCAAGAACTGAGTGTGAACTGGTAGCTGGAGAGGTGCCAGTTTACCTCTTGGGCACTGCCGAGGTGCCCCTGAGCAAGGCACCAAACCCCCAACTGCTCGGGGCGCTTGTCAGGAGCAGCCCCCTCACTCTGACATCTCTCCATTGTTGCATGTTTGTGCATGTGTGTGTTTCGGGTCTGCATGTACTGTGTATAAGTTAACAACAGAGTGTAAATTGAATTTCCCCTCGTGGGACTAATAAAGGACTATCTTCTTCTTCTTCTTCTTCTTCTTAGATGAAGTCCATTTAATATGACTGAAAGCTGCTGAACAGCTTCATGAATGACCTTGACTTAAGTACAGTTTCCAAGGTCAAGTGTGACCTTTGAAGCTTTTGAGCCAAAGTGGACGAGATGCCCTCAGAGAAATGTGGACACCTTCAATTCTACAACAACGTCTGCTGATGAAGCTCATGTAATGTGAGTGAAAGCACCAGAGCAGCTGCTAGATTGACATTGTGGTGAGGGTGTTTTCTCAATTACAAACTGTGGGAACTGATTTGTTTACATTCAGTCTCTCTTATTGGTGGCTGCTGTCCATCATTTACAGGATTGATCAGTATTCCCCATTCATAACTTCAGTCACAAATATGTAAATTAACACTGGCGGTGACAGACTGAGTGCTCCTCCGAGGAGGTGAGTCTGATTGGAAGTGATGATTAAGAATATTTATTGACGCTTTTTTGAGAGGTGCTATGTACTAAGATTTATTCTAAATGGAGTTACGATGACTGCAGAGGACTACAGAGAATCACTGCTGCCATATTTCAGCTGTATCTGCCTTCCCCTGTTGTCACTGAATGACGCGAGTCTGGTTTGAAACACATTTCACTGATGTTTCTTGTCAGTCTAGACTGGATGCACTTAAATCATAGTTTGGGTGTCGACTTTTATCATTTGATCACATCAGCATGCATCACATATCAGCTTTAGGTTCATAAAAATCTTTTTTTTTTTGTCCAGTAATGTGAAGAGATGGAGACTAAAAGTGGAGAAATGGAATAAAAAGTCATATAGTGAGCATTTTCAGATCAAATGTGGACAGATAGTATGTTGATGCCATTTCAAATTTAAATCAGAGCTGAAAAAAATCACATTAAAATGACAAGTTTAGCTTCATGCTTTAAACTGAAATCAACTTTTCGTGATCATTGGAGTCAATGCAACACAGCTGCGGTCTACATCCACAATTTCTACTTAGAAATGTGAAACCTGCATCTTGTTTGTTGTTTGTTGTGTTCATTAATACATAATTCAAAATGCAAGCCGGTGCAGCATGTAATAATGTTACAACGAGCTGCGCACGCCCTCCTAGTTTAATATACTTTTGCATGTGCAATTGTTTTTATGACTTTTCAGAAAACGCCAAAACACATTTCTCATTCTGGCGTCAGGTGATTTAAATTCAGAGCGAGTCTGTTTCAGAAGAGTCGGTGTCCATTAAAGTGTTTTATGTCTGCTGCTGTCACGATTCACTGACTTTTATTGCAGCATCACAAAAAAGTAAAGAATATGAGAAACAGAGATATCATTTTGAGTATTGCTGCTTTGTGTGCTAATGAAACCCTCACAGGTGCTGATGGGAAGGACAGCGGCAGATGTTTTAGGTTTCTGACACCAATGGAAGATGCAACTAACGCCAGCTTAAAATGTTTACTGTCACCAGGCAGAGAAGAAACACAGCAGTCATGCAAATTACTCTGATTTTACCCCAGCCTTCGAACATTTATGTTATGAATTAGCATTGAGAACTGGTCGTATGATACATGTCACACCCTACAATAAAAGCTTTGCGCTGCAGAGCGATCCACTCGCAGTCAGCGGAGGGACTGATGATTACAGTGATTCAGTCTGACTCGCTGCCGTATTCCCAATCCAGCCTGACTCAGGAATATCTGTCCTCACTAACAAGCCTCCCCTTTCTGCACAGCTCATCATGTTAACACTTAGCTGCACGCTCCAGCAGCTCTAAACAGATAAAAGGGAGCATAACCAACAATGAAGGTGGTGATTAGAACATAGCGTAGGTCCGTGTTTAGCAGCCAGAGCTGGTTTTTTTAATGCTTGTGAGTGTCAGTGGGTGTTCGGCTGGCAAGAGGTCAGAAACACCCTGCTGCAGGCTACACACTTCACATTACAAACTTCCAAAATGATTTTAACATCACCTCCATTATCTTGATGTCGACATGACATCACCGGTGAGCTTGTGTCAGCTTATCAAACGTAATCACCATTATGCTGAGAAGCTACAAGCAACCGAGAAGAAAATAGATAGGAGCAAGACGGATTCAAGCCCCCCGATGAACAATTAGGAACAAGTCCAGGCATGTCGGGCGAGTGCCCCGCTGCCATCCCACCAGTGGGTGAGCATGAAGTGCAGCATGAATCCACAGACTGTTGGGAGTTTGCAGTGTTTCTACAAACCAGCAGCTGCGTCGTGCAGCTGTCCAGGGATGCAGCTTGTGAAAGATCGAACAGAACTGGTCAAAACAGCACACCACGAAATCAGAACAGGTGACAAAAAAATGACTACCATTAAGAGGCTTGCTGTCATTCAAGACTCCAGTAAATGGGAGCATACTGTGTTTCCAAATAGCAGTTTCTTAGTAAGCACATTAATTAATTGGTTAACTGCGCGCAGGACCAGGCACTCAAGGGCTCAGGGAGCCCTGGGGCTGTAGCCTGGGTTTAAAATCACTTTTAACATGTCCTATTGGAAAGACAAATCAAATGACCTCAAACACGAATTAAACAACAGCAAAAAGATTTGAAATGACAACAAAGGCACATGAAACAACCACAAACAGTCCAAAACAACCACAAAAAGACATAAAATACGACCACAAACAGAAACAAAACAACTGGATAGAGACGCAAAACAACCACAAAGAGACATAATACAACCACAAAGAGTTGCAAAACATCCACAAAGAGGTAAAACAACCACAAACGTGCATAAAATGACCCCAAAGAGACAAAAAAATGACCACAAAAAGATGCAAAACATCCACAAAGAGACGCAAAACAACCAAAGACACACAAAACAACTACAAAGGGACCCACTAAACAAGCGCAAAGAGAAGCAAAAAGACAAGAAACAACATTTTGTGTGTCTTTCAGTCTCGGGGTCTTGCTCCTAGGAGGGGTGGGGGCCTTTTACATGCCTGTGCTCAGGGGCCCATTGTTTCATAATCAGTCAGTGACAGGATGGACAATGAAACTATGTATTTCAGAAGTCGTGGCCTGAACACCCCTCTGTACAGTACTCATCAAGTATCAATCAGAAATTTAAAATAAAAACTTTCACCGCATGGAAACACAGGAGTCAGTGTCTCTTGAAACCTTCACTTCTGTAGCTTGTAAATTGGCTCCGTGCCTCAAAACCTCATGAAAGAGCTCACAGAGAAGTCCGGTCTTCATATGAAGAAGTGCTAAGTCCACACATTTGGGCTTTTAACTAGTCCCAGATCTCAGAGGAGCGGGGACAGTGGCTTTTGATTTTAAATGCATAGAGAGGATATGAGTCAGAGATAAGTGAGGTGCTTCTGTAGTTTCCATACTGGGCTGCAAATGAGGAGGGCTGGCACTCTGTCAAATATCTGATTAAAAAAGGAAGGAGCATTCATAGCTTGACACTCACGTGGAGCTCACACAGGCAAAAGTAGATGCTGGACAGTCAATGCGAATCTTACAACAACTAACTTTCACAGCACAGAAATGAGAGCGCTTAATGTCCCCATTTCAGTCAGAAAAAAGGCTGAACTATTCCTTTAACAGCTCATAATTTGGCTTTCTAACAAAATGAGTCAGGGCTCGTCTAATGTTGATTTTGCCCTATTTAATCTGACAAGTTGATTTCATAATTTCATGGCACATGTTGAGTTTCATGAAAGAAATGTGTTCGACACTCGGATGACAGAAACAAGGAGGATATTCACTTTTTGAGCAAAACAAAATGGTGGGCGAAAGCAGAGGACAAAGAACCACATTCAGTGTGTAATGTCGTCCATGACATCGAAATACTCCAAGTACTCTACGTAAGTACTACGTATTTGCACACTACAGTCGATAAACTCACTTTAAATGGCCTCTGCTCGGTCACCTTTCCAACAGGACTGTGGTGCAACTGTGTCCCTTTCAGAAGATCCAGCTGGTACAACAGTGTTTGTTTCAAAGAGACTTCTTTTCCTTCTTCCTTCTTCTTCTTCTTCTTCTTTTTCTTCTGAGTTTGAATGGTGGATCACAAACAGCTTGGAGTTGCATATCGCCACCTACTGTCCAGGAGTGTGTAACACCACAACATTTCTTAGTTATTTCCTAGCCAGCAGCCCTGTGTTGTTCAAAATGGACAAAAGTGTACTCCAGGCGACTCAACTTCTTCTGGTCGGCTACCAAGGGTAAGATGTAGCCTATCCCATGATGCATTGTGCTGAGTCGATCCACGAATCACAGGGTTCTGTTGCTGTGAGCATCACAGTGCCGATCTCAGAGGCCATGAGCACGAACAACTGGCTTTCTTGGAAATATACGTTCTTTGTGTATGTGGCCTCTGTGATCAGCACCGCTATGCACACAGCAACACAACCTTAATTCGTCTATTGACTCCAGCCAATGCATCCAGCCAATGCATCATGGGAAAAACCACACTTTGCCCTCGGTAGGCTACCAAAACAACAGTTCCAGGAGGGCTCTTGGATAGCAATACCAGACATCCATCTGTACTGCTGCATGTAGTACACATACAATAAGTACACACTGCATCATTGACCTTTGACCCTCTCACTCATATATTTGCTGAGCAAAGGATTGTGGGTCAGAGGAGCCAGGAAAGCATGCTGGCTATTCTGGTGATCAGATGCAATAAGACGTCTTAGTATTTTTGGCATACTGCATCTGACATATTTGGACATACTCAATCTTTTTATGGCATTCTAAATAGTATGGTAGTACTGGAACACACAGAGAGTGTAGACAATTGGATAATATTGTAAGGCCTGCTCTGAGGGCATACTGGGTAATCCATGGATATATATATAGCTCAGTTTTTACATATTTTATTTTATTTATTTTTTTATTTAGTTTTAAGAATGTACAAACAATCAGTCATACCATTTCAAACGACAATGAAAAAAAAAATAAATAATAACAACAATTCTTCTTCTACTAGTACTAATAAATAAATAAATAAATAAATATTTGGCTTCTTGACAGCGAAATGAGCAGGAAGTGACATCAGAAGAAAAGGAGCCTCATGGCCTTGAATGAATAAAGAGTCTTGTATGGATGCAGGACTTGTGTACACTACAGGCAGATTAAATTTCTGTTATTGCAGAAACGACGTTCAGTGATACCACAACAACCTTTTATTCAAAAAAGAGAGAAGTAATAGGGACTTCACTGAGAGAAATGTAAAAGGATTTGTGTTGGCTGCAATGTTTATTTTTCCCCATGAACACATTTCAAACGTCTGAAGTCTTGCTCATTGTTTTATCATTTGTGATTTATGGTCATTTAACCTTTTTAACCTCATTTATTAGACCAAAAATAGGAAAAAAAATGTCTTGAGAGAGTTTAAACTTTTGCTCTGCAAAGAAGTTGCTGAAATGGGAGAATCTACACAAATCAAAATGGGTCTATAGGTCTTTGTGATATTTTCCAGCCGAGCCCACTCACCTGTATTATAAGAGGCAGAATTTCCACACAGCCTAAATATTCATATGAATCTGTGTGTGTGTGGTTTGTTGTAAAGTGGGGGAAAAGTGAAAAAGTACACCGTGGTTTCTGCTGCAGTGGTTAATGGATAGACAATGGGCTGCATTCTCCTCCTCTCCTTCTTCCTCGTCTTTATATAGATGCCTTTCTTTCTTTTTAATGTCTCCTTGCCTTTCCCTTTGACATGGGTTTAAACCGAGCCATATCATTAGGGAGTCAAGAGCATCTCTGTTGTGCCTGTGAGGTTTCCCCTCTCGGTTATATAATGATCTTCCCGTAGGCCTCTTCTGGTGTTGGCGGCGCTCCCTGCCTGCTAACCCGGCCCAGCTTTGGCCCGGCTCCAGTCCAAACAGAACCCACTTTGTCCTCGACTCTGTTTTTGGCACCAGCTGTTGGTGCACGACTCCAGCAGCTGACTCCTTTGTTTTACTTACAGTCGTCTTTTTCTTCTTACATCACCTTCTTTTCTCTTTTTTCCCCCCTGGTTTGATCTGTTTTTCAGCCCTCTTTTCTCTCTTTCTGTTTCTCTCTTTTTGTCTCATTTCTATTGACATGTTTTCCAGGTCTCGCCTTGAGCCCCTTCCCACCCCACTGTCTGCAGAAGAGGCTGTTAGGGCTGTGATGTATGAGGGCAGCTGACGCCCACCTGCTTCCCAGCAGTCAGTCTGGAGGGTGTTTCTAAGCCCCACCATCGGTTATTGGCTATTCACTGGGCTCTACGGATGAATCAATACCAACTGCCACACCTGTCGCAGCCCCTGGTAAACACCGGCTACGCTCACCGTCGTTAAACCATTAGTAAAAATGACTAATAATGATATAATTATATTTTTCAACCACTTTTCAACCAACAACGTGTCATGATTGGTTATTCTTTTACATCTTCATGATAGCCCGCTAAAGCTGGATTAAGTCATATTTCATAGAGGAAGGACGGCAATGCCATTAGCAATGATTAACAGCCTCAGTAAGTGCTTTACACAGTAAAATTAATAAAGGGAGGAAATTGGCTTAATAACAGAGCCACCGAGAGGCGATTCTCCAATAATCTCTCTCCCCTGCCGTCAGCGCAGTCTTCCTCTTTGCTATCTCAGCTTTGCACAGGTGAAAGGAAAGATGGTGACCTTCTCCTTATTGGGGATAAATGACCTGACGGGCTGACGCGGGGTCCTAATAATGCCCCAGATGAAATGATTTTATTACTCATAATGTTTCTGTCTCAAAATAAAGGGAAGCCTTTAGTCTCTGCTGGTGAAGCAGGAGTCTAATATCTGTAAATCAATTAAAGTGCTAAAGAGCAGAACAATGCAAAATTAGTCAGCTCCTCAGAAGCTGTCCGCACTCATTTCCATTTTATCACAAACAGAAGAAGCAGGACAATATCAACACTGAGGTCAGATGTTGCCCCCCCATCATGACTTTATTATCGCCTCCGAACATGCCTCAGCATCAGTCACTCATGGGGTAATTGAGCTGAAGGATATTGATTTGACGTCCAGGATAATTGTGTGCCGGAGCTGAATGGCTGTGTAACGTGACAGGTTTACGCACCAATGATGTATAAAGTTTGAATTTTATGTAGTGCATCTGTCAGATCAGGGTGGCTGCTTCCTTCTTTCTGCAATGTGTTCAATTGATTTGTGCTGCAGGCGTCTCTCCTCAGCGTGCGGTAAATCTGGATTAACACGTGCTTCATGCTGGTTTTATGCAGACAACACTGCTGTTTACTGTGAGGCAAAATTTACCGACGGCTTTGGTGTAAATATCGCACAACTGAGCGGCTCTTAAATGCAGATAAGCAATAGAAATACCAGTTTCTGATTGGCTCCCAGTCTGACAACACAGCCTGCTAAAATTTTGGACTTTCCCTTTAAAAAAAAATGATTTTGGACATCGACTGCTTCTTTTCAGGTGTCATTGATCCTGTTATTGATTGGCTGAAGGGGTACCTGCATATTTCATGGTAAAGTTTTTCTGTCTGTCCTTAAGCAGATCTATTATGAATGCTTTAGTGGACTTTTTGATACATCAGCTTAGAATTAAACTCTTAGATATGTTTACAGTGGACTAAAGAGCTGGTTGGTTATAGACGGTCTTCTATGTGCAGAATAGTTCTGCTTTAACAGTAATGAAAATAATTAGGACTTTTGCACATTTTGCACCAATCTGTAGTTTTCATCCAAAATTGTTGCACATTTACAAATAAATACGACCTCACGTTGTGTCACTTCGTCCGTCTTTTTTGGAGCAGGTTCCATTTTCTGCATTTTTTCACCTCTGTCAAAAGGCAAAAGAGGTGTTTGACCACTCGGAGCCACCATTCACGCAAACGTCATCATCAAAAAATGCATGATAAACATTCGCTTTGTCTCCCAGGACAAAGTACGTCATCATAAAGAAAAAAAGCATACAGAGATAAAGAATATAAAGATGAACTGTGGCAGGTGATTGCAGAGCAACTTCAGGGCTGGCTTCAGGCATATAGGCCGTATAGGTGGTTGCCTAGGGCTTTCTGTTAACTGATTTCTAAAAAGAAATATATACATACATTTGAATAAAACAAGCATATTTTCCCGTTCCTGTGTTGATAAGAGTATTAAATACTTCCTTAAATCTTACTTTCATGTGATCATCATGATTACATATTTTAATTGATTAACAGCCCTAATACATACAAAATGTTTATATTTATTAATATTATATTCCATTTCTGTCAATGGACCCCCTACATGTTACACACTGTTCCACTCTCTGTCTCTGCCACCGGTCTAACTGCATCCACACTTCTTACTGACAACTGTGCGATGACAGGTTTCCATCACTCTGCTGCTGCTGCCACATTATGCAACGCCTTTTGTTTCAGAGTCTGTTTAGCAGTTGCTCTGTTTGTGCAGGGTACACTGTGAAATGACCAAACACAAAAACAACAGGCCTCGAAACATTTCGTCTGCGCGGGAGGGATGGATGCCACTTATCAGTCGCGGAGATCAGAGAGAAAAGGAAACTCAAACACCGGCACCCTCTGCTTTGTGGAGACGCATTTATTACCAAGATGTTCCACTAATGGCTGCCTCTGCCCCTTTCTGTCTGTTTGAACGAGACGCCTCCGCCTCCCCTCGCCTCACTCAGCAGCTCTACTTAGAGAGTGATGAGGAAACGGCCTCTTCCTGATGTACAGTACCCTGACAGGATGAGGGAAAGTGTACAAACGTGTGGTTAGTGTGTGTGTGAGAGTGTATTTTAGACAAGTCCACGCTCAGCTGCCTGTGGGGAGAATTTGCTGTGTAATTACAGAGAGTGAGAGATAGGGACAAAGTAGAAAGTGTGTGTGAAGCTGAGAGGAATGTGCTGATTAATGGGCGATCGAAGGCAGCGTCCCTAAGCAGCCCGCCTCATTACTGTTCAGTCTGACCCAACGCCGCCTTCATTAGGCCTTAAAACAGCCTGTTAAAATACTGCTCGTGTGTGGTATCCTCATTAAAGCTACAGATGATAACCAAACAAAGGCCAGATTCCCTTTTGTCAGTTCAGACCGCTGTGCTTCAGCCAAAAAAAAAAAAAAAAAAAAAAGGAGACTGCTTTCCGTTGGCGCTGTGTAAATGGGGTTCACCACTCTTATTTTTTAATTTCACAACCATAGAGAAGACCAGTTTGGTTTGGGGGAATTAATCAGACAGATCACCAAACAAAAAAAAAAAAAAAAACTTCTCAGTTGCTTCCAACTTTTTGTGGGGATTTTTACACCTTAAAGGAGAACTAGTCAGTATTTTTATATTAACAAAGAATAACTAAATGTGAAAGGGGTCGTCAACTGTTTTCAGCCAAAATGCTAAAAAACACTGTAAACTACCTGCTCAGCACCAAAGAGCTGACAGACACAGTTAGCTTGTGAACACAGTGGAGCATTTAGCAGCTAAAGAGAAAGATGTTTCCCTCAGTAATTGATAGACGCCAAAACGTAGACTCAAAATGAACGCTAATGTTGCTCTGTGTCTGCTGGACAAATTAACTGAATAATTATCAGAGTAAGAATGAAAACTGTCCAATATATCAAAAGAAAACAGTTATGTTACACACAACAGTTTATCTACATAGAGAGCAGGTCCTCTTCATGGAGTCCACCATGTTGCACTGCCATGTTTCTACAGTAGCCCAGAGTGCACCAACCAAACTTTTCCTGCTTGGAACCGATGCCGCCGCTCTCTCATCTCTGGCTTCACCACTCACTTCCCACTCTCAGCATTCAATTCTTGCAACAACTGGCTCTCGCATTCGCGTTTTTACGTCGTTCACCGTAGCAATCCTACACACCCGTCACACGGGAGAAACTGATCTGCAACCTCACCGCTGGATACCACCAGATTCACACTGCACTTTTAACCTGTGTTTGAAAACCACTCCTCTACTGGTCTGCAGCCATCTAGATAGTTTTGGTTTTATTTATCCAAGTTTTCGGTTGATGGGCGTCATGCAGCAGTGTGAGGGAGCTGCAAACCATCCCCATCACTAGGATGAAAAACAACACACACACATACACACATGAATTGACTGTGTTAAGTTAAGAAAAAAAGGACTAATACAGAAACACCAGGTTTATTTGCTGTGCTTTTATTTTGGGGAACTCCTCTAAGGACTCTCGCCTGATGCCATGAAAGAGAGAGGGGAGTAGGGTAGAGCTGTTTGTTTGTTAAGTTGGCTTTCATTTGGTATTTCTTCCATTTGTCATGCATGTTATTTAATTTGTATTATTTAATATCCATTTGTATGCTGGATATCTAAGTATTAAGGTTACGTTGTACTCTAATTTAAGTTGATTGTGGGAGTGGATATGTGCCTTTCGATTGTTGGTATGGACCACAGGTATATATACCAGGTGGGAAAAGCAGTGTGTATATGATAGAGGTTGAGTACCATGTCAGTCCTGGAATCTGCACTAGTGAGAGTTGTGTGATTTTTGTAACTTGTCTATGGTTACAAGTAAAAATCTGAGCTCTGGAAAAATCCTGGCTGGTCTGTTGCGGCTCACTTTTCCACCATGCTCGCTGTACACCTCAATCCGCCTGGTTTTGAGTCCTGGTTGTAAGGGTCCACCGCCTCAAAACCTTACGAGCATCCCTCTCTTAAATTTCTCTTGATTTTCTGTGAAGACACAAAAAATAAGGAAAGTCAACTCCAGATGCATCAAATACTCTTAAACCATCCAAATCTGCTCTTACCCAGGTGTGAATCTGAGGTTTGAATGATGAATCCTTCTTGATCACAAAGTGTGAGGCCAAATGTTTGTTATTAGCAGTATCACCTAAGAGAAGAGCAAAAATAGGAAAACACTGATGAATCCCAGAAATCAGTGGGTACTAACAAACTAAGAACATGTCATGGATATGAAAAAATAGAGGAAATTTGCCACATATCACTGCCTGCATCAGGCCCAGAAATTTAAATTTTCATGCTAATAAACTGGAGGTGAATGGGAATTAATTTGTGGCCCTCACAGTGTTGAAAGATGAGATTGAAACAATAATTTGGGTGAACCAACCCTTTAAAAGTAGATCTACAGCAACTTCAATACTTCATTTTCACCTGTAAATCAAACTCAGTAGATTTCAAGGAGTACAGAGTGATAACACTTTTTTTTTCTTAAGAGTTCAATGAGTTTATAAAAGAGCAGAGATCAAAATGACTTGATTATTGGCATCTCAGCATTGTCAGCGATGATTTAACACCACGCAGCATCACAGCACCTACGTGCTCCGCTTAGTCATGACTTCAAGCCATCACAGACACTTACTGGATCTCTGAATTCAATGAAAGTGAAGATGATTGTTATTAATCTGTGGGAAATTCCTGCTGGGGTCCATCTGTAGCTACATCACAACAGAACGTACTTGTAATGGTTGAGAGAATGACAATAAAATTGGGAAGATTTCAGTCAATTTGGTGAACAAAGGGCAGAACTAAATATCACTCTAAAAAAATGTGTTTTTGCTTGTAATCAGTAAAAAAACTGCTATTGGAAAAAGAGAAAGCTCTCTTGGTAAGTTTTCTTGATTTACACCTTTCAAGATAAAGCAAAAGATCTTGAAATTAGCTGGGAAACTCATCTTGAGGTATATTTCACTAGTATCAGGAAGAGCTGTGTCATAATAAGCCTGTAATGCTCAAAAGTAGTATTTTGTCATTTAAAAAGATATTCAAGAGGCCTTATCTAAAAGCCACTGAAATGTTACTTGTTAGGTGACTGTGTGTTAATATTAACCATGATGAGATATTTTGAGTAATATACTTGATAAGATTTTGTATTTTTGCAGTAGGGGCTGTTTCAATCAAAACAGGAATGTTTCTGCTGCAATTTTGAATAAAAGAGGTCAGTTCAAGAGGCATTCATTTAGCTTGTTGTATTTGCTTTAATGTAAAACTAAGAAAAGGTCACACCTTCTTGAGTTTGACACTATTCGGATCTTTGAAAAGATGCTTTTTTGGATGATAAATAAGCTAAATCGTACAGACTATCACATTCTGAAGTGATGAAACAGCCACTGTGTGTCCAAAGCTTCATCACTGAGTTTCTACCTGCTCATTCATCGTGATTTACTCTGTCTGAGATCATTGTGTCCCCAAAGTGAAGCGTTTGAAAATCTGACTGTGCCGCCGTCAGGTCACATCGACTGCTTGATCAATTGTGTTGTCTGGAGGATATATATCGCCGTGGAAACTGAGTCGGCTATGCTGGACAGTAGAAGGGAAAGACTGACTCATCACGCTCAATAAAACAAAGAGCAAACAACAAGTGCGTCAGGGACGGATGTGCTGCAGCTATAAATGTCAAAAGCATCATTTCCCAGGGAGCGAGGCGGTCGGATCATAACAGAGCTCTCCAGGCGGGATGTTATGACAGAGAAGACGTTACAGGCGGCTCACCTCACGATCATTTTCCATACCTGAAAAAAAAAAGTTTTATATTGACGTGATAAAAGGCAGATGAAGATACAATTTTAGTACCCACAACCTTGTTTTAAATTATGATAATAAATATTACAATACACATTACAAGGCTGAGCGGCAGCACCATATCCAGATCTTGCAATTCATCTATGACGCAAACATTTATAGCGTATCGGTGTCTCGTCTGTGGCCACACAATTCGTTACTACACAATTGTCACTTCTGGTTGCAAAAACCAAGATGGCAACAGACAAAATACCAGATTTGAGGCTTCAGAATCTGTCCATAAACCAACATAATGGGTTGGGCTTCGTATCCATCAACATATTCTAAGAGAATAGTCTTCCTCCTAAGTCTGTAGACATTGTTATATGTAGTTTTAGATCTTACTTATTTTTACCCCATTTTATTTTATTTTGTCTTTTATTGTGAAGCACAGTCTGATCTAGAAAGGTCCTATGTAACTAAACCGTCTTAATATTGTTGTTTCATTGCTCAGTTGCTCAACTTTTATGCATCTGAAAAAAAGATTTTAATCTCAAACAACGATTTGGAGCTGCAGCAAAAAAAAAAAATGAAATGTTGACACACTTACATAGATTTTTCAACTACTCAGTCACGTCACAGTTGTGTGATTTCCCCGCAGCGGCCCACGATCAACCTCAACCATAATTTTCTTTATCAGAGAAACTCCACTTTTAAGGTCAAGGTGCATTCAAATTCTTGAAAGCAGTGAAAGTATCTGTGGGAGGTTTCTAGCAGTGGGAGTTAAAAAAATCCCTTGTTTGTTTTGAAACAGGCTGTTTTATGAATCAAATGCAATTACAGGAAGGAAAAACACAAACTGTTGCACATTTTTAGACATACTGTATATTTGATTGTCAAACTGTCACAAGTGCTTCAAACAGGCTGCAGTGTATGTGGAGAAAGTGAAAGTACGTCACTGCAGCGGCTTTTTAAAACGCCACTTGACTTTAAGACTGTAACTCAGGGATTTTCATTACTTTTAGGGTTATTGTTGGTTGGTATTTATTGCATTGGAGGGGCCCTTTTCCTTTCTTTTTGACACTCTGCCACATAAAAAATAGGGCTCTCTTATTTTATGTGAATTCCTTACCTTCATTTGATACCCAGGATGGTGATAAGATCAGTAAAATACACCTTTTTCTTTCTTTTTTAGAGTGATTTGTATGCAGCAACTCTCCACCCAGATCAACAGATACACACTCGGTAGATAGGAAAAGAAAGCGAAACACAAAACGGAAAAACAAAGTGTATAAGCTTGAAAAACAGATGAGATACAGAACAATGTTAACTGCTGCTATGTAGGTAGTAGAAGTGTGAGTACATCACCAGGCTATCTGTTTATTTTGAGGTGATGGTGGGAGGAGGGAGCTGCCGTCAGGTCTCCCATCTTATTGCTCATTATAGGAAGTCCACAGTGAGATCACTCCTCTAACTACCTGTTGTTGATGTTGATAACATTGTGCTCCAGATAACAACGTATTTAAAACACAAGCATCAGTTAGAGACTTGGTGTTTCTCTTTTGGTTTTGGTAGATAGAGGGAGCTCCTCTCCTGTAGTTACTGACTCTGAGTGTGACAGTTGGCTGACATTTCCTTAAACTGCCTCTTCTTGTTGGGGCTCAGTGTGTCCCAGTCACACAGTTTCACAGCATTATGTAGCCCTATCAGTGGAAGTTTAAAGGGCGGATCCGTTATTATTGTTTATTTTGTTTTTATGTCACTCTGTAGCCTCCCAGTGTTTTTTTTACAAACAAACTAACCTATTATAAACTAATTAATTGATGCAGCGATAGACCAGCAACTCCCATGTTCTGGAAGTTAAAATTACTGTTTTTGTGAATGGAGTCTGGTGGCTTTGAAGACAGCGATACAACAGCTTCAATTCCCCGTCAGAAAGGGCTGTCTGAGGTAAAGCAGTGAAAATATTGTAAATATAGCGTGCACTTAAAGTGATAATGATAATGACGTGATAAAGGTTTTTCGGCTGCTCCCGTCCATAGCCTCTTTAACTCACCGTCACACAGCCCTTTCAGACGGGGAGCTGAAGTTGTTACATCACTCTTCAAAGCCACCAGACTACATTCACAAAAACAGTCATTTTACTTTGTGGAAAGCTGGAGTAAACATACACCACTTCAAAAAGTTATGTCCAAACTGAGCAAAGCTAACTTTGACTCAGCTAGTGATAATGTTCACATCACTCATAACCTCTTTTAAATAGCTTTGATTAGCATACTTTGGTAACTCTGTCACTGCTTTTTGCCGACGTCTGAGTGGGCGTTCCCATTTGAAAAAAAAAAAACGGAAACCCACCCTTTAAACATCATTAATTTCACACTGTATTGGTTTTAAGATGAATCATTTTCATCCCGGCTCTCACGCCGACCTTCCTCCTGTTCAATTTTTAATGAGAGGAGATTGGACGGTCAGCCCCGGCTCTTCTACGTCCTTTCCTGTTTCTACAAGTATCGGCTTTATTTGATTTGAAGACAGTTCAAATGAATGCTCTGTACTCCAAACGGCCATCTGCTCTAACCTTGTTTCATCGACCATAAACAGGCCGGCTCCATCAGTGAAAGAAAGGTCTTGGCCAAATATTTGCTGCTCTTCGACCCCATTTGGTTTAGTGTGTTCTCTGTTTGCATTTCAATGACCCACGGTCAGTGTCAGAACGATGGCACGTGTGTCCCTGACGAGCTGTCCCCTGATAAGACGCCAGCACAAGAGAAAGGGACTGAGGCCTTGTGGGATAAGAGCAGGGTGAAGGATGGAGCAAATGCAGACCGGCTGCTGGTTCACACACATATACACACTATCCACTCCAGCTCTGGTATCAGTCTCCTCACACACATCACACACCCTGCTGCACCGCCAACCAGCTCTCTGATAGCTGCTTCTTGTCTTGTGTCTCTCACCTTTAAACAGCACATATAATATCCTCACTGAAGTGTCAAGAAAACGCGTCGGGGAGCAATTGCTATTCATTGCTTTATTATCTGAACGGCACTTGTCGATTAAGTAACACCTCCCACCGCGCGCCTACTCTGTCAAAGCATGCCTTTAATCCCCAATCCTCCTAATTACTGCTCATGCAAATCACAGATCAGGGCTCTCCAAATATTGTTGTGAAAAAGCGAGAAAGAAAGAGAGGGTGTGAGAGGATACGAGAATGCACGGGTGTGTCAGTGTGTTGCACATTTTCATCTTTTTTTTTTTTGAATTGCAGCAGATTTTGGAATTAGCTGAGGAGGACGGGATTGTGCGGATTAGGCGGAGAGATTTTACCAAATGCAGGCTCCCTATGTGTAATTCATTTTGGCGTCCTTGAAATTGCTACTGTGAGAAATTCAGCAGCTGCAACAGCAGCAGCAGCACTGAGAGTCCTCAAACAGGCAGAATCCAGCCCCCCTACAATCACCCACCCACACCACCACCACCACCACCACCACTCCCACGTTTCTCTGAAAGCCGTTGGGGGTGTGAATGCAGTGGTTTGGGTTTTTTTGTGATTTTTGCAGCTCCTAAAAATATTTGAGCCTTTGTGGCGAAGGGATGACATCTCGCACAGTTTGATGCCTCTCAATGTGCGCCCCTAATCCTGTGAGAGTGTGTTAAAGGGCTGGTCCTCCCGAAAACATACAGTCCCACTTAGTTGTAGCCACACAGATAGTTGTGGTTTCAGATATTTGCTACTGAGATTTCTGCTGCCGCTCCATTTTGATGAAAGTGAACAGAATATCTCACAATGTTAAACAATGACAACTGAGGAGCAGCCAGGTGGACAACCATGAACCCTGAATCTCTGTGGTTTGTGTCCATATCTTGTTGCACCTCTCTCCTCTCATTTCCTGTTATCTCTCCACTGTCGCTCACCAATAAAGGAAGGTTTTTTTTTCTCCAGAAACAATATCTTGGTAACCCTCGATAATCCACAGATATCACAGTTTCCATCTGGAACTATTTTCAACCAAAGGGTCTGTAGATTATCTCAAGTAACCAGGACACACGTTTGTTGTCATTATCCAGGGCGGGGGGCACCACAAACAAAATTAAATCACTTTCATTGCATTTGAGTTGGGCTGCACAGTGGTTAGCACTGTCTCCTCACAGAAACAGGTTTGAATTCGGCTTGGGGCTCTTTTGTGTGGAGTTTGCATGTTCTCCCCATGTTAGCGTGGGTTTTCTGCGGGTTCTCCAGCTTCCTCCCACAGTCCAAAGACATGCAGGTTAGGATAAGTGATGACTCTAATTTGCCTGTAGGTGTAAACGTGAGAGGGAATGATAGTCTGTCTCTATGTGCCCTGTGAGGGACTTGTGTTACCTTCTAGACAAGACCTTATAAAAAGCCCCCAACATGTTCTTATCCAGACTCGTCACATACTGCTGCTTTGTCACACCCCTTGGCTTCACTTTAGGTTTAGACAACAAAACTGCTATAGTTAGGATTAGGAAAGAACTACTCGATTGGGTTTAAAACTATTATATTTGTACTGTGAAAGTGACACTGATCCTTGTGAACATGGGTTGCAAACGAACAGCTGATTGTAACGTGACACACGGGACACGAACAGTGATGTACTGGATGAAAGCCTTGTGTTGTTGGACCCATCTGCCTAACCCTCCCGCCCATCCGGTGTGAGTCTTTTCGCTCTTTAAACTGTCACAACACCCCCTGCACACTTTCCCTGAGCATTTCGGCATGGATGGGTTTACATTACAGTTAATGGAACGTAACATCGCTACAGGGTGCCTTGTGAGGCAGTATTGAACGCTGATGGCCGTGACGAAGCCTCGGTATTTGGGACCCTGGGAATGAGAACGGGCTGAGGAAGAGCAGCTTTGCAGCAAATTCAGTTACAACTTCCGTGTCTGTCACGTGATGCCATTGAGCCCAAAAGACTTTTCTCCGTAGACTTACATTGGGAAAGAGACGTTTCTAAATCAGCAGACTTTTTTGAAAAATGCGGATAGATAAGGAAGATCTGAGCAATTTTACTCCCAGGAAGTCAAAGTTTTTTAGCTTAATGTGCTACTGAAAAAGTTTAATTGGAATAAACGGGGCCCCACCTCCAACGCTGTGTCTAGTTTTCTGTATACATTCATGGTTTACACTTGGTGCAAGGGGCCAATAGCCTGCACCAGAGATACCCACAGCATCCAATTTCACCTGGTAATAGCAGCATCACGACTCTGAACTGATCAGACTGTATCGTGCTTTTTATATATTGCCCATAAAAACTGTTTATTTCATTTACGTTGGCTGTATAGCCTCTCATCTAACTCTTGGCAAGAAGGCAAATAGGGCGTATCTCTCAAAATGTCAAAGAGCACCTGAATTATAGCAGAAATTGTTGAACATAAAGGTTAGTAGGCAGCACTGATGTAAAGCGCAGGTGTCAGGTGTTCATAAAACTGTAACATGCACTCATAAAACATCATTGCGCTGCAGTTGTAAGATAAATACTGTTATACTCCCCGCCAAGGCCACTTAGTGATTTCATCAGAGCATCAGAGAACGATGCTGCCATCTTTAAAAACATAGATGGATGATGAAGTGCAGCATTTCATCAAGCATCGTCAACATGGCCTCCACTGCTGCACCTGTGAAGGGGATCATAAAGTTCCCAGCTGCTACTACCAATTCAATAAAAACAAGGCAGAGAACAAAGTGTCTCCGCCTGCGCGATGTGTAAATCCAGAGCTACCTGTCATGTTCCTGCCTGTGGCTCTGCAGGGCAGTCAAGCCCACAGAGGTCTACTCCAAGTTTACCCAACCCATTACAGCATACAGTGTGCAGTAAGAGGATTATATCACCAATCCCCTGATGTCACTGTAAAGCCACAGAGGCCTTAGCTCAGGGTGAACCCCCCCTCCACCCTCCAAACCCTCCAAACCCTCCAACCCCTCCTCACCCTCTCCTGTCAGAACGGTGCCGCCCATCACGATCCGGCAATCAGCTCACAGGTTCAAACCATTGCCCCCTCAGGCAGCCGATGACAGCAGCTTCTGCACACGCTCAGAGGCTCGCTTCGTTCCCTGGCTGTTTGAGGGGCACACGTGAAACAAAGGGCCGTATGTGTTGAGCAAAGGTGTCATAAAAAGCCGTCATGCCATTTGTTCTCTGACACAGAGGTGCTCCTGTTTCGGTTGAGGAGGATTTACCCCAGAAATGGTCATTTTGTCATCTCCACCAACCAGGGGCCAAAGCTGGAGCTGATTCCCAAACCAAAGTTTAGCTGCTCTGATTTGTTTTCGTCACAAAAAACTGGCAAAATCAGCTGTTTTCCAGTCTCTAACGGAAATTTTCCTAACCTGAGAAACAGGATTCACCCAAAGGGTTGCAAGAAAAATATAAGGAGCCATTGGTATTGGATCAACACTGTCGGTCCTAATTCATCAAATACCGACAGACATCGGAGAGTGACACACGTGGTACAACTCTTGCGTTACTTTTGGATGCTTGTTACGTGCATAGAGTCTTTTCAAAATAAATTTCTGTTTTACAGGAAGTTAGGTTTAGGCAACAGGAAATGATCGTGGTTGATGTTAGCAACCGACTCACATGCCAACGTTACTTTTAGTTAAACTCAGGACATGAACATCGGTGTCCTGGTTGAAGATCTTGTTTTTTAGGTTATGTTAGAGACGTTTGTGTCATGTTTTCCGTACATATGTTACATTTCCCGTACTTATTTTACTTAAACACATACTCATTTTAAGCCCAACCATGATGTTTTCCCTAAACCTAAATAAGTGGTTTTGTTGCCTAAACATAACTATGGACTTTACCATAGTTTTGTTGCGTGGCTTGACACGCAAAAAGCATATAATGCATCCTCATGACAGATGGAATGTTATGCTATTCATGCGCCTTCCTGTGACAATTTGAACTCGACCGAAGAGAGCACAAAAAAATCACCCACCAGATATACTACGATCAGTGTCACTCTATTACACAGAGAGAGTGATATTGATCAATCAGTTACTGTCAGCATTGATTTTGACCAATGAACAGTAGGTACAGTAACCAGGGCAAGCATTTTTGTTTTTTTGGGGGTTTTTTTTCAAACAAACGGCACGTGGCTCAGCTTGTTTGCTGATGCGTGGAGGTTAGGACGTCTTCATTAGATTATAGCATCCTTAACAAAGAAAGTATTCTCCTCCAAAGAATGACATCAGAGTCCCAAAACAATTAAAAGTCATACTGTCACTATTGTTTGACATGACAATGAAGATGTTGCATACAGCTGTCTGCACACAGTATGTTTTTACATGTATTTTGCACCATTTCTGGATATGGAGAACATTGCTTGTATTTTTTCATTTTTGTGTGTTTTATGCTCAGTTTGCTACATCTATTCATGTTATCATTCATCCGTCAGACTGGTAATGACAAATCCAAGTGCAGCTCTCCGTCGCTTTCAGTGTCAAAGACAACAAGAATCAGCAGAGTCAAACTTGGCTAACCGTGGTCGTGGATCGCCCTGTTCTCAGACCAGCTGTACTCCGTCCAGCTCGCTCCTCTTAAGCACAGATGGCCCTCAAGAATGACGTCTGCCAGGTGACGGAGGTTTGCAATTCAGCGTTCTTGGTTGAGGTTAAGTGAAGGCTGTTCATTGTGCTTTATATGGGCCCCAGCGTCGGACTCTTACCTGGGATTAAGTCCCTCCATTAGTTAATCACCCTCACACTAAACCTCCTAAGTCTGGCACTCGAACAATAGAAAACATCTCACACAATCAATCAGCGTTTCACAATGCTGCTGCTCAGAGACATCACTGCGCTTGTATTATTCATACGGGTGATAAAATTGGTCGTCTCTGCTGTGAGATCTGCTGAGTTTTATCTCTACCATCTTGCATCCACATGGCAGACATTTTAAGCAAATTACTAAACACATTCCCCCCGCTGGCGTGATCACTTTATTGTCATTAAAACGGTTTTGTTGCTGTGATGTCTGATGCTGTAATGCTCGGCAGGCGGTAAATGTCCAAACCTGGAGGGAACACGGTTGTTCTTTCCAGATAACAGTCCTGTATGACTCAACTGACCTATTGTGAAAGTTCAGTTCGAAGCGGTGGGTTACTCTGACCACATCTGGTGGATGAACAAATTAAGTGAAAGGACAATTCTTAAAAAAACACTACAACAGCATGAGCTCATCGTATTTGGCGATCATTAATGGACTTTCCCCGATATCAAGTCACTCTGGACATTGAGATTCACTTGATCCTGTTTTCACTTTTATCACAGAAAGCTCGCACAATTTGATAGGCTTCTCTATCAAAGAGTAAGAAAAACTACATGCCAAGGATATATTTCTGTATTCTATAGGGCTTTTCTGTATACTTGTCATTATGAGCCAAGCATACTTAGATTTATCTGTATAGTTGCCAGTATAAGTCAAATACACTTAGATTTTCTGCATACTTGTCGTTATGAGCCAAGTTTACCTGGACTTTTCTGTATCCTTGTCAGTATATACTAAGTATACTTAGACTTTTCTGTATCCTTGTCAGTATATACCAAGTTTACTTAGACTTTTCTGTATACTTGTCATTATGAGCCAAGTATACTTAGACATATCTGTATACTTGTCAGTATAAGCCAAGTTTATTTAGACTTTTCTGTATACTTGTCAGTATAAGCCAAGTTTACTTAGACTTTTCTGTATACTTGTCAGTATAAGCCAAGTTTACTTAGACTTTTCTGTATACTTGTCAGTATATACTAAGTTTACTTAGACTTTTCTGTATACTTGTCAGTATATACTAAGTTTACTTAGACTTTTCTGTATACTTGTCCGTACACTTATGTATACTTTTGTTAAGTATATCTCTGATAGGTACATAAAAAGTAAACTGAACGGATACTCTTATTTTAAGTTTAAAAGAATAGCATACTCGAATAAACGTCTCTTTGGTAAGGGGTACATTCAGCAAAAAATGTTGTTAATACAACAATTTCTAAAGAGGGAAATTTATATGACAACAATAAAAAAGGACAAAAACTGCCAATTAGCAGCAGCATTTCCCGACGGTAAGCGCCACAGTTTAGTCAACCCCGAGCTCTGCTTTATCCTGCTGTGCTTTTCCAAGGTGAGAGAAAAAACAGGGAAGGCATGGGAGAGTGTTAACTGTCTTCTGTAGAGCCATTCATAGTCTCTCTACCGCTGGAAATGCTGGTGAGGAATTCAGGGAATGCGACTTCTCGGCAGAGATCAAAAGGGGTTGAACATTAACGGCGCTGAACTCTTCAGCCCTCCAGTGCTGCTCCCAGGGACTGCCTCTCAAGTTCAAGGGTCCCGCAGGAGCCCTGTTGAATGCTCAGTGTCAATAACAGGTACGTCACATGGAGCGGTTACACGTGAAGCCGCGGGTCGTCCCCCCTTTTTCTGGCCCTACGCACACACGGCGTACTGGGAAACATACAAATACGCACCTGCTGCTGCCACTATGAGGCAGAGCGATGAACACAAACGCAGAAATAAGTTATTTCCGAGGAAAATGTTTTATTTTTCTCCGAAGCCAAGCAGAGCGCAAAACATGACACGTAATCGTTTGGAATTCCTCGGCAGCAGTTTTCCCCAAACTTTTGCAATAACCGAACGTGTCTTTTGCATGAGCTGCCAGGTCTTAACCTGAGGTGACAACTGCTCTCATGAAGAGCTCTCAACACCACTGGGATAACACCTGCAGTATTTGAGGCCTGCGGGGGTCTGTCTTTGTCGGACACTTTGAATAAACCTGACTGGGTGCCCCCCGTATCTGGGAGCTGTCAGAACAGGCTGCAAATGAGTGAGTCTAAAGATAAATCATCCAGATTAGAGACCATAAATAGGTGATCTTTGTACTGAGATGCCCCCGGTCCTTTCAGTCCACCTGCTGACGAGTGTTAAAAGCCGTCTGATTAGTTAACGAACAAGTCGGAAATTGGATTCACTCTGGTTAAACTCGATTCACTTTCTTTCAGGCCACATAAGGAGAAATAAAAGAAGGGGAGAGTCAGCACCTGTTGATTGATCAGAAAAAAGCTACACACACACATATAATACAGCTGATGAGGGATTAGTGTCAAACGGCACAACTATTGTACATACAGTATCTCTTTACAGAGGCCTTGGCAGCGTTCCCAGGTAGTAAGCAGCCACTACTGAGCAGGGCTTTGGGTGGGTGCCATGTTTTGACAGTGAAGGATGGGGACGTCCATGCAGCAGCTGTGGGTCTCTGTCACAGGGCAGGAACGGGAGGTAAGAGGGTTCACTGGGTGACGCTGCAGTGGAGGCGCCCTCTCTTGTAAGAGGCTCAAAACCGCTTCCTGCTGGGGGCCAGAACAGATTTATGATCCGGCAAATTAAATGTTAAGGCAGGATGTTCTGAGGAGCCGTAAACTTGGGCGTGGACATATCTGCATGTGTCTGCCATGCCATCATAACAGTTTGTGCATATGCAGAAATATAATCCTCACTACACAGATTTAAGGCAGAATGTGTTTTTGCAGTGGTGGCAAGAAGTAACTGCGATAATGTTTGCATTAACCGTGTGTCACCTGTACCTTAAACAACACGCCCCCACCGACAAAGCCCTGCGATGTTTTAACGCAGGACTATTTTCAGTCCAAAACCTTGCTACTACTAAAGCTAATGCTAATGCTAATGGATCCCACCCTACAAGAGTCAATATCCATGGTTGTCTTTTAGCAATTTCCATCTTTCCCCCTTGCTTGTTTCAGACAGTTTTTTTAATGTCATTTTGTCATTTTACAACATTTGATCAGTTTATCTAAATTAGATATTTTCACCAAAAATGTGAAAATATGCTAGCTATCAAAGCATCAATCTCGCAGGAAAGTGTAGAGTATAAATACCTTGACAGTACACTTACACTCCGTGTGTCATGAGTATGCATTTTAGCCTTATTGCTTGAAAACGTCTGCAGCTAGGTTCAGGCAAGAAAAACACTTAGGGTAAGGGAAAACATCATAGTTGGGCTAAAATACTGTAAGTACTTTTTACAAACTAAGCAAAATACATACAGAAACAATGTAACCCAACTATGGAAAACATTTTACTAATGACAGTATAAACATATATAGACAATCATCATGTCACAAATGTCACTAACGTGATTTAGTGCTTAGACAAAGCACCGGTCATCAACAGTCTTGAATGCTCATAAACGGTCTTTGTCGCTTTTTATACATCACAAACTTTTAAAGGAAGCATTTTAAAAGCAGATTTCAGTTCATGTTTTGCCTTTTGGTGGAGGGTCCACTCTTTGTTTGAATTTGTTTTACAGACTGGGCCTTTAAGGATACACAAAATGATTGTGTTTAATATTAGATTAAGGATTCAGACAGGGTTTCATTATATTTAAGGTCACAAGAGACAACAAAATAATTTGTTTTCATAAAATAGGTGCTAATTTAATGTTTTTAAGTGCAGTTTTGGAGGGGAATTGAATTGAACATGACATTGGAAGTTCATTTCCAACATACTGTATTTACACCACTAAGATTTGCATGAATTTTAACATAATATAATACTGGCTAGTTAGATAATCAATCAGTCCTTGCTGCTTCACTCTGCACATTCAGTCGTTTCTGATCAAAAGCTCCTGACAACACCTCCAGTGGCCCATGGGGGACAGCAGTCGCGCTCTCACATGAATATTTGACAACCCATCAAAGACGTGAACGGCAAAATGCAAAAGAGGCTACTCATAATTATCAGGGGCGCTTTTTGCCCCCTCATTTTACAGGCTTTTTATGAACCTTCAAGGGCACTTTTGCCCTGAGCCCTTGTTAATTACTGACCCTGGTTTTTGTGTGTGTGTGTGTGTGTGTGTGTGTGTGTGTGTGTGTGTGTGTGTGTGTGTAAATGTTTTCCTGTCTGATTTCACTTATCATGCAGTCTAGTTATCAGATAACTGTCTAAAAGCCCTGCAATCTCTCTGACAGACGCTGGTCTCAGAGCGATGGGATACATTATGCTGATATGTAGGATTCCTCTCAGCTGTGTACTCTGAACCGTCGCTGTCACTCAGAGAACAGCAGCGAACCTTCTGAATGAGGGCAGATATGGCCATATCATTTGTGGTGCTGAGGTTGTTTTCTGTCTCTGTGGTTGTTTTGTGTGTCTTTGTGCTTGTTTTGCGTCTCATTGTGTTTGTGCTGCATCTCTTTGGAGTTTTTTTTGCATCACTTTGTGGTCATTTTGAATCTTTTTCTGGTCATTTTGTTTCTTTTTGCTGTCGTTTTGTGTTTCTATGTAGTTGTGTGCCATCTCTTTGTGGTTATTTTGAGTCCCTGTAGTCGTTTCATTGACTTTCTAACATGAAATCTTAACAATTACTTCACACAGACTCTCTGGTCAGGAGGCCCTAGACCTGTGCCCACTAGGCCATTTCAGCACTCCATCGATGATGACTAATACACCAGCTACCTACCACCTTCTGACTTGCACTTGTACTCACGGAGGAGGGTAACACGAATGACGTTGGAGGGTCAAGTTTGTGGACAGCGCAGGTCAGGGCTCGGCTGAGGTGGCCTTTAGCCTAAGCTGGAGTTATTTCAGTCCAAAGTTAGTAATGAGATGCATACTTGTGTGCACAGCAGAGACACAGAGGGCCCTTCATGTACACAGCATCCCCGAGTCTCCTCCTCTGTGAGCTAACACAGCCAGCCATTCACTGTCTGTCACACTGCAGCACATGATCCTCACACCCACAGCCGTCCTAATCAGCCCATTTATGAATGTGGTGGCACATAAAAAAAAAGACATTTCGTCTCGTGGCTGTGACTGCGCACAAAGACAATAATTGATTTATTCAGTTTAAATAATATAAGCTTCTTCATGAGGTCAAGGGCGTTATTCCCCCAGAGTCATCACAGTGGACGCAGTCATTTGAATCAGTGTTGAATCATCAGACGTCCCCTCTTACTTGACCTTTTCCTGCTGCATTCAATCATTATAGTAAAAGCATTAATCTGCGACGCCGTGGATTTGCACTCTCTGAACTCTGTCTTTTTTGGGCCTGAGCTGTCATTTGTGGATGCACATGATTCTATGCTGCTTCTCCAGCACTATACTCATCCTGAACAAAAGGCGCTATATTAGATGGGAGATGCCTAAACGCCACTGCACTGAAAATTACAAGCTTTGATCCAATTGTGGTTTGAGAGTTTGAGCTGTTCGCTAGCTCCAACGTCACATGATCTCTACCCATCAGATCACTAACCCTGACTATACTGCTGCTTCTCTGTGTTCTCGTTGTCTCCACCATGTCTGAGAATCCACAAGTCAATTCCTTATTGAATAAAATGGATGGATTAATGTGGCTGGACATACTATTAAATCAGGAAGTCATCTCATGTCATGTTCAGTGGAGAGTATCTTGAAATCTGTGAATCTCTTATCTGTTATCAACATGTCTGCCTGAAGATTACATGCTGTCTGAATCACAGCATCCTACTCAAACAAGAAGCATCAGAGAAATTACCGGAGACGAATCCGTGTATGTCACCTGGAAACCAACCGTGACCTAGAAAACCTTTTTGAGGTTTTCCAGACTTCAGATCATAACATCATGAAATTCTTGTTTGTTTTTGTTGGGGCGGCAGTAGCTCAGTCTGTAGGGAGTTGGCTTGGGAACCGGAGGGTCACCGGTTCAAGTCCCGCCATGGACCAAGAACTGAGTGTGAACTGGTAGCTGGAGAGGTGCCAGTTTACCTCTTGGGCACTGCCGAGGTGCCCCTGAGCAAGGCACCAAACCCCCAACTGCTCGGGGCGCTTGTCAGGAGCAGCCCCCTCACTCTGACATCTTTCCATTGTTGCATGTTTGTGCATGTGTGTGTTCGGGTCTGCATGTACCGTGTATAAGTTGACAACAGAGTGAAAAAATTGAATTTCCCCTCGTGGGACTAATAAAGGACTATCTTCTTCTTCTTCTTTTTAATGCAACAGGTACATCCCATTATTTAGCATTCACAAGCAGGATAAACTTCTTAATACACTGTTAACCACTGCACAACACCAGATAACACAGTGAAAATATTGTAACTACAGCACAGACTTAAACTGATATTGATTTCTTTAGGTGGGCCTTACTTTTAGGTGGCTGAAATACGTTTTGCTGCCGACCCCGTCCACAGCAGTACGTTGCTTTGGTTCTGTCTCTTTCTCCTAACTGCGGACATGCCGACCCTCAACTACTGTAGGTAATACACTCATACAAACCCTGTTCAAAAGACCTGAACTACCCCTTTAAAACAAACTCTTACCAGGTCACAAATATGTTGTCCAACCTGCCCTTACGTGGAAACAAAGTCCACAAAGGTTCCTGCTCTTTTGTGAAGTGAGTCCACCCCAAGGAGTAAACTTCAAAAGGCTCGGTCATTAATAATTCTGATTTAGGAGCGGGGCTGCTTGATATTTGCAAGTCTGATAAGTGATGCTTGAAGTGCAGGAGAGGACAGACGATGGAAAACAGAGGACGGGTTTGGGGGAGGTGGGAGGTGTCTACTACTGCGGCTTTTTCCCAAATTATGCCTCAAAATGCTGACACCCTCTGGGGCACCGCAGCCACATGGGAGGTCATGAAATACCCCAAACAAATTGGTCCGTTTGTTTTGTTGATGCATATTTCATGCACCTTTCTTAATTCATTAAGGTTAATGTATATTAATCCCTGACTCATTATATTAGCCTACGTAAAGTAAATATGCATTTCAAGCAAAGAGGAAACTGCAGTTTTATTTTAGTTCCACGCTACAAAGAACATGCTCTACATTCTGCGAATACATGACAACCGTCGTTCCTAGAAGTGTCAGAGGGGTGAAAAACATGCAAGGACTGCGGCAAAGTCAAAACACACATATGCACATCATGGCCTCCATTCACGATACTATTTTTTAAAGTTGCAGGGTAAAGTGGTTTACCACATTCAATTTAGAATATGCATGCTGACTTCCGTCTGAAACGTTGATGATGCAATTTCCTATACTGTTGTGCAATTCAAATGTTAAAGCATGAGTCTTAGTAGCAATAAAGATAAGTGGCAGTTAGTGTTTGAGCCCTAAAAAGCTGCTTTTTATTATTTTACATGTTCTGCATTTCAAATTTCTTCAGCGGTAAAACCGGTGTCAGAAAGCAGCTCTGAGTGATGTTAGTTTGCTTAACAGCATTCACACACCCGTACCAGCTGACTCATTCCCAGAGAGAGACCCACGAAGCGGGGGAAAAGAGCAGCAGCGACACCCACTAACACAAACCCAGCAGGTAAACAGAGGAGGGAGATGTGCCATCCTCTCACGGGCCGGTATGCTAGCCCTCAACAACACTCTACTATAAACATTCAGGCGAACAAAATGATTCACTGCCTGCAACCTGATCACTCTGTCTTTCCCCTTTCTCATGGCCCTGTCTAAATGTCAGCATCTGTGTAAACGCTAAGGCAATTCACTTGTCGGCTGCCCGCTGTTAGCGTGGAGATAGCAGAGGGTGAGTGAGTCACTCTCAGTACATCCTCTTGAATTGGCTGCTACTGCCTCTGATGTTAATTGTTGTTTAAAGGTGCCATATTTCGCTCATTTTCAGGTTCATGCTTGTATTTCATGTTTCTGCTAGAACATGTTTACATGCTGTAATGTCCAAAAAAGCTATTTTTCTCATACTGTCTGCCTTAATATGCCTATGAAATGCTCCGTTTTAGGGCATTTCAGCGTTGCTAGAAAACAGCTTGGGTCCATGTTTACTTCCTGTCAGCTGATGTCAATGATGAATATGAAATTCCATATCAACTTGATGTTTAGTATGCTAAAATGGTGTACGCGAGAGTACGCAAATTGCATACTATTTCTGGTGAAATATTACAGCATGAAACGCTGGCATAAATATCCCACAATGCACAGCGATAATGACGTTCATAACAGACGTTGATGAACAGCTCTGTAACATTAATAATTCTTCAATTTAATTGTAAGTTTAAGATCTCACTTTGCTAAGCACAATATAGGCTATGTATTAAATTAATTCAGACTTTGACTCTTCCAAACTGCAGTTTTGGTCACATGAGGTTGGCACGGGTTACCATGGTTACACATCGCCAATAATGCTGTTTATTGACACAAAGGTATGTTGAACTGAGTATGTAGTGCAAATGAAATCACATAATATGCACTTCGTCACTACTGTGTTATATTGAGGGATATTTACTGTTTGCTGATATAGTGTCTACTGTTTCATACTGCAATATTTCACTAGAAATAGTATGCAGTTTGCCTACTATTGGTTTCATACAGCGCTAAAATATCATACATTGTTTTAGCGTAATACATAGCTTGTTAGTATGAAATTTCAGACACCAACCTCGGACACATTTCGAATATTTACATTTAAAACAAGGATGGTCTAATATTGTACGTGTGACATTACAAATAGACAGAAACTTTGACAGCTTGTTTCACAGTTTCTGTATATGTGTTGTGTATTTCTCCATCGATTGAACATTTTGATACTTTCACAGTATTTAGTATTTATAAAGCACTTAAACCTGCTTTATAATATAAAAGGCATGAAAATCTCACTCTTTACAATATGGGGCATTTAAAGATAATAGGCTAATTTATGTCTTATTTTTGGGGAGATAGCAGGTGATATTTTAATATATTTCTGGTATGTGCACTGCTGCATCATTTAAAAGAAGAGTCTTTAAGTCAGATGTGATAATTTTTACTCCTACACTGCAATACATAAGTTCATTGAGGTTAATGGAGCGATGTAGTGAGTGGATACAGAAGTGAGAGCCTGGCTGACCAGGGGAAGCCCCATCATAGACAAGATGATTTCTAAATGGCACCTTTATAAAAACAGCACAAGTTTTCACAACCAGCACATATGCATAAAAAGAGCGCCAACTTCCCCTAACCATGACTCAGAGTGAAGATGCTGAATAAAATAGATTAAGCAAAACTGAATTTTTCAATACCTATATGGCTGTACATTTTCCACAGACATCAACAGCAGACTCTTATTAGTGTTTTCTCAGGAATCCAAGAATACCTTGTTGAGTTTTATGTGGCAGCGATCGTGTGATAGTGAAGTGACTTTCTTTATGTGATGGTGGGAAATGAGTTTAATGAAGCCCAAACAGTTGACATCCTGTCAAAATGCAACCAGTGTCATACAGTTTGGATAAACAAAAACAGACATGCAAATGCATCTCTAGACTCAGAGCCAGTCATTTATCAGAAATTCAACATGGCTGCATCACTTCAAGTAGTTGGTTTTGTTTTGACTTCAACATACATTAACAAAAGCCTACAATTTAACGTTAGCGATCAAATAACAACATTAATGCAGAACAACTTTCAATATATAAGAAAAGTATGAAACAACATGGTCAATATTGCATATAAAGTCAATGCAAATGACACAAATTCAAGAGTGTACAGAGACAAGAAAAAGAGGGGTCTGGTCAAAAATACCAGAAAAAAATGGAGCTCTATGTAAGTTTCAAGATCAGTCAGATGGTGCCTTCAAATGGGGTCCTGTTTACCGTCTTTACAAGATGGGAAGTTGTGAACACGATATGCATGCAACGTCAACAAACACTTTCAGAAACTTTCCACTAACGAGGTTTATAATCTACAATTATGAAGAGCTCCACCTTTACCAGCCGCAACACTGAAGTGATGAACACATGAATCCAGTAATATAATAGCCATATGATTCTGAAATGAGCCATTTTGCATAATAAGTTTTACATTTATTATAGTACGTGTATATTTTGATGCTAATACTTATGTTCTTCTCCTTGATCAAGAGTTTGAATGTAGGACAGGAGTATTTTTACACAGAGTATATTGCTATTTTTATTTAAGTAAAAGATGTGACTACTTCTTCCACCACTGAGGGTTCGTCTGCAGCAGACTGACGGTTATTTTAAGGTTTATAGTTTGCTCTTTTTATCTTCTCGGTCAGCACTGATATAATCACATGCAAATCAAGCCAATTCATCATCCTATATGGGACCCTGCCATGTTTTCCCTCTTAGGGAACACTAAAGCATGTGTTGATGGAAAAACACACATTACACACGTCAGGAGTCTTGTGGAAAGTCTTTATTTAAATGTTTGATAGCCAACAGAGTCACACTGTACATACAGCACCACCACTGACTGACTGACAGTGTTCTGGGATAAATTCCAATCACTACTCCGTCATACATCCACATTAAAATGCAACAGCAGTGAAAAGCTCAGCAGTCATGGTCGTGACAGAGCCTGCATTTCAGTGCCAGGAATGAGCAGCGCTCGCTATAACACAGCCTTTTGATATAGTGCGTTGGAAATGCAGAGCGGTTTAAGTCTATACAATGTGTGACAGCTCTGTATACTGTGGCTTGTTCAGCAGTACGGGGTGCGCTATAGCTGCATTAAATTCACTTTCGGTTGTATCATTGTTATTTGTGACCGCGAGCCAAGCCTTTGATTAAAGAGCGCTGTTTAAATTTACGTTGGAACTTTATAGCCTTTTACAGTACAGAATGTTATTTTAAGAAATCGTTTTAACCCAAACAAAGTGATGGGTTTAAATGAAATAAAAGTGCCTGGCTGGGTATGGAGATCGGTGGAGCATGATTCCTGGAAAGTGCTTTCCCATGTGTGGGCGGGCAGATCAGTTGGACAGGAGCAAGTAGCAGCCTGTGCTGGTGTTTGACTTAGGACAGGGCATACTTTTGAACACACTCCTGCCAAGTTACAGGCACTCAGAGACCTCCCACAGCTGTCTGTCTAGATTTTTTTTTCACCCCGAGCCTGGGAACGCAGGGTTAGCTGCTCACCTGCAGCATGTCTGGACACTTTTTAATCTACAGACTCTCTGCCCCAGGGACTTATGGGAAGTATTGTACCTGTGAGATCTGAGCAAAATGGAAAGATAAATGAGATAATCTGTAGTGAGGGCGGCTGTATAATATTACTTGATGGGGGAAGATAAGAAAATGCAGTCACATACAAACATAAAGGTGCACGTGTACATGCACATTAGTGTCGTCAACATGGGCCAGATCCCTTTAGATAAAGGGATTAAATGACTGGCAGTCTGAGCAGTTACTTTAATTGAAGATTTGCTGATGAAGTCATACTAATGCTTAATGGGCCTTTTCTATTTTTATCTCACCACACCCTCACTGACCTTTAGTAGTAAAATACTGGGCTATAAAGTCACAGCAAACTGTATTACTGATTTTAATACTATTAAGTAAATCCAGCTCAGTCGAGCAACAGCTTGTGAAACAGTCGTGAAATTTAATGTTTTGATTTGTGTACATAGACACAAATTTCACTTTTCATTTTTTTGTGATGGTCAGCATGAAATCAGTTCTAATGTAATCCAGGAGACCGCTCTTTGTGTCACCAGAATTCAACGTTTGTTGAAGTTAGGCACTTCCAGAGTTATTTTAACCCAAACCGAGATCTTTTCCTAAACCTAACTGGTGGTGCAGTGGTTAGCTCTGTCGCCTCACAGCAAGAGGGTTGCGGGATTCGTTGTATACTGTGTTGTGTTGATTTATTTGTCAGATAACTTCCGTACTTAATTTACAGCACTTCCGGACTTATTTTTAACCCAAACCACCATCTTTTCATAAACCTATAAGTTGATCTATTCCGAAACTTAACTTAAGTTCTTCCATCCATCCATTAGGGGTCATGGGGGGGCTGGAACTGATCCCTGCTCTAACTAGTACTTTTATTCTGAAAAGACTGGAGCAGAATTTGGCACATGCATCACATGTTTCTTGGCATTTTTAGGAAAATGCATGAAATATGTCGCTGAAAGTCGTGCTGAGCGGCACAAAAAAATTGGAAAAACACTGGACTTTTGCCCAGAAGACCGGTGTTTCTGTCCTGTATGAAACCAGAAGTCAGCGTTCATTTATTTCACACATTCAACTCCCACGTTTATGTTACGACACTTCGAGAGTTGTTTTAATCACAAACCACAATCTTTTCCTAAGTAGTTTTTCTCAAGTAACTAAAGCTATGCCACTTCCACAGTCATTTTAAACCAAGCCTCAATCTCTTCCTAAAGCTAACAAAGTAGTTTTGTTGCCTCAGTCTAACTAAGTCAATCTTTTCCTAAACCAAAGTAGTTTTATTTTGAAAAAACTGGGGTGCAATTTGACACATTGATGGACATTCGTAGGAAAAAGCACAAAAAATATGTTGTTAACTGCTGAGTGTCACGAAAAAGTACACAAATCAAACAGATTAAATTTCATCTGATTTCATGAACTGCTGTGAGACTGCTGGTAAGTCAGCTTTATCATCTGAAATCTGATCTATGAAGCCACACGTACTGGAAAATACTGACGCATACTGTACTTGGTTACACATCTTTAAATTCAGAAAGCAATAGATTAATTGTGAAACTTTTACATAACTTTTGCATGCAGTTTGACAAAAAGCATAAAAAATCAATGGTTGGAGAAAATACTATGTCTGTGCATGAGCCTCTATTTGCATTTTTACAGTAATCCTGCACAGAAAATGTGTAATAGAGCTGTTTTTGCCTCTGTGTTGATGCATGTGCACTTTGCAGGCTGTAAGTCATCCGCCGGGCTCAGTATCAGACGCGCTACCGGGCGCTGTCATTGGTTCACCAAGTGCAAATTTGTGAATGAAGCTCCTTCCATTTATGGTGCTGATACAGAGTTGCAAAGATAAGAGGAACTTAATAGTTTCGTCTCTTCAGTTTCAGCTGTTATTTTTTTTTGTCAATGAATTGTAAGACCACTGAGTTCACTTCACATTTCGTATGACTGCATTCGTGATTCAGCTGCTAATTATGATTAAGGAAATAAATGTTGAATAAATGTAAATATTGAATTATTTGTGCTTCATTTAAGCTGAAATCTTGAATATCAATGAGTGACCACAGTTTAATGTGAACTCTTCTTATCGGTAATAGTTCCTGTTAGTGATGATTCATAATGCTTTTGTTTCTCAGCTTAAGTGGAGAAACGTTCCTGTCAACAAATATACTTTTACTTTTCCAACTCTTCATAGTGTCGCACGGTGCCGCCCTCAGAGCTCTGATCGCAACCACAACCGTTTTTCACCATTTTCTGATTAATTTAAAAACTGGAGGGGGATGAATCATGGTTTCAGGTAGTTTGTGCTTCTCATGTCATTGTTTGCATTCGAGTCACAGGGACACTTTTCTTCTCAAGGTTCAGGAAATACAAACTTATAAAAACTCAGCAGGTTGTTTAACGGCACGCAAATACATTTCCTCAGAATAAATAAATTCTAATCCTATTGTGAATTTATCATTATATTAAGTATTGATAAACCGATAAGAGTATTGATAAAGAACCAAACCGATAGAAAGAAAAGAAAAAGAAAGATATTCCTTTATTAGTCCCACAGTGGGGAAATTCAGTTTTACACTCTGTTGTTCACAGTACACAGTACATAGTACATATACATGTCAATGGAGAGATGTCAGAGTGAGGGGGCTGCTCCTGACAAGCGCCCAGAGCAGTTGGGGGTTTGGTGCCTTGCTCAGGGGCACCTCGGCAGTGCCCAAGAGGTAAACTGGCACCTCTCCAGCAACCAGCTGGTCTTGGTCCATGGGGGATTTGAACCCGGGTCCTCCACATCCTAACCCAAGTCCTTACGGACTGAGCTACTGCCGTAAGGACTTGGGTTAGACCGCCCCCTCTTAGTGATATGGAGTATCACTAAGACTAGTAGGCTAGTATCTACAAAATCCTAAAGATTACCCATGTCCCATGCCATACTTGTGTTATGAATACTGTACAATACATCATCTGACATCTGACTATGAATAATAACCAGATCCAGACCTTTAAGTAACGAGTTTGAGATCTTTTCCCACGTTGTGACTTCTTTAGCCAACAAAGTCATATACTTATCTCTTTGCTCATCATTTTGTATTCAAGTAAGCTAATTTTCCAAGCAGAAAATCTATATTAATTTAATTTTATTATAATACCGTAAGATTAATTTAAATTATCTGCTTGTAAAATGCAAGAAAATATACCATTTTATAGTTAAAATGGTATATTTTTCCATGCATTGCACAAAACAAGTCAATGTGCAAATATCTGTCATTCAAAAGTTGAGCTGCTGAACACAAAGTGTCTCCTACTTCACTGCGTAGTCCATTCTCAGTGTCTGCGACCACCTGGAGGTAATGTTAACATGAGATGCACAAACTGAGGCTAAAGGTGTTTTTAGAGACATCACAGGAGCCCAGCTGGTTTTGAATGCAGGTGAGAAGTCACACCTGATTTCTGCAGAATGCAATCCACAGCCGGGATGGAGGCTCCGGAGGTGTGAATGAGGCCGCGTGTTTCCCACCTCCTGATGTAAAATGCAAACAATGCGGCCGCTGCCCGGTCAGTGAGGGATTTAGCGAGAGGCAGATTGTTGAATGGGAGCGAGCAGACCGCTGGCGCTGGTGAACAAACAGAACAGCCACATCAAAAGGCGGAGGGCGTGAACTGAGGCTGCACCGCTGACGATGAGGTCAGACAGTCGGGACATTTTCCTACACTGAAAAGCTCTGGATGATGAGGATGATATGAGGATTACTATAATGCAAATCAGCCTGGAAGTTATTCATTTTAATAAATTGTCCCATGACACATTTATCGCTCACTAACTCATCTCCATTCCTCCAGTTGGCTCATTGGGCAGCAAGATTTATTTATCATCTGCACTGACTTAAAATGAAATGACAAATGAATTTAGTGGAGCACATACTGCAGTTGATTTACAACTGCATACATTATTAAATATATTTTTTGATTTATTTATACCTCTGTTTATTGTAGATTTGCAAAAGTGGTTCCCAGTGGGTTGCAAGGTGTCCAACAGCAGAACAGCCATTGTGCACAAAATTACATTATTGATATCTGATAAATCTGCAGATATATGGTGCCAATGAGTCCCAAGTAGAAAAAAACTTTTACTTTAGTTTTAAATAATGTCTACTTGTGACCCATGGCACCAGTTGCATATGTCTATGGGTTATGGGTCGGTCAACCAAAAAATACTTAAATTGAACATTGTTGAGAAGCTGGATAAATCAATCACGCTTTGTTTCAAGGCTTCACAAGCCAAAAAGGTAAGGTAAGGAAGGTAAGGTAAGGTAAGGTAAGGTAAGGTAAGGTAAGTTAGGGTAAGGTAGGATAAAAACTTGCACCATTTCCTGTGTGGTCTCTATTTGGTTAAAAACAAGACAGACAAAAACATGCCATAAAATTTAACACAAACATTTCATTATATTTTATAAGACAAAAGCTTGACATTTTGCATAAAGATTGGAAACTGGGGAAACAGCTGTTGCCAGGCAACCTGCTGAGACTCAAGGAGCTTACTGATCACGTCATGAGTGATCTTTAGAGATTCTGCGGTTGGTGAGTTTTGTTGCCTCCGGACAGAGCCGAGCTAGCCGTTTCCCCCTGTTTCCAGTCTTTATGCTAAGCTAACTAGCTGAGTTTCCAATCTACTGCACAAACTCAAGCGATACTTAGTTGGATGTGCGCATATCTCGATAAAATGAAAGTATCTCCCAAATGCTTCCTGTTAATGATGAACCTAACACTTTTTGTTACCCTCCTCCACTGTCGTCATTTCACTTTGCTGCCTTTTGTGAACCAGTAAAAACAAGAGAATGACATGTCAAGCTCAGTTATATTGACATTTAACAGGTTTACTGGGCTGTAAAGAATTACAGCACATGTGAGAACACCAGACGACTCCACAGGTACTCGATCATTAAACTGTAACTTGTTACACAGAAAGAATTCCTCAGATCTATTAAAGCACCTCAAAACTTGGGCTGAAGTTAAGACAATGGCATCATATGAAACTAAAAAAGTCTAAGGAATCCATTGGTACCAACCATGTAATGTTGCATGTCATGAATGAAGCTTAATAACGCTCCAAACTTACACTAAATTTTGGCAAGGAAAAACTGACATGTTTCAGATGGGTCCCTTGACCTCTGGGTTATATGCGTACCCACGAGTCTCCCCTTTACAGACATGCTTTCATTTACATACTGTCATGAATTATCAACATATTCTGGCCCCAAATACTCCTGACAGCAGCAATTATAGATTTATCAAGATGCATGGACACCTTTAAACTAGGGCTGTCAACGTGATAACACGTTAACACAAATTTGTTTTAACACCACTCAATTCTTTAATGCATTAATGCAGCTAGCTAATATTAGGTTGTAGTGGGCTCTGTTTCAAAGCTTGAAGGAGTGAAGATACTGGTATCATATGAAACTAGAAAACATAAGGAATCCATTAGTACCAATCATGTCATGGTAGCTTGTTGGTTAGGCTAAATAACGATCCAAACTTGACCTCTGACCTCCAGATATGTGAATGAAAATGGGTTCTCTGGGTACCCACCAGTCTCCCCCTTACAGACATGCCCACTTTATGATAATCACATGCAGTTTAGACCGAGTCATAGTCAAGTCATCACACAGACACACTGACAGCTGTTTGCTATGTTATGATTTGAGCATATTTTAATACTAAATGCAGTACCTGTGAGGGTTTTTTGGACAATATTTGTCATTGTTTTGTGTTGTTAATTGATTTCTAATAATTTATACATACATTTGCATAAAGCAGCATATTTGTCCACTCCCATGTTGATAAGAGTATTAAATATTTGACAAATCTATCTTTTTGAACAGATAAAAAAATGTGAGATTAATCAAAATCAAATAATTTAATTGATTTACAGTCCTAGTATTTATATATAAGTTAATCACAAACTTTAGGAAGGTGATTTTCTTTTTTAACTATTAATGTTCAGCTAGGGTGTACGACAGATAATAAAAACTATGATGTGATAAACAACTTCTCTTTCTAGTCTGTACAGTACAGACACCAAAGACTTGACATCATAAAAAAATCCCTGAGCCACTTTGCAGAGATGAATAATGAGTGCACTGGTGTGTCTCTGTGTGAAACGGTCCTGTATGATGAGGTGGCACGCTGGTGGGAAACTCACTCATCCTTTACTGATCTGGGAGTGAGGGTTTTGCTGGGTGGGCATCGCCGGCCGGTTCATTCATTACCTGAAGTCATGTAGTAATTCTGTGTGGGAAGTGAAGCATGACGGCGCATTCCTGTACCTCGGAAAAAAAAAGGAGTGGGAGTTGACGTAGGTTTATTTTAATGAGGTTTGTGTTTGTTTAACCTCCTCGTTCCTCTTCCAGAAACAACCCTGGCGAAAGAGAAACAGCTTGACCTGGCACGGACCTAACAGTTTTGTCTGACGAGGAGTGTCTCAATGTGAAGGACGGGTGAAACAGATAAAAAAGCGACGGTGGCAGAAGGATATCCAGTCCAGTGAGCACGACTAACCGCTCAGCTGACCACTTCCAAAGGTTTCTGCTGGGCCGACAGAAGCGAGAGGGAAGTAGTGTGAAGTCCACGACGTGAACCAACACCTGGAGACTGAACCGGAGGTGGCAGACAGTCAAATGATTACCCATCAGCACGTGAGCAAGGCGCTTCTCCACCGGCTTTAACCAGAATACTGTACTGTGTGTTTAAAGGAACAGTTCCACATTTTGGGAAATGCTTGTTCGCTTGATGAGAGTTTAATAAGAAGATCAACACTACTCTCAGTCTGTGCAGTAAATATGAAACAGCTGGGAATCAGTTAGATTGGCTTAGTATAAAGACTGGAAACGGGGGGAAACAGCTAGCCTGGCTCTGTCCGAAGGTAATAACATACATCTACCAGCACCTCGAAAGCTAACTAAAGCCCATTTTACTCTGCAGGAACTTTCCCCTGGAGCTGGGAACTTTTTGAGGTTCATGAAGTCATTACATTTTGACCACAGGGACCAGGGTCTAAATTAAATTCAGGGGACATTTTTCAGGGATTATTCCCCACAAAAAGGGTCCTGGTCCAGGTTTCAGGGTGGAGTTTGCAGTTGTGTACTGCTTCAGTCATAAACAAAGAAGTACTCTAGTATCAATTTAGGATCATTTTAGGATGAAGGGAGAGCATTTCTGTGTTTGATAACTTTAAAAGTAAAGTTAAGTGAAGTAAAGCGAAAAAAAGAGATATTGTGCGAACAAGTGGACAGACACAGTGCAGTGGTTATTTTTTGATTATTTCAAGGCGATTATGTTCTAAAGCACAAATAAATAACCATCAGCTCCTCTGGGTTTTATTAATTACATCCAACATGCATCAGTAAATGTAGCGGTAAATGTCGTCACAGCCACACAAATCTAACAATAATTTTTTTCAGTGTATTTTTTAGATCAAATGGGCGGGAACACTGAGGAATGTGTTTACTACTGTGACTACCGGCAGCCCTCGTCACGTCATGTTGCTTTTTCATAAGTCAGCAAACTAATTTACCTCATCTTCGCAGGTCTTTATTCCACGTTGGAAACACAGACAACAATGAGCACAACAAAAGTGAATAAGTGTATTTCCCAAAATGTCTAACTATTGCTTTAATCTAGATATTAAAAGTTAATACAACTTGGGTCTCATTTATGCAATTTAGTTTCTACTGGCTATGATAACTTTTGAAATTGCTGAGATCTGGGAAAATGGTGACTGGTCAGATAGGACATGAAATACAAGCAGTCAAACAATCAAGCTGTAAACATTTCAACAGTTTAACCAGATGAATAGTCTTTATTTGGAGGTAAAACTGAAAGTAAGAATACACGTAATGTTGGTAATAATCAGTCAATGCGTTGAAAACTTGTGCGCGCGACTACAGTTATTACGGTAGTTCTTCTGCAGGATAGAGCTTGGGTCATAATTCTATAGCTAACCTTCGCTTTTGTGTTTTTATTGTTGCCATCTTCCCAGATCCCAGCAAGTAAAATTATATTATTTCCAATAAATCAATCAAGATCAGAGTTGTAAAAAAACATAAAACTGAAACTGCAAAAACTGAAAATTTTGCAGGACAACACCTTATGCATGAGGCAATATCTGTGTCGCCGTTAAGATTTCATAACTAGTGCACATTCGGTGTCTCGTGTGCATAATTGACCCTTGTGAGAGGTGCAACGCACTCATGTACAGATTAAACGCTTTCACTCTCTGCAGCTGTAAACAGGAGGCAGCGATGCAGAACACCAGGGACCGGCTGCAGTGTAATGAGTACGCTTCACTTGCTTGTTGGACTCTAAGAAAAACACTGTTGTAGTAAACATCTACCAGAGTGGAAGATTTATTCAGACAAGAAGTGTGCAGCTTTTTCAGAAACATACAGCTGTGTGAAGTGAGAGAAAAGAAACACGCACACTGACTATGCAAGTAAAAATGTATGTGGTTTTATATTGCAAAACAAATTCCTCTTTCACTTCACTGTGGTTAGACTTCATTTAGACACTGTCATGAATTATCAACGTGTTCTGGCCCCAAATGCTCTTGAACCCAGCTATTATAGATATGTCAAATGGGAAAATCTGACTTCTCTATTTTCTTTTTCCAAAAACATGAAGATGAACACCTTTAAACTAGGGCTGTCAACATGATAATAACAAGTCAATGCAAATTTGTTTTAACAACACATTAATTGAACACATTAACGCATCTTGCTAATTTTAGGTTGTAACTGACTCAGTTTTCGAAGATACTGATATCATATGAAACTAGAAAGCCTGAGGAATCAGTTGGTACCAATCATCATACAAGCTTTTGGTGAGGAAAAACTGTCATGCCCATTTTCAAAGGGGTCCCTTGACCTCTGACCTCCAGATATGTGAATGTAAATGGGTTCTCTGGGTACCCACGAGTCTCCCCTTTACAGACATGCCCACCTTGTGATAATCACATGCAGTTTGGGACAAGTCATAGTCAAGTCAACACACTGACACTGAGTTTGCCATGTTATGAACTGAACATATTTTTATGCTAAATGCAGTATCTGAGATGGTTTCTGGACAATATTTGTCATTGTTTTGTGTTGTTAATTGATTTCCAATAATAAATATATACATACATTTACATAAAGCAACATATTTGCCCACTCAGAAGTTGATAAGAGTATTAAATACTTGGCAAATCTCCCTTTTAAGGTAAGTTTTAATTGATTGACGGCCCTACTTTAAGGCTATATGTTAAACAGATAACTTTTCTGCATTTCAAGTGAGACATCCTCATCATTTAGAAACTTCAGCGTTTAACACAGAAAAAATCCTCTTTGACTCCTGAACTATGCACAGAAAAAAGTCGCTCACTCACTATCATAGTGACAACTCAAAACGCCAACTATACAGGTGACTAAAAACAGGAGGACGTATACAGAAAGTGATGAACGCTGTCCCTTTAAGCAAACCATGCATGGCAGTTGTAACACTAGGTACTTCCCAACCACAATGTAGATCACCAGGGGCCCATTCAGGGTGTATCTGTGTCCTCTCAAAGAAAGGGGGAAGTAGATAGTATTAAAAACCATGCAGTATGTGTGTGTGTGAGTGTGAGTGTGTGCACAGTGAAACCGAATCCAACACCGACTGCTTCCACCTTTGCGTCCTTCCCATCCAGATCAGTATCTTCGGTCGTCTGTGAGCGCAACAGCTGCAGTAGAACCTCACGAGGGTCTGCAGCAGCAACCAGCCTGGAAAGCACAGAGCAGAGATGTTTTAAGTAGGACCGATATGACTGTTTGTGAGCAAAGTCTTGTTTCATAACGCATGTAAAACTTTTCAACAAATGAGTTGAACTTTCGCTATGAGTTGTGAGTGTTGTAGTAGTAAATTTGCTGTGAAATTCAGATTAACAGCAGAGAAAAATAAGCACTCATCTTTAAAGTAAAGTCCGCCTCAATAGAGTAAAAACACACATTTACAAGTCAGTATATCTGATCAACAAGTTAGGAGAATCTATTTATTTAGCACAGTTAATATAGAGGTTAACTCAATGTGCTTTACAGTAAAACATATACTTAAACAAAACCAAATGCTCCATATAAATAAAATGTGGAGTATTTTAAAACAACCTTTTAGCCAATCATACAACACACATGTGCACATAGACATAAAATACCATTTTTATAACCCCTGTCCCATTTGTTCCCTGAGCAGCACCATAGTGAGCAGATGCACCTTCACCTGGTTTAGTTTTAATGTACATTCAGGAGACACACGCTTGATGATCTGATTGGGCTAAACCCAGTGAGCAGGTTGGAAATATAATCAGGAGCCATATCGTATAGCAGTAATACTTTAAAATCAACTCTGCACTTTACCAGCAGCCAGTGGAGTGTTTTCAATACAGGTGTAATATATACAAGATAAATATAATCATCAAAAATCATCTTGTAAGGCGTTCAGTTGGTCAAAGTAAATGATCCCAGAGCTCCAAATTAACTATTTTTTCTGGATGACCACCTAATTCTGCATTTATTTTCTTCTAGGAACAATTAAACATACCGTTTCTTACCTTTATTTCCCCCTTAAGTAGCTTACTCTACTAAGGGAAAAAAAAATTTTCAAAATAATAATATTTTTTTATCCCCATCTTTTTGGGGAAATAAAAAAAAAAAAATTTTTTAAAAAAAAAAATTTTTTTTTAAAAAAGGAAAAAAAAAAAAAAAAAAAAAAAAGAAAAGGGAAAAAAAAAAAAAAAAAAAAAAGGAAGAATAAAATTACATATTTTATAAAATTTTGTTTTTTTTGAAAAAGGGGAAAAAAAAAGAGAAAAAAAAAAAAAAAAAAAAAAAAAGGAAAAAAAAAAAAAAAATTTGGGAAAAAAAAAAAAAAAAAAGAAAAATTTAAAAAAAGGAGAAAAAAAAAAAAAAAAAAAAAAAAAAAAAAAAGAAAAAAAAGAGAAAAAAAAAAATAGTTAAATGTAAACTACGGAGTGGGATAATAGTACATCGTAGTAGAACAACATTACAGTGGAACATAATACTGACAATAAATGAGTGAACTGACTCATGAACCCAACATATCTACAGTATATAATGTTTGCCACCATAAGCTACTGGTCATACCAGACCAAGCTGGGCCAAAAGGGCAGTGTAAATACTATACTTAACTACAGTTTTGAGGTACTTTTACTTTGAGTATTTTTATTTTATGCTACTTTATACTCCGCTACTTCCATACAGTTACTTCCATCAGGTCGCCACTACAAAGCCCCCTGACCCGGAAAAATATATACAAAATATCTCTCATTCCCACCACCATCATCACCTATCAGATTAAAACAGGCAACAACTTCACTTAACTTCAGTCTGTTTTCACTCTGTTCTTGTCAGTTATAATTGTGTTATCTATTTAATGTTAAGCCTGTCAAAGACAAATTTCTGTTACCTGTACCAGACAATGAAGTTTGTCTCACAATTATCAACTATTATGGATTATGCGGCAGTAGCACAGTCCGTAGGGAACTGGCTTGGGAACCGGAGGGTCACCGGTTCAAGTCCCACAAGGACCAAGTACTGAGCCAGAATGCCTCTTGGGCACTGCCGAGGTGCCCTGACATCTCTCCATTAATGCATGTATATAGGTCCTCTCTGTGCATGTCTGTATTTAAGGCCACTGTGTAAAAATAACACCAGAGTCAAAAAAATTGAATTTCCCCTCAGGGATCAAAAAAGTGTGCCACCTTCTTCTTATTATTTAAGATTAAACTACCCAGCAGTATATAAAGTAATGAAATTAACGTAACTTTTACCAGCTGCAACATCGAACACATTCATTTTTCAATAATTATAATCCAATAATATGTATTATTCTGAAATGTGCCATTCTGCATCTTGCTTGCTACCATTATAATCTTTATCTCTAAGTAGAGAGAGTAGAGAGAATCCAGATATACTGCGTGAGGTGGCTTGAACAATGGCGTTGATTCTGAAGTCTAGTTTGTTTGTTTTATTTTTGGGGTCATGAACAATCAGTTCTTCCAACCATCCTTAATAAAATCCTTCATATAATGTCCTGTTTTTACTGAGAGGTGTTTCTATTATTTGATACCTATATTGATAAAAATGTAGAGGACACCTCTAGTGTAACGCAGTACAATCTGAGAGCACCACAGTTTGTTTCAGCTCATCATTTAAGCCATATAATGAGTTATACACTCGAACCTGAGGCTCTGTGCGTGTTTTTAAAAACATTTCCCCAAAATACAGCCTGACATCGATCATATCGATTTAAGTTACGTGGGCTTTGACAGACTGTTGAGCTTTGTTGAGTCTACCGGCTCTCAGGCTGTGAACCACGCGACTGTTCAGAGTTGTAGAGCCAACAGCGACATTTCAAAGAAAGTCACCAACGTTGTAATGGACATCTCTGCTTTCAAACTGGAGTTTCTCTGTGACGCAAGAAATCCTCCTCCACTTCCTGTCGCTGCACCTCAAGCTGGGGTGTGTGTGTGTGTGTGTGTGTGTGTGTGTGTGTGTGTGCGTGTGTGTGTGTTGGGGAAAGTCACTCTGGAATGCATGAATGCAAAATATGTCAGATGTCGAATGTGTTGAGTCGCCTCGTGTTCAGACACCAGAGGTTTGGTTGCAAGTGGAAAAACCATAATAATATTATTTATTACATGTCCTGAGAGAATGTCTGAGCAAAACAAGCTATTTTTGCATGACGGGGTCTTTAAATACAATCCTAGAGATGTGTCTCACACACAAGGACACACTTAAAAAGAAACACACCAAATGGCTGCCACCATGTTTTAGGATTAAGAGTCATCTTGACCAGCATCGATGCACCATTTAAACGTTTGTTTAAATGAATCACATGGAATTTTGTGATAAAATCTTTTACTCAATACACTCAATAATCAGTATTTTACTTAGATTTCATGTTAGGGGACTTATGAGATACAGATTAGAAAAAGAATGACGACAAGATATCCTGACATGTAGTTCCCAATATGGGAAATAGGGATGGTAATTTTGAAAAATTTTCTTGACCGATAACAGATCCTTGTTAACCGACTATTAACCATTAACGGACAAGATTTGTGCCTTGCAGTGCGCCAGCTGCAGCGTATGAACACAACAAACTGAGTCAATAGTTCACCATCAGGATAGTTACTGTAGCAGCCACGGTGCTGCGTTCACTGTCTCCAGTTCACTGTCCTGGAGCGTTAGCGTTAGCTGTGTGTCTGCCCGGATTAAGGATTACAATTTTTGACAGTGTGTGTTTTTGTGCCACGCTAGCTGCTAGCATTGCCAGAGGCTTTGTATCCACTGTAGCAAAACTTTAGCAAGTTTCCGACAGACCGCGTGTGTGTGGCTGCAGTAGCTGCGTAGCTGTAGCAGACTGTGTGTACAGTTTATTTGTCGGGGAATAAATGCTACGAGGCTACGAGCTACAACTCCTCAGCTGGAAGTCCAGAGCCAACTTCCTGTATCTGCGCCGGCTCTCTCTTAAGGTGGACCAGCTTTTCTCCTTAAAATGACAAGCTGCTGCTCTGCGTTTTAACCAATAGCGTTAATCGCTTAAAATGTTTAATGTTGGTTATTAGTTTAAATTCCCTTGTGGGAAAGCAACAAAAACACACACACACACAAAAATAATAATAATAATCGGAGTGCCCCTTTAAATAAAGCAAATCCAGATATGTTCCAGTGAAACCAACACAAACTGAAAACTGTTGAAAGGTCTTTCTGCTGCCATCAGATTTGGAGCTTCCATCACTGTCCCATTATAGGAGCAGCATACGGTTCACACAGAGGTTGACTTCCTGGGCAGCTGTTTAAGGGATGCCACGTGTGAGAGAAAATGTATTTCCAGAAGGCTGACAGAGAATTAAAAGAAATGTGGGCGAGGTTGTAACCAACACGACCCGACTGGCACCGTGCCTCCTCACGTGATCTCACACTATTTGCGGAGGTTTGGTATCCAAGCGCGGCCCGGCTAAAACCGGCGCTGGGATGGAATCTGCTCAGTCACATGTACCTTTAGTGTGCGGCGGGTCTTATAGCTGCACAATCGTATCTCCTCTGCACTTTCATTTATGCACCGCTGCTATTTATACATGATAACCAAACTAGCTGCTGCTGCTGAAACACTGAGGCATGCAGGAGAGCTTTCATGACATTTCCCACTGTGACTTTGGCCCGCTGTGGGAAATCCCATTCATCTGATGTTGATTAAACCAGGTCACTTGATAACAACGGCGCTCCAAGGGATAGTCTCGTCTACAATAGGTCACAAAGGGAACTGGCTTGCTGCCATCCATAAAAAAAAAACCAACATAATACTGGCAAGATTTCTTTGTATTAAAGCATAACATTAGACTGGAATCACTGTCCACCACCAAATCATATTCAACTTTATCATCCCAATGGGAAATATGATCATAGGTGCAAAAAGTTCCTATGAACGTCCAGCAACACCTGACATATGCATCAGTTTCCACTCCAGTCTTTTCAAAATCAAACCACTTAAGTTGAGTAAAAAAATCATAGTTTGGGTTAAAATAAGTATGAAAGTGACGTAATTTAAGTATGGAAGTTACAAATAAATCAACTTTGACTTCTGGTTTCACACAGACACGAACAGTGGTCTCCTGGGCGAAAGTCTGGTGCTTTTTGACCCCCCATCCACCCCGACCTCTTCTCTACACAGCTTTTTCACACTTCCTGATTCACAATCATGTGGATTATTTATTAATTGATTTTGCAGGACGTATACAAATTACAGTGTATGACTTTTCTGTAGGTATAGCTTCAAATGGTGCATGAGAACAGGCTGCAGTATAACATAGCTTAATATTTTACAAAGGTAAAAATGCTGCATGTACTGTATTTACATCATATTATCCCAAAAATATTCATTATTCTCTGACATTTTACATTTTTGCGCACACTGATGTCATCCCCTCTCTGTAATCCTCCAGATGTGTAGCATTGCTGGCAGGTTGTGACCCAGGTTGTATCTGAACGGTCATGACCAGGGATTAACCTGTGTAGACCGGTTAGGGCTGAACATGAGACGAATAACCGACCCTGGCCAATGGTGTAAAAGAGCTATTAGTCTAATAAGGTGTTCAGTTAAAGCCCTCATTCACCCTGACGAATCCACTTCACTGGTTAACAGGTCATGGAGGACATAAGATCTGCAACGAGCTGCTCCCAACTCGTTGAATGAAAGCAACGTCAGCCCCTTTGAGTCACCAGTTACTAAACTGGTCCAACTCCAGCTGCTTCATATCTCCGCTGTAACGTGAACCGGCAGGAATGTGCAGCCGCGTCCATGCTAGCAGCAGCGGCTGCTCCCATGACGATCTGTGACCCGTCTTTCATCGACGACAAGCTCATTACCCGAGAAACCTCTTGACCGGACCGACGAACAGGAGGGCAACAGTCGTCAGAAACAATCCTGAAGGGGAGGTTAAAGGTCTGACCTGGACTGTTCTGGGTCTGAAAGACCACCCGGAGCTCGGTGATCACCACCCTGTGAGATCTCCAGACACTTAGTCAGAAAAGACTCTTAGTGAAACTGCACATGAACGCACTTGTTCACAGAATTTACGTGGCGTTCGTAATATTCAAGACATCGAATGCAGCGGGGGAATCTCGTCACCTCACACGGCGTGGTGCTGAGTTCAGGGACAGGCCTTCCTCAAGAGCTCCAGCCTCATTAGCGTTCAGAGATTTACCCACTGACTGAGGGCAGGCAAAGAGGAGCCGCCCGGTAATGGGGCACTTCCTAAAATCATCCATTTACAAAGAGATTTCTCCTCCCATACTGAGACACTGTTATCCAGTGGAAGTGTGCTAAAGTGGAAGTGTGTCTTCTCTGCCAAAACCAGAAATAAACTGGCACAGATATTCCAGCGACTCTTTGTAATGAGTCAGCATTGCTAATGTTTCTCTACACACAGCTGCTAGTCCATTTTCTGTTGCCAAAGACCACACATATGAAAAACTGGGGGGCATTTTAGTGGTCTCTTCCTGCCCGTCTTTCAGTCACATGAATAGACACAAATGAGACCACAAGGAGAAATGAATACACCTTTTTATTTCTTTGAAATCAATCGGACAGAAGCTAACAGCTGATGGAGCGGCGTGTCAAATCAGGCAGCTATCAGGTTCAAGGTGCAGTAGGGAGAGCCTCCCCCCCCCCACCGCCATCCTCGACATCTTTTTACACCAGGAGCCAGTGAAGTCATCACAGCTGCTGCAGCTCTCCCATAGAGGCCGAGTGAAAGGTCGTCCCTCCAGCTGAGGGCTGTAAATCCAAGACGTAAAACGGGGAAGACGTACGCTCCATTCAACAGGTGCAAATCCAGAATGAATGCTCACGTCTTTTTTTTTTTCTTCCTCTGAAGGAGCGAGGACAAAGAGGAGCGAGACGGGAGCATTCAGCCTGGAGGACTTACGATGCTTAAACGGCCTTAATTAAAAACAATGATAGTCCTTCATGAAACCGCTGCACATTACAGAAGATGGGCAGAAACTTGGCACTCATTTGGATGCTATATTTTTTTGTGTGTGTGTGTGTGAATGCAACACATGAGGAATGTAAACAATCCATTAATATCTGACACACTGGACCTAAAGCAAAACTAGCTGAGAGGTATAAAACTTCACGTCCGTTTGCGGAGCGCCGCAGTTCTCCACTTCCTCTTAACATGAGCTGCATCTATAATGAAAGTGAAATAGTGACCATGGTGGTGTATTCCTACAGCAGCACAAACAACAAGAGATGAATAATGGATGACTGCTTATTTAAAAACATAAATCATTTGCCACTGTACTGCTGCAACCTTATTCAAAATTAACATTTACAGTCTGCTAGTTTCTTCTCTCCTCTGAAAACACGATTCTGTTTGAAAATGATATGCATTATTATATTATAGGTCAGCGTTCCTCAGATACTGTGGGGGGTACGTGGGAATATCCAAATCTCTGAAATCCCTACAGATTCATTCATCTAAATCTGTATCCACTTTTAAAAAAAATCATACATCTGTTTATGTATGCATGTATATATCTATACACATTTATGTACATATGCATTTGTTCTTATCCTGTTTTGCCACCTTACTACATATTTTTTACTTCATTTATCTGCTTTTTATCTTGATGTGTCACATCTGTTTTGAAAAGGTGCTCTATAAATTAATGTCATATTAGCTTATTTTTTATATTATATTTTTATATTATATTAATATTAAATCAATCAATATTGCAATCATTTCCACTGTCGCAACTAGGGATGCTAATTTTGGAAAAAAAAAAAAAAAAACTATTAACTATCATTAACCATTAACCAAGAAGATTTGTACCTCGCATGCAGCGGTGCGCCAGCTGCAGTATATGAGCACAACAGACAACTGAATCAACAGTTCATCATCCATCATCCATCACGGTGCTGCGTTCACTGTCTCCAGGTCACCGTAGCAGACAGTGTGCGCACAGTTTATTTGTTGGTGAATAAATGCTGCAAAGCTACAAGCAACAAACTCCTCAGCTGGAAGTCCCGAGCCAGCTTCCTGCATCTGCGATGCCCCTTTAACCGATAGCATTAATTATTAACATCCCTTTTCTTTTCTACCAACAATGCTTTGCGCTGGTTAGGGGGTACTTAGCTAAAAATATTTCAAAGAAGGCAAGTTTGAGAACCACTGTTATCGGTGATATCCAGACTGAATCTATTGTTTATCAAACACTGAAACACACTGAGTAAAGTTATAGTTTTGTCCCTCATGAAACATGGGATAAAACTCTCTAGCATCATATACTTCTTGGCTGTTCACTCATATTTGCTAAGATTTGGCTGAATTTAAGACTTTCATTGGCCTGAACTGCTCATTGTGTCCTCTGACAAACTCTTCCGAGTGTAGTTTCATTAACTGGCTCCCAGACATGACTCTTCCTCAATTAAGCAACTTCCTCAATACGCTTCTGTTCGCGTCACATGGGATGGGAAGGACAGATAAAGAGAAAGGAAAAGATTTATGACTCCCGAGCGCCTGCGTTACAGGAGAACTGGAGATGGTTGTGCTGCTGTACAGTTGATCATGTGAGTTTTATATAATACTGTGCATTGACAGTGCAGCAGGGTCAACTAATGAATTAAGTCATTTTACAAGCAAAAATAGCAAAATATTTGTTGGTTCCTGCTCCTCGAATGTAAGAATTTGCTTGCTTGTCTTTCTCTCACATTCTTTCAACTTAAAGTGGACATATCAGTGCTTGTGTACGTACATTTGGGTATCTGGAGTAGCTACCAACCCACAAACTGTGAAATAAGACAACTCAGTCAGTTTTTTTGTGGGCTGTCTAGATCAGAAAACATGTGATTCGACAAGCCATTTAGATTTGGCTCTTCTTCCTATACGTCACATGCAGGTTAATTAAAATATACCGCCCACAGTTTGAGATCTACCTTTGTAAAGATGCACCAGATTTTTCTTGCAAGCTGTTTTTCATCTGATTCAGCATGTTGGATCGGTGGCAGAGCTCATCGGTGCACGAGAAGAGAAACGGACGTGAGGAGAGGAAGCCGACGAGTAAAGTCAAGAGGACGCACACAGGAGGCTCTTCTCATTTTAAGGATATCAAGGATATTTTCACGGCGACATGGCCATCTGGAATGAAGCTAAGTGGCAAGTGAGAGTGGTGTGAAAAGGGTCGGCAGATGCCGCTTTACTTCATGTACGTATCATCAATAACGGTTTGTATATTCGCAGTCCTTGGTCTCCCTGTTTCCCTTTTTGAATGACGAATACAGACTACCGTCACCTGCCGGCAGGGAGAGTTATTGCATCTCAGGCAGGTGCTAACTAGCCGTCGGCTGTAGTCTCTGCGGTGTGTTCAAGTGCAACTTATTGGGCGACGTGAGGTGACCTCCATCACCAGTAGTTCATTGATGTCGGCTCTGTGCTGAGGCCTGGACACGGAAACACGTGTTTCAACCAGAGGATGAATTCAGGCATATTCAGACAGCCAGCATGAGGAAAATAAGAAGAAGAAGAAGATAGTCCTTTATTAGTCCCACGAGGGGAAATTCAATTTTTTCACTCTGTTGTTAACTTATACACGGTACATGCAGACCCGAACACACACATGCACAAACATGCAACAATGGAGAGATGTCAGAGTGAGGGGGCTGCTCCTGACAAGCGCCCCGAGCAGTTGGGGGTTTGATGCCTTGCTCAGGGGCACCTCGGCAGTGCCCAAGAGGTAACCTGGCACCTCTCCAGCTACCAGTTCACACTCAGTTCTTAGTCCATGGCGGGACTTGAACCGGTGACCCTCCCAAGTCTGTAGAGCCAACTCCCTACAGACTGAGCTACTGCCGCCCCCGGTATTTTTGAACATTAAAGCATGTTACAATGTTCTAGTAGAAACCCAGAACACAAGTATGAACCTGGAAATGAGCATGATATATCGCCTTAAAACCTGCCCAATTCAATAAAAACAATCCCAAATTATACCCTCGTCAGAATATTAAGCTTAACATCTGCATCAAACGACCAAAAATAAAATGTTATCAGTTAGGGATGTTAATAATTAACCAACATAACCAACATTAAGCATTTTAACCGATTAACGCTATATAATTAATTAAAAACGCTGAGAAAAAAGCAGAGGAGAGGCTCATTACTTTAAGGAGAAAAGCTGGTCCACCTTAAGAGAGAGCCGGCGCAGATACAGGAAGTTGGCTCTGGACTTCCAGCTGAGGAGTTGTAGCTTGTAGCATCGTAGCATTTATTCACCAATAAATAAACTGTACACACACTGTCTGCTACAGCTACGTTCACAGCTATAACACCAACAAACCCACACTCACCGTCGTCACACACACGGTCTGTCGGAAACTCACTGAAGTTACACTACAGCAGCGGCTAACGTAGCACAAACACACACAACTGTTTCAGACAATTGTTATCATTAATCACAGCTGACAACCTGCTAAACTAAACTAAATGTGTGGTGGAGACTTTTACTGGGAAAATGGCTGCATGTCTGTGACACTACACACAGCATCGTGGCTGCTAATGCTCCCAGATAGTGAACTGGAGACAGTGAACGCAGCACCGTGGCTGCTGACGCTCCCAGATAGTGAACTGGAGACGGTGAACGCAGCACCGTGGCTGGTACAGTAACTCTCCTGATGGTGAGCTGGAGACAGTGAATGCAGCACTGTGGCTGCTACAGTATCTCTCCTGATGGTGAACTGGAGACAGTGAACGCAGCACTGTGGCTGCTACAGTAACTCTCCTGATGGTGAACTGGAGACAGTGAACGCAGCACCGTGGCTGCTACAGTAACTCTCCTGATGGTGAACTGGAGACAGTGAACGCAGCACCGTGGCTGCTACAGTAACTCTCCTGATGGTGAACTGGAGACAGTGAACGCAGCACCGTGGCTGCTACAGTAACTCTCCTGACGGTGAACTGTTGACTTGTCTGTTGTGTTCACAAACTGCAGCTGGTACATCGCTGCATGTGAGGCACAAATCTTGTTGGTTAACGCTAAATAATCAGGTAATGAGAGTCGGTTAAAACATTTTTTCAGAACTAGCATCCATATTATCAATAAATAGGCTATCGCAACCCACAAAGAGTGCAGTCAGTAAAATCAATTCCACAAATTGCCATGTCTTACCAGTCCTCCGTTATCGCTACAGACGACTGAACACAGCAATCAAATCAATCAAATGTTTCTCAGCTGAAATGAGGCAATAATATGTGTGGACACAACAAAGTTTACTGAATTTAGGATCTGTGTGTTTGACCTTAAAATAGCAGCTTGTTTGGTAATATTATTTTCAAAATATTTTCAATACCCCACCAAATGTTGACAAAAGCAGCCCAGATTTCATCTACCAACTCTGCGCTATTTTTTCTCAGGCCAACTTAATCAGAAATAGCCCAAATTAGAGGAAACCAGCCCAACCTGACAACACTGACAGCAATGTGAAGATAGGCGCTGGGAAATTTCACTTTTTCAATATTTTCTGACCTTATACAGACCAAAAAATCCCACAATATAACACTGTATGACATTTGGGTTTAGCTAACAAGAGGCGTCCATGTCTGCTTTTGTTATTAAGCTTTTGTTTCTACAGACGCAGTTTAAATTTTGATGTTGATGTGAACCCAGTTGGAAACTGGTAATTATGGACATTCCCACAGGATATGAACACAGCATGGATACCTGAGTCAAGACGGCCAGATCTCCTGACCAATGGAGGAGCAGAATACAGGTATGGTTAACCAAGCTACATGCATACTAACAAGATCAACAGGGTCCCAGCCAAATGTGCTACTTGCAGAACTCTCAACACCTCATATTAGCTTCAAACATGGATATACAACACGTTGTTATAGCTGCAAGAATTAATTTGATTAGCTGGCAACTAAAAGTCAAAATTCTCTGATTACAGCTTCTTAAATGTGAATAGTTTCTGGTTTCTTTACTCCTCTATGACAGTAAACTGAATATTGTTTTTTTAGTCGAGCTAAATACAGGAAATGTATCTGTGAAGGACAAAAACTTTCCAGTCAAAAGTCAGACTTTAGGTCACGTCAAGGTCACACAGGGTCACATACCAGCTGCACCAGTGTGCACTGTTTCACAGACTTCCTCCAAAAACGAGTACATTTGTGTGAAATTGGTATACAACATAGAGGCAGCAGAAGCATATGATTCCTATACACAGAGATCGTCACGCTGATATAGGACTGTCTGTTCTCGACCGCATTCATGAAATTTCACCCTGTTCATTCTTCTTTCATCTTCACTTCCAGTCATTGAGAAACGTCTCACACAAATCCAATAACTGAACAGCCAGGCCTCACATTAGCATTCAGCATGTTTATTTCCTGTGGTAAGAAAGACACCATTATCATTCTCAAACAATCAGGAAAGACATTTTATTTGGGTCTTTCCACTTTCTTAGCTCCTTTATAGCAGAAGGTAACGTCACGTAAAACTCCTAATTCAGTTGCATTTTCGGGTCCGAATACAGTTTCAGTGGTGGAATGTAATAAAGCACATTTACTCAAGTACATAGGTAGATTTTAAGGTACTTTACTCGAGTATTTCCATTTTATGCTTTTTTTTTTTTTACTACATTTTGGAGGCAAATATTGGACTTTTTACTCCACTACATTTATTTGACAGCTTTAGTTACTTTATAGACTCAGATTGTTATATAATATAAAATATAAATCAACTAATAAATTCTGATGCATTATTATTACAGGTGAAGCTACCCAGCAGTATATAAGGTCATTAAAATGAGCTCCACCTACAAGCTGCAACATTAAAATGATGAACACATGAATGCATCAATATTTATAATCCAGTGATGTATTATATGACTCAGAAATGGGTTTTTCTGCAGAATAATTTATTTTTGTACTTTAATTTAGATGCTAATACTTTACTTCTACTTACATAAAGTTGTATTTTTACACTATAGAATTGCTACTTTTACTTAAATATTTAATTTACTTAATTGGGTTGTGCAGGATTATACAACATTTGCACAATTGCCTTTTATAATGTGCCATGAAGAAACAACTTCGTGTTAAAATACTTCAGTAAACTGTATTCTTGATGTACTTGAGAAAGGTGCTAAAGACTGAATTGGACCTTCCTTGGAGAGAGTTTTACGTTCTCCGGTTTAAGAGGCGAGGGTGCAGTCGAGTCCCACTTCATCAGGACCAGCCTCCCAGTAAAGTGGTGAAGATGACTACAGAGGCTGACACCCTAAAGAAAACGCTGGGAGGGTTAGGGTCAAACTTTCAGCCCAGCTTTTCAGACAAAATCATAAAAATCACTGTCCAGACGTTACACAGGGACGGACAGAGCCAGAGCATCCGTAAGGTTGGCAGGAGCTTGATGGTGTCCGTCACAGATCGGGGAGACATCCATGTAAACTGTGATGCACTACTTCATATTGTATCAAACGGTGCTTAATAAAAGAGCTGCGTACCTTTCTCCGAATCCCTTCCCACATCGTACCACTGTACTTTTAAAACCCAACTTTAAGAAAAGTATTTGCACAGAACTTGAAAGTTAATTTCTTTTCCATTGACAGCTTTGACATTTTCCATGATGTCAGTTCGTCTGGCCGAGCCAACTGTGAACTATCCGATGCCGCAGATCATGAAGACATATATCTGATTTATCTAAATGTCAATGCCAGAGGGCAGCAGCTGAAGCTCTGCACGCTGAGGAAGAAACAGAAACGGTCGAGGTTTGAAAGATACCAAAGTGACACGTGTCAAATTAACATCCAGCACATTAAAAGTCGTATCTATGTATCAATAACTGGCGGTAATTTACTGCTGAGGTAAATATACCAAGGGGGAAAGAGTAGGTCATTTCACACTTACGAAGAAGTCAAAATGAGGAATTTAAGTTGCATCACATTAAGCCTCTCCCACACTTAACAGGGGTTGTGACCTTTCTGACCAGTCTAGACAGTGGACACCAGCGACAACTTTTCACCCTGTGTCCAGACGCTTTCTCTCACACATCCCAGCATGCCTGTCATTTTGAGGACTAAGCAATAGCTAACCTAGCTTTACAGGGTGGTGGAGTTTAAATCTGAGGCCCATTAATCACCAACTGGTGGTGGGAACCTCGAGGGACAAACTGGAAGCTCTGGTGTCCTACATTAAAGACGGCTTGGTGATTAATTGCTGCCCTTCCACAATGAAACTGTAGGTTTGGCTGTGAAGTTTCTTTACGGACATTTAATTCAGCTTCTTTTATCTGGGTTGCAGAAGTTGGTGCACGCCTCCACCCTCCCCTCCCCGCCATTCATTTCTTCCGCCGCCTTTGAACTTGCACAAACATGGAAGGCTAAATATTTACACGTCGGCCCTTGCTTGTTTAATGTTACAGGCACACTCACACAGCAGAGTAAATGAATGAAAAAGGTTTAGACAAAACACCTCCAGCAGCTGATGAGTCCCAGGCCACTTTTACAGCGCCGCTCCCACAGGTTCAACCTCCTTTTCAGGGCATGGCAGGCAGGGACTCGGGGGTCTAGCGCGGGGAGCTCAGCGGAGCAGCGCAGCCCTGCTGACGCTGCTGTCTCTGTGAAAAGAGGCGATCTGTGCATTTAGAGTTGGCTCAGGCCCAGAGAGATTAAACGGAGGTGGGCTGCAGTACCATGTGAGGGTATTACAGACAAAGAGCCATCTGATCAGCTGTGAGCGAGCGCACCATTCAGGATCACAAAAGAAGGAGGTGTACAAAGACACATACGCGCAGGGTCCTTTTTTATTTTTATAGATTGACTTCTCTAAACCCCTCCTCCTAACAGTGATTGTCCAATCACAGCTTAGCAACTGTAACTAGGTTCGTCAAACATTGGATTTCTTGGATCTTGGTGTCCAGGCGTGAAAGTAAAGAATTAATTAAGCACTTTATTATTTGTCTGTTAGCATGTTTGGCTAACTATAACAACCTAACAGGACTTTACTCCCAAGGCCAAGCAGCCCGGATAACAAATTTCGTGGAAAAAAAGCTCCACTCAAGATTGCAAAAGTCCTGGATGCTACTATATGAAGACTTCATGCTAACATTTGTCCTGCTCTTTATTGGATTGGGGAAGTTCACACCCCAGCCAAATCTAGCGTTACGTTTATCAATCACATTGGTTAGTCTTCATCCCAAAAGTGGAAACATACAGGTCTCATACACTATTTGTAGCTATACCTTTGAAAAATAATGCACTGTAATTAGGGATGCTAGTTTTGGAAAAATGTCTTAACTGATAACCGACCCTCGTTAACCGTTTACTAACCGTTTACCGACAAGATTTGTTTCTTGCATGCAGCGGTGCGCCAGCTGCAGTATGTGAGCAAAACCATAATACCAGGACAAACAAGCTCTACTGTAATATAACAATGCTGTTTTTGTATTTACATGCATGCACATACATGCATACATGCTTAATTGATGACTCTAAATTGCCCGTAGGTGTGGATGTGAGTGTGAATGCTTGTCTGTCTATATGTTGTCTGTCTCTATGTGCCCTGTGATGGACTGGCGACCTGTCCAGGGTGAACCCCACCTTCGCCCAATGCCAGCTGGGATCGGCTCCAGCCCCCCCGCGACCCCTAACGGGATAAGCGGTTGACAATGGATGGATGGATATTCTACAAATTACGCTGTTTTAAAATTATAGTTTTTCATATTTTTATGTCATTTTTTCCATTTTCAAAGCAGAATTCTTGACTCAGTATTTACTTTTTTATCTTTTTAATATCTCTTTTCAAATTCCTTGTGTGTTAAAAACTACTTGGGACTATAAACTGGATTCTGATTCTGGTCTTTCAGCAAAATATCATGAGGTTTGTAGCCTATTTAATACCCCTTTCTTTTAAAGCAAGCTGAAAACATTAAAAAGTAAGCGGGAAACAATGTGTTCAACCAACTCATGGATCAGCTTTCTTATATACAGCTGATAAAGTGGACAGTTGCTAGCTAGGAGCCTGCCTCTGTGTGACATTGGGGACCTACTGTTTCAAAAAATGACTAAGAATTTTGATTGGTAAATGTGCCAACGTCATCATTGTAAACCGCCTCTGTGCTGTGAGCGGAGCGCCACAACAATTAACCCTGCTGTCACCTGTATTTAGTGAACGCCAAATGGTGTCAGAGGTGTGAAAATCTGTTGGATTTTAAGCTTTAAGCTGCTTCCTTCTGTAGCAGGGCAACCAAAACTGCCCCTGTGACATTTTTTTCAGCCAATATAAAGCCTTGCTGAGCCAAAAACGAGTGAATGAGAGTGGGAAGAGAGTTTTGGCAATATTTAAGATGTACTGCAGGGAAAAAGAGGAGGTAGGATGGAATAAACGAAGGCCAAGTGAGCAGTAAAGAGAAAGAGCTGTGTGAGCAGGATTGACTCCTCTCTCTTACTCTAAATCCTTAATCAGTTTACATTTAGAGATCTGGTTAATTTGCGCAAATGAAGCATCTGTTTTACTTCCTACTAAGTGCAAAGAAGGAGAATAATATGAGGAAGGAAGCTATTACTAAATGTGATCAGCTAAATGCTTTGGATATGGCCTTGAATCAATGTAATAAAACATAAAAGAGCTGATCCTTTATATTCAAAACATCCATGTACTGTATAATGGCAGGCATTATACTGTAAATGCCTCATGTAATGTTATAGAGCGAAACCAAGCAATCTCATGCCTGGGGACAGCAATCTAATCTGTAGTGAATCAGCAGCAACTGAAAAAGTCCCGTACTGCTTCTCCCCGATAGTGAAAAGAAACAACAGCCATCAGCAGGAAGTAAGAAACAATGTCCAATGTCACCACAGAGGAGAGAGGAGGATAAGACATGTTCAAGTCTCAAATCGGAGAGTTAAAACAAAAGGATTTGTACATCTGTAAGAATTAACATTGAGTTTCAGAGCTGTCTTCTCCATCCAAGACGCAGAATTCATCTTGAATCTGAGACAAACAAAGACAATCTGCTGTGCGAATGAAAGGCTCAGGAGACATGATGGCAGAGCGCAGACGCTTCAGTCTGGTGCTGCATTTATCTCATTTGGCAGAAGCCAATGATTAGATTTACAAGTACAAGAGCACAAGAAGAAAAAACACATTCTGGCACAAAAACACCAGAAAATGTTTAATTGGCTCTTTTACTTGTACAGTGTTTGGATCGACCACATGCTCCACATATCCCACTCAGAACATCTTGAACCTAAGCTGTTGCTGTCTGAGACGCTGCTGAAACATAATCCTCGATAGATTAAATATCTTATATTTACATATGGTGGAGAGGGCTGGGAGGTTGACAAAGTGCCGAACTTCAACAGTTTTAATTATCAGCTATGTGCAATTAATCGATTTCCAATTACAATAACGATTTTGGCTTCCAATGATTTTGCAAATTAGATAATTGGGATAAAACGTTTATTGTGCAGCATTCAGTTGCGTAACGACACGCTTCCTTTACAGCAGTGTGCTTTCACCCAGCTCGGTGGGTCAGTGATGGCTGGTCCGTGTGGGAGGATCCTCTAGTGGGACCTCTCCCCTGCGCTGGCTGGCCCACGCCGGGCGTATTTCTACCGTGGTGGTGCGCCGCAACCAGCTCTTGGTTGGTTTGGAAAGGCCCGGGGTGAACGTGGTCACTTTACAACAGCATCCCTCACCCGGACCTCTTGGTGCTCGCTGCTCCCGGCATCAACCAGAGTGGACTGACCTTAGTGCAGCGACGTCTTTCTTTGCCTCATCATCACTATTCATATCTATACAACCGATGTGTTTATGATTAAACTGTTTACAAGAGCACAAAGTTCTTCATGGATCTTTCCTATGAATTTTGCTCTAAAAGTCCACACTGATGCACTTAACTTAATGTAAAAACTTTCTTTCAAAATGCATGAAGTTGACCAAAGCCAATGAGTAATCATGTTCGATAATCATAATGTCAATATTGACCAAAATAACTGTGATTAAGATTTTTGACATAATCGAGCCTATAAGTCACTTTTTCAAACAAAAATGTCTAATCAGATGTAAATATTTATTGGCTTTCGTTGCTTTTTGTGCCTATTCAACATAACTAAATGCCAATCAGGTTCTTGCATTTGAATCAACTTTGGCTTTGGGAAATTTTAATGATTTCATTTACCATTTTCTGACATTTCATAGACCAAATGATTAAGTGATCAACTGAAAAAATTGAGACAATGAACACAATCCTTAGCTACAGCCTTAACTTTTATCATCACTAAATGAAACTTAATCCCTCCCGACACAATTTCTGATACTTCAATTTAAGGCATCATCAGCCCATAATGAGTACTGATCACCCAATTTCCCCCCAAAGATCAATAAAGTCCAGCCAAGTCCAAACATCCAACTCTCTGGTCTCTTTTAACCTAATTTAAAAGCTGTATGCATGTGGAACATTTTCATGTACGACAACACGAGCTACCTGAGATATGCCGCAATGTGTCCAAGCTGCCCTTTAAAGAAGACATGACAGGGATTATAATGATGAGTGTTGCTCATTATGTAGAAGAGAAACTGTAAAAAATAATATAACTTTTACACAAACATGCATGTGACTAACATCTGAATGCCTGAGAGACATCGGACTACATTAAGAAGCTGTAGGAGGGCAGCGTTAGATCCGTCTCTCTGCCAGTGGGTCGTCCTGCAGCGTGAGGACAGAAAAGGAAATATACAGGACAACGATACCAGAGGAACTTGGTGAAGGAGGACGAGTCTCAGAGGTCACCTGTAGGTCAGGTGGCTGCGCTCAGGAACCTGTTCACTGATTAAGATGAAGGATGCTGAGCGCATGAGGTGCAAACGAGCCGGGGGCCCCAGGGGGCCCATCTGTTGTGGGCAAATAAACGGGGGCTTCAGTGAATGGGAAAACAGCCCCGCTCTTCCCCTGCGAGGCCCAGCAGACAGCTCCATTAATCAGGACCAGGATGAGCCTGCTGGGCTCGCAGTGACAAGTCAGCAGTGGCACAAACTCTCCTCCTCCTCCTCGCACTGTATCTCCATTAGAGGCTGGAGGTGTCAGCTGGCTGCAGCGTCTGTTCCTCTGTTGTCACTACCCATGTTTTCACAACTGTCCTCCAAGAATAACTTTAAAAAATGACACAGGAGGAGCAGGGGAATACTTTACAACGTGCCATTAATCCCGCCAATAAATAAACATTTGTTTAAGGGGCTGTTTTAGTACTGAGTGACCAAAAGACTTCAGCTTGACTTAACTTCTTGAATTATTCAGTGGTGGCTGATGCGTTTATTAAAGTCATACTTTACTGAAAATGACTTTATTGAAAGTACGGACATCTACAAAGGACTGAAAGATAAATCTGACGATAATTAACGGCAGAGCAACCATTGAAAAAAATGTTTTTTTCAGATATTCCTCTAATTTTTGGCCATTTTTCTAGTGAATGACTAAAAAATAAAATAAAGTCACTTGAACTGGTTGCAGACTGTGATGAGGGTTCACACCTAGACACCGTTTTATTTTAAAGGTGTTATAAGCTAAAAATGGTGGTAACTACTTCCTTAGTGGATAGAATATAAGAGAATAAGATAAAAATAAATAATATCATAAATTACAGATACAGTACTTGAGGGCTCATTGTCTCGATAAATAAATTAGCTGATTTTTCTATAAAATGACAAAAAACCCTACAGCCCGAGGTAATGTTTTCAAATGTCTTATTTTATTCAAAGTTAAAAAGCTATAGATATTTAGTTTTACTATTACAGTGTGATGAAGAACAGCTTCAGATCCTCACATTTGAGATACTGGAAACTGAGAATATCTAATATCCAAATATAAATGTTGACTTTACATTACGTAATGTTACGTAAGAAAGTCAGCTAAGGGCAGTCGTTATGTTTTTGCGCTTATTACCATGTTGCGTTCTGTTGTATTGCATTGTTACATGACACTGTTACGTTACATTGTATTACATTATGTTACATTGTTATATTACACTGTTATGTTGCATTGTTATGTTACATTGTAACATTGTATTGCATTATGTTACATTGTTATGATGCATTGTTCTGTTACTATTATAAACCATGATTTTTCTAACATCAACTAAGGAGTTTTGTTACCTAAACCTAACCGGTTGTTTCATATCATGTGGCATTGTGCATTAATGCAAGTGTGACATGAGGCTGACATGAAATGTCTTTATAAAACAGAAACAAACATATCCCATGGTTTGGAGAAACTTGCAATGCCAACATTTTTTCTGGTGACTGGGCTGATGATATGATTATATCCAATAATAAATAACTATTGACTGGAGGTTATAAGGATTGGCCAAGTTGTACAGTCTTGTCTTTTAGTACTCTAAAAGACACCTCTGTGGAGTGTGGCATCTAAAGCATTAAAAGGCATGGATGTATTATTAAAAATAGACTATGACGTTCGTATTTGATCTTCTCACCAGTACCAGCACCTTCTGGTAATGCTGGTCTATTTTCAGTCTGAACGCAGCCTTAGCCCCAGTTGGCAGATGCATCTCCTGCATCTCTAGCAGTAAGATAAGACATGTCCCCTCACAAAGGGGGGAGGGAGGGGAGGGAGGTCGGAGTGAGAGGGTGTGGGCAGAGACAGTGGAAAGAAAGATGGAGGAGCTCTTTAATAGTATGATTCAGCAGAGGTATCAATTCCCACAGATGGCAAGCTGGCTCCTATTGACTTACATAGGAGGGGAGTAAAGAGGCAATCAAAACCACCCCGGGGACAGTCAGCACATCAAAAGGGAGCAGGATCAGTGTGTTCACGGCTCTCCAGTAGACCCACTGAGCTCTGTCAAGTGTGAAGTCAATGTACTTTAAAATGCCTCAAAAATCGAATCAATTCAGCGATTTCATTTGGAGGCGAAGCACAAAACCTTTAAATGTCACTGTAAACACAAACCTCTACATCTTTATATGTCTCCCCTGTCATGAGACCATGCGTTACTCTGCAGACTCCCTCAACTCTACTGCCGCTATTCATCCAGACTGACAACTGGAGATCCTGAGTGACAACCCAAGGCGGCCTGAACGTGAAGACCAGGTGTCAGAGGATGTCCTGTGACACCTAAACGCACCGTAAGACAGACGCCTGCTTCACACTTTCTCACCAGCCCGCTTTGACTAACACAACAAAGAGGAGAAGACAGAGGAAAGGTGAGAAAGTCGTTTCCACTTAAAAATGGAACGACCTGCAACCCGAGGATCTCACCTCTGCACTTAATACGACGAATACGACCGTGACAGGCTGGTCTCGCTGCAGGAGTGAAGCTACATTAACCTTTTAATCAGTCTGATGAATTCTGCCAGACAGACAGCAGCCTGACCTCCAACCCCTGATGAGTGATGGAGAGAGTTGGCACTGACAAGACACTGTTAATATTTCATTAACGGTACTTTAATGATCATTAAACTGCACTGTGAACTCTGCTGGTAACATGTGATCCTGTGTTGTACTGCCTGCTTCTCTTTATAATAAATAATGATGAATCAGCCTGGATTTAAAGGCCGAAAAAAAGCTGATATTGGCACCAAAAATACTGCAAATATAGCTCAATAAATAAAAGGCAATCTGACAAAGTAATATTCCTGTACCATTCGCAATGCATGCCGTTAAATTAATGTAAAAGCCTGCAGCAACACAATTTAATTTCTATTGCATTAAGATATTAATATCGGTTTAATAAACCAAAAAAATCAATGTATGAGCTTTAAGTGTATGTCTGATGTATCCTGTCATGTTGGATCAGTCTATAAAAATGTGTTTTCCTTCATTTTTTCCCCATGCAGAGGCAAATAAAACACATTTTCTGCTTCATGCCAACTGCTTACAGTATGAATATGCAGCAAAATGCTTTACATTGGTAAAAGCGTGAGAGCAAATATGATTCAAATGAGAGTCAGCCTGATAATCAGGCTGCATTACCACTTTGTTTCGCTTCATTTATAAGTCTGGCTTTGCTTTGTGCTCATCGCCCTAAAAAGTACAACAAATGAACTATCACTGCTGTCACTTTTAGTCACCATGAAGGCTGCAGAAGTTCATATTTTTTCATGCTGATACAAATATATGCAGATTTAAGAATTGTTATCTCTCCAAGTTGACTCAACAACCAGTATAGATGTACCAATCTCCTCAGCTATTCTTAATCCCGCCTCCTGATGTCAGGGGTACAGATGCAAACGTCTATAGCAAAAACATACAGAATCATCCAGTTAAAATGTTAAACCTTGTAATGCAGTGTAAATACTTCAAATACTTATGTGGAAGAGTGTACATGTGAACACCATATTTCTACCTTCTACCTTGATTAAAGGTTGCACCCAGACCTGTTTGAAATAAATGTGAAACATGGGTAGCAATTCAGAGATCTAGATTTTGGCAAATAAATGATGATAAAGGGGACATTTATTAGAGGATCCCTGCATTGGTTGACAAGTGAGAGGCGGGGCTCAAGTGCCCCTTAACGATGATTTTACTGGCTTTCAGCTGAAAAATACATTTCTAAAGTCCATCACCAATGCAGCCCATGAGGGAGCTGAAGAGGACATTCTTCTTCCTTCATATTATTTTCCACCATTGCCATCACTACCTCTACCATTGAGCACAGCTCGACATGCTCACTCCTTTCATACTTCATCACTACCTGCTTCCAAGCCTCACAATAACTAGAAAACCCTTCACATCACTGTATAACCAGACAATAAATATGGAGCAAAAATCTAATGAGGTGGCACCATTATCACATCCTGGAAAAAATATGTTTAGCTTTGAAAACTTCATAAGCTCCTCCAACTTAAAGCTTATGTATAAATGCCTAAATAGTTAAGCTCCTTCCCTGCTTCATGAATTCCTTTCAAGACACAAGTAGAGTCAACACACAGGCTTCAATAAACCTGGACAAATCTGGTCTAAATCTGGACAATGGGTCTTCTCTGTTAAAGGAGACAAAGGAGACAGAAATTTTTAGTCCACTAACACTCATACGATTTTGTTGAGAAAATGAAATTCATACAAAAGTACCACTGTAAGATGTGCTCATAAGTTTCTCAAAAATAAGCCATTCATCATGAAAACAGCATGATGAAAAAGTAATTGACTAAAGAAATCTTAGTCAACTAAGACCAAAACGACTGAAAACTACATCACACCGGTTCTCTGCCGGAAACCGGTGGATTGCATCCTCCTTATGCGAAGTGAGTCTTTGCCCCAAGTGAGGGAGTTTAAGTATCTCGGGGTCTTGCTCACAAGTGAGGGTAAAATGGAGATGGATGGGTGGCCCGGTGCAGTATCTGCAGTTATGCAGGTGCTATACCAGACCGTTATGGTGAAGAGGGAGCTGAGCTAAAAGCCAAAGCTCTCAATTTTACTGGACCATCTATGTCCCAGCCCTCACCTATGCTTATGAGCTTTGGGTAGTGACCGAAAGGATGAGATCACAAATACAAGTGGCCGAAATGAGCTTCCTTCATAGGGTGGCTGAGCTCAGCCGTAGAGATAGGGTGAGGAGCTCAGACATCCAGAGGGAGCTTGGAGCTTTTTTGTGGCGAAAAGGGCCAGCTGATGTGGTTCGGGCATCTGATCAGGATTCCTCCTGGATGCCTCCCTTTGGAGGTTTTCCAAAGGTGAGAGACCCCGGGGTAGACCCAGAGCATGCTGGAGAGATTATATATCTCCCTCCGGAGCCTTGGGGTACCCCAGGAAGTGCTAGCAAACGTTGCTGGGAAAAGGGACATCTTGAATTCCCTATTTAGCCTGTTGCCCCCGCAACGCGACCTCGAATAAGCGGAAGACAATGGACGGATGGATAAACCACATCAGGTGCCAAATACTGCGCATGTGTTGCAGCTCTATCCAACCATTTCAGTTTGTGACCCCTCAAAGGGGATATATCATATCACTTTTTCAGTACTTATGTATATACATTTGGGTATCTGGAGTACCTATCAACCCAAAAACTGCCAAAGTCAGTGAGCTGCCTAGATCAGAAAACATGTGATTCAATAAGCCATTCAGATTTGGCTCCCCTTCCTATGTCACATGCAGGTTTATTATAATATATATAAACCCAGAATACAAGTATAAACCTAGAAATGAGCATATGTGAGCAGCTCAATTGATGTTCTTGTCTCAAGACCCCTTCATTTAAATTATTTAAGAGGTAAAGCTGTACAACACTTCACAAAGAATGCAGAGATGATAGAAAACTATCTTATTTGTCTTTGTTGTTTTTTCTTATTTTCTGCCCTGGTAACCATCTCATGACCTCAGATTAATCCCAGGTAGGGAACAAAGAGCCATTCAGTGCCAAGAAACCACCAACGTTTCAGATTGTGTGTGTGAAAAGGGCTTATGCGGTAATTCTGGTAACATGTCAGATTACTCATTGTATGCGCACAGAGTTGGCATGCATCAGCATCAACACATATGTGGGCTTTACCCTTCACTGCAAACAAAAGGTGCCCATCCGTTTCTCGGTCCTCCTCCGCTCTGTCGGCTCAACAACGATTATTAAACGTGTGGGCATGTTTCCTTTCAAACTCAAAGTCCTTCCACTAGCACGGCAGCGGCAGGACACATAAACACAGTATGTAGGTCAGTCAAACAGTTCGCGTGTCTCTTTCTCTCCACGGCTGAGGTGAACCGACAGCAAAATCAAACACACTGTTTGCAGAGTGTGACTCATCTCACCCGGAGAACCTGGGAAGTGGAGCAGGGTTTGATGTTTCCCTCCACGCCACCGTTAGAGAGTGACTGTTCGGTGTGAGCGACCAGACGTCTACCTGCCTGACAGCAGCCCAGGATCACGTTTCCTTTCTCTTATGATTGATGGGCGCACTCCTGCGTGTTTATAGCAGTGTGTCAATAAACTGTGCTGGGCGACTTGTGAGAGAGCAGAGGAAGCAGAAAGATGTCATGCGCTGAAATCCATTAAATCCATTCAGTGAATTACACGGATAAAACACACGGCATGTACAATTTTCCATTTGATGTAATGGTGTGGTCATAAAACTCAGTGTCATGGGTGTGTGTATTAATACTGGTGTGACAAAGCTTCAGTGGAGCAGAATATGTGGGATCATTCACATTTTTCTGACTTAAAAAGGAAACATGGGGGAATTCACGTTGGGTTCAAGAGGTTAAAGATGAAGTCTTATGAGAGAGCGGAGCGCTAAAGCTTGAAGAAATTAAGTTTTTAAAGATACACATAACAATACGACTAATTACTGAGAACTAATTCTTCCACAGCATAAAGGTATTTTTATTTGACAATAATTTTTAAAAAGTACACGTCAGACTGTGTTCTCTTCAGTAAAAACAGATGTGGGCAAGTTTACTTCAACCACAAAAATCAACAACAACATTTTAATAGAAATGTTGTAGTTCTGGTTCTGTGAGGGGTGTTTTAGATGTCTGATAGTTAGCAGCTGGGTTTTCTTTTATGTGGCATGCTTATGATTAAAAATTGTCTCCGCTCCAAATAAAGGAGAGGCAACTCCCTGAGACGGGGGTCCCGCCTACCCACCTCCACTCTGTTTGCACGTTGGCGTGGAGTGTCCACCATAGTGCCATAGAGCATCCCAAACCCATTAGTGGGACGTGGGTTATAAAACGCTCAGTCAGTCTATATTGACGCTGACTTACCCAGCAGTCCTCACTGACCATGTGTAACACCGTTTTGTGCTCGTCACGAAAGATGAATTACCAAATTACCGATGAAAGAAATTTCATGGTAATTCAGTGAAAATTAGCAAGTGATGAATTTCTTTAGAACTACTGCCAAATTACCCAAATATTTACCTCAAAATTGATCTAAAATGAATTTATTATGAACACTATTTAACCATTAGATGCTAAAATAGCATCTAATGGTTAAATAGGGCCCTTAGGCTTGAGAAGAGGCTGCTTCTCATTGAAGGCGGAAAACCAAAACTAACAAAAGACATTTGTGATTAAACATAAATCTCACCATTGTGACTTATTGTCTTCACAGATGCATCCTGGTAGCTCATGTCATGATTCAGGGAGTTATTAAAGAAGCGCAAAATAAGTTATTTGCTAATCATCATGTATTTATCAGCAGACATGGGAATATAGTATATCATTTAACTTTGTATTCTTTTCCTGGAAATGTATTAAATAAATTAACAGCTACTGGGAAATAACAGAAAATAATTATAAAATGTTTAGAATAAAATAATTTTCGATAAATTTTTAGGTAGATATTGGCAGTGATTCTTAAGAAATTTCCAGTAGGTTATTTGCCAATTATCAGCTAATTGCAATGAAATTTTCAGACCTTTAAAATTAGGTGCTACCCAAACATTTATATGGAAACTGTTTAAACTAGTGGTGTGGTTGCAGATTGCAACCAACCAAGTACTCCTCCGTAACGCCGTTTACCTCGCTCAGAGACCATCCATACCGTAATAACACCACTTTAGGGGCAACAGTAGTCAGACGGCAGTTGGCGGTACCACCAAGTATGTAGGACAACTACGATTACTTTCATAAAAATATGAAAGTCTGTCTAGAGCCAGTGTTTCGTTTATCTGTTCTGGGCTACTGTAGAAACATGGCGGAGCAACATGGTGGACTCCGTGAAGAGGACCCGGGCTCATCATGAGCTACCGAAAACACAGCAGTTCTTAGTTTCATTTCCTTGTTCTATTTCTACTAATAGATCCCTGAAATGCTGCACACTGTTCCTTTAACAACCTTTGCAGCATTTAGCATCACATATAGCCTACCCTTATCTAGTCTACAAAATGACAGACATGTTCATTTGATTGTTATGTATCTGCAGGGACTGCTGGTTATAGAAGATATTTACAAAAAAACAACAAATAAATGCCGCCAAAGAAGCTTGCCGCTGTATTTATACCCTTGGGGTGCTTCATTCAGCTGTGAGCGGGACTACAGACTACTAAACACAAAGCACAGCAGAGGCTGAATGTCATTAGTTTTGCAGCTCTTTAGTCATAAACTGTAGTACTGGACAAATTGTGGTTTTGACCTGATGTCGGCACTCTATGAAAAGCCCACAGGATCCCCAAAGTTAACGCGGTTAATCCTGCAGGGGACACAACAGTAAAGTCCATGTGAATCCATCCTAATACAGTATAACTCTGAACGTCTTTAGGATTGATCTGTGCACCGTAAATCTCTCTGAAAGGCAATACTTGTTGAGATATTTCAGTCTGGACCAAAGTAGCGGACCGACAGACCTCTAGTGTGGCGAAAGGGGCAGAATATAATGAGAGAGGTCCCTCAACTAATTACTTTACAGGAGGAAGCATGAATATTTATAATAAAAAATATGACTGTGACGATATCAGGTTAGTGTCAATTTCTAGTTTGAAAACTGCAGGAACATTGAGTTCTGTCCGGATGCATAAAGAAGGTCACATGGCATTCATTCATTCGTATGGAGCGATTCAAGGCTGGACATCAGTGTGACTGATTGACATACTTCCTTTTCTGGAGGGAGATGTTAATGTGCACGGACATGGACTGGTGAGTCCTTGGATGGGATTTCTATTCCTCTTTAACATGTGCACACTTCTCAGTCTCTTTACAATCAACACTACAGACTCTCATGTTTAGTCCTTAAATGCAGTCTTGGTATATTCAATCATGTATATCATAAATCAAAACTATGATGCCAAGCCAGTCCAAGTGTGTATGGCTAAACTAATGATTATTCTTATTATTTATTGATTGTTTCATGTATTAAATGTCACAGTGCAAATTAAATTCTTCCCAGAAAAATAAGGTGGCGTCTTCAAATTGCTTAAAACACTCTAAAACCACAAGTTTTTCTTTATAGTGATGTGCAAAATAGAGAGAAAAGCAGAAACTCCTCAAATTTAAGAGGCTGGAACCGACAAATATTGAGCACTTTTTTCCCATAGTTGTCAATTCCCTTTCTTTCCATTGACTGATTAATTAATCCACCAGTCATTTCAGCACAAAACATCTCAGCTATGTCCTACATCAGAATACCAAGGCGAACGTTATTATCACGCGCAAATCTAAGTGACGTACAATTTCACACATGCCACAGATTCCTTGCTTTATATACATAAACTATACTCTCTCATGTGACGTGAATTAAACATGGGAATAAAGTCAGTTACAGCTAAATACCAAAGATAATTATGTCACATTTGAACTTGGACTACATTGGTGTTACTGAGTGCTAAGCTGGAAGAAAGTTTTAAATGAGAGTTTCTGAATTGGGGTTTTGAATGTATACATTTTTTCCGAATCTTTCCTTTCTTTATCATGTTGTATATTTAAAACGCATGTGAGGTTAGCAGATGACATCATTCACCAGAGGGACCAATACTGTTACATAACAGCCAGACATGGCTGTGAGGAGCGCCCCACGCCATGCCGCTCCAAATACTCTCAATACTGCTGCATATAGGACAGAGGTCTGCTTACTCGTTTAAATCTGAGGGAAAACATACACGCCAGATACTGATCTCAAGTAAGATGTTGTGAAAAAGATGGCAAAAGGACGATTTCTAGTCTTAATGATTGAGTCTTGATTTGATTGAGATCTGGAGAATTTGGAGGTTAAGTCAACACCTCAAACTCGTTGTGTTCTTGAACTATTTTTTGCGGTGTGCACACTGCCTCCGCCGGCTTGCCTTCTTCCCATAGTGCATCCTGGTGCCTATGGTGTCGCACACACCCGGCCATCCACATGATATAAAAGTAAATGGGATTCATCAGACCAGGCTACCCTCTTCTATTGCTCTGTGGTCCAGCTCTGATGCTCATGCTCACCTGCCCATTGCAGGTGATTTCGGCGGCGGACACGGGTCAGCATGGGTACCCTGTCCGGTCTGAGGCTACGCAACCCCATACACAACAATCGGCGATGCTTTGCGTGTTCTGACACCTTTCTGTCAGAGCCAGCATTAACGTTTTCAGCAATTTGAGCAACAGCAGCTCTTCTATTGGATCAGACAACACGGGCCAGCTCACTTAGTAGAGCAGTTGCCCCATGTACCAAGGCTGGGTCCTTGCCGCAGCGGCCCCGGGTTCGAATCCAGGCTACTACTACACTACTACAAACTACTACTATAAAAAAAAAGATTCTTGCGAGATTCGCTGCCCGACGATCCTAACGTTAGCTATTTGAGGTCACTAACTATACCCATTCAAGGTCAATCTCTCAAGAGTTTCCACAGTTTGCTGGCTCCCTTCTAGCAACTACCACACAGGACAGGTGCCTCTGCATCTATATTTATGAAACAACAGGGAGGCTCCAAAGGCCGAACCAGGATGGCAAACTTTATTACTCCTTTCAACGCTGACAAAGACAGCACAGACCAGATCCACTCCTTCCACTCTTACCTTTCACAGTAAAAGCCCTTGATATATAATATTCATAGGTGAGTATTTTCATGTCATTTATTCGCTAACACTAACCTAACCTCGTCCTTCCTGTTACTTGGGATGAATATGAGTGTGTGAGGGCAGGTTTTGAAATAGCAAACAAAAATGGTGCCTTCAAATGGAACTCGTGAACATGGGAAGTCGTGAACACGACATGTGTTGCATTCAAGTGTTTGAGTCGTGAAGAACGCTGCTGCTAAGCAACGGCAATATTAAAATTACTGTCTGAGTCTAGAAGCCACAGAGGCTAACACTTTAGCAAGCTAGCTAGTGGAACATAATGCAGGAAATGCAAAAGGCATAATGACAGAGGAAAAAGATGCGGTCGTTAAGAACATTTTCCTCACATGTAAAATTACCAAGAAAAACAATATATGACAAAAATTACAATATACTGTACAATATTAATATTATGCACCAATAAATGTACTTCTATGGGCTCCACTGTTTCTCACATCAACAAATACATCACAAGTCATGAACTCAAAGCTTTCAGAAACTTTACACTTATGAGGTTTATAATGTATAATTTTGAATGTTGTAAAAAGGACAGACAGCTTAACCGCTAACCAGAGCTGTGTGCTTCTATTAACATGCAAATCCCACACATATGACCAAAAAAAGGTTTGAAAAATGGAAAGATTTGCACACAAAAACTCAAACTTCAGCTCCACGTTACATATGCAGTGGTGTTGCATTCAAGAGCACACGTGTCACATTCAACGCCAACATACTCCTCGAGACACTGTCACGTGGTGAAATGAAAACACTGTGCAGGCGCGAGACTCTGGCAGCCCAACACAGGTCGCCACCGCCAATAAAAACACACCGACAGCTCGGAGACAGAAACAGAGCATGCAAATGAGGCAGCGTACTCCCAAAGAGGAAAGTGATGTCATGTGATAATAATGATGCTGTAAAGTGAGACACAGCCAGAGAGAAAAGTCTGGCTGGCGAGTGGCTTCAGTCCTGACTTCAGGAGTATGAACCGCTTTAATCTATACCAGCTCTGAAAAGCACAGATTACATAAGAGCAGACCTCCATGTATTCCTGGGCCTCTAAAGTATCTGAGAAGTATGTGTGCAGTCGCTGTGGCGAGGCAGAGAAGTTTGGCTCAGAGTAATAAATCTGACTGGAAAACACACAGATCTCTAAGATACACAACATTTACTGCAACACCACTCCAGTGAGCAGTACAAGTATGAGACAAGCCGAGAGCTGATGTAATCAGAGCAATGCAGGACAAAAAATTCCCTTCCATACTCGAGGAATAGCAAATATGCATGGATTCTGTCACTGTTTTTAATGTTTTTACACAACTTACAGTACTTTTAGAGCCCAAATCTGTTTTTAATAATCAGTTATTGAGTAAAAATGCCAAATATTGTGCGGTTTTCAGCTTCCATGATGTGACAATGTCCTTCTTTTCTCAGTTTTCATCACTGTAACTTGAATTCTTTGTGTTTTGTGAATTTCCCCACTGTGGGACTACTAAAGGAATATCTTATCTTATCTTATCTTTTGGACTGTTGGTCACGCAAAACAAGACCTCTGTGGATGTTAATAATTAACCGTTTAACTGATAACCAACATTAAGCACTTTATTTCATTTAAGAAAATTTTAAACTGACAAGATTTGTGCCTTCACTGTCTCCAGCCGTGGTGCTGCGTTCACTGTCTCCAGTTCACCGTCCAGGAGAGTTAGCAGCCACGGTGCTGCGTTCACTGTCTCCAGTTCACCGTCCGGGAGCGTTAGCAACCGTGGTGCTGCGTTAACTGTCTCCAGTTCACCTTCTGGGAGAGTTAGCAGCCACGGTGCTGCGTTCACTGTCTCCAGTTCACCGTCCGGGAGCTTTAGCAGCCTCGGTGCTGCGTTCACTGTCTCCAGTTCACCGTCCGGGAGAGTTAGCAGCCACGGTGCTGCGTTCACTGTCTCCAGTTCACCGTCCGGGAGCTTTAGCAGCCTCGGTGCTGCGTTCACTGTCTCCAGTTCACCGTCCGGGAGCGTTAGCAGCCTCGGTGCTGCGTTCACTGTCTCCAGTTCACCGTCCGGGAGAGTTAGCAGCCACGGTGCTGCGTTCACTGTCTCCAGTTCACCGTCCGGGACAGTTAGCAGCCACAGTGCTGCGTTCACTGTCTCCAGTTCACCGTCCGGGACAGTTAGCAGCCACGGTGCTGCGTTCACTGTCTCCAGTTCACTGCCCGGGAGCGTTAGCAGCCATGGTGCTGTGTGTAATGTCGGACATGCAGCCATTTTCCCAGTAAAAGTCTCCACCACATATTTAGTTCAGTTTATCAGGTCGCCAGCTGGTTGTCTTCCCGCATTAATGATAGTGATTGTCTGACAAACATTGTGTGTGTTTGTGCTACATTAGCAGTTAGCAGTGAGTGTGGGTTTGTTGGTGGCGTTATAACTGTGAACGTAGCGCATCCTCACATCTGTGAAGCTGGAACCATACAGTTTTAATTAACTGATTAATTATTTCAGCTGTACTTATATTGTTCGGTGTTTTTTTTAAAAAAGACCTGTATGTTTTGTTTGCATAACTATTAACTTGTAAAGTAACTAAAGCTGTGAAGTAACTGTAATGAAGTAGAAAGTACAATATTTCCCTCAGAGATGTAGTAGAGTAGAAGTAGAAAGCAGCATGACAACAAAGTACTCAAGTAAAAGTACGTCAAATGTGTAGTAAATGTACTTAGTTACGTCCCACCACTGCATTAGAGGCAGAAACTGGTCTTGTTTCAGATATCAGGAACAGTAGAATAGTCCAAGTTCAACTTGATTCATGCAATTAAATACAAATATTAACCAAAGCAGAAAATCTGCAAAAACAGAAAGGCTCTCAGCTGCTCTCGATGGCCCTGGAAGTGTGATTTCTGTGGATGTTTTGCAGGTGAAAACACATTTAACCATCAGAGAAACCACTTTGGTAAACTCCAGTGAAACACAGTCACAGAAATGTGGTTAAAACGCGGCGGTTATTTGCAACCAAGACACGTACAAAACGCCCAGTTTTAACATAAAATGCCTCCCTGCAGATTCTGTTTTTTTTGCCAAAATGACATCATCTCCACACAAGGTTTCAGTGTTTCCCAGGACAAAAACTCCAGCAGGGTGGATGCACGTTGTCATGGAGGCTTGAACTCAGGTCAGCCAGTTACAGCAAACTCACAATACAACCATCCTGCCCACCCAGAAAGCACCACACAATGAATCCACTGCACTAATCCCATCTTTTTAAGGTCCTCCCATGTCTCGGTGTGTCTCTACCTCATGTCTCTGCTTTTATATGCACTCACAGGGGAGGAAAATAAAAATATATAGTTCAGAAACAAACAAGCTCCACATAAAACAGCTCATAAATGGAGGATGAGGGAGCCGTGAGCACTATGTGATGCTATCACACATGGCTTTTACCATGTGTTGTTGTGATCACTGTACTGACAGCAGAGATAAAGCAAATGCTGGAAGCTGCTCTGCACTTTGTGCTCCGTGGAGAATAAAAGGCTTGGAAAGTAGATGCTGCAGCCTAATATAACACACAACACGGAGCATGCATGCAAACGTCTCCAGCTCTGGTAGCAGGAGTTGGACAGACAATAGAGACGGAAACAACACTTGTCCTGAGGACAATAGTTTTACATTCACATCACATTCTGCAAAGAAGTCCACATCCCCGCAGCGACGCCTTTAAATCAAGTTTTAACTGGGAGATAAAGAGCTTTTCCTTCATATCATCAGCTCCATTAATCTGTCTGATGACACATTTAGTTTAAAGAAATGATGGATGCAGTCGACAGGAGGCGCATAAAGAGCTCTTACCGCTTCGGTCTCAGCTTTTCTCGCCGCTTTATCGCTTTTATATTCCTCTTTTTCTGCGGATCAGTCGCGCGTCTCACGGACACAAATCTCGACCTCACTTCCATGTGCTCGCGACCGGGACCACGCGCTCAGGGGAGCGCTCTGGATACGGCGCGTGACGTCACGGCCAGACTGGAAAGCCGGTCGGAAATACCGACACAACATAAACAATAATACAGGTATGTTTTCATTATATAGCACATAATATACCACGTAGAGACCTATCCATATTTACAGTGTTTTATTGGCTGTTTTCCTGTTATTTCCTGTCCAATAATACATAGCTATATTTGACTGTTAATTTATATTTTTGCCTAAAAACAGTGTTAATAGTCTGCACATAAAAAATGATTTATCTGCATCTGAGACATGAAATGAATGGATTATTAAATCAGCATAATTTCCCCAGGTATGTTTGATCATATAAGGAATGTGAAGCAGCTTTCAATGTGCTTAAAATAATGTAGGAAATTAAGGCTTTCTGCATCAATTGAAGTGTTTCTAGTGCAAAACAGGTCTAATTTAGGTATCTGTATTCCTAATTTGGTTCACAAACAGATGTTATGACACGTTTTGGTGAAATTTGTTCACTTTAGCATCAATTTATATTGGAATATCTTCAATAACGAGCCCTCATTTAGGTTGAAATGTGCCATAAAGTGATATTTTAAATGTGTCTGTGCATAATGAGACCATGGTGTGATCTTACCGTGTCTTCCTTATGATCAAGAACTGGGACAGCATCTTCAAGTGAGAATGTCATTTTGACTTTTAAATTTGACCTGAAGTCTGCACGTCATTACGTCTAAACAAGCATCTTAGTCCACATCTTTATTCAAATCATGCCATCATTTATGTCTCATCTCCTCCTGCTACATGCACCCCAGCCCGTATTAATGTGCACCTACTGTGATGAAATGTGTTTGCAGTGCAAGAACAAGGACACAAATTCAAGAAACATTTTTTTTTATATATATTTCAAAAAGAATCTAGGAACATAATGGAAAAACCAAACACTGGGTCTGAACATCCAGACAATTGAGATCCAAAAATACATTTTCTTAGGAAATATTAATTATATACAAAACATAAAAATTTATATTTTAGTTTGGGCCCTCAACAGGGGTAGCCCCATTTTTTAATATTTTATTAATAAAAATAAACTTTTAAATATTTAATCCACCCATAACTTCAATTGAGGCAGTTTTAACATTGAAATCAAACAAGATTCCAAACAACTTAATCCGCTTTGCATTTGCATGCAACGACAACTGTACACCCTAAGTCTTGAACTTGCATAAAAAAACAAAAGGCCAAAAAAGTCTTATCAAACTTTAAGCGCGAGAGCTCTGCAGCTGTGCCAGTCTCTGCTTTAAAAGTTCACTTCTCCTCCTCAGCTGTTCTTTGAGCGAGAGGAGTCTCTGTTCGTCTGTCTGCATGCTGTAAATGCACTCTGTGGCCTTCTTCAGGATCACCACTTTGGCCGCCTTCTCGTTGTTGGCCACCTCGGGGATCTCGTCCCGCAGGGCGAAGAAGCTCAACTTGAGCTCGTTCCTCCTCTGGCGCTCCAGTACGTTATGAGTCCTTCTCTTGTCGTAGTCCTCTGTGTCAGACGTCCGTGGGCTTGAACACTTGCGGTTGCTGCTGATCTGTTTCAGGACCCTGCTGTGGCCGCCTCCACCACCACCTCCTCCTCCTCCTCCGCCTCCTCCACTAGTGCTGCTCTCCAGCTTCAGCCTCTTGACAGCCGGCTGCTCGTGCCTCATGGATGGATGGGCGGCGTAATTGTGCTGGTGGGTGGAGACGTGGCACCTCTTCAGCACGAGCGGGCTCGGGTGCCTGGTCTCTGCTGGGCTGGGGTCGCAGCGCTTCACCGCCTGCCTCTTCTCCACTGTCACCACATCGATCTCCTCCTCCTCTTCCTGGTCCTCCTCATCCTCCTCCTCCTCCTCCTCTTCCTCATCCTCCTCATCTTCTGCAACACAAAAATCAAAAACACACTGATTCAGCATCAAGGTTGCAGTTCATTCACAGTGCATGGCACAGAGGGAAGGGGGGGGGTGCAATCTCTCCTTCCACATCAGTTGATTGCTTAACATGCAGCCTCTATAATCACAGCATGAGGAAGAGGCTGCATGTCTCTACCTCCTGCTTGGAAATGTGACTGCAAATCACATGCATTAAAACAAGAGTTGACCTCCTTTTAGTCAAAACAGTGTATGCAATCTTTGCACTCTCAGCAGAGGGAGATTCCTAATTGCACAGACAGGTGGGTGCATGATGAGCTTACCTGAGTCACTACAACTGCTGCTGCTGCTGCTGCCGCTGTTTGGTGGCGTGTCCAGCCCCAGATCCTTACTAGGCGGCGTCCCTACGCTCTGCTTGGGCGTCTCTGCTATCGGGTAGGGGAAAACCACAGACGGATCAATGCACTCCGCCGCGGATGTGTTCAGATCCTGCAGGTAGCTGCTGTTCAGCCTCCAGGCGGCTGCGCCGGCGGGCTCCGCCGCGCACTCCCCAGCCGCCGCCGCCGGAGGCGACTCCTTCCTGGCGGCGTGCAGCGAGGCGAGCCGCTCGGACACCACCTTCTCCAGCTTGGCCGCGGCGGAGAAGCCGCTCCACATGCAGTCCTGGATGATGATGGACTTGAGGAAGTTCTGGGAGTAGTCCGCGTCGCAGATGATGCTCTGGTTGACCGCGTCGTCGCCCAGGAACTCGGTCACCATCTCCAGCTGATCCGCCGTGGAGGGGAAGAGGCTTGACAGGGACGGCCGGCGGCTCGGCGAGAGGGGAGGGGTCGGCAGCAGTTCAAATTTCTTCCAGATGTCTTCGCTCGGTGCCGGAGGCTGAAGCTGCTGAGGGTAGAAATCCTCCTCCTCGTTGTCATAGTAGAAATACGGTTGTAGGGAGTCGTAGTCGTAGTCATAGTTTTTACTCGCCAAACTTGAATTCAGCGGCATGTTGTCTGTTTTTCCTTATCGTGAAGCTGATTGAAAGAAAAAAAATGATTAGACGTGCAGGATGGAGTGTAAGCAACATCACATGGTCACTTCAAAACATCGAGTGCACGCCTTGCATGCATGCATCAGCGCTGCAGCAGCAGGTGCTCAACTGGGATAGTAAATGAAGTGCAAGAAGAGGCCAAACCCCACCTTCACTTACTGACAAACTCATTTTGATTGTAGGAAGGTGACGCACAAGCTCCAGAAACCCACTCCCTCTCTTACCTTTTAGATTTTAGCGTGTCGGCGGAAGAAAACGGGGCGAAATCAAGCCAAGAGGCGCAAAAAAAGGACAGGAAAGTTATTCCAGCACGGCAGTAACATTAAATCCTTCCTGTGGGGGTGTCGCAGGCGGTTTCAGCGCGGCGGTGCGCGGCATGCATTGGGAGTTGAATGGCTGCACCAGCGACCCGGCGAGAACGACGCGCAGTCTGTCATCAGCAGCGTGAGAATCACAGCTGAGAGCTCCGTCGGCTGCAATAAAAAACGACCGCATCACTCCTCCGCTGTACCCTTCCGCACTTTTCCCGCGAAACACTCGCCGGCCTTAAAAATATCCCACGCCTCGAGTTAAATCCCCGCTTTTATCACCACTAATTATCCACATACAACATTAAACTTGATATGCACTTAAAATACGCGCTTTTGTTTTTTTATTAAGCCACTAAATGATGTATTTTCTCTTCACGCTGGGTCTATTTCTGTGAAGAAGAAGAAGTGGGAGGGGTCATAGTAGAGTAGAGCTCCCATTGACTGGAGACATGCAAAAAAAAATACTAATGCAAGTAGTAGTAGAGATAATTAGGACTTATTGTACTGCAGTCCCGCCTAAAATATCACTAGACATGTCAAACGCTCTCATGGTGTTTTGCTGTTATTTTAAGTAAGAGTTACTGCCTAAAAGTCGACAAATTTAACTGCTTTTGCACAAATTTGCTTTTTTAAAATCCAAATTGTCTTCTCTGCAGAAATGCAATAATTTGTTTGCACGATTCGTGCAGGTGCAGGAGCTCACCTCGACCTGTCTGCAGGCGCTGACACCCCTGAAACAGGTGAAGCCAACAAGCAGTTTGTGCGTTAATGCATTTAAATGAACATGCACCAATAAGAAATGGTGAGAGAGAGAGAGATCATGTGTTTTGTTTTTTTGTTTTTTTTGTCGTTGTTGTTTTTTTGAGGCTGGACAGATTGGCACCAATTAACTACAGGAAGGAAGCAATTAAAGGAATCAGATGGGTACCGCAGTTGGATGGAGATGGAGGTGCGTCCTGTGCTGTGATGGACGGGCTCGGAGCGCCCTCTGCCGGTCGTAGTGTTCATAGCAGGGGACAGCAGCCAGGTGGGTGCAGGGGTCAAACCATGGAGGTGGACATGAAGTCCACAAAGCAGCTGTGAACAGAGGGGATTGTTGACTGAAGGTAGATTAAAGATTGTTGGGTTTAACACTATGAATGGCTCAGTAACATAACAGTGCTGCAGTGGGTTAGGGGAGCTTTTTATTGGGGTTACTGGGACACTTCATTAAAAACAGAGTCCTGGAAAAGCATTAAATGAACTAAGCAGGCAGCCTTTTCACAAAGTAGGCTGTGCTATTAATAATCAAAGATTAGCGACATATGATCATCTATAATTCTGAAAAAACGGTTTTATTTTGTTAGACATCTTACTACCTGTATAAGTAAAACAATAACTGCGAGTTAAATGGTAAATTCACATTTTTTCCACTCAAACTCACTTATATCGAAAATCACCTTTCAAAGGCATCTTTTTACAGCATGTGAGCACTGTTTGAAGAATGATGTTTAAGAAAAAAACATTAAAAATAAGAAAACATAAAAAAATAAAATAAAAACAAACAGATGCAGCAAAAAAATAAAAACATTTAAAAAATGAATAAAAATAAATAAAAAAAACATTAAAAGACAGAAAAATAAAAACATAAACATTAAAAAAAATTAAAAAAAAAATAAAAAGATGAAAGTGGGTCTCATAGTGAATGATTTTTTTAAAATCATTTTTAAAAATGTAAATGATTTTTAAAATTTTATAAATCACTTTTTACAGTTTGGTGAGCTAAAATTTTATTTAAAAATGCATTTATGTGGTACATTATTGCCTTAAGATTAGAAGAAATAGAAGAAGATATTCCTTTATTTGTCCCACAATGGGGAAATTCTGTTGTTTTACTTATACACGGTACATGCAGACCCGAGACACACACATGCACAAACATATAGAACCCATATACATGCATCAAATGGAGAGACGTCAGAGTGATGGGGCTGCTCCTGACAAGCGCCCCGAGCAGTTGGGGGTTTGGTGCCTTGCTCAGGGGCACCTCGGCAGTGCCCAAGAGGTAAACTGGCACCTCTCCAGCTACCAGTTCACACTCAGTTCTTGGTCCATGTCGGGACTTGAACCGGTGACCCTCCGGTTCCCAAGCCAACTCCCTACAGACTGAGCTACTGCCGCCCCCAAAAAAATAAAGCAATGACTCCAAATGCCACTTATAATTGATTCATTCAAGGATATCATTTCCACTTTTCAAAATCATATCAATATCAATATCATATCAATCATATTTTCATCCACCGGAGATAATACAGTAAATGAAAGTGCTCTTATTTTATTATTATTATTATTATTATTTATCAAGTTTAAACTTTAATTGTTGATGTTGAAAACATAATTTTTATTCAAACATTTAAAATAAATAGCACAACATTGTTGGACATAAGATGTCAAGGAAATATTGTTGGATAAAACAAAAAAACTTACAGGTGACTATATGAGTTTATGCATTAATATTTTCCATTCTTTATGGTGGAGCACCATTATTATAGAAAGCACGATGACCAATTTCTTTATAATAAAAGCAAATTTTCTTCTGAAACTTGATGTATGTCTGTGTTTTATTCTGCATGTTTTGATCTCAACCACACCACCTGTTTAACTAAAGGACATATATATATATATATATATATATATATATATATATATAAAACATATATAAAAATAACAGGTATAGTCTCACATTTAAACAAAGCACAGGCAGTAAACCTGCAACGTTACGCAGTTTCCCTCTGGAAAAAGGCCGATAATTGCCGTTGTATTTACATACTGGGGCCAGAATGGATTTATTTCTTTAAATATCATAGATTTTACTACCTCTATGGAAAAGGAGAGACATTTCTCTTGTTATCTATTCTAGAGGAAGCTGGAAAAGAAAAGGCAAACTGAAATAACATCTGCTCTCATTCCTTCATGGTTTCCCTCCCTTCTCCCCTTTCCTCACTTTAGGGTGCTGTGTGGAGGATAGCGATCATAAACCAGCAGACTCATGCGTCGTGGTCATTGTGTTTATCGTCTCCGGATGTTTCTTGTATTACTGTGTTTCCAGAGCGTCTGGGGACACAGAGGGAAGCTTTGAGAGCGGCTGGCATCGTTTCCTATGATAAGTGGAGGCTGAAGGTGCTCAGCAGAACTGGTTCTACCACTTCGGACTGACAGTCTGCATACAGCAACATGCAGTGCTTTTATTTGTGTTTTCCATGAAGGGCAGAGATTCCCATCTAGTTTGGCAAATGATAAATGTTGCAAAAAAGTGCTATATACATCAGTTTAATATGTGCTGTATAAATCTGTATTATAAGAACTAAAGTCAGCCATTAAGGTGGATTTACAGTGTTCATTTATAACAATCATTCTGAACAGCAGTTGGCTGAATGAGTTCAGAAACCAAATTGTGGCAATACAGTTTTTATAGCACATTTCACACTCAGATGAGATTCTGGGTGTTTTTATATCAAATCAAGGGAAATCAATTTAATTTCTGTAACCCAGTATTACAAATCACAATCCCCCAGAGGGCTTTACAATCTGTACAGGGTACGACACCCTCTGTTCTTTAATAGTACAATCATCTCATCAGATGAGGACAAACTTAACCACAAATAACCCTAATAAGACACAAACGATGTTAGATAAGGAATAAGTAAGAAGAAATTGTGTTTAAACCAAAATAAAAGGATTCAAACTGAGAAATTAAAATAAAGAGCGGAAGATGAAAGTGAGTCTTGTGGTGTGAATTATGTAAAATAATACCAGGCTGGGAAAGATGATTATCAAACCACTGTGAGCAATTAGGATTGTTTTCTTCATTGATTAATGAGTTATTTTTGCAATTAAGCAAATATTTATTTAGTCTACAAAATGGCACAGAAGAAAAAAAAAAGTCCCTTCAAATTGTTTGTTTTGTTCAACCAACAGTCCAAAACTAAAAGAGGTTCGAGCATTTTTCAGTGATAAATATAATAAAACACAGAAAAGCAGCAAATTCTCACATTTGAGAAGCTGTAAACCGACTCAGATAATTAATGTATAATCAGACTCATCAAGGAATCAGCATCACAATCAGTCTTTGTGAAGATAACACAGTTACTCAGATGTCCCTGCCTATTTGCTTCCTTATGTGCCAAATTAACTTTACGGCCTTATAATCAAGTGCCAGTAACATTTATGCATATATGAACAAAACAGAGTGTGCAAAACAAAAAAAAACATGCAAAGCAATGCCTTTCTTAGCAAGACAGGTTAATAAAAGAGAACAAAATGATCAAAACTCCATGTGAAGATAGACTGCTGTAATATCTTATTTTAGATTACCAAAGTAATATCAACTTAAAACTAACGTCTGTCTCTTTTAAGGTGTTTTTATTTATTTAATTTCTTCCCCTTCTTTTTCTTTTTTGAGATACACACAATGCTGTGATTTATGATTTTAATTAGAATGTTTGTTTGCCAGACTGTGAATAGTACCATTTTTTTCATTTCCTGACAAAGCAGCTATGCATATTATAAAAGTACAAAAGCGAATATGCTTTTTTGTTAAAAAAAAAAAAAAAAAAAAAAAAGAAGCTGTGCTTCATCTTTGATAAAAGAACAGTAAAGAGTTATGATAATACACCTTCCAGTAATGGTGCAAAAATAATGATTCATGAGGGTTTGAAATCTCTGCTCACTACAGAGTAATATAATTGGGTGTAGGGAAGAGTGAATGAGAAAATGACTCGTTCAAAGAGAAAGCAAGTATTCTTACAGAAAGGACATATTTAACACCCCTGGAATCTGAATATTTTACCCTAGAAATGTAAGAAAAACTAGATGATTTTGCCAAAGGAAGACTTGCAATTATTTTAGTGTGTACAGTGGATATATGCAACCGACCTCTCCCATGTACCGAGCCTGTAGGAGAACGACGGTGGCCGATGTGATAACATGAAAATGTGAATGTCCCTGTCTAGAGCCAGTGTTCGGTTTGTCCCTTCAGGGCTACTGTAGAAACATGTCAGCCGGCTCTGAGAAGAGGACCTGCTCCCTATGTAGACATAAACGGCTCATTCAAAACTAATGAAAACAAATCAACTCTCATTTACATGTTTTCTTATTAATATTATATTCATTTCTGCCAGTAGCTCCCCCTAAATGTTACACACTGTCTCTATTCCACTGGACACATTTCGATATATATACTGCTGAATGAGTCTGATTTTGAGCGCCACCTGTTGCCCTTTCTTTCGTCTCCTTCCTGAACTTCCCGTATTTCTGACCACAATTCCAACGTCCTGCGTCCTGTGGCCTCAAACATACAGCACATTCAGCAAACTACCAGCCCCGCCATGCCAGTGGTTTCCTCTTCTGCGTACCATGCAGCAGGGGAGCTGATGCTGAATTATTGCATCAGTCACGTGGCAGCACGTTACATTCATTCATGCACTGAATGGCTTACACATCTCAGCAGATGGAGATGAATAGAGGATGTGCTGCGTCTCAGTCTGGACACATTCAGCACGATGCCTCGCTATGAGGGAGGAAATCAATAACTGTTCAGCTTAGTCGCTGAGATGGAGGCTGCCAACTAAGCGGTCAACAGTGAGAGCATGGCAGATCTGTCTCCAGAGCTAATTGTGTCATTAATTATTGACAGTGACAACAGGCAGTTATTGACACAGCCTGTGTAACAGCTACAGGACCTGACCTGCAGTGTGTTTACATGAAGAGACTCACGGTTTGGTATTTAGGTGTTAAGATTTGTCTCATCCTGTGTGCACAGAAGATTTCCTGCCAAATCTATAAGACAAATTTAGTCAAAATATAAGAGAGTTACTGCAGATAAGTACTGAATTTATTCTCCACCAGCTACCTGTGGGAATACAGCCGGCTGTTCTTTTTATGGTCACATTTTCATTGATTTTGAGACATCCTTTAAACCTGCTCAAGAGGAGCAAGACACCACCTTACTCCATCCTTTAAACTTAAACTTAAATCTATTCAGCTAGGCCTTTGATTAAGAATGGTTATCATTTTATTCATTTAATTTATTGTATTTACGTTGAACAATTTTATTCAATTTTATTCTTATTTTATTAATCTAATTTTATTGTATTTCATTTGTATAATATTATTATATTTTACTTATTTTTTATTTATTTTATTAATCACTATTTTATTGTATCTAATATGTATAATTTTATTATATTTTAACATTATCTGATTAATCATTTAATTAATTGTATTTAAGTTGCATAATTTATTCTATTTTAATATTATTTTATTAATCACTTTTTATTGTATTTAATTTGTATAATTTTATTATATTTTATTCTTATTTTATCAATCACTTACTTTATTGATCACTTTTATGTATTGAATTCAGTTTGTATAATTTTAATATATTTTATTGTTATTTTATTCATCTAGTTTTTGCTTCACATTGTTTTACTACTAATAATGTTATTGTAGCTTTAAATTCTATTTTATTGCATTTTTATAATTTCATTGTCTTGCATGTATTGGTCTAAAATGATCAAAAAATTGTTCAAATTGTTTAATTGTCACCTATAAAGCACTTTGAATTGAACCTGTACGAGAGGTTTCATACAAATAAAGTCTGTCTGACTGATATAACATCAAAATGAAATAACAAATATCTGGAGAAGAGAAATTACACAATACTGTATATTGATAAATACATTTAAATTGCAAAGAAAACATTCTATTATATACGCCAACAAGTATACTACTAGATATAGATATAGATATAGATATAGATATAGATATAGATCTATAGATGTAGATAGGATTTAGGATGGAATTTATTGTTCTTTCTATAACAATGATGGTTGTTTTAGGTGGAGCCTAACTGGACAGGGCTGGAGTCCGTAGGGGCCTCAAGTATCAGACATATGAGGCACTGGGGGGAGTCGGCCAAATTCACTCGAAAGGGAACTTTATTTTTACATGAACTTCCTTGTAAAGTGGTGAGTCTGTATTGATTACACAAGATTATTCCGAGGAAGACTTATGACATGTATTCCTTCCAAATGAAACTAAACAAACACGTGGCATTATCAGACTGTTAAACTTTAACCCACATAGACACCTTGTGGTTCATGTCTGTAAAGAAGAGACTCATCAGTATCCATAGAACCCATTTTCATTTACATATCTTTGGGTCAGAGGTCAAGGGACCCCTTTGAAAATGACCATACCAGTTTTTCCTAGCCAAAGTTTAGCCCAACTTTGGAGCGTTATTTACCCTCCTTCCTGACCAGCTGGCATGGCTGGCACCACAGGGAACTCAGGTCTGGTTGGTGGCGGAGCCAATAGGGTATTTGTTTCTCCTTCTGGTTATAAGAGCACTGATTCAAGGCAGGTTGAGTCGACTCCAGGCAGCACAGGTGGCTCCTCCCAGAGCTCAACAGGGATCATGGCAGACTTTCAAATGTAGTATGACAAAAAATAGGAAATTCTATCAAAGAGACTCTATGTAAGACTCAGAGATCGCTTGTTAACAGTGACGCCTGTAGCTGTTTGGCTGTTAAGTCAACGACAGTCTGCCTCCTGCTGCTTGCAACTGCGCTCGCACTACGCCGGTCAAAAGGTGAGGCGACACACCCCAAACTGAACGTGATTGACGGGCCTCATGTTGATTTAACGTTAGCAACATTAGCCAGCTAAAACCACAATATATAAGGGATAATGTACAGCAAGCCGGTCGTGGTTGAATCATGTTTATTCCACAATAATGACTGACAAACAGTCTGCTATATAGAAATAACAGGCCTCAGAACGGCCACTATGGAAATTTGCTGCCGCTCTTGTCTGGGGTCTCGTCTGCTGCTCGCTTGTTTTCTCACATGCTCGCTGCCACTCTCTCTCTCTCTCTCGCTTCACCACTCACTTCCCACTTGTACACATATTCCCACAACACTAGTTTTCCTCTTTCCCAGAAAAACGTGCCCAGGTTTTTCACATTAAAAGCAGTCTGCAGGCTGATAGAAGAAACCCAGAGAATCACAGAAGGTCTCATGACACATAAATGGCAATAAAGAAACAATCAGAACTTGTCTGTAAAATGTTACGTACAATCTATTAAACCTCAGTACTGTTAACAACTTGTTAACAACCATTTTTAGTTTCCTTAATAGTTCCTTTACGCTGAATGATAGATGACAGACAATATAGTATTTGCATCTTTGCTATAAAGAGCAGTGGACTTTGCGGCCTTACTGTATCTGGAGTTGTGGTTCAGGTGTGAAGGTCAGGTCACAGGTCAGGTCGTGGTGAGGTAGGGCAGTGCTTGTTGTTAACTGAAGGGATGAAGATGGCTGCTGTCAGGATTCGTGATGTTTTGTTTTTGATTTGGGGTCCAGAGTCAGACATCAGGAGATGATGATGCTCCATCAAAAACCTGATGGGGAGGAGAGAAAGGCAAGAAAGCAAATAAACATGACGGGAGGACACACCATGTTTAGCTGGAGGGTCAGTCTTTGCAGTTTGCATTATATGGCAGTGTGTTCTGCAGCATGTGATGCTCCATAACACAACATAAATCAGCAGGTGAATGATATACTGCTAAAGTGAGAGACAACCTCGATATTGTTTGACTCACGTCTCATCAGTCTTTGACTAACAGCTGCCAGTTCCTCTCTCTGTACTTCAGTACACAACTACTGCACAGTGATACACTCCTTCAGTAACAACTCAGCATCAGCTGCTTTATTTGATGCTAAATTTGAATATTTTGCTGAAGGTGGAAAATCCAAGTGGAGGTTTCCTCTTCCTGAAACGCAGCTCTTCATCTGTGTGTTTCAACGCCGTTGTTTTCATTCTGCACATTTTCAGACTTAGATTTTAATTTATTTTATTTATGAAGAGGTGCAAAAAACCCTCCAATTTAATGCATTTAATCAATTTTAAAAAAAGAGAGTAAATTATTAAAAAGGAAGAAAAGAGAGAGGAGATAAAAAATAAGGAAAAAGATAAGATTACACACACTAGCAGACATCCATATCTATAAATAGACAAAATTAAATGGAATTAAGATCCACATCATAATATCAACAATAAAAACTCATTATTAGTAACCAACATAACATCGCGTTTCAATTACGATTATAGATTATGCTGAAATAAAGGTTTTGCATATTATTGTCATGCATATCATTTATGAAACAACTGATTGCATTCATATAGGTAGCACTTTACCAAATAACACAAAACAATTAGGAATATTATGCTTTCTCCCCTGTTTCATTGATGTTTTATTTTTTATTATTTTATTTCATCCTATTATGTTGTATGCTCTAAATCTCTATATATATTTTTAAAGACAAATAAATCACAAAAAACGGGATGTGTCTTTTATTTTTAATATCATGTTTTCTCCTCTGTTTCATTGATTATTATTTTATCCTAACTTATTTTATTTTATTTTGTCATAAGCTCTGTAACTACATAATTTAAGATGTGTTTAAGATTTTTACATTCAATAAAAACAAAATACATAAAAGGATGAAAACGTGAATAAATAAATGAAAGGGCACTGATTAATACATAATATATGTTAGTCAATAATGTTAAATGTTTAAAATATTACTTGGGAACAGAAGAGCATACTTAAGGATGTAATCTATTACTTCGGTGCTGAATGAAATATCTCTGATGAGGATGAAGTAATACTGTCCACTCTGAGGACGGTGGGCAGTTTCCAGGGTTTTTGCTGTTGTTTTCAGATACTTTAAACTGAACTGATAATGATTGATCAGGCGTATTCCCAGTTACTGCTGCTGTTGGCCCCTAAATACCACTAGAGGGCTTGTGGCATCACCTGAAAACCTTTTATTAACTGTTTTATATTCTACTTTTTTACTCTAAGTTTATCTAATGACATCAAATTTTTAAAATCCAATTTTAGTCTATCTTAGTGTATTTTATTCTGTTTTATTGCTTATTTTTATGTAATTATGATTCTTTTCTTTGACTATATAAAGCAATCAGTGTTTGAAATGCACTATATAAATAAAGCTGCCACACCTACATTTGTCATTCATTAACAGATATAAATCCCACTTATATTTAATCACACCATACTCTTTATAGTTTTCCACTGCATTTATTTGAAGATTCATCTTAATGTGTAGCACCATGTTTTCATTTGAAATTCTTAAGTAATTTCACATTCTGGCAAAAATTGAATCGAAGGCAACTGGACTTAGATTTCTGAGTCCAGTTGCCTTCGATTCAATTTTTGCCAGAATGAATATGACCTGGATGAATGAGAACCTTCACAGACGTAATTTCACATTGATATTTTTCTTAAAATCCATTCAAGGATTTGTCAGAGTTTAGTAACAACGTTGCGTCCATATTTTTAATCTCTGGCTGCCATTACTTATATAACTGGAATATTTATTATGCCAGATAAACGTCTGGCAGCCAAATATTCTCAGACTTCCTGAAGTCTTTCTTCATTTTAGTAAATGTTAAAAACAAATAAAAAAGCAAGCCCATAAAAAGAGGACTTCCGGCTCCTTAAAACACACTAAGTAGAATCATTTTTACAGGAGGGTTTTTATAATCTGGGGAACATGATTTTCAAAGTGATTAGTAAAATGAACATGTTCATGCCAATACCAGTGATCTTGAGTCGCTACAACTATAAAAAGACTCTGCTGAACTACAGTAGGTGACATGTGGGGTCCCGGCTGTTGCAACATACACACTCAAAGACATTTATATGAGGATGCCTGGACACCACTCCATAATTTAATATCCAAAACCACACCCACCAAATAAGCAGTAGTACACACAGTTGGATATATGCTCCACTAAACACACTCCTCTTGTAAGTCAGTGATTTGACTTTCAAAAGAAAACCACCATGTCCTCTATTATTGAGTTAGATGTAATGAAACCCTGACATTATAAAAGGAGTTATATTGTACCTTTAGGATTTAACACACAAAGTGGAGCCGGCTTGCAGGTCCGAGCTCTTTGGTAAACATCTGACTTTAGTTAGGGCTGCAGAGAAGAGGCATGTCTGCTATAAAAGGCTGTGTAAACTTTTAAAAAACACTACAGAAGCTCCCTCAGGCACCAAACACACACAAACAACTCAACAACTATTTTCACTGAATATTGTTCAGCACACCAGTAGCATGTTTCCACTTGATATTAACTGTCAACAGACCATATTTATGAAGAGAGAGAAAGAGAGATTTCAAGTCTGACATTAATGGATAAATGACTTTTTGACTCTTTAGTATTCTCAGGTTGAAAACTTCTGCTACTGTAGTAAGATGACCTCAAGGACAGATTTATTATTATATTATTATTTTAGTAATGCTGCTGTTTTATGTTGTCATATGCTCGGTAACTATATACTTCCTTTAAATGCAAATTAAATAGAAACAAATGTGATGTGATGTGTTTTTTATTAATAATATGCTTTCTCACGTTTCAATTTTTATTTTATTCTATTTTGCTGTATGCTCTGTAACTATATATTTCATTTAAATGCAAATGAGTATTGCATATTGTGAATAATATGCTTTCTCTTGTTTCACTGATTATTTCATTTTATCTTTTTATTATTCTTATTTTGTTCTATGCTCTAAACTATAGATTTTTTAAATGCAAATAAAACCCCCAAATGTATTAGTAATATTATGCTTTCTCCTATTTTGTAGATTATTATTTTATTCTCTGTAAGTATATAATTTTTAAAATGGATAATACTATTTTGTTTTCTCCTGTTTCACTGAATATTACTTTATTCTATCTTATTTTATTTGTTGTATATTCTGTAACAACATATTTTTTAAAAATATAATAGAATTTTTTAAAATACAAATAAAACACAAAAACGTAATTTTTATTATTAATATTATATTTTCGCATCTGTTTCATGATGATTATTTTATTCTATCTTGTAGTTTATTCCTTTTTGTCGTATGCTCTGTGAATATAATATATAATATTAATTAATATAATATTTAAAATATAATATAATAAAAAATGTTAATAAAAACAAATACAGATGTGATGTGTTATTAAAAAGCAGACATATCTTGGAACTATTTTATTTTTACTTTGTCCACCAGGGGTCAGTACTTCACTAAATATTACCACATCAGGTTTTATTTGTTTATTCTACATAATAGTTTCCTTTCTCTCAGGATGTAAACATAAAACAACTAGTATGGGATCAAACTATTCTCCTGCGTTAAGATATAGCTGTAACGTTCAGATCGAGGGTTTATCATCATGAAAATCCGGCTCACCATCTTTGTACCATTCAAATTTCCCCAATATTTGTACATATAGAAATATTATACAAAAAACATGTTGTTGTTTATTCTCGATCACATGCCAGCTGAAGCAATCCGTACTGGGAACAATAGTGTTTCTATGCTCCTGCTCTAACGTAAACACACATTATGGTGGTGTGTGTGTGTGTGTGTGTGTGTGTGTGTGTGTGTGTGTGTGTGTGTGTGCAGCAGTAATAATAAGAGCCAGGTTTAGACTTGCTGATGATGTCACGGCCGGGATGCCTGGCCCACGTGCGGGCATCAGTGGCTTCCAGCGTTGGGGAGGGTCGACAACAAACCGACACAGGCGCAGTCAGATGCGGAGCTCCGGAGACTAATCCAGCCCGCCTCGGATTATCGCTCCTACCCAGATCTGTACCGGCGGACACCGTGAGACTCTTCCTCTCTCAAATCCTGTTTTGGTGTCCGTTTGCGCCCCCCCCCACCCTCACCTCCACCCACCCACCCACCCCCTTGATGATGATTTGCGAGGAAGATGCGCCTGTGTGAAATTTCCGTTGACCTTCGCCTCCGCTCGGCAGCATCGAAGCATTGTGAAGCGCTGCCGCTACCGGAGCGCCCCGCCGGCTCCTGCCGCTGCCCCTCGTCGTTAACCTGCCCTTTTCTCGCTGGAAACACAGGTGCTTTCACCGCCTTCTAGCCGCTAAACCTTCCATTTTCCTTTTTAATCAATCAAGACCGAGGCAGATGCCCCTCGCTCTGTCATCCCGGCTTGTACTATGGTGGAGTTTCCATCTCTCAGCCCTTACTGGCCTCTCATCCGCTTTCTGGTGCCTCTGGCTATCACCAATGTTGCCATCGACCTCGGGGAACAGGTAACGTTAACGCTTTTGCTAGCGTTGTTTTCCCCCTCAGTGACAACAAAAAGCCCTTTAGCTTTGCTTTATGTTTTTTTTTTTTTTTTTAGCTAGCAACGGCTAACGCTTATATCTCCATTCTCTGCTGTGTGAATTATGTCTCAGTGTGTCAACAATGCAAATATTTTGCTCCAGAAATCAGCGTTTCTATCGGTGACACTGAGTATTTCTTGCTTTGTCAGTTAAAGACGGTTAGCTTGTGTTGTAGCTACAGCTAGCTTAGCCGGAGGGGCACTGTGAAGACACCCATTAGGTTTTATATACGTTATTTATTTAGGAGGAGGGGAGGGAGGCCCTTATTTCTCCCGTTTTTGTCACTTCTGTCACCAAATGCATTGAGCTACTGCGGATTTTTTTTTTAAATCTTATTATGCATCCTCACCTAAACAAACACTGATTTGTTCAGACATTAGATCAATCAGTAAATCAAGGCCCTTTTATAGATCATGGCGGATCATATACACAGATTAAACGCATTTTCTGTCGCGTAGCCTCCCTCCCTGTTTGGACGTTTCCTGTCCTCTGCCAACCATATGACTCTCCCAACAGACCAGATAGTGTGAGAGTTAAAAGAACACATTGTGGCTGGGAGATGTTAGGATTAAGCTTATGTAATGTCTCTGTTAGCTGGTATAAATAGCACACACTGTCCTGCAAAAAGGAAAAAAAGGGGAAGCTGTGGTATCTGAATGGAAATATATCCGTGTGTTTGCTGTCCAGACGTTATGATCGCTCTGATCAGAGGTCTGTTTTTTACTGGGACTGTAAAGCACAAGCAGGTATTCATTATTCAGTGTAAGGCTGTTATGGAGTGACATCTGGTGAGAGATAAAGTTAGGCTAAGTCATGATCATGTGGGCTGGTCACGCTGCCATGCTGACACCTTTCCCTTAATATCTTTTCCAGGCCCTCAACAGAGGCATAGCCACAGTCAAAGAGGATGCAATTGAAATGCTGGCCAGCTACGGCCTGGCCTACTCCCTGATGAAGTTCTTCACCGGACCCATGAGCGACTTCAAAAATGTGGGTTTGGTGTTTGTCAACAGCAAAAGGGACCGGAGGAAGGCGGTGTTTTGCATGGCGACGGCCGGGGCCATCGCGTTCGTCCTTCACATCTTGATAGGTGTGTGTTTGTAACGGGGTTGTTTGTGCACACGGGATGACATGCTGCACTTAAACCGCACAAGTTTTTGGTGTTCGTGGCAGACCTCTTTCATTCCTGCAGCACCACTCTCTGTACGGGGAAGATCACAATCTGCTGTAGCAAACAGGGTGGAAATTATTATCTCCTTAACCTCTGCTTACTTCCTCTTTTTGTCTGTAGCTTACACAGATTTAGGATACTACATCATTAATAAGCTCCACCATGTGGATGAATCTGTGGGGCGCAAGACAAGAAAGGCTTTCTTATACCTGGCTGCGTTCCCTTTGTTGGATGCGATGGTGAGTGCACAGTATAGCAGGTAGTAACACAGTAGTAGCAGTAGTAGATTTAAACACACCTGATGTAGAAGTAGCAGGTTTTTAATCCTCTATCTATGCTGGTTTAAAGTGATAATGTTTGCTGCTTTAAAGTCTAACTCTCTTCCATTATATATAGCCTGCCATGCAGCTGTGGTTGAGAAAATGTCCAAAATAGAGCTTTTGTTTTGGGATAACACTGTCCATTGTTCTGTTTTGAAGGCGTGGATCCATGCAGGGATACTTCTCAAGCACAAGTACAGCGTCATAGTAGGCTCAGCCTCCATCTCTGATGTCGTGGCCCAGGTAACAAGGTCCATTCTTTTTTAATCTAATGCACAAGGTTAGCTGATGATATTAACTGTCGCTGTTTCCTGCAGATTGTGTTCGTGGCCATTCTCCTCCACAGTAACCTGGAGTGTGTGGAGCCTCTACTCATCCCCATCCTCTCCCTGTACATGGGTGCCTTGGTCCGCTTTAGCATCGTCGGTCTGGGTTACTACTGTAACATCCATGACAACATCCCAGACTCCAGCGGACTGGATGTGGGCGTAAGTGCTACCTTTTTATTAGGGGCAGGGGGCAAGTTCACTTATGTGTCATGATTTAAAAACCAACAAAAGATTTTGAATTTTTTTAAATGCTAGAGTCGATATATTTGCTTCATTTGAGGCTATACGGAGGTAGAAGGAAGTTACCGCTTTTGTTGTTGTAGTCTGACGTCAGATCCGTTCCGTATCCGTCGCCAAAAAAAAAAAAAAAAAAAAACGCAGCTGGGTGCAGCGAGACGAAACGACAAAGCAGAAAATGGCGAAGGGTCCACATGGATATGACCTCACATGTTAAATCCAGAGTGGTAAACACTACACATACAGTAAAGTATGGAAACACTGGGTTTCACACACTGCTGGAAAAGCAGTTAGAGGAAGTATACACATGTCATTACATCCAGTTTTCAAAATAAGGTGTTATACCAAGGGAAATGTATATACAAAATACATACATGGAAATAAGATTGATTGGAGTATATTCACCAGATGTTTAAAACATTACATGTCCCTTATAAAATAAAATACCACTAATTTGTGGGGGAAATGTATATAAGGGATAATGTACACCAAGTCGGTCATTGTTGTGACCCGCTAGCTGTACATTATCGCACTTATTCCACGGCCACTTATCCAAGAAATCAATAATTTGACCGAATCTGAGTCCGCCATCAGAGCCGCACCCATAACAACGGTCTGCTATAAAGAAATAACAGACCGCAGAACACTGATTGACCAAATAGAATCGAGTATTAAACTACGCTGTGTAATAAATAATAATAAACAATGCCTGACAATGACTTCAGGACGTCTTACTACATACTTTACATACTACAAACATTTTTACTGCATTAACTTAGATATTATCTGAAGTAAAAGTCCCTAGGAGTGTATGATTCATTTTTTTTCCCCCATTGTCTAGTGTGAAAAAAAAGCAATATAATAATAAAACTGTAATATCGAATCGCAATACATATCGAATCAGCACCCAAGTATTGGGATAGTATCGAATCAGGAGATGTTGTGCCGGCCCAAAACAGCTTGTTTTTCTGAAACAAGAGTGCTTTATTTATTGGATATGCTTTGATCCCTGCAGGGCGATGCCACTATCAAAAAGATGCTGAGTTTCTGGTGGCCCCTGGCCCTCATCCTGGCCACTCAGCGCATCAGCCGACCCATCGTCAACCTTTTTGTGTCTCGCGACCTCAAGGGGACCACTGATGCCACAGAGGTGTGTGTCAGGAATCACCAAACAAACATTCATCTAGAAAGCATTTTCCTGCTATTTTTTTTTTTACATTTAATGTGGATGTTATTAATAAAGCTGCCATAAATGACTTGATAGTAATACTCGTATAATTATAGGCTGTTCAACATAATTAAGAGGGACTTTACAGCTTTCTCTCAAGTTACTGCAAATGAATAGCCAGATGCTAACAAACTCCCTCTGGAGCTTTCTGGCTCACAGAGACCCTAAACTACTAGAGACAATACAAAGCTGTTTACCAGAACCAACTGGAAATCATTGACAACACTGGCTGCCAGTGGTTTGGGTGATTCACCATGTTCATGTGGAACTCAGGGCATGATTACACTGAGTGAAAACATTTCTACATGGCGCTACTGTTCCTGCGTAAAGCCTGACACTGCCCGTTGTTGTTGTTCGGGGCACAATGACGAGCTCAAGGCCGTTATCCAATCGTAAACTTGTGAAAAAAAAAAAAAAAAGCAGCACGCCGCTGGGGAAGTGAGTGATGCATGTGTTGCTGCTATTGTTTGACAGCTGTCATTAATTTAACTGTGGTATTTTCAACATTAAAGCGGTGGCGTGCTGGTGACTTATAGCTCTGTCGTTCCAGGCCGTGGCTGTCCTCACGGCCACATACCCAGTAGGTCACATGCCCTACGGTTGGTTAACCGAGCTGAGAGCAGTGTACCCCGCCTTTGATAAGGTAATCCACACTCCCATCGCTAGTCTGCTGCAGTGATAACAGTTTACGCCACTAACGTTGCTCTCTTATCAACAGAATAATCCCAGCAACAAGATGAACGCTGGCTCCCCTGTCACCAAGTCACATATTAAAAAGTTTACATTCTGCTGTCTGGCTCTGTCGCTCACGGTAAGATGAGTTTCTTTTTCAGGTGCTTAATTTGACTCTCAATATGGTATGAATTGGCTCAGTGAGAAGGTGTGGTTAACAGTTTGTTTTCATGCTCTGTGTGGAAACAATCCTGAACATCTGGCTGGAATCTTTGAGGAAAAATGAATGCGGTTTGGAGGTGAAACAGTTAATCAAATGACAGAAAATAAATCAGCAATTAAACAAAACTGCCAAACATTTTTCAGAATCAGGGTTGTTTTGCCAGCAGCTCTCTCTTTGTCCTTACAGAATAGAAATAACAGCTTAGACCAACAATAAAAATAATACAGAATAAAAATAAAATGTCTATATACAAGTCCAGAAGTCGTAAACAATACAAATAGCTCAACGAAATAAATATTGGATGGATATATATGGACTGGATGACTGTGTCCATGTGAAGATCTATATACTGTATGCACAGTGAGTAGGATTTATATTTACAGTGACAGGTATGTACATATTACAATATGTACATAAAGTGACAGGATATGTACATATTACAGACTAAATTATTATCTAAAAATGTACATTAGACTAAATTATAATAAAAATGTGCATTAAAGACTAAATTATAATCTAAAATGTGCATTAAAGACTAAATTATAATCTAAAAATGTACAAAAATGGGCATTAAAGACGTTTGAAGTGAAACAACATTAAGTGTTTGAGGATGTGCAGCTTTTTCTCTGCCATTTAATTTTAACTTATATAGAAAATGTAATATCTTTGCAGAAGGAGGTTGACTGAAGTCATCCAGTTTCCTTTCAGGCATTGCTGTAATTTAGACACAGTCAAACATATAGACCCCTCCCTGGTACCTGATACAGCCAGTATGGGGTTACACTATTCGATTTTATAATAGGCAGTCCTGCTCTTGCAGTGGATTTGTTTACAGTCTGTGGTGTCCTTCATTGAGACCTGACCTCTCCTACAGCTGGTGTCAGTTTTCCTACCATGGTGCCCTACAGCTACCTCTTATCCAAAGCAAGTTCTTTAAAAAATGTACTAAAAATACCTGATTATACAACGTATTATGGCTTTTATTTCATGGTTGTAAAATCTATTTCTACACATACTGATAAAAACACACCACCAACAGGCATAATGTTTTCCCCCAAACATCTCTGCTGTGTTTACCTGTTTCTAATCCTGCTTTACCACAGTTTGAGTGACACTGTACTGTAGGTCAGGGTTCACTTCCAAGACTGACACAACTAGTCTGGTGTCTGTAGAAACATGTTGTTACACAGTTTTTGCAGAGCTTGCCAAATGTACTGCTGTCAAACCGCTAAATAATATCTGAACTTGCCTGCTTTCTTCGAGTCGAAGGCAAAGTTGAGGAGCTCTAAAAAAAGGTTCTAGGCTGGAGTTAATTATGCTGGACACTAATGCTCAAAGGATGGGGGTTCACAGCTCTGTGGCAGATGTACTGAATGTACTTTTCCTTTGCCGCCCTGTTGTGGTTTCAGGTTGCAGAGAGAGGGAGACACATTAGGGTGGAATTTGTGAAGAGGCTAAGGGGCTTTTGTTTCCCCCTCAACACTCCCACCCAAGCTTTAAGAGCTTAATAAAACAGGCATTCACGTAAAAGATATTGGTTAACACATTCCTAAAGCCCCTTGCAGGTGTACTTTTTCTGCTAAATAAAGAGCGCTGCAGTCACTAAAGTCTGCTTGTTGCTGCTGCTCAGTGATGTTTTTCAGAAAAATGTTTGCATAATTATGCCACTGCATGATCCAGGCGCTCTGATCATGTTTGCAAAGTGAATGTATGTTAAGTGAAAAGGAGCCTTTGCCCCAGATAGGTTGGCGTAACAGCCCGAATAAGAAAAACAGGAAGTTTGTGGCCAAGGTTGGGTCTTTTAGGGGGAGGAGGAAGAGGAGGAGGAGGAGGAGGAGGAGGAGGAGGAGGAGGGTTGCACTCCAGATGTGGGATTCCAGAGCTGTAAACATGTAAGTGAGGGCGTGTGTGCTCGGCACAGCACAACAGGCAGATAGGTGTGTTCTGTCGCGTTGCTAAAAACACAAATCTGACAGCTCTCATGCTGGGGCTTGTTCCGATTGCACATGAAGGAAAGACAACAGCAGAGGAAGGCAGACAAACGGGTATTTGAGAAACAAACTGTTCTGCAATGAATAATTTCATCTTTATGAAAACAGACTGCCGAGGCAGCGAGCGTGGATGTCTCACCTTGTTTGGAGAAACCGCAGCTGAGTCAGGGGAGACGGCGGCTTCGCTTGAGCCAAACAAATTAGTTATGTGCCTCCATCTTGCTAAAGTAATGATAGATGGTAAGGCGATACCAAATGAAATCATCAGGTACAGGTAATCTTTTCCTACATTTTGGTTCAGGGGTTCAAAAACCACAAAACCACATCAGAGGACTTTGCTCATTTCATCATTTCCTAGGACATGTCTAAATCTTTAAGGAGAGTGAGATGGTGAAAGGTTTTTGGCATTACTCTGGGAGATTTGTGTTTCAGTTTATTCAGAATATTGGCAGCAACATACGACAATTTAACATTTATTCATTCGGCAGACACGTTTGTCCAAAGCAAAGCACAAATGAGGTACAATCCAGTTTAGTCTTAGGGCGCGTTCACACCAGCCTCATTTAGTCCTGTTGAAGCGAACCCTGGAGCGTTTACTCCCTCTGTGCGGTTCGTTTGGGTTGGCGTGAATGCAGGAATCGAACCCTGGTGCGGACCAAACAACCGCTCCCTGGTCCGTCGGTCTGTACCGTCACACACGACATCATCAGTGTGGAAGTTCTTCAGCGTGAGTGAAGAAGACATTAAGCTTTGACATCAAGTCCAAAATATGCCGTGAAGGAACAACTAACTTAATCAGACTCTCATTATATTGTAATTCATCCCATGATGCTGCTTAGAGTGATCGCAGTGACTGGCACACATTAGCTCTAAGCTCTACTTCGTAAAAAGGAGTATTAGACGAGGGTAAATGATATTATAATCTTGTAAAGTGTAGTTATTGGCGAGAATCTTAAATAAATGCAGCCGTTTGAAGATGTTTCACAGCTATATAAACTAGATAAGAGGATCACATGTAGAGGTTTTGACAGCTGGAATGCAGCATAACATGGAAGTGAAAGCAGTGCTCTGTTTATTTAAATGTGAAATAGAGTGATTATCATTTTGGCTAGAACTGTCCAGCCCTAAACGGGGGTAACCTGGGCCTGCTTAAACATTGTGAAGAAGGTATCTGAAGCCAGTGTTGAAGGGATTGAAGACAACAGCGTGTCCAACTCATCAACAAAACCGCACAACTTTTCTGTTTTGATTTTGACTGTAGCTGATTGCATGGTGTTCAAATGAGGAACGGTTTTAATAGAGGGGATCGTGGGTGAATTGCCATTTGTTGGAAATTAGCAAGCTGGTCTCACCTCCTCGCCCAGATGCCCAAGCACAGCTGGAGTAGCAGTGTTTTTTCAGACATATCTGAGTTTGAGTTTTGTATGATATAAAGACATATAAAGACAGATGAAATCAGTTTTATTGACAACAGACTGGCCTGAGAAAGAGAAACAAGTGAGCGAGAACTGCTGAAAAGTCTGAAGGTTTTTGAGTTTGCTGTGTTTTTGCATGAAAAACACCTTTTATGTATCTCTAGGCCGCCTGGTTTGGAGTGCAGAGAACCTTTCTACAGTTTTAAACTAACTGATGTATTATTCATGTTCAGATCAGACACATTTATACCTCTGTAACACTCATAATACAGTAACAGCTCTGAGATGCTTTGGTAATGCTGCACGTGCCTCTGCGACTGTTTCCAGAAACAATCACATCGCCTGTCGTGCCGCTCGCGTGTTTTATGTGAGCTTCAAAGGCGTGCATTCAATCCGAAACCCCTTGAGTTAATGAACTAATGAAACCTAATGAGGCGCGCCGGGCGACTCTATTGTGGTGCAGCGAATGAGCAAAAATGAATTTGCTTTTGTTCATTTTTGTGTCCAGCTTTGCTTTGTGGTGTTTTGGACTCCGCACATATCAGAGAAGATCCTGGTCGACATCATCGGGGTGGAGTACGCTTTCGCTGAGCTGTGCGTGGTCCCGCTACGAATCTTCTCCTTCTTTCCGCTGCCGGGTAAGACACCCCATTTAGATGTTTTCCATGCTGCTTTTTCCTTCCCGCTGTGGCTTTAGCCGGGGCGTAGCTCGGACCAGTGGGGTGATGTTTCCACTTTGTGTGTTTTCAGTGACTGTTCGGGCTCATTTGACTGGATGGCTCATGACCCTGAAAAAGACCTTTGTGCTGGCCCCCAGCTCGGTTCTCCGCATCATTGTCCTCATCACCAGTCTAGTTGTGCTGCCTTATATGGGGTAAGTCAACACTTCAGAGAACAGTGTCGGGGTCACAAAGGTCAGCGCTGTGACTCAGGCTTGCTGTATTTCACACAGCATTGTGGTTTATTCTGGTACAACGTGTTTTTTTTTCTATTTGGATACATAAACCAGGAGGATGACTCACTTTCTTACTTCTAAATGAATCTGTTATTATAATCCTTTGTGTTTCAGGGTTCACGGGGCCACACTCGGGGTTGGATCCCTCCTGGCCGGCTTCATAGGAGAGTCCACAATGGTTGCCATAGCAGCATGCTATGTTTATAGACAACAGGTGAGAGTGATCACCTTATTTTGTGCTTTCTGCAAATCCCATCAGTGTGTCCGTCACTCATTATGAGCATCCTGTTTAGTCTGAGTATGAACTGAAATTAATTCAACAAACTTAATGTGATAATAACAAGCTTTTGCTTTAACACCGCTTATTCTTTAACGCAACTTGTGATTATTAGGTTGTAGCCCGCAACCAGGTTGTACTAGCTTGTCACAAAGGAGGATGAATAACGCTCCAAACTTATGATAAATTTTGATGAGGAAAAACTGTCATGGCCATTTTCAAAGGGGTCCCTTGACCTCTGACCTCAAGATATGTGAATGTAAATGGGTTCTGTGGGTACCCACTAGTCTCCTCTTTACAGACATGCCCACTTTATGATAATCACATGCAGTTTGGGTCAAGTCAGCACACTGACACACTGACAGCTGTTGTTGCCTGTTGGGCTGCAACACTCCCATGTTGATAAGAGTATTAAATACATGGCGAATCTCCCTTTAAGGTACATTTTGAACAGATGAAAAATGTGTAATTAATTTGCAATTAACATGCTGTTAATCACGATTAAACATTTTAATCGATTGACAGCCTATTATGAATACAAGCAAGAAAAAAACACCACTAAAAGAAAAACTTTCATTCACGACAGCTATATATCTACCTACTGTACAATCAGTCTGTCTCTCACTGAACGTCAGGAAAATTATTTCTAAATTATTATAAATTTACGTCAGAATAAATCAGTTTTTCTCATCTTCTCTGATAATCGTAACCAGTAATTTTCTTACAGGCAGCATCCTGTTAAAACATCTGTCACTCTTTTATTTACTACAGGGTCAGAACAGGACTCTGCGGATCTTTACTTGCATACTGACACATATTACTCCCTAACTGACAGGAGATTTGCACATGAGGGTCCCGTGTTTCTATGTTCCCACTTAATCTTTTTCAGAAAGAGCCCACTGTACTCCCATTACAAGTCTGCCGATACTCCAATTTGTTTCCAGTTTGTAATTAGTGCTGATAACCAGAAGCATATGATGTTATTGGGTTCAGGAGTATCCGCATGGTCTGAAATACTTCCCCGTTCATGTGAGGACTGGATTACTCACCCAGTTGTACTGCATTCTGCAGCAACTGTAGTTTTTAGCTGTGCAAGATCTCCTTTTCTCAGCGACTTTAAAGGATTTATGTCTTGCCGTTTCTGCAGAAAAACAACGAGATGTCCAATGAGCTGGTGGTGGAGGGCGAGGACGCCGCCCCGATGAGCGAGGTGTGCTCCAGGACGCAGATGGACGCCATCGAGGAGCTCCAGGAGGAGGAGGAGGAGCAGGAGGAGTGAACTCCGGCTGCAGGGGAAGGTAAAGCCGACCTCCATGTGGGACTTTGCTGAAGAGGAGTGTTACAGTGCTGGAGAGGAGAGAGGACCCGAGTATTGTTTGGTTTCAGAGGTTCTCCCGGCAGACTTTGAGTAAGAGTGACGAGGTCTTCTTCACGTCGACCTGCACACCATTAAAACGCACACTGTAAAGAAAGCCATGCACCTCCAAGTGTTCATCCATCAGTGTAAATACCGTGATGTCTTCCGACCTTTTTCCTCAGTTCTCTTAGTTTTGCATCATCACATCAGCCGGTGTATTAACAACCTTCATGTGTTTACTGGTCAACAAGGGAAAACGACACATGAGAACTCTTCCTCCTCAGCGGAGAGAATGAAAACGTCTGTCGAGTGCTAGTGGAGTTGCCAAAATACAGAGTTCATTATTTTATGTTATTTTATCAAGACTAAGCGGCAAGGCCTTGCTTGAATTCAAATATAGATATGTTGTGGGACTTGTTGGGTTGTGCAATCGTATTTTACATACAACGGTGTACAGATGTTGCCTCCAGATGTTGTTTTATATAGGTAATACAATGTGTATATTTAATTGCCCAGAGGGGTCAGGAATCCCTCGTTATATCACGCGTGTTACAGAATACAGTTATGATTGTTCACTTTCCATGCAGTCTGGGAGTCCATCTACTTCTGTTTTGCCAAGCATTTTTCCTGGTAGTATTCAGACTGTCGTACGTACTGTATATACTGTATAGGCATTCTTATTTGGCAAATAAATTGCTTTATTATTAACCCTCGTGTTTTGTTGATGTTGGCTTTAGGTCCTTATTGTTTAGACTCTGCTGCTGTACATGAAATAATATTATTATTATAATTTTTAATAGTAATATTAATACATGTGTTTTCTCTAGTGTATAATCACCTGATAAGAATCATTGCGTTTTTGTTGGCTTAGAATGAGTCGTTTCTATCTACATAGGCCACCATGTTTCACCGCCATGTTTCAAATGTGAAGTGGTGGTGCATATCCAAAAACGGCCTAGACCGGTGCTAAACCAGTAGAAGACCGCAATGAAACGTAGAAGGTCTGCACACTGTAGCTCCCTTAAAATCTGAAGAAGAGCATGTGCCAATAAACTGCACTTAAATGGAGCTACAGTGCACAGACCTTCTGTATTTTTCGCCACCATGTTTCAACGGTAGCCCAGAACGGACATCTGTCGATAACCTCACTTTCTGTCGCACACCGATCTCTCACTTCCTACGTACACACACGCTAAGCGCTCTACTCTTACGATAGCTGGCTTTAAAGAGGGCCATTCACGTTTTCACGTCAGCTACTGCAGATGGGAGAAGCTGTAATCTACAACCTCATCGCTAGATACTGCCAAATCCTACACACTGTTCCTTTAAAAAACCCTGTATGAAGAGAAGTACCCTCCTCCCTTTGACACAAACCAGTTTTGCACATTTGATGTAGGTGACAAAATATGGAGAAAAAAAACATAAAGCATGTTATTACTCCAAATAATGAAATATTTGTTGTTCATATGGGCTGCAAATGAACACATTTCTTTTGCTTGTAAAAGGTTATTGACTGACAACACAACTGTACAGTATGTTATCCTAATAGCAGATTAATACGATTAATTTAATCAGCAAATATTTTGATCATCGCTAAATCGCTTTGAGTCATTTTTTTAAGAAAAAAAGTCTAAATTATGTGAATATTGTTTGGTTTCTTTGCACCTCTATGACAGTAAACTGAATATCTTTGAGTTGTGGACAGAAATGTGTCAATTTCTGATCGACATTTTTCACCATTTTCTCGCAACAACTAATCGATTAATGGAGAAAATAAGCAGATTAATCAAGAATGAAAATAATTGTTAGTTGCAGCCCTATATCATAGTCCTATAGTGACTTTACCGCAAAAGCACCGTGAAGCGCCGCCATTTTCAGAGAAGCGCCGCCCACGTTCTTTAGGCGCCTATGTAAATCAACTGAGCTGTTTAAATGGGACACGCCGCGATGTTCAGCGATAGTTTTAGTGCCTGGTCTGTTTTCTCCATTACTAATATCTAATAACAGAATCAGAGACGGTTTTGGGAGGAGCAGTGCAGCTTAAAAGGAAAGTACAATCCACACCACAGATTTAGAGCATAGGAAAATCCATTGTATTCAACCATGTTTTACAGATGGAGTCTATGAGACCCCAAACAGACGTCATGTGTCATTTTCTGTAGCGAACTTCTGAAACTTCAGTTCAAATTTCTGTTTATAGTTCTCAAAATTAGGAAAAGCTATAACAAGCCAATAAAAATCAAAGAAAAACGAATTTACAAAAATTGTACTTTCATTTGATCTAAATGCCATCCAGACATCTGACAGAAAACATTCCTGCAAACGGCATAATCAGTGTTTAACTGTCTAACAAATCACCTTCGCCTGCTCTGGAATTAGGGCAAGAAAATGGCCTCGCATCACTAATAACCAACATTCACTCTTATTGTGCATTAGTTCTAAGGCAACATGGAGGACCAAGCGAGCGTTTATGACTGAATCCAGTGGCTGGTGGTCGGGACTGTTGCCAGTATTTGCAGCAACATTGGCACATTTTTCCCCTCAGAACAGTTTGGTTAAAGGCAACATGTTACACATTTAGTTTGACACACACACACACCACTCACACACAAACACACACCATCACAAATCACACCTCTGACACAGAGGTTGCGATTCATCCTCTAAGTCCTCCAATCGGAGCTGAGCTGTTGTTAAACCTGATAACTCACCAAAGCCTCGCTGACTAGCTCACTCGCTTCACTTCATTTAAATACATTTTTTTTGTGACACACTGAAAAAAATAAATTAATACTAAATGAAAGTGCCCAAATTCCAGTGTAAACACCGACCACCTAATCATTTTGGCGCTGTTGGCAGCTTGTGTTTTGATGAGGATTTCACACAGAAAAATGTAAAAAAAAAAAAAAAAAAAAAAAAAGAAAGAAAAAGGTTGAAAATTTGGGCTTTTGTCCCCACCTGAAAGTCAAAATGACACCTTACAAACTAATCTGGAATTAACTGAGATGAGCTCGCAATATCAGATGCATGTATATGTACACATAGCCAAATAGAAAACTCTGTATACAGTACAGTGTGTACAAAAGTGTGTAAACCACATCTTGTACAGGGTCTCAAATCAGCATATTTTTAAAAAGAATAGAGCGACATTTTGGGAAATACACTTATTTGCATTCTTGTTAGATATTAAGATCAATACCGTGAATGTCTGTACGCTAAATATGAAGCTACGACAAGCAGCCGGTTAGCTTTAGCTTAGCACAAAGACTGGAAACAGTTCCTCAGGGTGCATCACAAGTCTCTGAGGGTACTTTTACATCAGGATCCAAGTACGCTTCACCCCAAAGTCATAGTATGAACGCTCCACACCGTACTCAGGCATGGTTTGTCAATCCTTACCCCAGTCCACTTGAAGAGGTGGTCTCGAGTACGGCTCATGAGTATGCTGGCTCACCGCGCATCACATGTGAAAGCCAGCTGTACCAAAACACATAAGTGAACTGCTAGTTAACATTAGCTGTCAGCAACTAGTTTTGGAAAGGGCCGGCTTTTTTCAATGCCGCAAGGTCTCTGCTGAAATTTGTAAATAAGCGCAGCATGCGCCGATCTCATCATCACAACTGCACAGCCTAACTCAGTGAAATAAAGGTTTATTTCAACCAAACCAGATTGTTGGAAAGACTAACGACAACAGTTTTGGTGAGTTTTCTCCGTTTTGTTGTATGATGCTCCGCCACAAACAGCTGATCTTAACTTAAACAAATACACATGGATGTAAGTGTGCTCAGGTACGGAATAACTTTACGAATGTGAAAGTTGAGCGGCGGGGGATGAATCAATATGTAAACGCCCTCTAATGCATCCATGTTTCCTTGCGTCCCTCCCACCAGGGATGCATGAAGAGAAGCAAGGAGACGACACAAGTGAAGGAAGCGAGGATGCATTTTAAGAGACTTGGGATGCAGCCCAGGCAGAGTAAGGTCCACTCGGACGCAGTGTGTTTTAGCAGCGGCCTTCTGTGGTTGTTTTCAATGAAAGTGAAGTCTTTTGCACGTTGCTTTTGCGCTGCTGAGTGCACAAGAGCATCCTGAACGCCTCGAGCTGAAAAATATTCAACTCACACCGGAAAAGCGTCCGATGTCATTAGCATTTTTTTGGAGCTTTACCAACCATGGTTATCATGATCTGAACAGAAAACAGCAGGAGGCAGATTAGTGTGGAACTTTAGAGTTTGTGTACGTTGTTTTCATTCATTTAATGCTACAATTAATTATTTGGGTCATGTACCATTCATGTTTTGTAATCTAGGTAACATCAGCATTCATTTGGTGGAAGTTTAGCATTATATAATATATATAAACATGCAGCAAACTGCAAAAAAATGCTCTGTCTGATCAGGACTTCAGACTAGCTGATCCCCCTGTATGCACTCTCTGTGCTAAGCTAACCAGCTGCTCTCTGTAGCTCCATATTTTAAGGACAGACATTAGTGGTATTGATCAAGAAAGCAAATGTCCCAAAACGTCTAACTACTCCTTTAATTGGCGTAAAAGTATTCATCTTGATCGACCTGAGGAGTGTTTTGTTTGTATGGCAGGAGATTTCTCTGCAGTGGCAATCAGCTCGAGTTGAGCTGCTCCTGTAGTTCTTCTGCAGCTTCTACAACGGGCACATTGTAGTGGCGATCGTCCTCCGTGACGAGGCACACCGAAGGCCAGTCGTCCTTGTGGTCATCTGGATAGTAGGTGACAAACTCCTCTGTGTCGGCCTTGTACAGTCTGTAAACTTGAATGGTGCACTGCAAGGCGTAGCCCAGCAGGAACATCTCCACCTGGCAGGGAGATAATAGCACAGTTACAGAAGAGCCCGGATTACAATGCATCAGCAAAGGCTTTAATCTAAAGGGTGAAAATAACAATTCAAATCGCTCAGCTGTTTATCTTTCCTGAAGTCTCCTCAGCCCTGAGGCTGCGGCTCCAAAACAGCACAAGCGCCAGCATGTTTCACTATGCAGGTCTCAGATTCTGAGAAGGTTACACGCCCCAATCTCATGACACCTAACAGTAGTTGTTTTTTTGTTAGTTACCAAGCATGACAACCATTAATTCATCAGAAATGTGCTGGATTCAAACGGAAAAGACAATCCCAGCAGCTAGTTTCCAGTATGTGTTGTTTACCATAAAAAGTTTCATGTAAATTCTCCCTACCTGCATGGAGCCAGTAAAACATGTCTTTAAATACCTGTTGAAGAGAGTCTGCGGTTTCTCCTACCTGCTCCATCCCGGCGCTCAGGCCCACGTGGCTGAGATGGTTGGAGAGGAAGGAACGCGGGCAGTCGGACGAGTCCCGGGCGAACAGCAGCCAGCAGAAGAGCGGGACGTCTCCGCCGCCCTGCATGCAGCTGTGCAGCTCCACCGCTCTGCCCAGCATCAGCAGCTTGAGCGCCTCCAGCAGCCCCAGCTCCACTTCGCCTCCCTGAAACACTCGCTCACACAGCTGCTGCCGCTCCGCGGCGGAGGAGCAGTCCACTGCTGCCTGCCACTGCAAACAAATCAATGGAGGTAAATCAATAACTATTTTGATAAGCATGAAATCACTGAAGTCATTTATCAGCTACAAAACACCAAACAAATGTCTTTACAAATGTCAGACAAAGTAAGACAAAAATCTCACAAAAAAATCTGTTTCACCAAACTAGGATTTATTGAAAGCCTATAGAGTCCTGCAGGGATGACTTACTTTTGTAGGCTAACCAGGAAGTAGCTGGTTCCCTCGACAAAAAGTCAATATTATTGTAGAAAATAAGCTCTGTGGGAAACAATTTTTTTATAATACTTCCAGGTTTTGTTCAGCGAAATAATCTTCATGAATGAACACCACTTCGATGATTTTTGAAACGTAAATGTCAGAAGTAAAAAGCTAACGTTAGGATATAAACGAATCACTATGACCTTTACTAGGCCCCGTTCAGACCTGGCATTAACATCCACAGAGATGACTCCCGCCTGCTCGCCCGGCTCTGAAGCCCTGTGCCCTGCCGTTGGTATCGGCAGCAAGGAGGTCCCCAGAGACCGCTGGCACAATAACTTTTGTGATGTGTGGCAGAATAAATAGGATATTACTGCTATCATTCATGCAATATTACATGCCACATGTTTACTACGCGTTTATTTGAGCGGGAAAGTGAGATCGGACCACAAGTGACCACACAAGACGCATGTGGAGACGCATTCTAATATCAGGTGTGAACACACAGACTTAAAGCTGTCCACTTGTGATCCCAAGATGCATGTTAATGCAGGTCTGAACAGGGCCCATGGCTCATTTTGCCACTTGTTAGCAACCACATTTTTGAACACAAGTAAAGGTGTCAAAATTCACGGGTGGGATGTTTACTGATATATTATTAGTAGTATTTTATATCGTTGAACAAAGCATTAAAATTTCTTTAGCTTCTGTTAACCTCTGACCTTATTTCAGGCATCGAACCAGAAACCCATGAAAAAAAAAAAAAAAAAAAAAAACACTGACTTCCAGACTTGGGTACAGAAAGTGCCTAAAATGTTGACTCATTTCCGGGTTTTAGGACTTTTTCCTGCAGCACTCTATTGGATATCAATTTTCCCTCATTCCCTGTATATACATTAGTGCACATAACAAATATTTGTGGAAATAGCAATGACCAGAAAAACACAAGTCTAAAGCAGCCACAAAACCAGCACACAGAGATCTGACTTTCAACACTAGAATTCCTCCAGCAGTGACTATGACTATAAAACCTGCTCGGGGCCTCATACAGTTATAGTAAAGAGGCTCTGTGGTTTTAACAGTAGAAACAGTTTCTTTGAGGCTGAGGGTCCAGCATTACCAGGCTGTGTTAATGACACAGACAGAGCAGCGCAGCATTTAGAAGACTACCTCCCTTTTACATATGGAAGCAATCACAACTAAAAGCTCCGTGGATGAATATCAATACCCTCAGTGTCCTCAGACGGCATAAATATAGTGCTGTGGTTTACTTGCTCTGTGTCTTTAAAATACTTTCTTACTGTATGCATGTTTTCTGAGCAGATATGCAGCGAGTACCTTATTTAGAAGAAGCTCCATGTAGCCTTTTAGCTGCAGGGTGGCATCTCCCGTCCCATCTGCCTGCAGGCACTCTCCAGGAAATGTCCACTGACTTATCAGACCTTCCTGAGCCTCAAGTTGCTTCAGCAGCTGGAATTAATATGCAGAGATGAGACTTCAGCTGCAAATGAGCTCAAGCAGTGGCATTATTAAAACACAGACATCAGAAAAGTTTGACTTTTTGTGCCATTTCTGTCCTGTAATGTTCATGTGTAATTAACCGTTTGCTAAACCCGTCCACAGCTCCAGCAGGGGAACCCAAACTTCCCTTTCCCGGGCCACATTAACCAGCTCTGACCTGCATACACTCCCCAACATACCGGTAGTTTGGGCTCTGTCCTGCTCTTTATTTAGTCTGTTTGAAAATATGAACAAGTGTGATAGCTAAGAAGCCTAACTGGTTAGTATGAGCTGATATTTTTCCTTATCAGTCCTACAATACTATCAGTAACAAACTCTACGCAGCAATACCACAGTCTATCAGACAGAGCCCATTTTGGAGGTCGCAAAACACATATTATTATTAACCGATATTTTGCTGTGAAGTAAAGTCACAAATCTGTACCTTTTATTTTTTCAGCTGGATAGTATCCAGTAACTTAGCTAGTGAATAAACATCTGCATTATCTGCTTATCACAAAGCAGTTCATCAAGATTATTCTTTTTGCCGAGAGGCATCCTGGTGTGAAAAGGCAGTTCGTAGGAAATGTGTGAACCGCTTCATATTTCTAGTCCAGTAAACACAATACGGGACAAAACTGGGAAATGTATAAGGCTGTAACGAACAATTTAAAGCTTCATTCATAACAGTGACATTTGAATTCTTCTTTTTATTATTACCATTATCAACCTACACAGACATTGTGTGCTATGATATTCTTAACAGCCTCATCTTTCTCCTCTGTCATTATGCCTTTGCATTATCCACTTGCTAGCTTGCTAAATTGTTAGCCTCTGTGGCTTCTAGACTTGGACATTAACGTTAATATTGCTGTTGCTTTTCAGCGGTGTTCTTCACGACTTGAACACCAAGCATATCCTGTACACGACTTCCCATCTCGTGAACATGGTAAACACGACCCCACTTGAAGGCACCATAGGTAGCAAATGATGTCACCATCACAGAAGGCCCGCCTCTCAATTCATCTGATTGGACGATGGGAAAATACTAGCGCTGCTGATGCTAAGAAAATGCTTCTAGCTTTAATGTATTTAGCATTCAGGTGTATATTTACGGATCCCTTTAAAGTCACCTAAGAGACAGCGTGTTCAAATCACAGAGCTAGCTCGTTAGCTTACTTAGCTAGCTAACAGCTGAAGAAATCAGGCAGCAAAACTGGAAAAATGGATGGTCAACTGTTAGAAATGAGAAGTGAGCTCTTGTGTAGTCATTACTGTAATGGTGTTTAAAAACTGCTAAGAATTTCAATGGTTTATCTTCATCATTATTACTGTAAATAATAAACGGTTATATGCTGTCCGAGGATGGAAAGGTTGACATGCATAGCAACGATAAATAAGGGGTATGAAGCTTAGCAAGCGGTCGACTGATAACATCTGGTTAAGTGAGTATTTACCTTATTAATGTCATCCTCCTGCAGCCATGCGGGTAGCTGGGTGCTGTTGGAGAGCACCTGGAACAACGTGGCTCTGAGGGCACAGTAGTTGTCCCCCCTCACTCTCCTCACGCTGCCAAACCTCTGGGACATCTCTTTATAACCCTGCAGCAGCACACGACACCACAGGAAGTCTCTCAGCCATTCATGTGAGAAAAAAAAAAAAACATAAAAACTAATCCGAAACACTTCTTCCCAGGAGCTACAGGCACCGACCTTTCTAATGAGAGCACTTTTGGCAGTGTTTCCTTTCCACTCTCTCTCACTGTAAGACAGGATATCCACCGCCGGCGCCAAACTGCATCTGTCCTCCACCTTTAAAACTGAAAAAAAGAAAGAGGAGAGTTGGATGAACAAAAAGGACTTTTGTCTGTATTTTACATGACAAAACCAAAGCAGTGTTGTGTGAATTCTTGGATGCAAATTCAATACATACACTAAACAAAAAACATAATACTTTTTTCTCTCAAATGTGGTGCACAGATTTGCTTAAATCTGTGTTAGTGAGCACGTCCCTTTGCCAAGATCCTCCATCCACCAGACAGGTGTGGCGTATCAAAATGCTGATTAAACAGCATGATTATCACACATGTTCCTTGAACCTGTCACAGTAAAAGGCCACTCTAATGCTATGGTCCTGACAGCTCGGAGGTCGGAATTTTCCCCGTTGAAATTTCCGACTTTCCAAGCGTTCCAGACGCCCAACGTAACCAGAAACCTGAAGCATATACTCAATTGAATTCTCAGCAGCGCAGCTTCCACATAATTTTTTGGCATTTTTAACTCTTTCCTTTAGTGTGGAGAGGATAACGCTCCGAGATTGTTTACTTTGATTGTTAACCAACTAAATAACATGACATTTTTATCATTTCATATGTAAAACATTTATTATACAACAGTATGTATTATTTTTAGGGCTGTCAAAGTTAACACGATAATGTTTTAAAACAAATTTGCATTAACGGCGCTAACTTCTTTAACGCATTAATGCAACCTGTGATTTTTCTAGGTTGTACCGAGTTCAGTTTTAAAGCTAGAGTGAAGATATGCATCATATGAAACTACAAAACTCAAGAAATTTTAGAGTTCAGTCTGAACAGTGCAGTTTTATCTCGCAGCGCTACACCACAGATGTCGCAAGTTTTGAGAAAGCGTGGTATTGGCATGTTGACAACGGGAATGTCCACGTGAGCTGTTGCTCATGAACTGAATATTTATTTCACTACCATAAGTCATCTTCAGTGTTATTTAGTAGAATTAGGCAGTAAATCTAATCAGCCTCACAACCCTAGCCCAAGTCATGTGACATCCATAGTTCAGCGCATCTTGGAGATAAACTGCACGTTACAGAGTGGCCTTTTATTGGGAACACCTGTGTGATCATGATGCTGCTTAATCAGCATCCTGATGCGCCACACCTGTCAGGTGGATGGACGATCTTGGCAAAGGAGAAGTGCTCACTAACACACACACACACTAACAAAAAAAGGTCTTTTCTGAGCTCAGAAAAGTCTCAAGTGTTTATATTTTTGTTCAGTGTAGATGTGTGATCTGGATGCACTGACATGTAGTTTCTGGTTTATTTTTTTGTGATGCTGACAGCTCCTCTGCTCCTCTGTACAGGTCTTCTTCACTAAAAGGCAAAAAAATAAACATGTAAGCAACTGAACTCTGTTAGTACTTCATGCCAAATGCATGCAAATGTGAAAAGACCAACACCAACAATGAACTGATCCTAACCTAAGTATTTTTGTGTAAACTAGAGATACAACGATTACTGGAGTAATGGATTCGTCAATCAACAGAAAAATAATAATCAACTATGTTGATAACTGATTAATCATTACAGTCATTTTTCATTCAGAAAATAATATTTTTTGCCTCTCAAATATGGAGATTTCCTGCTTTTCTGTATCAGTATATCATCCATCCATTATCTGTACCGCTTATCCTGCTCAGGGTTTTAGGGGGGCTACAGCTGATCCCAGCTCACACTGGGTGAGGGTTGTTTTATATCATATTAAAATTAATATCTTTGGGTTTGAGACTGACAAAACAACCCTGGACTTTAAGAAACTGGGGTGGGCATGAACAAAATAATCATTAGTTGCAGCCCTAATACATCTTCTTCCTCTGTGCCATAGAGCTCTATTCTTGCCCCAAGACTATTGAAACCACATCAGTGATCCACCCTGTTGCACTGGATGACATGTTCCCTCCTTTCAATGAACATGATTGGACACTGTAGTGTATTTTGAGTTAATCCCACACACACACCATCCTGCTGCCGGAAATACCACAAGCGCACCAAATTGGTATTAATCTGCAGCTGTAAATAGTCTGTTAAGTTAAGTAATGTTTGCTCCACAGTGCCCAGCTATTTTAAGAATTAATAATGAACAAATGAACTTGGTGCTAGGTGCCACAGGGTCAGAGAGTGTGGCAATAGAGACTAACACATTGTTGGTTTTGGTCATTTTATGGGATTTGTTGACAATAAAATACCAACCTTTTCCTCTAAACTCACAATAAACTGAAAACTTGAAAACACCAAAATATTTACATTTTTCTCATGTTTTCGTACAAATTACTTAGCGGCATACATCATCATTTCAATACATGGATATTTTCACAGCATCAATTTTTTGGACTAAGGTGACGTGAGGCAACAGTTGACCTTCGTTGCTGCTAGTTCTCTGATGACGGTTTGGTGCGTCTGGGACTTAACAAAGCTGAAGATGATGATGAGAAGATGATGTGATTTTCACTAAAAGCAACTAGAAAATGCTCATTACAAACCTGTTACCAAGGCCATCTTCAACAGCGTCTTCCCTCTCTGTGACTGGTATCTCATGAGCCTTTACATCATGCTCCTCTTTCTCAGTTACCTCCTGAATCTCAGTAGCTTTGCCAGCCGGAGTCTCAGCCTCTGAAGGAGCTTTCTCTGCCTCCTCCTTCATCTCATTGTCCTCCTTTGCTTTGGAAGCATCTCCATCTTTGTCCTGTCCTTTCGGGATAATTTCCTCTGCAATATCCTGTTTGAAGTTCTCTGAAGCAGTGACCTCCTTTGAGCTTGAAGTTGTACACTCAACATCTGGCTGTGCATCCTGAACAGACTTTGAGCTGGAGAGAAAGAGAGAATACATCTTTGGTACTTTTCCTGCTTTATATATAAATCAAGTTTGCTATTTACATTTACAATTCATAATATAAAAGCATTACACTCAATGTGCTACTTAAATTACATTTGAAACCAGGAAACTGTGGTGTTTATGCGCCCCCTAGTGGTCACAGGAAGGCTCTCAAAAACACAAGCACAGTTGATGTAAACAAGTGTCTTGTTTTGATGTCACAATCTGTGAACCCACTGACCTGTCGCTGGCGTCTGCCGGGGCTGTGGTCTCTGGCTCTCTGACACAGTTGGCAGCGTCTCGCTCCTCACCACTATGGTTGAGTCCCGTGGGCTCTGACCCAAGAGGCGACTCACAGGCATCATGGCTTCTTATGACTTCAGGACCGCCGCCCTCCGTGCACAATAAAGAACTGCCGTTCTCTGAATCCTCTGTCGCAGCACTGGATGCACAATGATAAGAGAAAGAGGTTAACTTTTATACAGCAGGGGCTCAGTCTGCTAAAGCACACTACTGATTATACAGAATCTTTTAGCACAGAATATTTTTGTAATATTTCAGTTTTTGGCCCGTTGCATTTAATACATGACAAATCAAGGTATTTCATCACACCGATACCAACAAGCAGTCCTGCTCACTGATTCTGCATCACCGCCCCCTGTGACTGACCACAGATATGAAAGAGATAAATGTTTAAAGAGACATCGGCCTCGCCACAGCAAACAAGTTATTGGCATATGATATATATGCATGAATATGCATGTAAATACAAACACAACTACCTCCTCCTTTCAGTTTAAATTCCACTTATACTCCATGGTATCTTTTAAGATCATGAAAATTGCAATATGTTGTCCAGGATGCAACCAGTTCAACAAAAGAGTAATTATTCCTTCTCTAATTTGTTTTATTTGAATATGTTTAATTTCACTAAAGAGGTAAAATTATCAAGTAGAAAAATTAAAGAAAAAGTATCACCAGTAAAATTAAGTAAGTAAAAAATACTCCTACTACTAAATTTGTGTAGTAGAAATGTTTTTTTCAGCTTTCTTATCTTTTAAAAGTTACTACAAGGAAGTTTTTGTTGGTCCCAGTGGACAAAAGTGGTAGTGTTCTGAGCACCAGACTCCCTTTAGAAAACCTCTCATTTTACTGCAGCAGGGTCTAACAGTCAACCCCGCACAGTCCTGGTCCTGCTTCTCCTGTGCCTGCCTCCCGTCCCTCCAGCAGACCCAGCAATATGGCCTGGGCCTCTAACAGCGTGGTGTCAGTGTTGTTTCCCTGCACGGACCAGCGGAGCGGCAAGGCGATGCTCTGCTCCTGGCCTGGAGGAGGAGCTGCTGCCACTGGGCATGGAGCTCTCAACTTCCTGCTCAAGTTTCGACTGCAGTTTGAGGCAGCAGTGAAGCCGATTCTGGGTCTGTCTGCAGCCGGTTGGTTGCTGGAGTCTGAGCTGAGGCAGTTTCTGGTGAATCTGCGTGATTTCACACGTAATCTCACCCTGTGTCACCGATGCCGAGCATGAAGAATGACTACATAAAAATAGCCAATCTTCTTGCTGATGGTCTTGTTTACTTATGTACCGGTAGGTCATATAGAGGCATCAGTATTAAACTGTGGCTGTTTCATAACCAGTTAAAAGTTCCTCATAGTAACTTAAATGATCCGTCTAACCCCTTATATCTAAATGTTTGGATCCATTTTAAGGGCTCTTTCACAAGCTACATTTAGTCTGTTTTAATGATATGGTTTGTTTGGGCAGTTGTGAACGCAGTAAGCGCACTCTGGGACGGACCAAATCAACTGGTCTTTGCAAGAGGTGGCGTCAGACCATTTCCATGTGAACTCTAACATGGTTCAATTATAGTGAGAACACACTTCGACCCAGTTGCAGAAAGCGAATCAAAACGCAGGGGATTACAGGCTGACTGCGTGGACGTTTGTTGAGATGAACACAGGTAAACATGAGCGAGTGAGGACTGACTTGGACTTCTTTAGAAGTTTGATGTTTGCAGGACATCTGGGCCGAAGAAAACGTACAAAACATGCTAAATGAAGTCCACAAATGTAGGGATGTTTATAAAGACATTCAAGATAAACTGGAGAAGAATGGATTTGTGGGATTTGTAGATCAGTGCCGAGTACAAGGGAAAAAACTCTGGCCTTGCTCCGTTGTACGCTCCTTTTTGTGCACTGATACCGAACCAATATAAACAGATAATGAACCAAAACTATCAATTGCACTCTGAATAAATTTGGACTAGCCAAATGGATTATGGCTTGTGCCCTAAAAATATGAAAATGCAAACTGAATGATATGAATGTATTGCTCAGCCCGAAGGGCACATATTCCAACTCAACCTCACGATATGTTTTTTTTAAACCAACATCCAAAATAGCAGCAGAAACAGAAACCTTACAGTTTGTCTTGCCATGTGACTCACCAGCTCGCAGACTTTTTGTCGTTCTCCTGACCGACCGCAGAGATGGACGACATCTGACAAGCTGCAGCAGAGAGCTGAGGGTTTGGCACAGATAACACTTCATTGTTTTGAGCAAACTCCACTGGTGGCTCGGCTACTGCCTTCTCAATACTGATTATGGAGCCTGCTTCTTCTTCATTATCATGAGCTGTGTCCAATGTAATGTGCTCTCTTATTGGGTTTGTCTCAGTATGGTTTTCAGGGCAAACTGCCCCTGATGTTAGTGAGCTACTGACAGGGATTTTGTCCTGCACTGAGGCTGGATTTTCTACTTCTGGTGCCGCATTTGTTGCTGTAAAAACCTCCCAATCAGCTGTAGAGTGTTGTTCCTGCAGAGAGTTTAAAGTGCACTGCAGGAGCTCAGCTTGTCCACTGTCTGCAGGACGGTCCTTCATATCTTCATCTTGTACCCTGATGGAGTTTTCTTTGAGTTCAGACCCTTTTCTAGGAGAAAGAACTGCTGTTTGTATGACCTCCTTCTGCAAGGGTCCATTCTCCTGAGTGTTACTGGGCTCTGTCTCTGCAACTTCAGGACTCTGCTTCACCTGCACAGCCTCCTCCACCTTTATATTGGCCTCAGCAGGCATTTTCCTGAGTGAGATGACACAGAGAGGATGAGCAATGTCAAACCATACAACAAAAACCCTAAATTCAATTCCTATCTCGATTGAGGCTTTGATATTTTGTGTAATGACCTTTTTATGAACAGGAACCCAGAGCAGATAACATTTTGCAGCTTGATCTTTAACATATTTCTGTAATGTGGGGAGGATGAGACTACCTAAGTAGTCTTTAGGTAAAATCTCTGCACTGATACTGAGAAAATGCAGCTTTTATATTGTAGACTGTTGTAGTCAAATTTCTAAATAAAAAGGGAGTTCAGTTCTCTTTTTAATGAATAAATGACAGTTGTCAGGGCTTAAAACCAATGATCTCTTGATCTTTACAAATCAAGACCACAGTCTAACAATGGCATGTTTAAATTGACAGTCATATCAAATCGAGACACCCCTAATAACCAGTAGTGTGTGAAATGACAAAAAAAAAAAAAAAAAAAAAACCTTAAGACCTCTGGAAGTCCCCGAGCCCTATTTGCAACCTCAGCCCTCCTTATGTTACTCTGTGATTCAGTCACATAACACACCTTATTCAAACCTTACGGGGGAATTTTTTTTAACCTATTATCCAGCAGTGAGTCACATCTTCAAAGGAAATGTCATGATCTCACATTTGTTTGTGTCAAAACCCATGTTTAAATACAGACATCACAAACAAGCTTCCTTAAAAAGCTAGCTTTAATAGTGACAAGTCTGTATAAAGTGCTCGACACTTCCTTTATTGAGTCAAATTCAACTTTTGCTTTGATTTGTGTGCCATTAAGTTACTGATGTAAATTTAAAGCAGCAAACTACTATTTTCTATGTAAAGATACAGAGGAGTAATGTCTATGTGAGTGTGCCCCACCGGCTAGCTCATGGACTTTGCTCTGCACTGATTTCACATTATAGTTACAGCTGATAACGCCACCAGTCGTCGTGGAAGCATAGTGTCCATCCTCCGTTGTTTCACTGTTAGGGCTGTTAGCACCGTTAGCTGGGAGCCACCGGCTCAGCCAGCTGTGTGGAGGCAAAAGATATGCTGAATTTCATGTTTAGCACCTTTAAATAATTTTTTCCACTTGTATCAAGTCAGACCCTCACATTTGTTACTGGACTACCAGTAGCTTTTACACATGGGGTTTAAAGGCAGGGTGGTTAATCTTGAACAACACAAGAAACACAGAAGTATACAAGATTTTTTTTTTTTTAAATGATCCAGCCGAAAAACCCAGCCCAGTGTTGCTGACTGTTTTCCAATGAAAGCAGCTAGCGGCACCGTAGCTCCAGAATTTGCTAATTCTAGCAAGAAAATTCGGCAGCAGTGACAGTCCGTCGCTTCAGGCCTCCCTCCAAAGCCAATCACCAAAAATTATCATTTTGAACGTAAACATATAACAAAAGTGAACAACAAAGTATTATTAGTACTCACAGCTGTCCAGTCATGCACAATAAGTGCATGAGCAGAGGGCATGCAGGCAGGTAGCCCGTCTAATCATTACATTCAGGCCAAATGAAATGATTGGTTGGGTTTATTATAGTCCTGCAACAGCCACAGATAACTGTTTTTTCTTTTTTTTTTTTTTGTCAGAGCATTTGATTTATTGATACAGTATGTTATGAGAATTTCAACTAATATAACAAAAAAAGTTTATAAAATCCTACAAACCCTGCCTTTAATCTGCTTCCATGAGGACAAGGTTCCCCTCTCTAGAGGTGGCACCAACTGATATATGAGGTCTTTTATTCCTGTTTTATTGCCATTTTAAACATAATGTGATTTGACCTGTTAGCAGTTGTGGACACAGAGGGTCCTCCTGGGTTCTAGCTTTGTTTAGTAGCCACTTTCTCAAAGTGGGTTTGGCAATTAGTGACAATGCCAGCAGTGACAGTACATACGTTTTGGTATTAATTGTTATTTCTGTATTTGTTGGCTGCTGTCTGTGAGCAAATGGTTTACTCTTCTCTCTACTCTACATCTGTAGGATCATGAAAATACCTCTAAGCGTGTAACCCACTGCTGAATTACACATATCAAATTACTTTTTCATCTTTCCCCTGAAGTTAACATATGGAAACGCTACATCACCAAATCATGTTGTGACATAAGTAGTGCTGAGGTAAAAACTGGAGGTCCCAAACCACCAAAAATGGAGCTATTATAATAATCATAATCATACTATACTGCAATGGTTATCTCACATGATGTCATCATCTCCTTCAGGACCACAGGTCCCCACCACAACCGTTTCACCCGTGGGCACGGTGACCTTCGAGTCATCTTTCAGCAAGCCACTTCTTTCCTCCGCACTTCCACAGGGACTCTCAGCGCGACAGCAACTGTTCCCCATCTGCTCGCTCCCTCTGCTTGGGAGGACAGTAGTCTGAGCGGTGACCTCCGGTCCAAAAACAACCGCGAGCGACTGGATGAGCCGCTGAAGCCTGAAGATTTCAGGAGTCCATGATGACGAGGGTCAAGCTGCTGCTAAAGAAAGGAAGCAACCAGGTTTATGTCTTGTTTTAGAGTTGATATCTAAAACACAATGTGCAACATCACTGAATGAATGAGAGAAAACAATCTTCACAATGTGATATAACAGGTGTTACAATAAAATGTGACCCATCAGATTCTGTGACATGAATTTTAGCTATGTTGTCACTGCAAATATTTTACACTACTCTCTCTGTATCTATATAATATGTGGTCACATTTATCTATCAAACTATCTGACCCTATCTAAATACTAAGAGGGCACAATTAGTAGTAACACCTATCGAAATAGGTGATAAAATATTAAGGCAATGTATTTTTGCACTGACATTACAGCTGAATCTGGTGTAACACCTACTACTATGTTTTTATAGCACACATTTAGTGTAAAATTAGCTTCAGTCGGAGCTACAGCACCCCACTGTTGATGTACATACAATACAAGGAAATAGCGACAATGCCAACACACCCCATACTGCACATTCAGCTGTCACTCCCATATTAATAAGAAGAATAATGACATAAACACCTACCTTGGTTGGGTTTATTTTGAGACAAACTCCGCAAGCTTGCAACCACGCAGCTCTGATTCCTGTTTCACTTTTGTTTAGCTGGAAAACAAGCTTAAGTTAGCTAGCCAGCTAGCTGAGGTAAACTTAAAATATAAACATGCGCTACTAAATACCGACCGCCGCTCATGAGAATCACCGCTGCCACGCTGTTCACCTTCTATAATCACCAAACCAGTAGCGTTTAATGCGTAACATTTCATAAATAACGGGTATTTACTGTATTTTAAGCGGAACATCTGTTGGTACGGACCCCTAGCATAGCCGGAGCAGCAGGTCACGGCTCGGTCCGAGAGCATGACGTCATTCTCATGTGCGCCAAGGGCTTTGATGCGTTCATGTACCCCTCGGAAACTTGCAACTTCACGTTAAACCCTAGCGTATTGTTGTAAAGAAGTCTGTACTTCACAATATCGAGGAAATTATTATAGAGTGAGGAAACTCTTGAATTATGGAGAAAAGAAGCAAACAAACAAATAATAGAAAAAAATGGGGATTTCATTCAGTGGGGATAGTTTTGCTAAATTGTTAAAAAAAAATGCATCATCCAACAGGATGTACAGTTTAATATTAATAAATGATCTATCTGTTTTGGCATTTGACAACTACGAGTCTCTGTTTTATGAGTGCTCCTCACCACTTTCTACTCCAGCTGCCTGCCATGATGAAGTGCCTGAGACTTTTGCATCTCACCACAGCCAAGTAAAAGTTGCCAATATTCTGTACCAGTGTTAAATGGTGTAAGGTCAGTAAATGGGTTTTCCAACCATTTAAAATACAATGTCAATTAGCATTGTAACTAGCAACTTTTTTTCCAAGTGTACTTCACCCACAGTTAATTACTCACCACGTTACCTTGAATTCCTGGAGAAAACTTTGTTTTTCCTGGCATGACTCCACAGTGGACAGAGAATCCGAAAACGGCCGAAAATGGAGTAAATCCTTGATGAATTCATGCAAACGGATGAGGCGTTTAATAACAACAAAACTATTGAAAACATGCGTTTACAAACTCTCACACAACTCGTGCAGAATAAACCAAGTCTCATTTATCCAGTCGTATGAACACTACTCAAACACACGCATTTTTGACAAAATGTTACACGCTCGTAGCCCGGATGTAGCTAAGTTTAGATCATTTATACTTCCGCCATTAGTCTCATGCGTACGCATGCGCACTGCGTGTCCGTGCATGAGAATCGTTTTTTTCCCCTAAATTTTATTTAGAAAGTTTAATAAAGCAGTTATATATACATGCTCAGAAAAAAAACAGTAAATATTTTTGTATATGTGTATGTATATGTGTGATATTTATAGTTAGTTTTAGTTTGCTTTATTTGATTTAGTTGAGTTATCCCTTCGTCTGTTGTGTCCATTTCTTCCTGCCTTGTGTTTTTGCCAATGGGGGCTCTTCTGGTGTATCATTCTTTTTAAATTTATTTCTATCTATAAGATAAGAGAAGATAAGATAAGATAAGATAAGCTAAGATGAACCTTTATTAATCCCCGGAGGGAAATTCAGGAAAAAAAGTACATCCTTCAAGCCAGAGTTGAACCAGCAACCTAAGGATAATTGCTATAGTTAACCTACAGTGCTCCGCTCTACCAACTGAGCTAACAAAGGATAATATGATGACAACAATATGACTATGATACTACTAATGCTATTTATGCATACAAGTTAAGTTATACAACCAATATTGTATTTTTATTCAACCATAATTTGGATTATGGTTGATGGGGTTAAAACAAGAAAAAAGAAAACTTTGTAATTACGATGTGCTCTAAGACATGTTTCATGTGCTAATAAAAATTTGAATAAAAAATAAATGTTATAACATATAAAATGTAGTGAAAAAATATTGATTAAAACAATCAGGGTCTGTTAAACAATTGGAAAAATGTGTAAATAGTCTAATTGTTTTTCAGTTTTCAAATATTAGTAAGTTCTTTTAATCATTATCATTTAATGGATATGTTTTTGCCAAAACATTAATTAACTTATGTAAATATCATCTAGCAAAAGTGCATCTATTAACAGTTTTGAAGAACTTAAAAAGCAGGGCACATGTGACAGTAGTGGCTGTGTGTTAAAGCTGGCCTTGATTTACTTGTGTTCATCAAGACTTTTCTCCATTTTTTGGTTGTTTGTTCACCGTAGTAATATGAAAGTAAAGTAATATGATGTTTGTTTTTTCTATTTATCTGGGCAACAAAAGGTGTGAGAACAGAAATGCAGTGAAATATAGAAAATCAATTTTTATTTTCAAACATTCTTCAATCATCATATACAAATTATGAATGCAAAATTGTATTTTACAATATCTACATCAAAAGCACTTCAGTGCTGTGTGTAAGAAATTTACACTGTTTTGTTTCATGTGCTCATCCAAGTTATTGTCTGCCGTGATGTTCGATGTCTACACGCTCTCCAGCTCCTGTATGTGACTGATCAGCTCTTGTGGCAGTCCGAGCTCTGACACTAGATCTATGCAGCGCTGCAGGAGATGGATCAGGGACTCACTTGAGCCAGAGCAGCAGTCATTGGAGCCTGAACAGAGCTTTTGTTGCTGGTGAGGAACATCCACTTCCATGTTTTCTCCTTTCTTGCAGCAGCCAGATTCTTTACATCCCTCCCCTCCACAGCAGCCTGGACCCGCCTGCTTCACCTCCAAATCCTCCATGCTCTCAGAGACAGAGCTCACACTTGGAGGAGGATTCTCCAAAATCTTCCTTAAGTCCTCCAACATTGAATCTTCATAATGCGAAACCCGCTGCAGGAGGTCGACCACAGGGGCTGGGAGGGGGCTTTTCGGATGTTGGATCTGGTACCAGCACCATATAGCACTGCGACGTGACACACAAAGAGGCAACAGTGTCAGACACAATGGCACATAGAAGAGACTGGGACAGGCATCAGCTGGACAGAAAACCGTCAAAAATAGAGACTGGAAGAGTTTTTCAAAACAGTTTTTTGTTTTTTTTAGATTGAGAGGCAGCAGGGAAAAAAGAATGACAATATACACTGTATGATTGTGAGAAGAAACTAACAAACATGATAGGCTGTGTGGCTGATGTGTACTAACGGGACAACTGCCATAACAAAAGCCTGCAGCATGATTTTAAATATTTCAAAAGTGACACACATAAACAACAACAATATATGGAACTACCCAGAACTGGTTTCAATTTTCTCCTCCTACATTATAAAAGCTTTTATGGAGGAGGAAAATAAACACCTACCATGAAGCATATCAATACAGGTAAATGTTTCTGCTCATAACAGTGCAGGTCAACAATAATCTGTCTTTTCCTGAAACATTTTTCATGTTTGGTTTGTGATACCTTTACAATGAAGCAAAGTCTAATTATGACCCCTTTTCGCAAACTGGAGCCAAATGTGAACATGAAATATGACCAGTTTAAATGAAGATTGGGAGTTTTTAGATGCATAATTAAGAAAACTTATTAGTATTTCACAAGAATCAAATGGAAAGAAGTCAGAAAAAAATAGACATTTCGTAATGGGACTCCTCAGTTGCATTCACAATCCAGTCCAATCATAATCTGAAGATATTTTTCATAAATGTGATGGTTTACCTTATAATTCCTTTGAGCCGTCCCACAGCTACAGCCTTAGCTGCTCCTTCCCGATGCCCCTGGTTAAACCCGAGCTGAAGCGATGCATCCTCCCCGGCATCAACTCCGTCTACATAACCATCCTGTCCATAACACCAGCCAGGAGAGGAAAGACTCACATTAGCACGCTAAACTTAGCTTTAAACATCTGTTACACAACACTAATAACAGGAATACAAACAGGAGACAGCCGACTGAGAGTTACCACTACAACACACACACAAAGTTAAACATTTTGTGTACAACAGAGCGAATACAACACATTTTAACGTTTGTTATCGGTGTATGCTAATGCTACATTAGCATCAAGTTACCCTGAGCCGCTTCTTCATGTTGGACGCCCACTCTTTTCTTGACAAATTCAGGTCGTCCGCACTCTCGTCAAAGACATCTTCGCTATTTGAAACAGCTTTAACCCAAGACATCGTGACATTAAAATGAAAAAAAACGATTTTAATAATAGACTAGTGATGTTTCACTCGCATCTGAACAACATCGGCAGTCAACTACGTTGTTTCAGCAGCAACTTCTAGCTGTTGACGTCATCATCCTGCGACTGAAAGAGGAAAATCCATCCTTAATGGTACACATGATATGTTTTTGTTTAATTGACGTGCAAGCTTTAAAACTTGAAAACATTAAAATAGTATTCAGATTTTTATGGTACACTTTTATATATATATAACTATAAACATACATATTAAAAAAATATTTTAGATTCAATACTACTACTACTACTAAAACTACTAATGATAGTAACCATTATACCATATATAATATATAATTTATATATAAATATATAGATATAGATATAGATATACATTTTTTTAACTTTTCAGATTTTTGTGGTCAATTTTTCAAATTTGAATATATATATAAATACATATATATATATAATTGTAAAAAAATAGAGATTTTATTATTTTATTATTAAAGGTATTTTTAAGTCTTGCCATTTTTTGGTACTATTTAAGTTTCCTTTAAGGATGTAGGCTACTTTTCCAGTAATAGCTGTCTGTTTATTGATGGTCACATGTTTATACATAATACGTGTAGTAACAAGGTTTTGAGACCTTCATTAACAAAATAATATTTCCTCCCTCAATTAAAAAAAAAGAGTATTGTGTAATAACATTTTGATTATGGGCAAATTATATGTACACAAATGTAGACTCTTAAAAGTTGCTCCGACCTAGGAAGTGCCTTAAGACTCTCTGAATTACTTGAGTTACAGGTCGATTAACCCGCTTAATGTGAATTTAAGTTATGTCTAGACTTATTCGTTTATTAATTTTAATTTTAATCATTTATTTATTGTTTTGTCTTGTTTTGTTTTGTTTTTCATTCAAATTATCTGCTCGGCTTTGTTTATTCTACTGTTTACTAATTTGTTTTGTTGTAATTGAATAATAAAGATTTAGGGGGAAAAAATCTTTTCCTGCAACATTGACTTGTTCTGTGGTGTTTAAGCAGAGCCCGTGAGGAGGTGAAGTGATGGTGAAGCCGTGGTGCTCACTGCCATCTAGCGACGTTACCTGTCAGATAATATGTTGAATCCTGCAGGGGGCGCTAGTGTCCCGCTGTGAAACTCCACATGCTCAGGCATCAACTGTGTTTACAGGTGAACAATTTAACCCCTGAACATATTTCCTATTTTACATTTTAATTCAGTCTCCTTATTGCCTTTTATTTCTGTCTTACACTTTCTATTTATCAGTCTGTGACTATTAATATTATCATTTTTGTTTTTAATCAAATAAAGACCAAAACAGTTATACAGTAAAACAGAAAATGCACATTATTTTAATTCTAGGCTCTGTTTGGATGGCTATGGGTGAAAAAGTTTAAACAATGTTTAAATGAAAAACAGAAAATGTATCATAGTTGTACAGTGAAAAATATGTATTTGTATATTTTTGTGATTTTTATAGGTTTTCTGGTCAATTGAAGAATTAAATTTGGGCTCAGACGATTCTCCTAAAATGTGTGAAATTAATGTCCCAAAAATCTATTGTTTCAACCTTTATTTTACCAGGCAAGTCCCTTAATAACACATTTTTATTTACAATGGCGGCCTTGCAAGGCTGTTTTTCTTATTTCATTAAAAGTTGACAATTTGCACCTCAAAACAGTGGAAAATAAACTTGTGCTGAGACAGATCTGCTGTTCATGATTTAAGTAAGTAGCATTTAGTTCAACGTTTCTGTGAAATAAAACAAAACATCACAATAAATAGGAAACATTTTTGCATATTGATTATGAAGAAAACAATGTTTTCTCTTTCTGTAAACATCCACAGCTGGTTAACATTACTGACAAATAAATGCATCTTATATGTTCTGGTCAGAAACATGTTGTCAGGGCGTCAAAAATCATGTCTGCTGTTGTTGTTTTTCTTTCTTCTTCCATGAAACACTTAGTGCAGCCTGAGCGCACCAGCTGTTCAAATCACTGTCCAGAGCATCTTTACAGCTTCCTGTTTAAGTTTTCAAACAAGAAAATGTCATCCGTCATGACAAACGCATTATTCACTCATCAATAATGCACCTTACCTCCCCTTTTTCCCCTCACTGTTGAGTAGAGAGATGCTTTATTTTCAGGTTTCCTCATTCTTTATGCTTTATGGGAAACACAGGAGAGAGCGGACGCACGCCTTTTAGCCTGGTGGAAGACATTTGCAGGCGGCGGACAACAATGGCCTTGAGAATACTCGGAGGCCACGGTGGAGTTGTCTCCTGCTCTGGAAATGGAGGCCTCATTCACGGCAGCCACACCTTCAGTCCCCCTCGCTCAAAAGAGTCAAAACAACAAACCGGGGCAATCACCTGACACATTTCCATCCAATTTCCACTGCAGAATGTGTTCATTTTCAGGCTAATGGCATGTCATTTTGCTGGAGCCTTTGGTCAAGAATTAATCCTGGAATCAAAACAGATTTTCCGGGGAGCAATCTTCCATCAAGTATTGATTTTTTTACACTCACGGAGCCTGTACTCCCTAATTTAACCTGACAGCCAGCAGCACAATGGACTGGGAGCACCTTGGCATCTCACAGAGGGAGCCCTCCTCCTCCTCCTCCTCCTCCTCCTCCTCCATGAAGTGAAAGAGAGATTGAGAAGAAGGAAAAAATGGACTCCCTGATGTATAAAACAAAGAGCATTGCTTACAGAAAACAGAGAAATAAAGCTTCCGTTTCTCTGTTTTACCTCTGATTATGTTTTCTAGTATAGTGCAACTTGGGCAGGTATAAGGCTGAGAGGGAGAAGGGGAGAGTGTTCTGGGGCCATCAGCTATCATTATGTGCCTGTTGACATCTCCCTGTCTTTGAGTGATTCTCATCTGTGATTTCCCCCTGGCCATTTTCCACAGATGCACGAAGAGGGGTTTCATCATGGCCCCATAAAAAGGGCCCAAAGTGTCCACGCAGACCCTCACTAATAAGAAAGCAAAGATGTGTCCGATCATGTCACTCCTCTCCCATCCACATCTGCTCTCTCGATGCCTTCAGATATGCAATCATTCTCTTTTCTCCCAACCTCTTTCTCCATTCTCTGTGTGCTGTAAGTACACTATACCGTATACATATAGAGGTCAGCAGGATGAGAGGATGATGGAGGGCAGGGCCGGCTATTTTCCTCCAGCTCTTAAAGCTGCGATGACCCATGAGCAGGAGAGTTGCTCTTTGCCAAAGGGTTTTCCATGCGCTGCTTACAAACTACCTGACAGGAGGCGGAAACAATTTCAGTTTTCATCTGCTGCTTTTAACTCATAATCGGCCATTTCAGGCAAAAATGTGGTGTGATGCTTCCAGTGGCACATTATTATCCATGGGCAGGCCCGTAACCATGCATAGATGTAGAGAGGATCCAACACCAGCATCATTTATGGTCATTTTGCATCTTTTTCTACAGTATTTTGCAGGTCTATCATAAGTCTAACTCACTATTTAAATTCTTTCTAAATCTTCTTGCCACATCAGATCCACAGACACATAAAATACTCCAGTAGAGTGACTCCCAACCTTTTGTTGCTTGTGACCTTGTGACCTCTTAAATAGAAAATGTCCACTTGGCTGCTCTGCAAAGGCAGAGGAACTACAGAAGCAGTGAAGTGGAGAAAAACATGAAGTTTTCAGGTCTGTTTAAGATGATTAAGAGCTAACGTTACAGTGGCACCTAGCAGTGGGTGGGATACATGAGGCAGCAAGATAACATTTTGTGCTTCAAGTTGATGTGTTAGAAGCAGAAAAAAATGGGCAAACGTAAGGATGACAGCGACTTCCACAAGGGCCAAACTGTATGGCTAGACGACTGGGTCGGAGCATCTCCAAAACTGCAGCTCTTGTGGGATGTTCCCAGTCTGCAGTGGTCCAAAGAAGGAAAACCAGCGGCAAGCCGGTGGAGGCTATATAATATATATGTATACTGTATATCCTGTCGCTGGTTCACTGGTTTCTACACCTCTTCTTCCTATATAGATAGATATTTAGATATTTCTGGTACTTCTTATTATTACATACATTTCTGTCCACACTTTTATATATATATATATACTGTATTTCTATTACTTCTCATTATTATATACTACACTCCTGTTTATAACCTCTCATCACACATATACTGTACATACTACATCCTGTTTATGTTCAGTTTTCCCATCTGAAACAGTCTTCAACAAAATTACACATTTACATTTGCATCATTATTTTATATTTACTTATGTTTACATTTATTTTAACTGCAATGTTTTATGCCTTAGATTGACATTTTGCTTTTACTTGTTATTTCCCTTTTTATACATATCTTATGAGGTTTGAACCTGAGACCAAAGATTTTCATTGCCAGCGGCTGCTTTGCTGGACAAATACAGAACCATGAACCTTGAAACCGCCCTGCTCCTGAGTTGTTTTTCCTTCGTTTGATTTATTCATTCATGTTTTATGTTTCCTGTTTTATTTTGTTACTCACGTTTCAGATCACTTCATTTCCTGCCTTTGTGTGCTTTCCCGCCAGTTTTGATTGTCTGTTCTGTCCTGGTTAGAGTCACCCGTCCCTCATTAGCCCTGACCTCACCTGACCTCCTGCTCACCTGTTAGTCCCCATTAGTCTCACCATTTATTCCAGCCCAGCTCCTTTGTTCTTGGTCTGTTTGTCTTCGTTTGCATGGACGTTTGTCCTGCTTTAATAAAGTATTTTCTTTGTACCAGCACGTCTTTGAGCTGCTTCCATCAGCCACAAAAGCTGCTGCCTTTGGACAATCTTTACCCATAAACAATGTGTGCTGCAGTACTTTGATTATGGGAATAAGTGCCAATAACTAATAAAGCTGTGTGTACCGATTTATACCTTTCTTTTGTGTCAAAATGACAACTTCCACAAACAGACAACTTCTAACAGCAAAAAAAAATGTGTTTAATCAGAAAAAAAAAAAAAAAGTAAGTAAGTAAGTAAGTAAGTAAGTAAGTAAGTAAGTAAGTAAGTAAATAAATAAATAAATAAATAAATAAATAAGCCTGGTATTAGGGTGGCTTTGAGTCAATATTAGAATTTGCAGATAAATTAACAATTATCTAAATCAATTAAATATGAAAAAGAAAAGGGCTGCGCAGTGGTGCAGTGGTTAGCACTGTCGCCTCACAGCAAGAGGGTTGCAGGTTTGAATCCGGCTTGGGGCTCTTCTGTGTGGAGTTTGCATGTTCTCCCCGTGTAAGCGTGGGTTTTCTCCGGGAACTCCGGCTTCCTCCCACAGTCCAAAGACATGCTGTTTAGCTTAATTGATGACTCTAAATTGCCCGTAAGCGTGCATGTGAGTGTGAATGGTTGTCTGTCTCTATGTTGTCTGTCTCTATGTGCCCTGTGATGGACTGGCGACCTGTCCAGAGTGAACCCCGCCTTCACCCATTGCCAGCTGGGATTGGCTCCAGCACCCAGCTCCTCCATTTTCATACAGTCCCTAAAATAAAATTCAATGCAAAGGTATGGTTTATATTAGGATTTCATTAAATGATATGTCATTATATAAAATATATAACACCCATTCTTATATATAGACAGTTGGCGTGAAGGTTAGAACTAAAAGAGTTTGTAGAGAATTCAGGATTTATACTGACAGATTATTTATGATAAAAGTTTCTTAACTCATTTACATTTTCCAACCTGATGAATTTTAAGTGGAAGACAGAAACTTTCAAATGAACTCGAGGACATGATGTAATGAGTCATATAAAACACATGAAATAAAAGTTTTGATGCTCAAAGTGAACACAAGGAGAGGCAAAATCTCTTTTACAGGCTACAAGCACAGAGCTATACAAATCATACTTATTAAATAAATTATGAAACCATGAAAACTATTCACTGACTGAAGATTTGATGCCAGTTATGATCATTTTTATCATGTCCTTGTGCTTCTTGTCGTATGTTCACTGGATTCAAAAGACACATTCAATTTGTGCATGGCGACAAGGATGTGAACTTTAAAATAAAGTGTTATTCATGACATTCTTTTATCCTCAACTATATAGAAATGTAGAGTACAGACCAGTTGTAGAGGAAGTACTAACAGAAGTACTACGTAGGAATGCTGCACTACATCTTAAGTCTTACTTTTGATGCACAAGTGTGTAATATTTTTCTGTGGTAGTTGGTTGAGACGGAGCTAATTCAATTAACTTGGTAAAACTTTATTTTGCAGGTCCCATAATTTCATGTGATTTCTTTTGTAAATGCTAATTAAACATAAAATCGTCCATACTTTCTCTATGTTTTGTAGTACATTACATATATTTTTTCCAGGAAATTCCTGTAATTTTAACAGGAAATAACAGGACTTGTAAAATAAAATGTTATGTCTTTAATTTGATATGATATTTAATCTGTTATGCTGTTGGTTAGTTGTAGTAGCAAGTAGTAATACTATAAAATAAGTACACTGTTACAAGTAAAAGTCCTGCATTCAAGATTTTACTTCAGTAAAAGTACAAAAGTATTAGGAGACGTACTTAAAGCATAGTATAAAGTATGCTTTAGTGATTGTTTTTATTGTTTTATGGTTTTATTGTTTCATATTAATATCTATTTTTGTAAAGCACATTGTGAAGATGCTTTACTGAATAATAATAATTATTATTATTGTAAAGCACTTTTTGAATTGTTTTCTGTGAAAGGTGTTATACTAAATCAAGTATTCTTATAATTTTATTGTGATTATTATAATTATTATTATAATTATCAACAGCAATGATAATAATAACAATACAAATACTAAAAAATACATAACAATAATAAATAAATAAATAAAAAGAATCTTGATAATATTATTATTATCAAAATACCAAAGGTAAAAGAATGCATTATGCAGAAATGATCGTTTTCAGAATATATATTATCACTGTATTACAGATAATTATTGAACGCATTTATGTGTAAATATGGAGCTAATTTCAACAAATGTATATAATGCTACAATAATACATCACAATTAATTGATTAATTTATTATATTTGGTATTAAAGAAGAGCTATTATACTTTTGTACTTCTTCCCTTTTGTACTTCTTTCCCTCCCTTCACCAAGTAACACGATTGCATAATACCTGCCTAGTGTCTAGTTACAAGTATGTCAAGTTACAAAATACAAGTATGAACCTGAAAGGCATGACAGGTCTTTAACAATCTGAATTGCAAAGTAACTACAGCCGATAAATGTGAATAAATGTACTAGAGTATAAAATATAATGGACTGCCAAAATGTAGTGAAGTAGAGGTATAAAGTAGCATCAAATGGAAATACTCAAGTTGAGTACAAGTGCCTGGGAACTGTGCTTGTATAAATGTACTTGTGGTCGAGCGTGTGTGCAGGAGGCAGGTGGAAAGCAGGCGTGCAACAGCAGCTGTAACAGTCTCACCTGTGTGTTTATGAGACTTTTCGGGAGGATTCCTTCTCAGAAACACTAAGCAGAGTTGGAGGCTGTTAGAAAACAGAGACATCACCGCCTGAAGACATGCATTCAAAAACTGGCCTGCTAGAAAGTTAAATGGACTATGAGGCGATGCAATCAGCTGCTCAAGTCAGACAGGTGTCTCTGTAAAGACCCGGGCTATTAACTCCTCTACCTGCAAATACCTCACAGTGTGTCATTGCTAATAACGCTGAAAAAAAAAACACACACACACAGGAACAACAGTGAAAGCAAAAGGGATCATATGCATGGCCAACCCCGATTGCATGTGAGGATTGGTAATTGCACCCCCAGAGGCATCTGGGTGTGCAGAGCAGCAAAGTGGGAGACGCCTGAGCAGCTCGGGCTTCACAGTCAGTGTACCAACATCTCAACCTTGAGGAGGAAGTGAAAACAAGAAGGCGGAGGAGCGGGAGGGTGAGGGATATACCGACAGTTCATTTACCCAGAACATCAGCCCACCGCGCATTGTCTGAAAGATAAGGAAAGTGAATGCTTCATGCCTGATGGAAAACAAAGGCAGCAATTTAAAACCATCTGCATCCAACACATGCGCTCTCTCCCTCCACCTCTCTGTTTCTGTGTCCTGACTGATATTGAAACATAATCCATTTGGAGCGCCGACATGTCATAATATTTCTATCCGGCCTCCCTCTCCCCCAGTCAGGACTATTTCAGGTGGTTGCAGGTTGAACAGACTGGAGCCCTCACTTTGATTCTGTTTAGAAAGAAATATACTGATATATATATATATATATATATATATATATATATATATATATATATACACACACAAACACAGAGCAAGATGGAGGGACATACATAAAGAAAATGACTTATAGTTTTTAAGGAGACCTAAGCTCCTGTAGGTTCAGAAAATAACAACAGACTGCAAGATACAGAGGTCAAATCTCTTCTCTACCGGATTATCGTCTTTACTAGAAACATCATACACCACAAAGGCCTGGATGTGAATCCTCAAGCTACTGTATATTTCTCTTAGATCTCTGCCAAGTTAAGAAAAGAAGAAGAAAATGTAGTTTGTCCACTCCTCTTTGAACAAGTTTTCTCCTGGATGTTCTGCATTTGTCCCTGAAGCACTTTGAACTGAGCACTTTACCCAAAACATCCACTTATTAAACTTAATCTTTATTAATATACTTTATGATCTGATGGCTGTTATTACTAATGGCTTGTTGAATACGGGTCCTTCCTGAAAGAGGGGTCATTTCTTTGTTGCTCTTCCTGCTGAGAGTCCTTCCAGTTTAAGATCATCCATCCATCCATCGTCAACCGCTTATCCTGTTAGGGGTCGCGGGGGGGTTGGAGCCGATCCCAGCTGTCATTGGGCGAAGGCGGGGTTCACCCTGGACAGGTCGCCAGTCCATCGCAGGGCACATAGAGACAGACAACATATAGACAGACAACCATTCACACTCACATCCACACCTACAGGCAATTTAGAGTCATCAATTAAGCTAAACAGCATGTCTTTGGACTGTGGGAGGAAGCCGGAGCACCCGGAGAAAACCCACGCTAACACAGGGAGAACATGCAAACTCCACACAGAGGAGTCCCAAGCCGGAATCGAACCTGCAACCCTCTTGGTGGGTCGCTCCTGGAGACCAAAGCGTCTTCTGACCACAGTCGGAAAGCAGGAAGAGTTAACAGTCTTGCAAGACAGATGATATCACTTCACTAGATATAACTTTGTGGTTTTTGGCGCTTCCGTGTACTTCGTTTTGGTGGAGTGTAAAGAGCGTTGCCACACGTGAGCGCGCACCAGAAACCGACCCGCAATGATGTCTACATGTAAGAAGTTACAAACAGTACCCTTAAGAAACTTGTGCACAAAGGGGAAGTTTTTGTGCATCTGATCAGGTTCACATCCAGGAATGATTGATACAAAGCTCAAACTCCGACATTTCCTCTCTAATTCTGCACCAGGATTCCTTTAAACCGTGCTGTTACCCTTCATTCAAAAGCAGCTGCTGTGCTGTTGGTGGAGGCAGACAATAGAAAGTAAACTTTTATCAGCAGCAGAATACAAACAGTTTGAGAAAACAGATATGGGTCAGGAGCTGCATCTGCACAATTACATTGTTAATGGGAAAGACAATAAAAATGGCGCGGATGGAAAACAAAAGAACATCAAATAACTGACTGGAGCTGTGTACACCTCAGCCATCACCACTCAAAAATACATCCAGTGTTTTGAAATGAAGGGTGGGGGGGGTAGAGAGAGCTGAAAGGAAGACGAAAAAGCATCTTGAACATCAGTTTTCAGTCTAATGTTAATAATTTATGTTGTCTGTGCTTTTTATTATTATTATTTATTTATTTACTACTTTCTTTTCAGCAGCCTGCCCGTTTTTCAAAGGCATCATGGACAGGGAAGCAGTATCAAACTTTTGAGTTTAGTTTCAAAAGGCTTTCTCCACGTTTATTTATATATTTCTTCTTCTTTACACTTGTCTTGTTGTTATTTGGTGAGGCAAACACATGAAGCTTTGATGAGAAGCAAACCTGACATGTAGCCTATTCTTCTCCATTGACCCCAAGGAAATCTAAATAAATAGCTAAATATTGCAAGGCTCCTTTTGTAGCCCTTCTCTCATTAAACACATCGAATAGTCAGTTCATCTATCCGCCAGCAATAGGTTAAATGTCAGAAAACATCTTAATTTGAAGGTGTGTGCATGATGATTTAAGACGGTCTTGACCATGACCTCTCTGAGAGAGATCGTCAAGACAAGTTTGATTTTATTTGACATTTTCAATCACTGTGTATATGTGCGGAGTTGAAAAGATGGAGATGAAAAGAAGTCCATGGTGTTTGTACAATACTTGTATGTTATTGAAACCTTTGAACCTTGGAACTGAGCGATACCTGTGATACATCTATCTATCTCTGTTTATACATCTATGTAGCCTATCTTATCTTGGTAATATTTACAGTATATTGAAATCAACGCCACACCAAATGGCCTGAATTTCACTAGAGGGCGATGGCCACTGGTTGTGGTTAGCATGAGTTTTTCCATCATGATTGAATTTACTGCCTTATTTATATGTGGAATAACTGACTTGATTTATAAGATTGTAATCAATTATGCATTAATCTACAATTTAGTTAACTGAAATGTGATTTAGACCAAATGAAACTGCATGAATTCTGGAGTCAACAGCTGAGATAGCAGGCTACTGCTCCTCTGCTAAGCTAGTTACCGTTAGCAAGAGTTTAGCTTGTTTTTTCTCCATCATGATTTAATTTAGCTACTCAGCCGTTTAGTTTTGTAGAACAACAAAGTGATTTATCAACATTTGATTAAATGGTAATTTAAATGGCAATTGAATGGATTTATGTGATTTATAGTTTGGTAAACAATAAATGAACCAACAACACACTAGAGTCAAAGGCTGAAATAGCAGTTAGTGCTAATCTGCTCAGCTAATTAGCTTTAGCAGGAGTTTAGATGCCTTTTCCATCATGATTGGATTTAGCCACTCATTTAGTTACGTGAAAAAAAAAACTATTTTAGGCTACCAAATTTAAAATCAAGAATAGATTAATCTACAATATAATACATTTAATATGTGATTTAAAAGTGGCTTAATCACTCCAAATGGCAATGTCAGGCTACTGCTACTTTGCTAAGCTAGTTACCGTTAGCAAGAGTTTAGCTTGTTTTTGTCTCCATCGTGATTTAATCTAAGCTACTGTTTCACTTACTTATATAGAATAACAAACTCATGGGATACATTTCTATATAATAATTAATAATAACATTAACATTTAGGCTATATGGAAAAACTGATGCTAAAAAAATAAGATTCCTCGCTAAATTCAGCTTTGACAAGATATGCAGGTCTATTTTCTGTGTTTTGGCTTTTTTTTAATCTCTAAAAAAGAAATAATTCCACTGAAAACAGTACACAAAATTCATGTCAAACAATTGTTTATTACTAATTATGGTACAAATCAATGTGACAGACTTGAAGCTTTTTTTCTTTTGTTTTTTTGGAAATACACAAAGTGCTGCTTAACTGACCAAACAGATATTGCTCTATAGATTAAGTACAGTTTTCAGTCTATAAAAAAATGAAAACCAACCTCTGCAGGCTCTTCAGCTTTGGTTTTGAGTTCTTCCACTATTAACAAAACGTCAAACCGGTTCGTTTGTGTTAGTAAAATTTCACAAAAGCATTTAAAGGTGATTAACAAATCCTCCTAATTGGGTTAAGAGCAACATTGACTGTAATCTCCTTTTCTACACGGGTCTACAGGTCTGTGAAAACTCAGAGGTGAATGTCACAACGAATGAGAAATAATGCAATAATAATAATAATAATAATAATAATAAAAACTGATGACCAGAGAGTCACGTGTGGCTCAGGAAACCACTTCACAAAAATCAAACAATCATGTGTCACATAATAATAAATAAAACACAAGCCTCTCCCTCCACATTGAAGGTGAACATCGACACACTCACTTTCCTACTGACCTGCTGCTGCTTGTATGGCGTTTGTATGATTCTCACGAGAACAGTACTGAGGTAAACCTGGGATGAACTACTGTACATTTCTACTCTTCAAATCTTTTATCTCAGTTTTTAAAGATTGTCAACATCATGAATCTATTTCTCTGTACAATGTGCATAACTATAGAGCTTTGGTCCAGCATTGAAAGGTTGAGCAAAGGCATAACTCCTTCCTGTGTCTTCTTTTTTTATTTCTTTTTTTTTTTTTTTTTTGGTTTTGGTTACAGCTTTATTGATAAGCCTCAGGATAGATCCATATTCTACAAGCAGGAGCCTGCTGCTTTCTCATATCTGGTGGGTGGATGCAGACGTGTAGCTTCTTGGCCAAAGATTAGCCCGAATGGAAGCGAAATACAGGTGGAAATACACTAAAAACATAATGAATCTGTGACGTAGGTGTTGCTGTAGACGTGCAGGAAATGTACTTGGATATATAATCAAAATTATATCTAAAGTCTCTGCACACTAAAGGAAACGAGTTGCCTTTCCTGCAGACCTATTTCTTTAAAAACACACACGTGTAAAGCTTTTTCATGCGTTTTTCCGACGTTTACCGAGTGCGTTTGTGTGCGTATTTTCCAGGCAGTGAAGAAGAACACAGCAGTGCACAGGGGGGGGGGGGGGGGGGGGGGGGGCTGAAAGACGGAGATAACCGATGTGACACAGAAGGACAGATATCAAGCAGACACATGATTCTGAATAAATTGCATCAAATTTCACCTCACTTCAAATTAAGTTCACTCGTTCTGACATGTGACACTTATTCTCAACATTCGTTTTTTTTTTTTTTTTGTCTTTTCCTGTGAGGGTTTTTGTCAGATTCGCGGGGATGCTTTTGCCTGGAATATTGATATTTCCTCACAAGGTAATACCATGTAAAATGAACAGTTTAGTAGTGACTGAAATGAATTTCTACCCAAAAAATAACAACAGATGAACAGAATCTTGAAGACAATCTGTTGAAATTAACCTTTTTATGCATTGGTAGAAATCTATTCATATTTGCAGAAAAAAACACCATTAAAATGTTTGATTGTAAACCTTCACTGAGCTGAGAGGAATGCGGGATATTGCAGAAAAGCATATTTGAGTTGAAATATTCAGGTTATAAAAACATCTGAACTGGAATAAGCTCAGTAGTTTGGTCAGTGGCAACAAACAGGCTTCAACCACACGTTTATTAATTTTAGGACTTAATTAAAGGGTTTATTTTGTAAATAATGTGTTATTTTCAGTGAAAATAGCCGGTAATAATGTTAATTTCGGGCTACCAGGTGATCTTGTAAATAACCCTACATGTGGTTTGTTGAAGCATGCAGAAGCAAATTTGCTTAAAAGAAAAATTCATCCAACACATCTTCTATATTGCCGTGATCAGTTATTACTTTTGCAGCTGTTTGACATGATTGTGTGTTTTTTTTTTTTTGTTTTTTTTGTTAAAGTTGACCCACAGAGTAAAACACTTTAGAAAAAGGGAGGAGAAAGCTGTGTGAACAATAAAATAAAAATCTTCACCAGTCCTTGAGCTGAAATGTATGTGTTCTTTGGCTATCAGGCTTTGGCAACAGAATGACACAGTAGCTCAAAACAAAGCTGCAGTAGACTTGACAGACACTGAAACCCTCATCATCATCATCATCATCATCATCATCATCATTATGTGAAAGTCCTTAGTTTACTCCCTCTGTTCGTCCTCTCAAACAATCTCATGAGATTATTGATAATAAATACCTGTAAAAGTTGTACAAAGTTACACTGTGACTGAAAATATTTGCAGATGAAACACAAATCAGAGGCAAACAACATTATTATGCAACTGTTTAACAGCAAAGGTTCATTTTTTTTGTCCAAAAGAGAAACTTCATCAGTGTGATTCAATTCAAAGACAGCATTTTTCTGTTTTTCGTTTTTTTTTTTTTTAGATATTTACATACAAACAATGAAGAAAAAAGTAAGCGAGACAAAGATAAAATGTATACTCAACCTCACACATATAGCTTAGATCTGCCAGTACAAATGTAAAAATTTAGAGCACATTTACATTACAAAATTATTCTTAGTACTCAGATGCAACAGACTTTGGTAAATAGTGTTTTGATTTGGTATGATCTCTTTACTAAATCCCTCCTCGTGGGAACCAAAATTTGGGCGATAGTCTGGTCTGTGGGGCCAGAATCTAAAACTCTTTGAAACAGCACACCGTATGTTTTTACATAATTCTCAGATATTAATCTCTTTTTTTCATGTTTTTGGTTTCGCCAAGGTCATTTACATAGCTGTGGTAATCACACTGACAACACATAGTTTTTGTTTGCAAACCGTCCATCCGGAAGGGACTCGGGAACATTTTTTCAGTTCTCATTTCAAGAGGAGTTCGTCCACCTTTGTTGTTTTTAATGGCTGCCACTTTCCCACTCCACCGTTTTGCCGGAGAGCTCGCTCATTTCGGGAGCTCCTCTAGAGAATCAGTGAGAGGGTCCATCGGTGCAGCCGGGCCGAGGTCGGGCTGTTTCAAACGCTTTATTGTGTTTTTCAAGGCTTGCCTCTTGTTGCAGAACCAGACACGCACCACCTCCCTGTCATAGTTCAGCTTCTCGGCTATTTCCGTCATTTCCTGTCCGGAGGGGTGCGTGTTCTTCTCAAAGTGGCTGTTGAGGATCTCGAGCGCCTGCGGGGTGAAAGAGGTCCTCCGCTTGCGTTTTTTGGAAGGCTCGCTGCCGATAAACTCAGTCAGGTTCTGCATGCCGGATCGGTGGCGGGCTTCAGCCTCGGCCATCCAGCGCTCCAGAACGGGCTTAATCTTCTGGGCGCTTTTAGGGGTGATGTCCAACTTCTCAAACCTGGCAGGATATAAAAGGCCAGGGTTCAGTTTGCCTGTCAGACTGCTACCTATAGTGTTCTCTTGGGCTTCCTGTGGTAGGAAAAAGTGGCTTCTCAGGATGGTGTGTCTGGGGAGAATTGAGAAAAAAGAATCTTAGGTGCCCTGCCAGAACAAGGGATAAGCTGCCTGCCTTTTGTCTCCTCACCCAGAATGCCACAGGGACTGAGAATAGCATCCAGGTACACATCCGAGCCAAACTCCTGTATTCTGCACCTGGAAACCCCTCAGCTGCAGCAGCTGGAGGTGACGGTTGCCAGTAGTGTGTTAATTTTCTGCAGGAGGCTGTGCCTCTGTCCCAAATTGGCAATAGTGGAGCAAGGAGATATTGCCAATGACTAAAAACAGGTTCAGTTGAACCAGAAACATACCAAACATCTAACTAAATACTCCAAAAGTCTCATAAATCAACAAAAAACAAAACAAGAGTTACTCCAAAATATCCCATTTTTTTCACCCAGGTGATAAAAAAAACAAAAATCCACTAATGCATGCAGTTAAATATGGCACCATCATTTATTTACAAAAGGAGCTTGAATTATTAATCAAAATGTACATTTAATACATTTTTCAAACTTTCTTTCATTCTCTTAACAACGTCTCATTTTATATTTAATAAGAATACATTTGCACACACTCTAATCCTGAAAGTTCCTGCAACTTTACGGCCGTGTGACGCGTAATTCTGACTTCACATGTAGTCTGAGCATTTTAGCAAGTCTCCAAAGAGTGGAGGATGAAGGCTTTTATTAAAGACTGCTGGCTCTGTCAGGTTCATATGAACACATACTGTACGTGGTGAGATGTGATGAAGATGATGGTCCGTAAAAGGATTCCTCTCATTCTGTTATGATGATGTTATTTAGTGGGAAAGGAGACCACTTTATTCCAATTTTGCATGTTCTCCCCGTGTTAGCGTGGGTCTTCTCCGGGGTCTCCGGTTTCCTCCCAGTGTCGGCTGGGATCGGCTCCCGCGACCCCGAACAGGATAAGCGGTAGCAGATAGATGGATGTTTTTGAAATGTTTACTATTATTGGCGTGAGTCTGACTAATTCTTGAGATCAACTGACATTGATATCTGAGAGTTGTGTGCTTTTTAACCAAATTAGAAGAAGAAGAAGAAGAAGATCAGCCTTTATTAGTCCCACAGTGGGGAAATTAAATTTACATTTTGTTTTTTTTTTTTTTTTTTTTTATCTGCACACATTTTTAATATGTATCCTATAAATTCAGTTATTAAAGATTATAACTTTGACTATAGCAAACAGTAGTCTGCAGACTCTTCTGAGTTAAATTTGTGTTTTATAAATATTGTAATGTTTTAGATATTTAGTTTTTATGGTGATTTACAATGTACATGATCATTTTAACATAAAGTGCTCTATGAATAAAATACATTGTTTATTATTACATGGCTAATTGATGGACTATATATGAACACCACCCTAACCTTTAATATTTGCTGATAATGTCTTGTTGAACTCTGTTATTATTTATTCAACGCGAAGTAATGCTAACTGACCTGACTGGAGAGATTTTAGTCATTCTTTAGGGCTTGTTGTTTGTTTCATGGCCATTTTGTGATTTATGCAACAGGAAACGTGGGAAGAAAGACACAGGGACGTGATCAAGGACAGTTTCGACATTTACTTAGTACTTAATTTAATTTCATAGAAGGAGCAAGTCGCAACTCGTCATCACTTCAGTGTTTAAGACCTCGAGGCCACCGGGATCCACCCTCAGGTTTTTATTGCAAAAAGATATTGATCTAAGTGAGATTTCCAGAACTATATAACCTTAAATATAACCAGAGAAAATAAACTCTTCATAAACATGATATGTTAAGGAAGATTCCTTATAATAGCTGCTCTTTAAGCTCTGATTTTCCAAACATTATTAAATAAATAAGTGCACACGAGTTAAGTAAAAGTGTGTCTGGGACAAACACAAGTGTGAATGCTTTTAGTAAAACAACTCCCGACCTGACAGCAGAGATCTGCTCTGCTCTCTGTGGAACAAACAATGCACACAAGACATTTTTAATGGCGAGGTGAGCTGCTGCAGACGACAGCGGCGAGGGAGAGATGACCACGCGTGCATGAACTTCCTCTGCCGCTACACCTCGTTGGTGCACTCCTCCTGGTCGACAGGCGGTATTATTTATAACCTCGTCCTAAACAGTGGAGAGAGGAGGGCTCCGTACTGCGGGGAATACATTAGTAAATATGAGGAGTCACCAGAGACAGGACATTTCATGGATCAACAGGAACCGCAGATACTAAAATGAGTTGAGAGCTGCTCAGCTGGGGTTAGCACTCCCTCCTCTAGTGCATCAGCACGAGGGAGATTTCCCTGAATGCACCTCCAGCCTCTCTTAGACATGCTGTATGTTTAGGCCTGAAGCTTTACAGCCATGGAGGCATATGCCTTCAATGAGGGTGTATGACCTAAAATATACAGTATATGAAGAGATTTACTATAAATGTGAGCTATTATGTTTTATATCCTGGCACATGTATCTCCTTTCTCAGGGTGGTTCACTTCTGATATAATGATTATTTTTAAGTTCATGTTAATTTAGTTTCAGTTAGTGTGTTTGCTAGTTTAGTTTCCGTTTTTCAGAAAGGTTTAGTTTTTATTTAGGGCCAGGTATAACGTCGCAGAAGTACGTAGCTACGTATACACACAAAATACACGGTTGGAGAGCTGTGCGCATAGCTCCATCTACGGGAAGGTCAAGTCTGCTCAGTTTCTGTGATTCATTAGCACGAGAGTTGACGGAAGTTCATCTTGTCTACTTTTTTCGGTAGTGATATGCTAAAAAACTATTTACGTTCATTTTTATTTGATGTGGTTTCAGTTTAGTTTCAGTTTTTCTTAAATGAGGTTTTTTTTTATTACATTTCCATTCACTAAAAATAGTCATCTGCTTGTTTTTGTTTTAGTTTCATATCTCCATATGAAGATTTACCTCGATAACAATGAATATGACAACTATCATTTTTTATACATCGGCACATTTCCCAGGTTGGTTCACTTCTGATACAGTTGTGCTGTTTAATTACAAAACAACCAGTTTAAAACACTGAACTACTGACTGGTAAAAAGCTAGACACACATTGAAACTTGTCAGGGACGAATAGGTGATACAACAATATATATAGAGACAGTCATTTTTTAACCAGTGGTTCTCAACCTTTTCGAGTCGCGACCTTCCAGAATAATCAGGTTGGTGTTCAGTAGTTTCTACATGCCTCCTGCTGATTTTGAGCAATTTTTGTGAATTTTCTGATTAATAAATGTAGGACAAATAATATAATGCTTTGTTTGCGATGATGGTTTGGTTAGTTTTAACAGCTAACGAGGCTGTACACTGTGGATTTTTGATGCATTTTGTGACTTTTCTCTCCCGTTGACCTGCTGGAAATCCCATGTCAGAAATTGGTACACTGGTACAGGTGATGTAATGTAAAAACCATTCCCCAGTCTAAAATACGTTATTTTATTTTTAATATGTTATTTTATGTCTTTCTCCACAATCATCTGGCGACCCCCTGAACTGATCTCCTGACCACCAGGTTGGAACCGCTGGTTTATATACTGGACTGTGTGGTACTAACCTACAGTATCACAAGTGAGTTGTTATATGATAATATTTTTTTTCATTTAGCTATTTTTAGACAGCATTTCATTAGGCTGCGTCACATTGAGTCAAAACTGATCCCATGAAGTTTGGCTTCTTTTGTTTAATAGAACAAAAAATTTGTAGACAAAACATTTTTATATTTATTGAAATATTGAAACTGAAATGGTCAAATCTTATATGTCCATATACAGTATGTCATTTCATATCTCGATAATGACATATATCAGGATATAGCATGTTTTAAGGTAATTCAATAAATTCATAGTCTATCAGAAATAACCACATGGTAAAACCTATTTCTGTATACATTTGAGTGAATTAAATACTTATATTTTCTCATGTTAAGAACTTGAGCGCAAAATGAACACAACAGTAAAATTATAGAGAATAAACAAATCTAGGCAACAACAAAACAATATATAAAAATATATAAGACTGACATTTTTATATCGTTTTGGTGATATATATCATCATATTGCCCAGCTCAAACTGAATGATAACCTGCCCTTGTGATATACATTTGACTCTGTAGGAGATTCTTTGCATCTGTGGGTTTATTGTTGAACTCTAGTACTGATAAAATGTACAAAATTAGGTTTTTATAAGCTGGTTATGTTTATTTATTCTGAGTCAAACGTCTCTTTGGAAAGATTTAGCAATCTAAGAGTTTATAACGGTGCACTGTAATCTTAGCAATCTGTATAATAACAACAACTAAGGCGACTTATCAGTGTTTTCTACTTTAAATCGTATAATTACAATGTGTGCTACACTTCATATTAAACCAAGCCAAATTAGAGCCAGGTGAGGACACACTGGTGCATCATTGGTTTGATGATGCCTTGTTGTAATGTCTGAGCCTGTTTAGATAAACTAATAAAGTGCCTGGAAACATACAGAGCAATGAAAGCAGACGAGATGGAAGCATCTGTCAGTGTCTGTTCACCGTCTGGGCTCAGAGCTGCAGCCCCAGAGCTACCGTGACGTCCCGCTCCTCCTCAAACTTCATGTCTGTGTTGACGTTAACTAAACTAAAGCATGTGAAGTTTGCCCCTCTACTTAAAACATCAGGATGTCATGTCCGATGTCATACAAACAAAAAAAAATGTCTTAACGCCATGAATAACAGCCCGCAGAGTGTTTATTTTTGAAGCTAATGGCTTTTAATGTATGTTATAAATATTTGAATTATGCCTGGCTGTAAATATTTCATGTGTGATTTCAAGACTTTAAACATTAGTCAGAGACGGCTGGGCCTCATAAGAACCAAAGCCCCTGTACCGTTTCACATTTTATCCGCTGTTTGATGTTGATGTGATGAAATTTTTAAAAGTGCGTGGCAGCGCCGTGTCACATAAACAGTACAGGTCATCAGCAAAGCACATGCAGGGGGACATTAAAATTAATACAGGAATAAGAGCTGAAGGCGGAGGGGAAAATGTGTGTTTTTGGCAAAGAAAAGTTGTCAAACATGTATATCCTTTAATTAGATTTTAGAAAAGATATTTAACATCAACTTCCATTTGTCAACTTTTTAAATTGTCTTTTGCATTGTTAAATAATGTATTTTATTATATGGTTCTCTTGAGAAAGTAATATTTGGGCATGATGTAGCCTAATTATTCTGACTTGAAAGGGAAATGTGGCTCATTGATGCTGAATGTTAGTCAAGTGGAAAAACAGGAGAGATGAACCACTGATTGTCTGATTGTCTCATGAATATATAATGCACCATTTATGACTAAACTGTCCTGGTGGCAGCAGTAAAACATGGCAATCTTATTAACAGATCATCGCCGTCAAGCTCTCTCATGTTCAGGCGGAGTAGCCGGCGTCAGGCCTTAGTAATTATTAAATGCTTTAAGTGCTTCGTGCTACTTCGTAATACTTGTGTATGTATTTTGCATACGCGGCTGTCATGTAAGTGGGTGGAAGGGAAAGGAGAGAAAGTACAGACATGAGGGCTTCGTTTGTCAGGGTGGTGATAGTCAATTATGTATTTTAATACCTTAATAATGTCTGTTAAAACACGGGATGAAAAATAGATGGCAGTTATGAGCACCAGACAACTCAGTGAGGCTGCACGACCTGACAGAATTAGGACATATTGATCAGAAATAATGAAGCGTTTGACTCTGTCTGTTTGCTCTTACCTGCAGATGGCAGACTGGCTGTACGCCGGCCCCTCGGCGGCACTGAGCGCCTGGCCCACCTGAGTCTGTGTCAGGCCCAGGGACAGCCGGCGGATCTTGAATGCTTTGGCGAATTCACGAATCTCCTCCAGGTTGACCCCGTCCACCTCGCTGGGGGCGGTCTGCGGGTCTGCAATACAACACACACATCTCATTTTATTAGCCCTCTGCTCCGCAGTCGCTTACCTCGTTTTCCAGAGTGAATGAAGCAAACATCCAGACATATGTGATCATGATCGTCTCTAAACAACTTTTAAAAAATAGTCCAGCTCTGGGTCAGAACTTATTATCTCTCTCTGCCCTTCTGCTGTAAACTCGGAGAGATGTTTGGATGAATAAATTCATCTGAGGTGTGAATGCAGGCGTGTCATGGCTCTGACTTGCGAGTGTGAATCTTTAATCCCACATACAAAAGCATGGGGACAAAATGACACGACACAGAGCTTCAATAGATGTTGAGCAGATCGATACTGTAAGTCTTTTCCTTTTATCTCATCTGTATGAATACACGTATACATGTATACCAAAGCTAAACATTAAAGAATATACAAAGACATTATTTCATCCATCTGACCCTGTGTGAAGACAATTTAGGCCTTCAAACCTCCAGCTCCAGTCTAACAGAGAAAACGCTTTATGTAAAGAAATGCTGTTTGTGACTCTGATCTGAAAAACTTCACTGAAGCATTTTGAAGAATTTCCCTGCTAATAAAAAGTGATTTCACATTGTACATCAATGTCAGGTGCCCTGGCATCCTGCTTACTAAAGCAAAGTTTGTGCGTCTGAATAATTCATCTTGGTCATTATCAATGAATTATTAAAGGAATCTTCCAAGCGTATTTAAGCAAAAATCTATGGGGCTGCCATCTCGTTGTGCCTCATAAGTGACGTGTAGCGTATGCGGCGTGCTCCAGACGTGTGAACACTTAGAAGACGAGGGACCGGAGACTCTGAGCCGACTAAATGGGAAGGATGAGCACTCACATCTTCGGGTCCCATCATCTCCACATTGATGAGCATCTCTTCATCATTCCCAACAGGGTCTATTTACTCAGTGGTTTGAAAGACTAATGGTGCTCTAGAGCAACTGGTCTAACCTCTGGATCTATATTTGTCTTTAGATATGAGCCCAAAACATCATTTAAGATTTAAACACAACAAATGGAGGAGTAAAGCTTTCACAAAACAAACAGAGAAGTAAATAAAATGTTTGAGCCTGAAACAATGGAGACAATCAATGTCTGCTCCTTTTCTCCACAGCAATAACACACTAATAAGTTTAATAATTACAACAGGACAACAACAACAACATAAACACTCAATTTATCAGCTGAAAAAGAAAATGAGAAAAAACACCATCATAAATTATAGGCGAGACTTGTGCTATTGTGCTCCAGGCACACAATGAAGTCAAGTGTTCGCCTCTGTCTGTCCTCCACTTAAAGGGATAGTTCGGGAGCTTTGAAGTGGGGTTATATGAGGTATTTATCCATAGTCAGTGTATTACTTATAGTATGATGGTCTGCATGCCCTTGTTTGGAGAAACAGAGCACCAGAGCAAAGCAATACACTGCTGTGGACGGGGACGGCAGCATCTAAAAGAAAGTCTCACCTAAAAAAAAATCAATATCAGTTCAAGTTTACGCTGTATTTAGTATACTTTCAGCACTTTACCTTTCTCTCTCCTTTCCGACGGGGAACTGAGCTGAAAGGCTCAGACGATAAAAACAGAACAGATATGTTTCACGTTGGAAAATATTCAAAATACAGCATACATAATTTGAAAGTGGGCCTTTCTTTTAGGTGGCTAACATATGTTTTGCTGCTGCCCCGTCCACAGTACTGTATTGCTTTGCTGCGGTGTCGGTGCTCCTGTCTGCTTCTCAGTGTCATCTACTGTCGGTAATACACTGACTGTGGATACTTCATACAACACCATTTTAAAAACCCTGAAATATCCCTTTAAGGTAAGAAATATTTGTTTTTATTGTGTTGAAATGTTTATAATCCACATGAAAACAAAGCACAGAATACCAACAGAGCATCTAGAAATGTGACTCAACAAAACACCCATCACAGATTAGATCGCTGGTACATTTCAGCAAATAAGGCAAAAAGCGTCAAAAGTTCACTATCTTATATTTTCATGTAATGTTAAAGTTAAAGTTTACCAAGCACTAGTTGATTAGTTGTCAACTATTAATCATCAACTATTTTGATAATTGATTAATCTGAGTATTTTTTAAAGAAAAACAAGTCTAAATTCTCTGATTTCGGCTTCTTAAATGTGAATATTTTCTGGCTTCTTTCCTCTGTGACAGTAAAGTGAATATCAAACTAAACATTTTGGGATGTCATCTTGAGCTTTGGGACATTTTTCACCATTTTGTAGCATGTTTTAACAAGGAATCGATTAATCCAAAAATAATCGATTTAACTGAATACTGAAATGATTAATCAGCAATGAAAATAGCCTTTGTTGTAGCCAGACTAAATGATGAAAAAGTTTGCAGTTGTGACCTTAGAAGTTAGAAATCGACACTTTCCTCTTAAAAGGAAAACTGACTAAACAAGTTCTGTTTTCGACCTTATTTACACCTTAACATGTGATCTGTATCTGGATACATTATCCACGCTGAGCATTTACGTCTGGTATCAATAAGCATTCTTATTATATCAATTCACCCCACTGTGATCAGACATCAACATGCAAATTAGTCAGGAAACGGTGTAGAAGAGATGTAGTGGTAAAATGAATGCTAAATTAGGTGTCGACAGACTTTCTTTTGAGAAATATAAACAGAAAGTCAGAATGAAAACAACCTCAAGGCAAAATATTGCTGATATTCTTCTTTCTGATTGACATTTCCCCCCATCTGATTATTTTGAAATAACAGCGACACACATTCTCAGCGTTTTAATCTGTTTCTGGCACTTTGTTTGTGGCCAGCAAACGCAATGACATTTCATCTTCTCTCCTTGGCAGACGACTCTGATTCTGTCATGGGATTTTCCTTTGTGTATGAATGCCGCCAGTGATATTGGGAGGAAGTGATATGGCTCATACTCAGCATAAAGCATTAATTCTATTTACCGCAGAACCGAGCCACAATGATTTTGTGCAGACTCAAAAATGGTTTATAAGATATTTTCCCAGCTACAAGTAAACACAAACTAAACACGGTGTCTACAACAAGTTGATCAATGGCGACTTCTTTTTTTATTAAATTTGCTGGCATTGTAGCTGCCTTTGAAATGAGTTTACATGGAGTTTAGGGGAATTGACTCTGACAAATGAAATTTATCTGAATAAAACTGAGTTTTTAAAGGCAGTAGCTGCATGCTGACAGGCCGTGGCCCAGTGATTTATAGGCCCATGCATTGGGAGAATGAAACTTATGTTCATTAAACATAACACACGCCACTTTGGATCGTCTAATAAACCAAAGAACTGACAGTCAGGAAAAAATAAAACATTGTAGGAGGCGGGGATCAGTCACACACTGTCCTCACTGAGAGTAATGTAGATACTGTGCTGCCGCCATGTTGAATCTCTAAAAAGGGACAGTTCGCCTAACTTACAAATTTTTATTCTCTCACCTCTGGGATCCACACATAACCACATAATAAATCTCACTGTAATCAAGATTTCATTTCATCCATTAAAGTCTCTTTTCCTTAAAACAGAAAATACTTGAGTTTCCAAAACCATATCAATGAAATTCTTTTAGAAAGAAGTGATACCAAGAGAAACGTGATTTAAATTTTTAGTTTTCAAGAGTGTCTGGTGAAAATACAATAATTTAGTTCCTAATCATATGAATTATGTGTTTTTATGCATATAACCACTATAGATGACTATAACAAAGAAAATGGACATCATTTAAATATAAAAACAACATTTAAATTTAACAACAACTGTATTGGCTGATATGGTTCATCCACGATCACCAATCTGTATCGTGATTAAAAAAACGTGATTGGAGCATCTCCAAGAGTTATATTTGCACCATTGTTTTCTGCTGATCTGATCTGTGACTCAAAACCGTGATACAATCCGTCTGTTGCAGCCCTGGATATTATACATATGTTTTTATTATACATATATTTTATTCAACAAATCTCATGACAAAGCATCAATGAATTGGCCCATATCTTATCCCTCTGTACCACAGAGCTCCGCTGTCATCCAAAACTATTAAAAACCATCTCAAAACGCTATTGAGCATCATGTTCCTTCATTAGGACAAACACACATTGGCGTTTACATGGTCCTGCTGCTGTAAATACTCACAATAGCACTAAATGTGTGTTGATCCGCTACTGAAAATAGTCCCCAACAAATACACTATGTCCTCATGTTTGGATAATGTTTGCAAAAAGCTACAGTGCCAAGTTATTTTAGGAGATTATTTAGCCTTCTTTAAAAATGAATGTATATATTTGTGACCTATTTTTTAACATCTGCCTCTTCAGTAGAAACAAATAAGAGGCTAAATATCACTGGAGGTCATGAGAGAATATGTATTGTTGTTACTGCAAAGTGTCTTGTATAATGAGAGAAGGGTTCTGGTTCTTTCTTCCATGCTATCTGAAGGCATGTTGTGTTTTTGTGAGCTGTGTCGGACACTTACTGCTGACCAGCTGCCCCACGCTGAGAGCCGAGGAAGAGGAAGAGGTGGAGGAGGAGGAAGAGGCCTGGTGGAGAGGACTCTGTCTGTGGGGCATGTGGAGCAGGTTGGGCTGAGACGGTGCAGGGCCTGTCTGACCCTGCTGAGCCTGAGGCAGCTGGACACACACACAAACACACAAACAGAGCTGATATAATATACTGACAGCAGGCAGTGCAGAAAAATATCCATTATTCCCTCGCCCACATCCTCCCTATAATCATCATTTACAGTTATCGTGTCATTAAGGTGATTAGGCTATAATATTAAACCTAATCAGCCAATCAACAGCTATTAAATTAGCCACTTAGAAGCTGAATATAATGACATTTACCTTGGACCTGATGAATAAATGTTAATTACTGCCTGTAGTATTTAAACTGACTGAGCTGAATATACTGTAGTGTCAATAGTCTGCTCAATAGAGTGCGTACTATTGCAGGAGACAGTGAGAGTCAACTGAGGTACTCCGCAGCTTTACAAACGCTCCTCTGCAGGAATAAAAAAAAAAAAGAAAACTGCTCATGACAATTAGAGTCTTCTCTCTCGTCATCAGACCCACGAGGATGCTAATAATGGCAACCTGAATCTGAGATATAAACGTGGACACAGCAGTCCCCATATCAAACATAATTCATGATCCACAAGCAGTGCGCTCTGATGGCGGAAAAAAACGATGTATTTTCATGTTTTATGCACATTTGAATTGCTTTTACAAGATCAAGATGGTTTGTCTTCACTCCTAAAGCGAAAAAGCTGTCTCCGCCATAAGCTAGGCCGGCTTCTCCTCTCCTTCTTTTGCTATTAATTATTTTCTCTGTGGCATGTGTTTGTTTGGATGGGGGGGTGGGGGGGTGTCAACAGCGATGCACACACTGTCAGGACTGTTGACAGGCTCGGAGAATTATCTAGCTTCACTGGAAATATTCTCGACTGCAGGCGCTGACAACCGTAAATTATGCCCATGGAACAATGTGTACATGCGGGCTTTGAAGTGGAGACAAAAGCATAAACATTATTACAAATGCATTAATTCATTCAAGAGTATGATCTGGTGGTTTGGGGACGCCACAATTAGGTGTCCATCTGCTGAGACTTCACCCATTCTGCACTGGCCTTCAGCGTGAACTTTTACCCTGTAATTCAGCGCTGACATCGTCATTAACAAGTCAATAGCATTTTCATTGTCGTGTGAATGCATCTGACTCCACAATTGAGTGCTGCATAGATCTACAAGTTGGGGCTGTTTGAGAGTTTCTACACTTACAGTTTTAACTCAAACTTAGTGTGCAAAGAAAGAAAGAGCTTGTGTGTTTTATGCATCTTTAAATCAAAACAAAATAATTCTTGGTCAGGTCAGAGAGGACAAATCATAAAGCTGGAGAGTGTGCTTGAGGAAGGAGGGAGAGGTGGAGTGTTTGAGTTTTAAGTGGAGTGATGAAAAGTGTGTCTGTGTTTTGTTTTTTGGGGGGTTTTGGGCTCTGCAGGGGCGTAGCAGGCTCTCTGAGACTGAAAGGTTGGCTGACAAGTGCCTTCCAAACATGCAAGCCGCAATATTCCGAGTGGAATGATGCAAATGATGGTTATGAGTGTTGAAGCAGGAAAAATGCAAGGTGTTTATTAGCATAAAGCAGACCTGACTAGCAGCAGCACTTTCATGAATAAACAGAGCTCTGATCTGACTCCACTAGGTGTTGCTCATTCAACAGTTTTAACATCTTGATCATTGTTGAAGCATCAGTTTATAATATTACAAGACATCTTCCTCTATATGTGTGTGTTCGTGCATCCCAGTGTACGCTACCTGCTGTCCAGGCTTGATTGGTGACAGCGTGATTCCCTGGGTGTTGATGACAGGCAGGATCTGATTGCCGATCACCGTGGCGATGATCTGGCCTTGAGCGTTGGTCAGAAGCTGAGGTGTAATTGGCTGTACCTGCAGTGCTGGGTTGCCACCCCCTGATTGGCTGGAGGGCCCTGCAGAGTTGGGCATCAGTGGGATTGTTCCAATTATCTACAAAGGGGGTAGAGAGGAGATGAAATCAGCTGGGCAGTTTTAAAAAAGAAGATGGAGCAGAGAGGGTAAACGCTACTGGAGGTATCACTCTTAATGATCTCTGCCGCTGCAAGAGCTTTTTTTTTTTTTTTTTGGCGATGTGATCGGAAACAAAGCGGACATTTAGCCGTGTTATGAGGTTAATCAGAACAATCAGTGCTGCTCTGTGTGTGATTTTGAGAGGGAGAAGAAACAGTGTCCACTGATGGTCTGTCACTGAGGTGGTTTTACAAGCTGGAGCCAAGTGAAGCCAAAGCAGACTGCTGGGAGCACACTGCAAAGGTCAGCGCTGAATACCTGTGTGTGTGATGGTGCACACCACTGACTGTATTATCCATCACCAGGCCAAGACCGGGATGAGTGTGCGTATGGGTGACTGTGTGTGTTTGTGCTTTAAGTGTCTTTGTCTGTCTTTTGTGAGAAGGAGTGAGGCTGCTGAGAGACAGAAACCTCCATTTCACCCTAACAGGCAGAGAGGAAGAAGTGGAGAAAGAAAAGAAACAATAAGAGGGAGAAAAGAGGAGCATCGGAGAGTGAGACAGGACGCGGTGTTTCTAATTCAGCTCTCAGGGTCCCAGGGGTACTTCACCCCTCCTCCACCCCCCTCCAGCCCAAGCTTTCCTCTCCTCTGTGGCTGTAATCAGGAAGGGCAGATCAAAGGGGGCGGCAGAGTGTCACTGCAGCGTTTTAGCTCTCAGAGCTGCCAGAGTGTGGCCAAGAGTGGCGCTTTAGGGGGGGACTTAGCACCTCTTCACCATGATGAAGGTTAATGTCATCTGGGGACTGGTTCTGAGCAGCCGTCGCCCTGTCCCCCCCGCTGACACCGCTCCTCCACCAAGCCTCATTACACCAGAGAGCAGCTCAGCATGGATGAGACGCCCATCGGTCCAAATTCTGTTATTTGGCGACTGGACAAAGAGCTGCTTTTGCAAAAATTGCTTTGACTCTACTTTAAGTTTATATTTTGGTGCGAGCTTCTACACCTCAACACAACCTCTATATAGCTTTAACCGAGCCTGGTCTGGCTCCCTAGTCTCTATCGCCACCGCTGCTGATGTGTTTCAGCGCTCGGTCCTCCTCCCCCTCCTCTCTCTGCCCGGTCTCTTTGACATAACAGGGAGGGATCAGTGAGAGAAAGGTGCGCCGACAATCTGTAATTCATCCCTGCTACGGCTCATTTGCTTACGTTGCTTCGCATTAGGGGAGAGATAATTTATCTCTCTCTCTGCGCCGGCTTTTCAAATTCACTGTAATGCTCTCCTGCCACTTAGCATATTTTATTGCCCTGCCTGACGCTCTCGCCTCCGGAGTCCCACTGATCCCGCTTTGCATGCCGCCGTGGCAGGGAACTTGTTCCGCTCAATTATTCATCGTCATTGGACTAAGTGGTTGTTCTATAAGCATAATAAAAGAGCAGGCAACTGACAGCTTAGCTCTCGTCCTTGTCCCATCATGCAATGCTTCTCTATCTGACTATCTCAGGCAGATGTTTCATGGCAGCGTCTCGCAGAGCTGGAAGGGTAAAGTTCTCAGTGTAGTCGACTGTTTGAGTGCTAATTTATAGACAGAAGGGAGTTTATTATACACTTTCCTAATGGAGAAAGGTTTACAGATAATGGCCCTCATTTCTAAAAGTTTATAGTTTAAGATAATCAAACCTCAGTACTTCTTGAGTACCAACTGAGACACATCTATAGCATTTAAAAAGGATCAAATATCGAAACAAGGATGGTCAGAGTCTTAGGTTTACTATTTTTTTAAATTTCCATATAAATTAACATTTTTTTAACTTTAGCTTATATTTAGTCAAAGGTCATCATTTAACACAGATTTATTTGGCAGTTTGGCAACTCCAAGTTATTCCAACTCCAAATATTGTTGTGGTATTAGTACCAAACCTCAGCTATAAAAAAAAATCATAATTTTTCAAAAATGCACAACCCTATAGGCTGTATATTAAGAGCATTTCCCACTGTATGGTTGTGTTTTTAAAGAAGTGCATAACACTTCTGTAATGTTAAAGTCTCAAACTGACTTTGTGTGTTTTTTGTGAGACAAAAGTGTTTGACAGCAGTAATTTTCAAGTTGCTGGTTTCATTCTAGGGGTGGGAGAAAAACATTGATATAGCATAATATTACGATATTTTGTGTATGAATACATGGATGGAATACATCTATCTTTTATTATCTAAACTATTAACCTCTTCACAATATGGGGGGCCCGGCCAGGGCCGGCTCTAGCCCTTTTGGTGCCCTAGGTGAAATTCGGATTCGGAGCATCCCCCCGGTGGTGGTGCTCCTTTAGGGTTAGGGTTCATCCCTCCCCAGAACCATAACCCTAGCCCTGTAAACCACAACACACAGCAGAGATCGCAATGGATTTAAGACAAAAATTAAGATTTTTACTTTCAGAATTAAGAGTATTTACTATAATATAAATAAACAATTGGTTCCTGATATTGCTGGCTTTAAAGTGTTTAGTCAGTTTCACTACAATGAAACTGAAAGGGGTGAAAAGTATTTGCTCATTTGTAACTTCAATGCAGAACATGAGGAAGGACAACCACTGACATTTTTATATTTATTTATTATTTTTTTTTGGGGGGCAACCTGCAACCCCAGAAGGTGCCGCCCTAAGCGAATGCCTACATGGCCTATGCTTTACCCCGGCCCGGGTCTGGCCTGGTAGTTTGACGGGGACAACGCTAAATAACTCTCCACAAAGTTACGCAAAATTTTGGTGTGGAAAAACTGGCATGTCCATTTTCAAAGGGGTTCAAGGACCTCTGACCTCAAGATATGTGAATGAAAACTCTGAGATGAAAAGAGTGAAAACTGTATCTCATTAGATAAAACAGATTTGCATTTTGCATTGTTTGGAGCAGACACTTATGCGTAAATGAACTAAATGGGTTTTATTTCTATTTAAAAAGCAAAACAACGGTGGGGTGGTGGGCATAATGTAATCAGTGTGTACCTGAACACAGTGTAACATCGGTAACACCATGGTAAGGTTATACTGTACTGTGATAATATCGTATTGTGGGGCCTCAGGTGATTCACACCCCTATTTAATACATTTAAATGTTACAATAAAACACATCAGGTCTTGTTTTAAATTCTTCATGTTTTTACTGAGAAGGTTGCTCATAATTGGTGGATGTGTGCTTCAAAAGCTGCAGTACTCCGAATCAACCGACAGAACTTCACTCTCTGATGGAGACGTAACCATTTCCATTTTCAACGTACCACTGTTTGATAAATAAGCAGCTTTCAGGACCTTCTCTCATTCATCGCTGAGGCCCTCTCCTCAGTTATCTTTCAGTTTGTTCCCCTGTATTTGGCTTCCTGTGTTTGCTTCCCGCTCCACTTCGTATGGCATGTTAGTAACGTGCCTCTCTCCACCCAGCAGAACTCATTAAGATTATGCTGCTCTTGTTTCCACAGAAATGTCATCTCATCTCTCCAGCCAGGGCAATCTGTGTCTTTAGCCATGGTCGCCAGGCAATATCTCTGCCCATTTTCTCTCCTCCACTGTTCATGCGGTGAATTGAGACCCGAGAGGGAAAAATGTTTGGAAAGTTTGGACTTGTGTCAACACACAAGTCCTAAAAAGGCCAACATTCAGAGCAAACCAAAGGCTAAAACTACTAAACAACTTGTACGGCATCGACAGAGTAATTGATACTGAAAATAATCAATAGCTGCAGCCCTACAGTAGATTTACAATTACAAGGGCAACAGCAGTTTACACTGTGGTTACACTCGATCTAAGGGCTGAAAGCTTCCATCAATACAAAGCGCACACTTGTGTTCACTCACTTTGCAGGTTAACTTGCTTTGCAAGTTAACCATGCATGTGTTCCTTCTGGGGTTATCAAATATTTTACAATTAACAAATAATATGCAATTTTAATCTGTTCAAAATGTACCTTAAAGGGAGATTTCTTAAGTATTTCATCCTCTTATCAACACTGGAGTGGACAAATATGCTGCTTCATGCAAATAATGTATGTATATATTTATTTTTGGAAATCAATTAACAACACAGAACAATGACAAATATTGTGCCTAAGCCCAACAGGCAACAGCTGTCAGTGTGTCAGTGTGCTGACTTGACTACGACTTGCACCAAACTGCATGTGATTATCATTAAGCGGGCATGTCTGTAAAGGGGAGAGTCGTAGGTACCAATAGAACCCATTTTCATTCACATATCTAGAGGTCAGAGGTCAAGGGACCCCTTTCAAAATGAAAATTTATAGTAAGATGGGAGCGTTATTTAGCCTCCTTTACGACAAGCTAGTATGACATGGTTGGTACTAATGATCCTTTAGGTTTTCTAGTTTCATATGATAGCAGTATCTTATTTGTTCTTCTTCCTAGTTTTAAAACTGAGCCCGCTACAATCTCTGAAAGATCGATTATGTTAATGTGTTAAAGAAATGTGTGGTGTTAAAACACATTTGTGTGAAGGCATTATTGTGTTAACTTTAACAACCCTAGTTCCTACCTGTTGTTCTCTGCATTAGTTCAAGTAGTGTCCACCTCAGGGCCCTCACCAAAGGCTTTGAAAAGCTGGGGGGGAGATGGTTTCCATACACAGAGCTGAGGCACCAGGGTTTATCAAACTGGGAGCTGCCGCACACACAAACCATTTCAGGATGTACGGTGTGCTCCATGAAACAGCGCTTAATGTCCTCATTTCCCAACGCAGTTTTACAGCCATATTAAAGCTGCAGGCGAAGTGAGAGTTTGCACTGAATAGAGGATGCCACAAAGAAAAAAAAAAAAAAAAATCAGAAGTGAGAGTGACAATATTCTGGCCTTTTATCCATAGCCTTAATCACTGTTGTAGAGGCGGTGTGGATGAAAGAGCCTCATTGATTCTCCTTGGAGAATAAAGAGGTTGGGGCCAATATAATTAAGGTTTAAAAACATATTGAACTCCAAACGTCCATCAAACCTGCCACTTTTCAAGGTCCCCAGAGCTCTTGCTTATGAAGAGGTCTTTTGACAGAGTTGTGGAGGAAATTAAGAGGTCAAAGACAGTATACCATGCTTTATATTCAAGGAAAGGTGACTTTTTACTCATGTAGTGATGATAAAGATTATTCTCTAAATTCCAATGACACACTACCCTGAATGGAAACAGTTCTCTAGTTACTGCAAACTGAAATTAGATAAAAGCAGCTCCATTGTCTCCTGTTTTGAAGCTCCTCAATGCAGACACAAGTTCTCAGGGTGTGTTTGGTGGACCTCTAGCCTTGTTTGAGGTATGTATTAGCCTGTATAATCTCCTCAGTGTTGGGGGGAAGGGGGAGGGGGGCCTTCTGATATGGTAGTGCGTGTTTCAGAGCCCTCCGTCTGAATAATGCTGTGGAATAATGAGGTGGGGAGCAAAGGCTGTAGCCCACGGCTTTGACCGTCTCTGTGACCTGATTATGTCAGGGACTGTCAGCCGCCAAGACACTACAAAAGCACAGAGCATCCCATCAAGTCCATATCCACAGTGATCTGTCCCCAGTGCTCCAGGCACCTTGTGAGCCAGGGAAGTCCATACTGTCTCATTAGCGACGTTTAGCATCAAGCGCTCGCACATGAACAACGCTTTACTGTAAACAATGAGGCATGGTCACACTGGTGGTACTGAAACCTAATACCACTGGCATAAATGTTGAGTTTAACAATTGAAAATCTGTTTTTTTCTTGATTTTTAGTGCTATGAAATGTCACCTACTGCTTCGGTTTTAGGAGAATCACCACAGACTCAATAATATTATCACGATACTTAAAGGACCAGAAATGGAATAAAATATTAATTATGTATTTATTAGTGTATAATCACCTGAAAATAGCAATCATGTTTTTGTTACCTTAGAAGGAGCTGTTTGTAACTACATAAGGAGTGGGTCCTCTCCACATAGTCCACCATGTTTCTACAGTAGCCCAGAATAAACAAACCAATCACTGTTAACATTTCCAGCTTTGTACGGAGTCGATAACGTTACTCGCTCCCATCGCCATCGTTCTCTCTTTCTTGCTTCACCACACACTTCCCAAGCCCATACACACACTTTACTTTTATGCAACTGACTCTCGAGAGGGTGACTTGCATTTTATTATCACTTTCTCAACACCTGTTTTATCTAATAAGCTAGTTTTCACTCTGTTCATGTCAGAGCTTTCATTCACATATCTTAAGGTCAGAGGTCCAGAGACCTCTTTAATGTGCCAGTGTTTCCTCGCCAATATTTAGTATAACTTTGGAGCGTTATTTAGCGTTCTTCCCCTTCATGTGATACCAGTATCTGCACTCTAGCTGTAAGGCTGAGCCCGCTACAACCTCTGAAAGACAGAATAGCAGTTTGTTAACAGGTCAATAGTTTATATAGGATCAATACATGATGGCTGTGTATCGATACAATATCGCCACGTATTGATTTTTCCCCTCATCCCTGTTCTGTTCCATCATGTTTGTGTTAAGTTTACTCTGGGGACGGTGCAAGTGTTAAAAGATGAAACAGGGGTTAAGGTACATAACACAGAGTGGCATGAAAGGGCATATTGTCCATACAATTTTCCTTTAATATGTGCTGTGTGCACCTGCGATAAGATGATTCATTAGATAGGGTCCCACAATGACAAGCATCATCGTTCAAGCCTCTGGCTACTGATGGAACAATTCTGCAGCCACCCTGTAAATATGACAAGGTCAGCGTTTTACTGCGACAGGCGCATGTGGATAAGAGAAAGAAGAGGCTTTGTTTATTCCCAAAAAGCTTAATATACGGTGGGGTGGCTACTAGAGTGTAGACAAACAGCTCTGAGACAACACACAGACTCGCCACAATAAATCTATGAGGAAAGATCAGAAATACTATACCAGTGTTTTATTTGGAGCTGCACACTTGTACATGATAGATGGCCTCTTACTGATCTGTTACCCTGGAAACGGTAGTGTTTAATTAGCTGTATGTATAATATATTCAGAAAGTTTAGCATCCATCACGCTCACCTGTCCTTGTGCATTGGTGACCAGCTGTCCGGTGGCTCCTTGCAGGTTTGACAGGGTGTTGCCGAACACCTGAGACCCAGCAATGGATCCCATGGCTGCTGCTGCTGCTACCGCCGCCTGGCTGGCCAACGGGTTCAGCTGGTGGGGGCAAAGAAATCATTTGTCAAAAATGCATCTGTTTGTCTCTGGTGCAGATGTTTACTAGTATAAAAAAGCAGGTTTAGGAGGGCTCAGTGTGGGGGCTTCATTGTTGTCATGGACAGAATAGGCTAACTGCAGTGAGGTCTGTATAGTCGAGTAGTCCATCATACAGTTCCCAGAGGTCTGTGCTCCTGAACCCAGTGGGAGGCTTGAGGGTAAGGGAGGAGCAGTGAGAACGGGGAGGGTGGTTGTGAATAAGTGGCCATTTTACCACTCTAAGTGCTTCCTCTGGCCCCCGGGGCTCCCCACGGGCCGAGCCGAGCCTCTCCACCCGCAGCAACGGCCCAACAGCATCCCGCTCTCACAATAGAGCCGGCCAGCATGGCCATGCATCACTGTATCGCCAACCCCTTCAATACGCTTCGACTGAGAATTCCTCCTGCGTCATAAATGCACCAGCGCACTGTTTCGTTTGAAGGAGAGGAGGGTTAAAACGACCATCTTTACCCCCGCAGTAATGGACTCATCTGGTCTGGCCTGTGGTGGTGGAAAGAGGCTCCTCGCATCGGGGACAGGTTGTAGAGCCCCGCCACATCGCCAAGATTACCCATATAAATCAAGCTAACCACTTATTAGGGGGCTGAAAATGCACTGCTGATTTGGTTGTAGTGCAGCAGAGCAAAGTCTTATTAGGTTGAGTAAGTAGATCAAAGACCAAGAAGAGATAGGAGACCTCCCGATTACTCAACAGAATAGAGAAATAATAGAAACACTGCTTAGTAGCAGGCTGCCTGCTCCCTGCTGCTAAAACACACTAAAACAAAACTGCTGAAATTGAAATATAAAAGCTATAAAATAAAGTATTGCATGTGTTTTTTTTATATGTAAAATACAATGTGCTGTAAAAGGAACTCTTCTACAGTGTTTCCTCACACTGCACGCTGCAGGGAGCTCAGCTTTGTTCATCTGAACTCATCCAGTTGCCATTCATTTTTTATCTTACCCCACCACCATATATTATTACACTTTCTGAAATCAAATGATGAAAAAATGCCACAGAGCGATCAATACTTTTTCATTGACAGTAAAGGTTAAGCACATTAAGAATGACACTGCATTTGTCTTATGAAATCATATTTCATGTAGGTGGCCTCAAATTGGCCGTGATTGATATTGCCTCCCCTCGTCTGAAAGTCATCCAGTTTTTCCTCGATAATCGCAAGATTGTCTTTTATGTGTCCAGCAGTTGTCCTTCGGAAATCTTGACGTCTTCAAATGTTAGAAAAGTACAAACCTGACCTCAGTTAAGCTGATAGTATGTTCACCAATCCACAGTATATGTACCTATAGGATAATATGTCAGCTCATCATTCATTAAACTCTGAGATCAACAGTGGGAGACGCACGCATTTATAACATGACGCACAATCAATCCTACAATTTAATTTATCTAATAACATTTGATCTTCCAAAAACAGTGGTTTGCTTTACAGTCTAGCTGAGGCTAACTAACAGATAAGAGTTTTATTAGTCTTCTCCCAAAGACGCATCTTCTTAACCAAACTGTCATTTACCCAGCATGCTTTGCTAAATATTGACATTTCCGTCAATCCATGTAGAGTCTGACTAATTTGACAACAATATAGAGTAGAGTACAGGATGAAACAACAGTATAGTTTATCAACTTTTACCATGTTTAGTATGATCTTACCATGTTATTTCTGTTGTCCAAGCTAATGATTCCAAGCAAAGTTTGGTTTCATGTAACACATTTTAGATTATTTTACATGTGATTTTACAAACATTTGTGTTATTGTGATATGCATCAATTTTGAAGAATATCCTAAATAATACTGCAACAGCTATTTTACCCACATTGCCTAGCCTTAACTGAATAGAAATATCTTGATAAATGTACAAATGGTTATTTTCCAGTTTTTGTTTTACCACAATTATCACAATCACCATAAATGTTCAGGCTGGGACAACAGTTGATGTTTTTAATACTTTTAAGTTGGAAAATGAATGCTGGAAAATGTTTGATTTTCAACTTGATGTTCTTATTCAAATATATCCGTCATTGTCAGGAATTGTAGAGCAAAGTGTTTTTATAGCACTGCAGCTATTCAGAAATTTCATGGGACTTGTACATGGGAATATCTACAAATAGAAATAAAAACTGTTTGATTTTGTGTCTGTATGTAGTCAGAGATGTCCTGAAGTTAAATTGTCAAGAATTATTTATTTAATTCATTTTTCCAGCAACCAAAAAAATCAAAGAACGAAGCCTTTTTCCTCATAAATTAGTGGTATTTTCTTTTTAATTCACGAGGAACATGTACCATGTTTTATACTTCTGGTGAATATAATAATCTAATCTTCATATATGTACTTTTTATTTATTTTTGTTAACACCTTATTCTGATAACTGGATGTAATCATATGTGTATATGTCCATAAACTGTGGTGATAAATACACATTTATTATAGTGGAAAATGACTTTATCTCCACTTAAAGACAAATGTGGACTGATGCTGAACATGTTTTAAAAGCATCTCGCCATGCACACAACTGCATTTTCTTGATTGTTAAAATACGTTTTACCTCTGAAGGGTTTAGCTCTCAAAATCATACACCAAGATGGATTTGACCAACACATGTTGAAGCGAGGATAATGCACATTAACTTTTCGAACTCCTAAAACAAGGTTTGACCAGTTTGGGGGTGAGTTTCTTGTGTTTCCATTTAATTGTCAAGCAAATCTTTTGTTGCAAAATAGAAATGCGAAATAGGTGCGCTTCCATCAACTGGTCGGGAGCAAATAAACTGGGCTCCGTAGTTTCTTCAGAAGTTGGCGCTATGGGCTACGCATGGCTGTGCATGGCTGTAATCTGCCAGTAAATGGAGTCGAATAAGTAGAAGAAGTAGAGGTTGTGGACCAGGAACAAAACAAGCTGCCTTGGCCAATCTATCTGAGAAAAATGTCTTTGTGGTGGTGTTTCAACTGCTCTTTCATGTCGGCTACTAGTGGCCATGTTTCGTGATGTCCAACGAAGACGAATATAAATATATATCAAGAAAGCCGATGACAGCGGAAATAGTCGATCAGTCATGTGAGTACTTCAGAATTTATTTATTTCCATAATCCCTTTTAGCGCATCAACTATTATTTGACAAAAGCACAAAACACCTTGTGTTGCTATTCTCATAAAGCTTTTCTAATGCAATACTTCAAAACGTGTGAATGTAAACATGGCTAGTAACGGTTGAACTGATACTCAGCAGATAATTTCCCCTTCACATATGGCAAAGTAGAAGTAGTAGCTGAGAGGAAGAAATAAACCCCGGACCAGCTACTGGTGGCGGGAGTTTATGGTGAAACAGTATTATTATGGGTGTTGTGATAGTGAATGGGGCCACGGAGAGTGAAGCCAACAGGGCCGGTTAAACAGAGTTAAAACGAGGCCACAGATCAACACACAGATAATGTGATCTGCTTGGGCGAGCTCACCCAGAGTCCCCCTGAAAATCTGTTGTGCTTGGTGTCACCGTGTGAGTGATAGGTTGTTGGAGAAGCTTTCAGATTTATTTGAAATATTATCATTGTGCTTCATTCGATGATAGCCCTTTCAGGTGCTCTGTTATTCTGGTAAATCTAGGTGAAAAGAGAGCAGGCTTTATTGCTGCATCTTCCTGGCACTGGGTAATATGGATAGCAGTTGGAAGGAGAGCCAGGAATAAGGAGAGGCGAGGCTGTGTTCAACACCTAAACAGGTGATTTTCCGCCACGGTGACTCCTCTCAACACCTCGGTGGGAGGCACAAAATGACAGACCTGGCCTAGCATTTGTACTGATTGCATGTGTTGGAGGAGATAAACAGTGATCTTCCAGTTTGCAGAGCCTGCATGTTAACCATTGTGTTTCATTCTTTTCATTCCCAATGAAAAGGCGCGTCGAGAGGATTTTTAGCAACGTAGACCGCTCAGGTCAGTGTTGAGATAACGAAAACTAACGGCATTGGTTAAAGAAATGTTTGAGATGTTAAATTCAAGTGAAATATTAGAACATTTTACAGTCTTGTGTCAACACATTCTCACGTTGTGTAGCAGAAAACTGCTCAACACCTTTAAGTCACCACAACTGCTATCACTCTCGGCACTATCACAGTTTAATATAGCCAAATACAGGGATCAGCAAGCGCCAAGTGTCTCTGAAAGGACTGCAAATTCATAAAAATGCATCTTTTCTCTGGACAGTATGAAGGGGAGGGAGTGTAAACTCCGCCAGGCTCTCCGTAGCCTGTTTGACCATGAGGGTCACCTGGTGCAGCAACCCGTGTAATCTCAGGAATAGAGGGAAAAATAGCGTCCCCACAAACCGTGGAGAGACCCCTGGAAACCAAAATTGTCTGACACAAACTAACTGGAGTTTATTCTTGGTTTTGCTCTTTTCATGTGGCCGTTTTAAACTTAATTGCTTTTTTTGTCCTGGGCCGGCACAGGACAAAAAAGAGCAAAGATAAATGGACAAAGTGTTGCAGACACCAGCAGGCAGAAAGGCAGATTTGTCTACTCTCAGGCTTCAGTGGTGTGTAAAACTTATTTTCTGCTCATCTATGATTCAACAACAGAATCAAACATTTATCTTATATATCAGAGAAAACTGAAAGGGAATATAAGACCACAGAGAATTAGTTAGTAAAATTAGTGGTCAGTAATGTTTTTAATTGACTCAGTGAAAGTGCGTATATGTAAACTTGCCTAGAAAGTGAAACTAAAATCTTTTTCTTTTCAAAAGGTCTCTCAGATTCATTACAGGTGGAAGTAAATATGTTTGGAAAACAGTGAGATGTGTAGACCTGCAACAGTTAATTGACAAATCGATTACTTCTCAGTTATTTGCTACTAAACGTCAAGATAAATTGGCAGAAAACATAATTAACCAGATAAAAAAGCTGAGTTAATTTAATGAAATGTTTAATCAAAAGTGGAACAAGTCTTGGTGGGTATTGAGGGGATTAGAGCTGCAACAATTAATCAATTAACTATTAACTACTAAATTAATCACCAACTATTAATCGGTTTGAGTAATTTCTTAAAACGTAAAAAGTAAAAATCGGTCGGATTTCAGCTTCTTAAATATGAATATTTTCTGGTTTCTTTCCACCTCTATGACAGTAAACTGAATATCTTTGAGTTGTGGACTAAACGAGACATTTCAGCACATCGTCTTGGGCTTTAAGAAACACTAAACGACATTTTCCACCATTTTCTGACATTTTATAGGAAAAACAGCTAATCGATTAGTGGAGAAAATAATCTACAATGTTAGTTGCAACCCTAGAGATGCGCCAAAACCTTCATTCTTTACGCTAACACTCAGCCAAAAGTGCATCGAAGTGGGCCAAACTGTGTAAATTAACAGTCAATAGCACCATTGTCTCTGAGAGGAACAACATGGAAGTTTCCCTCATTCATCCCGGCCCCACATCTCCGTCTCCTCCCTGCGTCTTTTCCCACTTCAGAGTGAATGTAATCAGCTGTGACATGAGAAAACACGTTCTCTGTCTGTCAGGACTCTGCTAGTCTTCCGCTGACAGTCCTCTGCTGACTCTCCTCCTCCTCCTCCCCCCAAAACGGCCTCTCTCCCACCTCCCTGTCTCCCGTCCCTCACATCCTCTGTGCTTATGAACATCAAAATGCCATTAGGCCCTCCAAAACACCTCTGGTCCCTTGGTTAGCGGGGGCCTCGCGCTGTGGTCGTGCACTCTGAGTCCTCCGAGCCCCGGCTATTGCTCACCACTGGGCCTCTGCTCCAGCCGTTGTGAAAAATAAACCCCCCCAGAAAAGAGCCATTCTTGGAGGAAAACTATTGGGAAGTGAAAGACGGATAGAACAACTGGGGCAGATAACACCCTGGAAAATACAATAACGCTGCATCCGGAGACGCTCGGACATTGTAATTGCTTAAGGCAGTGGAGGGATGGTGGTGGCAGCGGGTGTGGATGTGGAGGTGGCATGGCGGGTGCTAATGGAGTGATGTCATATGAAACGCCAGAATGACAGCTAGTTAACTGAGGAGGTTTGGCTGATCAAATAAAATGCATTAACTCCAGGAAATGGATATCCCGGGCAGCCTCAGAAATGGCCATATCTAATGAGGCAAAATGCAAATGAAGGAGGAAAAGAGTCGTGAAAACGTTTAAACTAACTATAAAGGGATGATGGAGTGCCGGACAGTGGCCGTCAATCTCCCCACTCATTACCCTCATGTGAAATTAACAGCAGCTTTAATCATGACATAAAATCTGCTCCAGCCCATTTGTTGATAATTGTGAGGCACAGAGGTTCAGAGTGGGTTCTTTGTCATCAATCACAGCAGCAGTGTATTTCCTCTGGTTAGGGGACACGCTGCGAGTAAAAATATAAGTTATACTACATCCCTCTTACACTATTTCTCTTCCTGAGGAATGATCTATAATATTTAGCTGTTTCCAGATGTATTAAATTTGAAACTACTTGGTGATTAAGTATCTACAGGAAAGTGCTGACCATTTCAGCTCATGATGTGACATATTTGGTGCAGTTATTTCTGTACCGTACGAGTGTTGGGTTGGAAATCATAGCAGCGTTAAACTGGCATTGCAGTAAATCTACTGCTGCTCTGGTCTATGACTTTAAAGTGGATACCTGGATTTTTTTTAGTTGCTCTGAGAAAATGAAAAATAAAATCATTAAAGTCAGGAGATCACACTATAAAGAAATTATGAACACTATTAATTTGGTGTATTATTGAAGACTCTCCCCAGCCTTTGGATGACAATTACTTCCATACATAATAAAATATATTTCTTTTATTTTCTACAAGTTCCATTTCCATTGCACCGACGACATCCCATTCGTTTTCGTTTAGCTGGAAATGGCTTCTCTTTTCACTCAGCTGTTGTTTGACATATAAATATAGCATTTGAATGACTTTAATATCCTTCTAATCAATGTCCAGTGATCTTTTGATGTCCTCAATTCAATATAGGAAGGGTCATCCATGCCGCAGCTTTATAAACACAATAAAGGTAAATGATTACTCTCCACTGTGGTGTCCAAAAATACGGCCAGTAATGAAGAGAAATGGAGGAGTTTGAGGGGGAGGCCTGTCATGTGTCATTGGCCAACTCTAAGCCCTAAGATTAATCACGAGAGAGGGGCTCTGTGGCTAAGATGTGGTCACCCTTGATCGATAAATCCGCCTCCCCTCCCCTCCCCTCCCCTCCCCTCTGTGTCTCTCTGCTTCACTGTCTCTCTTCTTCTCCAAAATATACACAATCATTGGCACAAGCTAAATCAGCATAAGTGGAAGAGATGAATTGATGACATTTGCAGCCTTCGTATTTGTATTGATTACTCGAGTTTTGACTTCTGAGGCTCCTCTCTTTCAGGAGTCGACTTAAGAAAATGCACTGAGTCTATTTACAAAACCATCAATTGCACATTAAAATCACCCGCTAGGAAACATATAAAAATGCAAAATGCTCCTCACAGGGCAGCAGAGGACAGTTTAGAGGAATTTCAATTTACGCAGCCCGACTATACATTGCAAAATACCAAATCTAGCCTCCGCTAACCACGACTGAAAACACTGTGGAGAAGAATTTCTGATAATACTCTGCAGGGACCACAAATGGGACTTTTGACTTGGTCTATGAGGAGGGCATAATGCAATAACATTGCATTAGAAGGGTCTTTTTACAGCGTGGCAGCGCTGCGCGGCTGTATTCCTTGTGTGAACCGGTGCTCTGTTTGCGGTCACTAATGGGCATCAGAAATTACAGGCAGTGGAATCGCGCCCCGCGGGGGGACTGGCCTCCTCAGCGGAGCGGAGCACTTAGACAGTGTCTGGGAGCCTGCTGGAGGAGGAAGGGGGGAACTCAATGTCACAGCCCTGCCTCATAATTAAAGAAACCCTATTCCTTATCCACTGTTAGGTGAGCCCTTGCTTGGTGCTTCATCTGAGGGCTCCCTTGTGGGCGTCTAATGCACGTTGCCCCCAATGTGCATGTGGGCTGATCAGGGAGCTATGCCTTTCTGCCGGGTGTCGGAGCTGGAAGCCCTCTGACCACCACGAGGGTAGCGGGGCCACGTTTAGAAGAATCACAGACCTCAAAAAGCAAAGAAAATATCAACTGAGGTGAGGTCTGCAAACCCAACAAAACCAGAAGAGCCAGAAAGTAAACGCTAGGCAGCCTGTAGGTGTAATTTTAAAAGTGAAATCGCTTTCACAGTTTTCCAAATGATCCTTGTGAAATATGATAAATTTAAGTTTCTCCCTATTTATAAATTCAGGGCTCATCGTTGGTCCTTAAGTCTGTAGATTTTCTTCCTGCCTAATCCCTCATTTGAAGTAAATAAAAGTAGTAGAGCTGTCATGGTCAGGTTGTTTTCCTCATCTAGCTCCCATGCTTTATAATTATTCATATGAAATGTGGTTCTGTTGATGGGCAACAGTCTTATTTTCTGCTTCAGTCAACAGTGCACATTTGTATTTCTAAATTGTGGAGCGCTTGTTATGTAAGGCAATTTTCTGCCTTCTTAAGAGCCGGATCTCCTGTGCATTAATAAGAGGCTGGGTTGAGCTGCTGGAGAGCTGAGGGCCCGTTCATGCTCTGAACCACACCGCCACAGTCTGCCACCACATACCGTTTATACATAGTTCAAAGTTTTATTAGAAAAAATATGATTTTAAAACAGGTGTTTTTATGGATAATAGTTAGATGGGAGTGTATTCAGATTTTTTGCAACTTCACTTTAAGATTAATGCTAAATGTAAGAGTGCAACTTTACCACAGCCACAGCCAGGATTTTAGGAAATACTGAGTCTGTTGATTATTTTTTCCATTAATCGATTAACTGTTTCATCTATAAAATGTCAGAAAATGGTGAAAAATGATGACCAGTGTTCCCCAAAGCTCAAGATGACATCCTCAAAAGTCTGATTTTGTCCACAACTCAAAGATATTCAGTTTACTGTGGTAGAGGAGTAAAGAAACCAGAAAATATTCACATTTAAGAAGCTTTTTTTTTAAATAACTCAAACCGATTAATCAATTATCAAAATAGTTGGCGATTAATTTAATAGTTGACAACAAATCGATTAATCGTTGCAGCTCTAATTCCCACAAGACATTTTCAACTTCTGACTTCCCTTTTTTTAGTTACTCACGTTTATCTACCTGATTATGCTTTCTGGAAATTTACCTCCAAAAATGATGGTCTGAATGCTTTTTTTAAGGTGTGGAGAAACACTAAATATATTTATTTAATGTGCATTTTCCTCCCCAAAAAAGGTAAAATATCAGAATAGCATTTCATCTTCATACCTTTATTATTAGATATGGCTTAACACATTACTACTACCACTACAGCAACCTCGAATAAACAAGCTGAATTTTTAATATTATAAAATTATGACCAACATGAATTTGCTCACAAGCACTCAAAAGGTAGTTTACTGCTAGAAATCGGTTGAAAAATATCTGTAAAATGATGTTTCTAGGAACAAACTCTGTGATCTTTTTCCAAACCAGACACCATAGTTGAGTTATGAGACATCCAATAGATAATGGACTCTTTCCTCAACTTAAGTGTTTCCAGTTTCATCGACAAGCTTCAGTATAAACCATTGGGTCTACATTTGAGCATGTCATTTTAATTTTGATTTAATACCCCGTGGAATGACGGCGGTCCGTTCTGCTAAATTGAATAGACGTGGGGCTAATCTGGAAAATCAATTAATCGATGTGCAAGGCTCATTTAATACACATGTTAATATAATGGGAGAGACGCCCGCCGCCCATAAAAAAAGACACGTTTGGAGCAAATTGGACAGTGGTGATTTTAACAGTGGTTGACATAAGTAAAAGTGCACTGCAGTGGAAAAAAGTGACATGAAGGGGCCTCAGCTGGAGACAAAAGCAGCAGAGATGGGCCTGAGACTGGAGGAGGATGGTGGAGCAAATAGGGGGAGGAGGAGGAGGAGGAGGAGGAGGAAGAGAATGGCAAGGAGGTGAGGAGAGTGCAGACAGCCAGGCCTCTGAAAGGCCGTTGTGGTTGGCAGCTGCTGACCTTGGTGACGATGGGTTTTCACCAGAGGCTTCTAATGAAGGCTGATTGCCAGGGAACAGTGAGGGAGCCAAGGGGGAGAGATGGGAGAGTGAGAAGAGAGAGAGAGAGAAAAGGATAGAGGAGAGGCTCAGGTAATTGCAGCACTTGTGGGTCTGAGGCCCTGCGGTCCTGTGATGTCGGGGTGCAGTGGGGAAGAAGAGAGATGTCTGTGGACGCTTTGGTGGTAAATTGTGGAGCACAGGGGTAGAAGGCAGGCCCCTAGGCTGTAATTACCCCTATGAGTGTGCAGATGGAGAGTGGACAGGCCCAGTGTGGGGCTCTGACGGCGATCAAGGAGACGACTGCGAAGGGGAGTAGAGACAGACAGACGGCAGGAGTCTGACTGAGGAGGAAGACAAGACGCCTCCGTCTCCGCCAGGCCCCCCGAAAACCAGCCGGCCAGACATTGGACCAAGGTCAGAGGCTGTTAGCTGACACACAACACGCCGGTGACAAGGCAGCCATGACAGGAGCAGCAGAGAGAAGCTCCTGGATGGAAGGACATAATGGGGAAGGATTTGACTAAAAAAAAAGAGGAAATGATTAATTAGATCAGAGCCATGGAGAGATGTTGGGGCTCCACTGGATGGCGCAGCAGGGTCAGGAGGGTCCGGGGCATACGAACTGGAACAAGAGAGTTGATAGGCTGGCCTAAGCTTCCCGCTGCCACGGATCAGTATGTACTACCTCTCCTCTCCCTGCCTGGGCTGATGTAACTCACTGGAGTGGCAAATTACACCAGACCTACAGCTGTAGCCCGACATTATGATTAATTTGATCAGTAATTTCTCCTGTTTTTCATTTTAATCGCCGCGACCATTCTGCTGTGGCAGGTCTTTCAGATCTAATTAAGATCAATTCCGGTGTAACAGACTTGGCGAGCGCCTTTACCCCGTCAAATCCCTGAGCTCTCCGGGCGTGGAGAAAACCCGCAGCTCTAATCAATCAACTTCCAGCAAAATCCAGCGGGCTCCCGCAATCAGCCCATTAACGCACTTAAGCAAATTTCATAATCTCCCCCCGTCTATTTGTCATCACTGTGGTGGCTATTTCAGGAAAGCCACGGGCCGCATCTTCACTGTACTCTGGGAGCGGAGAGGGAATGGGCGGGGTGGAGGGCGGAAAGGTAAATTCTGACTCTGTTTAACCAAATTAGCTGCAGTAATCTGAGTTCAGACCATTGACTCAAGGGGACACAGTCTGTTGTGGCGTGATTTGTATTCTAATCGGGATATTAATGAGCCAATTAATGAATCCTGTTTCACAAATTAAAAACAGCAAACACTAAAAACACTAGGGATGTAATGAATACTCAGGATTTCCTCCCTAAGATCACACACCTCCCATGAGAAGGGAATTACAATGGGACATTAATTGGAACATAATGAGTGTTTGTCTCTCTGTCGTTCGGTGCTGTATTTTCAGCAAATAGCTGAATGGCTGGGTGATTCTGCACGTCTGAGTAATGACAGCAGGAAATAGGGGTGTTATCTGTGTAATGCTGATTGTATTATGGTAATTATGACTCGACTTTACTGCACAGACCTCCGGGTGAAGCATGGAAACCCCAGAAATGCCCTTCTGTGTCTTCAATTAAAACAAACAAAAGGAAGTTCGACGTGACAATTCACGTGAGGAAGTCTCCGCTCGAGGAGTCTCCCCGAATTAAAAACTGCTGTGAATTAACCAGCGGAGTCGCTTGGTGATTCTGGGACTGGAAATCCAATCACTGACCCAAGCGGAGGAGAGAGGCGGAGCTGCTGTTTAAATCCTATTGCAGCCTTGAGTGGGTGCTGAGGCTGCGACCTGTCCTTGGGCGGGCCCCTCACTGGGTGACACACTCTTTGACAACACCAGCGCTGACCCAGAGAAACTAAACCTTTTACGGACATTCTGGTCTCTCTCTCTCTCACACACACTTTCCATAATCCCATTTGATGAGGCAATATCTTAATGATACCTGATGTGGCCCCTTTGGCCCCCCTCAAGGGAGGTCTGTCCTCAGTCATCATAATCAGCCTCGCTGCTTCTTTTAGAAGATGACAATCTGTATGAAGCTGCAGTCTTATCAATGCAGGAGCTTGTGCTACAGTAACCGCGCTGTCTTTGTGAGATATTCAGAGTCTAGATAGTTTAACAAAGCAGTGGTTTCCTGGTAAATCAGATCTGATTTTAGAGTATCTGTGAACCAAGGTCTTTCTACGTTGCCTGGTGCAATCTTAATGCATGAATCTGTATGTTGGTCAGTAGCCCTTGTATCCACAGTCAGACCGGACAGTGTGTTTGGTGCGATGTAGCGGCTAGCCTTTGGAGCCCATTAAATCCAGAGGCTGTTTTTCCTGCTGAGTCTCACTAGGCCGTGACAGGGCCGGAGAGGGCTGCAAGGGGGGAAACAAATAGCCCAACTCATCCTGGCCATAAAGAAGGTTGCACCACAACCCAATAAGGGTCTGACGCTGATGAATGTGACCAGGGACAGAAAGGCGACCCTGGCCAGTCTCCACCAGAAATGAAACCACAGGGATATAAAATAGGTTATTATCGTCACGCGGTGACAGCCAGACGGACAGAAGGGCCGAGATGGATGGACGGACAAAGTGACTAAAAAGGAGGTTGAGTAGGAAGAGCAGCAGAGATTAAGGGACTGATTACAGCTGGAGAGCCCAAGGTTTAGATAACCTCATGCTGAATCTGCCGTAGGAGGATTTGAGTCTGGTTGTGAGGTTTGATGTGCTCACATGTATCAGCAACAAGATGTATTATTCTAATTCTGTTCAAATGCTGCCACTTGATAAAGATCAAGTGCTGACAGAGTATCAAGCATTGCATACAGTGTCCTGCTTAACCACTTCAGTTCTTTAAGTGGAGAATCACAGGAATTGCAAATCTGATTTACAGTAAATAATTAGCTGGGTTATTTTTAATGGATCTTGTGATGTAATTCATTCAATGTGTCCATGAGAAATTACAGTTGTGTTCAAAATTATTCAACCCCCACAGTAGATAAGTGTTTTTGCAAGTTTGACATTTATTTTTCATCTTGTTTATAATCACATTAAATAATGACATGTCAAATAGGCAAATATAACTGAAATAAAAATATTTTTTGGAATATTCCAATTAATGGCCTTTCTGTGATTACCTCATTGACAAAATTATTCAACCCCCCTAGTCCACCACATTACAAGAGACACAATTGGGAGCATAGTCCGCAAGTTTAAAGCTAAAGGCACAGTGGAAACGCTACCTGGGCGTGGTAGAAAGAGGTTACTGTCTGCAACTGCTGTGCGATACCTGAGGCGAAAGGTGGAGAAAAATCCCCGGGTGACAGCTGAGGAACTACGACAGGACATGTCAAAGGGAGGTATTCAGGTTTCTGCCCAGACAATAAGACGCACACTGCGAAATGATGGCTTCCATGCAAGAACTCCCAGGCGCACCCCCCTGCTGACTCCAAAGCACAAGAAGAGTCGACTCCAGTATGCCAAAAACCATGTGGACAAACCACAAAGGTTTTGGGATACTGTTCTCTGGAGTGATGAGACCAAACTGGAACTTTTTGGGCCAATGGATCAACGGTACGTGTGGAGGAGAAAGAATGATGCCTATAAAGAAAAGAACACCCTGCCTACTGTGAAGCACGGTGGGGGGTCAGTCATGCTCTGGGGTTGTTTTGCTTCTTCAGGTTCAGGGAATCTTCAGCGTGTGCAGGTATTATGAATTCAGTTCACTACCAGGAGATCTTGGATGCAAATGTCATGCAGTCAGTGACAAAGCTGAGGCTTGGGAGACGTTGGACCTTCCAACAGGACAATGATCCTAAGCATACCTCAAAATCTACCACAGCTTGGTTGCAAAAGAAGGGCTGGAAGATTCTGGAGAGGCCATTGCAATCATCAGACTTAAATCCCATTGAAAATCTCTGGTGGGACTTGAAGAAGGCAGTTGCAGCACGCAAGCCAAAAAATGTTAATGAACTGGAGGCCTTTGCCCATGAGGAATGGGCAAAGATACCTGTGGATCGCTGCAAGAAATTTGTGTCAAACTATGCTTCACGTCTAAAGGATGTTATTGCTGCAAAAGGATGTTGTACTAAGTACTAAAGTTGTACGGGGTTAAATAATTAAATAGTTAAATAGTTAAATAATTTTGTCAACGAAGTAATCACAGAAAGGCCATTAATTGGTATATTACAAACATTTTTGTTGTAATTTCAGTTGTATTTGTCTATTTGACATGTCATTATTTAATGTGATTATAAACAAGATGAAAAATAAATGTCAAACTTGCAAAAACACTTATCTACTGTGGGGGTTGAATAATTTTGAACACAACTGTATATGAATGGGCTAAAGGAAGGTGATCATTTCTCGGAGCCTCTGTGTACAATGGTGAGTGAGTACATACTGGATCGGTAATACTGCTGTTACTGGCTGACACGTTTAATTAATTAAAGGGGACATATCATGCTCTTTTTCAGGTCCATATTTGTATTTTTGTGTCTGCTAGAACATATTTATATGCTTTAATCTTCTTTACCTCATACTGTCTGTCTGAATATACCTGTATTCACACTGTCTGAAATGCTCCATTTTAGCGCCTGTCTCTTTAAGACAACCTCTCATAAAAGCCCCGGCTACTCTGATTGCCTTCAGAGAAAAACATGGTGCACCTTTGCAAAGATAGTTTTCAAGCTGTGGGTGATGTATTCCAATGAGCCTGCATGTGACAGAGGAAAAGGGGTGGGTATCGGTATTCAGCATCTTTAAGGTGTCGACCAAAACAACCAAACAGTATCGAAACTTCTCCAATCAAACGATAACCTACAATCAATTCTTGATACTGCTGCAACAGCTACAACCCATACAGCTGAGACTGTCTGCCTGCACCAACCCGTCAGAAAGAGCGCCTGTCGTTGATCCCAACATGGTCACAGTGGACAAACGGTGGTACTACAGCTTCTATGTTCGTCCTGTGATGCCACTGGGCCCAAATATACTTGTTCTAATAGACTTACATTGAGATAGACACGTCTGTAACTCAGTGGATAATTTTTTTCAGGTGAATCAACTCCCCAGTACGTAAATCATTAGGTCCTAAAAGTTGTAAAACGCACTAATAGCCGAATCCAGAGTTATTTCCTTCCTCTGTTTATGCCTATGGAGAACCAGGCGACAGGCTTCTGCAACAAAGCTGTCCCTCAACCCTGGGTCAGGGGACAGTGTTATAATATTAATAATAATAATCTCTATTGTCTTTATAAATTTGCCTTCTTTATGTGGGGTAACTGGCGTATATGTGCAGTGCAGTATAGTTGTAATTAGCTAGCCAATAGGACACACAGTACTTTACTGGTATTGGTATCACTTTAAGGGAAGTGGTATTGGTACTGGTATCATGACTTTTTCCTGAATAGTTTGTTGAATCACGTTTTCTGATTTAGGAAGCCCACAAAAAAAACGACTGGGTTGTCTAAAAATATTTAATCGTGAGTAACTGCAAATTAATCCCACATTTTTTCATCTGTTCAAAATGTACCTTAAAGGGAGATTTGTCAACTGTTTAATACTCTTATCAACATGGGATGGACAAATATGCTGCTTTATGCAAATGTGTGGATATATTTATTATTTGAAATCTATTAACAACATAAAACAATGACAAATATTATCCTGAAACCCTCACAGGTTCTGCATTTAGCTTAAAAATAGGCTCAAATCAAAACCTGGCAAACTGCAGCCCAACAGGCGACAACAGCTGTCAGTGTGTCAGTGTGCTGACTTGACTATGACTTGATCCAAACTGCATGTGATTATCATCAAGTGGGCATGTCTGTAAAGGGGAGACTGGTGGGTACCCATAGAACCCATTTTCATCCACATATCTGAGGGTCAGAGGTCAAGGGACCCATTTGAAAATGGCCACGACGGTTTTTCGTCAACAAAATTTAGCGCAAGTTTGAAGCGTTATTTAACCTCCTCCATGACAAGCTAGTACGACATGGTTGGTACCGACAGATTCTTTAGGTTTTCGAGTTTCATATGTGCCAGTATCTTCACTCTTGTTTTAAAATGTCCATCCTACAACCTCCGGAAGATCAATTGCATTAATACGTTAAAACGAATTTGCATGAACACGTTATTATGGTGTTAACTTTGACAGCCCTAATTTTAAAGTTTATGAGTTGGTCGGTACTCCAGATACCCAAATGTATGTGCACAAGCACTGAAAAAAGTCAGTGTGTCATGATATGTCCCATTTAGTATTTAGTATTAAGTATGTTTATTATAAATTGTAAAAACTTCATAAATCTTCTAGAAAAATATACTTAACATTTGTATAAGCCTGACAAGAAACGTACACAAAGAAGAATTATCAGTTGAATTCAGTGGGAGATAGATATTTAAAAATGAGGCCAACTGTACGAGTTTAAATATCAAAAAGAATTGGATTGGTCCAGACTCACCGGCAAAGGCATGGGTGGGGTGACGGGCGAAGGAAGGCTGCGGGCCGGAGACTGGTTGGGCCGGTGCGGCGGGGAGTGCTGTGGTTGTCCAGAGTTGGAGGAGCAGGTGGAGCCTGGAGACGGGACGGAGGTCTGCTGCTGGCTGGGCGGGGTCATGTGATGCTGGGATGGCAGCTGGTTCTGGGTGTGGGAGAGGGTCTGTTGGTGATGGTGCTGCTGCTGCTGTTGCTGCTGATGCTGCTGCTGTTGTTGCTGCTGCTGCTGGTGGTGGTGGTGCTGCTGCATCTGTTGGAGCTGCTGCAGGTGTTGGAGTTGGGAGTTCAGTGATGAGGTAGCTGTTGATGAAAGAAAAGCGAGCTGTGTGATGCGTCTGTGCTGGAGACCTGAACTCTCCACACAGAGAGCAACAAATGCAAATGAAAGTGGGGCTGCCAACATGACAACATGTGTTTACAGGAAGCCCTCATTATTTAAAGAACATGCTCACACCTCAGATAGAAATACACATGGAGGTGTAAGATGCATAGGAGGAGCAGTGAGAGACAGATGTAAATTGCATGGAGACACAACAAGGTCCTCCAGGGTTTTTAGCCTGCATGATAGAGTCAGTGAATTTAATTTAGGTAGTTGGAGGACAAAGCTATCAAGCCTGACTGATATAATTGCTCTCTCTGGAGCCAAAAAGTCTTCATTGTCACTTGGAGAATGTCAGAATCTTTGGTTTAATGGCTTAAAATCTCATAAGAAAGAGACATCCATCTTCACTGTAAGACTTCAGAAATAAACCCATTAACTAATTGGATCCAATAATGGTGCGCCATTAGAACCTAATTTCTACATTTAAATGCTTATAAATTTTTATGCTGCTTAAAAAAAAAACGGTTAACACTCAAGCCGAGCCAGGCTGCTGCCACACCAGCATGCAAATACTCCCAGATCCAGAATGTCCAACGCAAATATGATATAAAATAAATATAAAAGTGTGAGCACTGTGCAGATGTACCTTAACTTCATGGTCATTTACTTCAAAAACATCTGCTTGCACATAAATCCATAAACAAATAATGTCCAGTAAAGGTATCAACTGTAATACTGTATGCGGAGAACTGGACTAAAAAGATGACCTTCACAGCTCTTCAATAAAAAAAAAGGACATGATGGATAGAAAATATCTGTGCTCACATTCAAAACACTCTTGACAGCTTTTTTTTAGTCAAACACAACAGACAATCCTTTAAAGAAACTATAGTCTACATAGAAAAACAGTCGTACTGGATGTATACAGTGACACAAAAAGGTTATTCACAGATTATGATAAAGGAAAACTGCATAAAATAAACACCATTGATAATAAACTTTAGAATATATAGTTCCTACAGTGACCCGTAGACAGTTAATCTGTTGTACAGACAACAAAATGATGACAGGATCCAATATGATTTTATCTGGATTTAAAGATAATACAAGATCAGAGGCAACAAGACTGGATCTGCATCATGATATTTGACTGGACTTCACAGACTGGACTGCACCACAGAAATAAACCTTAATGGAGTTTAACAAATTTCCTTTAAAGGTGCAGTGTTTCGGATTTGGTAGAGTCTAGTAGTGTGGTTGCAGGTTGCAATCAACTGAGTACCTCCTTTTGTTTTGTGTATTTTTTGACCCACCGATCCACCCCGACCACCCCCCTATGTGGCGTTCGTGCTCTCTACACTTCCCAGTTCACAATTACCTGGATTACATATGAACTAATTTTGTGTTGACCATTGTGCATTGTGTCTAGGTAAACGATTACATTAAATTTTGTGACTATTTCAAAACCATGGTGAGGCTGGTGGCGCCACAGTTTAGCACTCACGTTACTGTGGTTTTACAGGCGTGTTGGAAAACTACAGTGGCCTTCAGGTAACGTAAAAACGTTAAAGTCTCTCTCTACAGCCAGTGTTTGATTTGTCCGTTCTGGGCCACTGGAGAAACATGAAGGAGCAACATGGTGGACTCCCTATGTAGATATCATTCTAAGCTAACGAAAACACAACAATTATTAGTTTCTTTGATTATTAGTTTGGGGGGGAGTAGCTCAGTCTGTAGGGAGTTGGCTTGGGAACCGGAGGGTCACCGGTTCAAGTCCCGCCATGGACCAAGAACTGAGTGTGAACTGGTAGCTGGAGAGGTGCCAGTTTACCTCTTGGGCACTGCCGAGGTGCCCCTGAGCAAGGCACCAAAGCCCCAACTGCTCGGGGCGCTTGTCAGGAGCAGCCCCATCACTCTGACATCTCTCCATTGTTGCATGTTTGTGCATGTGTGTGTTCGGGTCTGCATGTACCGTGTATAAGTTAACAACAGAGTGAAAAAATTGAATTTCCCCTAGTGGGACTAATAAAGGAATATCTTCTTCTTCTTCTTCTTTCAGGTGATAATACACTAATAAAACATAGTTATGAATATTTTATGCCATTTCTGTTAATAGATTCCTGAAGTGTCACAGACTTTTCCTTTAAACTGAGGCCAGGCGAGGTTACGATACTTCCTGCAATGAATGATGAGAACATTTTTAAAAAGTATTATTTCTGTGACTAAAAAACAAGATAGATGGAGTAAATAATACTCTATTTATACTGTCTAGAAATACTAATTTAATCAATCTTGCTTGCTGAAAAATACATTTTATTATTATCTAATAGCCCATTAGCATAAAATAAGCAAACTGGAAAAGAAATGTGACTGGGCATTTAAAAGATTGAAAAATTTAAAATTATAATGGATTAAACTGCACAAAATAAACTTATTTTTTAAAAACTTGAGCCATTTTTTAAAACAACCTCCTAAAACCAGAGGATTTTTGAAAAATTTGACAGAACTATTATATTACAAAAAACTTTATTTCTCAGCCTCTGCAGCAGATAGAAATATGAAATAAAAAACATTTGACAGCTTAGACTTTTGGCTTTGAGGAGAACTTGTTGGCTTTGTCCTAAAAATTACTAAAAAAAAAAAAAAAAAAATCTGACCCATTTTACAATGATGTGTTTACATGTCACAGTGTAAAACAGAACGTGAGACTGTCATAAAAATTTGCAATGCAAGAACTCAAATGGTACCAAGAACTGGGTCTGTAATATATAGTCACTATATGCCAGTATCTGGCTGAACTGAAAATGTCTAAAACGCGTGCATGTCACAACCGGTCTTAAAGGCAGAAACGCACAAATGTAGAAGAAAATGCAATAAAATTCCCTAATTACAGATTAAGTTTAATTTGACACGTTACACATAAATATCTACAGCATTACGAGAACGCACAATGTGCTTTTAAAATGACTTGAAACACAAGGGACTGAATAACAAGAGTGTTTGTGAACACGTATTGATAATGCAGCCAAGCAATTGTGAACACAGGCGTAGACAAGCTTGTATACATACAGAATCAATGCACTTAAATAATTTAAGTATGGTTGCCTCATAAAAGATGAATAAAACATCAGGGCAGACAAGTCTTTGATTAGTGTGGTCACTACGACTCCAGGACAGGCACGTATGAACATTTGATGAACATCAGATCATCCTCCTCTTTCCTCACTCCGCAGAAGCGCAGCAAAAGAAAGCCGGCGTCTCTTGGCCAGTAAACAGTGCACTTTTATATTTCTTCTACCTCCTGACACATTGACACCTCTCTCACACCCCCCGTCATGAATTATATATCACCTGTGCAAACGGCAAGAGTCCAATTCTCACTTGAAATGTTGGGGCAAGTTGTCTGGCAAGTGCCGAGCCCCTGACAGGACCGGCTCTTTTTCCTTTTGCAACTTCGCAACGACAAAATGCTGAGGCCTATTTAAAGATGGAATAAAAAGGGAACAAGGAGGGAGAAAACAAAAGGGGGGTAAAATGAGTTTTCTGTCAAAAAATTATCGAAACCAGGCGAAGATCAAAGACGACTGGAGAATTTCCTGCAGCGCCAACCATTACGCCGAGGAACAAGAGGTACAACAAAAAATATGAGGCAAAAGAAAACAAATACAGAGGGAATATGGAAGAAGCCCCATGTGGCCTTATTATAAGGGCTACACCGCAGGTACTATATTCTTTAACAGCAGTGCTTTATAAATTCTGTCATCTTGTTAAGACTGTCAGGACCACTGACCCTCCCTTCCCCTCTAACTGGGCAACTGGCATTTTGAAGCTCATTCTTTTAACCACAGCTGTCTGATTGCTTTGGTTGAGCACATAATCCAAATGGCTTGTCTAAGCTAATTGTTTGTGCTCCTTCCTCCAGCAGACACGAGGCCGAGGATGAGAGTGGGAGCTTCACTCGTGATGGAGAGAGGCCAAAAGGGTGTCGGGATCCTATAGTGCTCATTATATCTCCCACTGTCTCTTTGTTGTGTTTCATATTCACTAGTTCTCCGACTGCGATGCGAGCGGCGCTCCCACTTGATCATCACGCCCGAGGGGGGTGTAAGAAGAGCAAGGGGTCCCACTTTCACTGTTGTCACAACTTGCCTATGCTAATGTTTATAATGAGGAACGAGCCACATCATATAAAGAGAGTCATGCTGCTGAATGATCAGATACAAGCTGAACTGTGGCGTTTTGTGGTCCATTTAACCATTTAACAACAATCATTTGGGACTGAGAAGTCTACGGCCTCCAACCTCACTGCTTTGAGGAACTGTCTGCCGCCTCTTTCTTTTCTGCTTTAGTGCCACAGTAGAAATCAACTGTTATCTTTTGACTGTCCCGGCCCGGCTTTCTGAAGTACTGGAGGACGAAGCGAGACTGATTGTCAGAGGTCGAAAGGCTAGGTCAAAGCCGGCTCATTCGTCAGACAAAATGCTATTTTTGTTTCCTGTGCGGCTGAGGAGTGAAGGTGGGGGAGGCAGCAGCCTGCTCTCTCATTACCAGCGCTATCTCAGTAGTCCCTGCCAACCCCCCTATTACGGCACTTTTCTCTCTGGGGCTGATTCGACTCCTTGTTTTCCTCTCAATGCACAACACCTACGTTTACAACTATTCCCTAAGAGTTATCTTATACATCGTTTGTGTGTGTGCATGTTTGTGCACAGGTGGCGTCTGGGCAGGAGCCAAAACTTTTTACACTGATACTAAATTTTGAGGAACATTCACGCTGAAAAATTGCCACAAATGCATGACGTGCATGTATGAAAATGGCATAAGATGCAGTTGTACAAAAGATACACACTAGGGATGGTGATGCGCATCACGATACAGAGGTTATTCAATATATTACAATTTTTTTAAATCCAATTTTAGGAAAAGTGAGTAAACTTAACACAATAATGACACATTAACACAAATATGTTTTATTTCTTGAAGGCATTAACACAGTCGACCTCTCCGGAGGGTGTAGCGGGCTGAGTGAAGATACTGGCATCATATGAAACTAGAAAACCTAAAGAATCCATAACAACCATGTCATATTAACGCTCCAAACTTGTGCTCATGGCCATTTTCAAAGGGGTCCCTTGACCTCTGACCTCCAGATATGTGAATGAAAACGGGTTCTCTGGGTACCCACGAGTCTCCTCTTTACAGACATGCCCACTTTATGATAATCACATGCAGTTTGGGGCAAGTCATAGTCAAGTCAGCACAATTAAACACTGCTGTTGAGTTTCCTGTGTTATGATTTGAGCATATTTCTATGCTAAAGTCAGTACCTGTGAGGGTTTCTGTACAATATTCGTCATTGTTTTATGTTGTTAATTGACTTCCCATAATAAATATATACATACATTTGCATAAAACAGCATATTTGTCCACTCCCATGTTGATACGAGTATTGAATACTTGACAAATCTCCCTTTAAGCTACATTTTGAACAGGTAAAATATGTGTGTTTAATTTGCGATTAATCCCAATTAATTGATGGACAGTTTTTTTATGCAATATGAAAAGTGGGATCTGCATTTGCGTTTATCACAGTAACACCCAATATTATAGCACGACTTTCAGATGGCACACATTTTCAAATAAATAAAATATTGCCTGATTTACTCTTTGCATGTAAACACCAATCCAAACAGTATCACAAAACATAATATTGCGATACTCAATATTTTCTCACACCTCTAATAAGATAAGATAAGATAAGATAAGATGAACCTTTATTAATCCCCGGAGGGATAATACACACGACATAACATAACGGTTGCACCTCAAACTAACTGCAGCTGTAAAAGCGTTCAAAGAACTTTCTGTTGATGTACTTAGGCTTACCAGAAAGCCTACACGAATAGGTGCCCATCATATTATAGCCCATAGAAAAGGCCCAGCCAAGGCCAACATGAAGAGTGACTACTGTCATCTCGTCTAGAAGAAGAGGACAAAAGGACTTTGACTATCTTTCACTGCATCAGACTGTGTCTGTGCTCCACACAGCATAAAGTTCGGTCAGAAGAAGGCAGATGAGATCGAGTCATGTCGCCGGAATCAAAAAGGAAAACCTACTGTACAAACCTTGATAGGAGTGTATTGAGTTTACAGGGATGAATACAATCTATAGTAGATTTTATGTAAGATCAATGTACTGAATGCTTTTCTTAAAGATGTAGTTGGTGTTGGAATCACATCCTCTACTCAGCACAGCGACATAAATAAGTAAATAAAAGTAAATAAGAAAACCATCCCTAACTGCTGTTGCGTCTGAATGTCTTTGGTATCTTTTATGTGCTGTAAATTAAGAGCTAATCGGAGGCTGCAGATGAGCCTGTCAAGAGTTAATGAAATTGTCCAATGTGACCCACCCTGTAGTTTTAGGAACTGCTCGAGTCTAAACACAGCTGTCATTCTCTAACAAGAGAGGTGAGAGGAGACAAACAAGCTCCCCATTACTGCTCTGCCTCACGTTCCGCTATGGGAGTCCATAAACCACTGTCTCAATTGCCTTTTCAGAGAGTCACACTGATAATTACTCCACTGGAGGTAAGGAGATTTAGCCTCTATGAGATCTGGTAATTACAAAGGTGGTCAAAGGAAGGTCATTTTTACTCTGCGGATTAGATCGGCGCACTCGCACACTGATGAAGTGGATAACATCACTGTTTCTGCACTCCTGTTTCTTTAGTTAACTTTTATCTCCGCTGGTCACTTTGATAACACTCGTACACGTGACTAAATATTTTCATTAGTGATCAATCGTGTTTTTCACAATTAATTTTTAGCCTATAAACTGTAAACCTTTACAAGTACCCAGACTCAAAAGTGATGCAGACATGAAGACAGAATGAAAAGCAAGAAATGTTTCGGGAACTCTTCACTCACGTAAGACAGCAATACTACAATATAAATACGCAAAGTTATGCTTTGAAAATTTCACTAATAGTACCAAAGAATTATCAGTGGGGCAGTCAATCGATTAAAATATATTATATTAAAATAATATAATCACATGATTGGCCATAGTTAAATGCAATTAATTGCAAATTAATCACACATTTTCAAGTATTTAATACTCTTATCAACATGGGAGTGGGCAAATATGCTACTTTATGCAAATGTATGTATATATTTATTATTGGAAATCAATTAACAACACAAAACGATGACAAATATTCTACAGAAACCCTCACAGGTACTGCATTTAGCATTAAAAATATACAAATTCAGCACAAGCTAGTATGACATGGTTGGTACTTTCACATGATACCAGTATCTTCACTTCTAGCTTTAAAACTGACTCTGCTATAACCTAAAAATCACATATTATCAAAATATATGTAAATTGTTACTAAAAAGTACTCATAATGCAAAAATTTGTATTACTATATGTATAGTTATTATTATCACTGATGCATTAATGTGTAAGTAGCATTTTACTGTTGTTGGTGGAGGTGGAGCTAAGTCTAATTATTCTATCTATGGCTGGTTAGTTTATTTTATAGCAATCAATCATATTTTGTAAGCTGTGTATGTACTTAATCTGTGAAGTAGCTCTAGCTGTCAGATAAAGTGCCCTAAATTAGAAATGCTCAAGCAAAGTACCTCAAATTGAAGCACAAATTTGCGTTAAATTCCTTTTACCAGCGAGTCCATACAATTGGTGATGAGGTTAAAGACATGGAAAATAGATTTGTGCCTTCGCGATGGCTGGAATAAACACGGAGAAAATGAAACGTTAAAGGAACTGGTGAAGTACTGAATAAAAACATTACTCAGAGCCACAGCAGGCAATATCACTGTTTCAGTCCTGCTGCAGGGGGAACTCGGCAACTGCAAAACAATAAATAAATAAATAAATAAAAAAAATAGGCAGTTAAGATTTGAGTGGAGTCGTGGAGCCACAGGATTTTAGAGAGTAAACCACATCGCTTGTAGGGATCCAGAGATAATGCTTTCACTTTGTGATGCAAGGCAATATCAAGCTGTGTTGTAGAGTTCTCACTCTGGGGGAAGCATTTCAAAGAATCAAATCCTCTCCATGGAGATGTTACACATACAAGAAAATCCCTGCGTGCTCGATAATGTTGCCCTTTTGTGTGCTTCTTACACGAGGTTATTGATTTCCAAAGTGTGGTCCAGGGACCTCTGAGGGTCCTCGAGAGAGATCCAGGGGGGTCCCAAGCTAAGTTAGGTCTAGTTTAATTTCATGATTTCCTTCTTGAGACAAAATATAAAAAGATTATTGCAGCTTTTAATCCAGATCTGTGCTATGAAGCTACGTGCTAATTGGTTTGGTGTCTGATTTTAAGAAAAACCTGCAGACTCTTAGTCCCTCTGTGGCACAAGGCTGCTGTTCACCTCTGTTTTTATTTAGGTCTAAAACTAAAAATGTGGTTCTTTAGGGTTAAAACCTTATTTCATGACACGATGAAGCATTTGGTTAACTTTCATTCTAGGAAAGATTAATGATTAGAAACTAGGGCTCAGCGATATGTCCAAAAACCTATATCTTGATATAGATTGATTGATCTCAATAACATTGATCTCAATAACATACAGTATATATATAATATATATCACAATACGGCATGTTTTCTGGTAATGCAATATAAACAGTACGATACCAAGTTATTCCCACAAGAACAATTCTCATAAATTCAGATTTTCTGAGTAATTCGAGTTTAGACACTGTAAATGTGTGTTATGATATCTCCATATATCATCATCAGTATCGCAGAAACCTCAAGATGAATCTTGTTTTTTTATGAATTTCCTGGACGTTTCAATGTTTTAAATTCAAGTATTTCACTACATTAACTATATTCAAGGATACTGCTATATCAAATACCTCAAAACTATTTTTAAACTCAAATTAATGGCCAAACCAACTAGATCTCTTGTATACATTGAGATATTTCCCAGTTTTGGTCACGGATGAGTTTAGGAGGGGTGTAAATCACAAGTTTCATCATGATACGATATTAAATTAATTCTTTGGACAACTATGTGATATTTGCCGATATGACAAAGTCTTCCACGATACCATTCCCATTAAATTCAGGAGCCTGCAATTAATATGAGATGACATCATATTTCATATCATGTCAGGTAAATTTCTATTAACTCACAAAAAAAACAACTAAAATTATGATTTGACAATTTAAATTAATTAAAATGAAAAGATATTCATTCTATTTAATAAAAACGAAAAATAGACTTCCTGTTGTTCACTGTGCAAGCGCAAATGTTTCTTTATCAGTTGAGAATTTCAAAATAAAAGCGTAATCTTAAAGATGAGGTTTTCTTTTTGTATTGGATTGCTCATCATTGAATCGACATATTGATCCAGATTGATACGTATCATTACACCCCTAGTGGACAGTATACAGTACTGGGACGCCCAGTCTGGGGTCACTCGCTTTTGTCCTTCAAAGTCCAGAAGGTGTCGGACCTCCCCCCACCCCCGACCCTTCCTTCTTTAAACCCGTCTGCCTGGCAGGACAGACTGGGTTATTACAGTGTGTTCATGGTCCCATCATGTATCGTCAGACCAAAGCGGAGGCCGCAAGTAAAAGCCTCATGCAAAATTTATGTTCATGCGGCTGTTTCAGTGGGTGGAAAAATCAATATTACGGGCCTGATGCACGGAGATGACTGAGTGCTCTCTGACTGACAGTAAAAGCTGAGAGATTGAGGGGCTACATTTACTGCTCTAGAAATGGAGTGGAGTAGAGTTGCTCTAATAGTCTAGTTCACCTTAAATTTGAATTTCATTGTGGATTATTTTGGTAACAACCTGGATATTGGAGGGCTTGGAAGAAATTATGCCATTAGAGAAAAACAGAACAAATGACGAATGAGCCTGCTTGTTTTCAAATCGTCTAAAACACATCTTGCGTTGTGGTTTCTGAGCAGCTACAGTATTGTATATTATGGGGTTATTAAGCCTTCCCTTCCTTTCCAACTTACACAGATATAAAATGATTGTAGAATAATCAAAAGACAATGTGGGTACGAGGAGGACATCATAGGGATTTTGTTCTGCGCCGCTTCGCTTACATATGCTTTTGATAGCGTACCACATACCCACAGTGCATTTGGGGAGGAATGTGAGAAGAGAGCGAAAGAAAGTGAGAAAAAGAAATTCAGTGGGATGAAATAACCCCAAACAATGGGATTTGCTTTCCATTCTTCTGCCTCCATCTTCTGTCTTTAATTATTCCCTTTGGTTGTCTGAGGGAGCGTGTAAGCACTTTCACACAGCACAACATGCCCAGCAGCACAACACTGTCTGCCTTAGTGATGTGGAGACTTCTGAGTGACACTGAGCCTCTTGTGATTATTAATGCTGTTTAATACAACACAGGGCAGCCACAATGATTGAGGGGAAAAAACAGATTTCAAAATGCACGCATTCAAAATGCAATGTGAATGGAATTATGTACAACACGAGCACTGCACTTGAGATACATTTTCCCCCTTGCTACATAAACAATGTGTACACCATGAAATGAAGGCTAATGTTTTGTAGATGCAACACTGGAAATGTGTACTATATTTTGTACACAGCGTTTAATGGAACCTCAGCTGATCCTGGTGGGATCCTTTGTGCCGGTTTAGTAGTTTCTTCCTGAATCGCATATGAGATATTTGAGAGCCCAGAACGATGTATGATGAATGAAGTAGCATGCTACTTATACGCTTATCGTGCTCACTGACTAGCAACAGGTTCAGCAAAGGGCAGCGGCAGTAAATGAAATTCTGCGCAGGGACAATATATCATCAAAAGAAATGTATGCACCCGAAACTTACAAGCCTTCTTCAGATGCGGACAAGGTGCCTGACGGGGTTGGGGGGGGGTGGGATGGTAGGGGGAGAAGAAAAAGGGGAGAATAGGTGGGGAGGGTTTTTTTCTGGATGGGTGACGAGCAAGCAAGGGGAAGCAGCAGATTTTGTTGAATCAGTTCTATTTTCATACTGGCTGATCTGTGTCTTTTAACCATTTCACTGCAGCTGGAAAATGAAAGTACTGGGGCTAATTTCACAGTGAGAGCTCACTGAACAAAACCCCCCACGGTCTGTGGAAAAGGGTGCTAAGTCTACTTTGTCATTGTGAATTACAGCAGCGTAATTCAGGAAACGGGCTTGTGTGTATGGGAGAGAAAAGTAGAATATACTGTATGTTCAGAAGAAAAGCCTTTTTCCCTCTCTAGCCTGAGATGTACTTAGGATGTGTAAGTAACAGATATCTCTCTCCCCAAACATGCCGTCCTGTACTGATGCCACAGGATCCATCTGTGATGTGTCTGCAGTTAGTCCAGAAATAGCACCCGCGGGACTTAACACACTCCTCAGGCCTCCTACGGGACCTTTTAAGCTGCACTGATACTGATAAAAGCCCCTACAAATCTGGCCCCCAGATACCTCAGCCATTAATTAAGGTAATTAGGCCCTGGTCAGCAATTAGTAACCACAGATAGCTTTTAGCAGCGGCTAAGACGTCCCCGTCGGTGAGGGGTTTGGTTCCATCCCATCTGCTGACAAATGTCACCACGGACTCTTTGGTTTCACGGACGGGGAACCGGAGAGCCGTGTTTAAAAATGACCTCTGTGTGATCCAGACTGGATCCCAGACTCCCACAGCCTCTCTGCTGCTGCTGCTGCTGCAGCGCGACCACTTCGTTTGTTCTTCTTACTTCTTTGGTTCTTTTCTCTTTCAAACACGGAGGAGCCAGCTCTATGAAAATCCATACATGCTGTACACAGCCAGAGAGGGAATAGGAAACATTCACTGCACAAGGTATCGATCAAAATTAGAACATCTGGGCTGAGTGTAAGTAGTATTGATTAGAGGATAATGCTACATTGATTTGCTTGTATTATTAAGTCCCTGATAGATCCGTATCGATAATATGTTAGTTTACATTATAATGTTGTATACAGTTATATTAAAAGTGAGGATACATCAAAATGATGCTGAACATATAGAATATTTTACTGTAGTGGATATATTCCTGTAGACATGCAAATTAACAGCTCAATGTGAGTAAACAGCCATTAACATCCTATTAAATCTGTTTTGTAAGCGCACAAATTCACAGTAAAGCATTAACCTCTTGTTGAATAAATGTGAGAAACACTCACAAACAAATTTGGCATTTATACTAATATGAAAACACAGCAGTGTGTGTATTTCATGCTGTGGCGGAGGTGCATGATTTAAGGCGCGCTGATAAAAAACCATACAGAACAGATCATGCAATAACTCACATTACTGGGGGAATGGGAAATAAAGGATGCAGCTGTGCTACTTTACACAATTCCACATTTGAAGCAATCGGTGATAACACCATTTTCATTCCAGTTCAGTCCCATAAAATTACCATTAACATTACAACTCATGCAGAACACAGATAAATGTAAAATGTCACCCAGTTCTGCCAGGCGGGAATTCCAGTTCCACAAGATTACCATCTCTGCCTGCTCTCTCCCACTGCACCTTGTCTAATATTTCATTTACAACATTTCATAAGTTCATTTTCCCCTCACTGACCATGTAAATCACAAATCAATTTTCATTTAAAATGCTTGACTACAGATTGTTGCTGAAAGCCTCTGGATTGCGCCTTGGCAACACGGCAGACCTTTAGCAAATCTTTCGGAAACACTCTGGCTGGAAAAAGGGGAAGAAAAAAAAAGTGAGATGTAATTTCTACAAAACAACTCCGAGGCCAAGTGGTCAAGGCATTTACTGGAAGCACTTTACAAGTGTTGAAATATCAGGAAAACAATACGATATTATGCGTTGCAATTTGTATTACCCTCAGACTTGTGATTGACTGGTCTACTCACCAGGAACAAAAAGCTGATTATTATAATTATGATGAAAAGATGAATGTTATTGATTGGGAATAATTCTTGGGGACATCTACTCAATGTATACCACAATCTTAAATACTGAATATTTATTGAGGATATCAGTGTGTAGAAGAATTAAGAAAGATAATTGAGATTTTTTTTTAAAAATACCCACATAAATAACTGTTAATTTGGTTAAACGGGCACGACAGCATGCATGTTTCACATTTAAAAACTTAATAACACTGAGGAGAGGGTTATCTGTTGTAGCTCAGCAGCTAAGGGAATAGAAAACTGCTGGATTAAAATAGAATAATTTTGCATGTTCATAATTATTCATGTAATTGGAAGCTATTTTGAAAATTTGTCTTGTTGGCAATCCTATCCTCTCCTACTACGAAATCCATTTAAATAAATGCATTCCACTCTCTGCATGCACAGTGCAGACAGACACGATGTGTAATGCAGAGAGACTGTCTTGTAGATTGTGTGTTTATGGCAGGAGGTTTGCAAAAAGCCTCCCTCAGTGTTTACCAGGGAGGGCAGATGTCAAGGTTTGCTGTGGAGGAGCAGACACAGCCACATCTGATTAACAATATTATTGTCCTCCTCCACACCGCCATAAAGACTCCTCCTCCTCCCCCCACACTTTTTCTTTTCTTTCTTTCTATTTCAGGCTCTGGCAGCATGCTGTCCTGTGGCATGGCTGAGCCAGAGTGACACTGCCACCATCCACAGACACAAAACACGAGTCAAGAGCCAGAAGGTTAAGACAAACAGCACTATACTATGTCCTACCAGACAGAAAACATGAAAATATCTTGGGATGCATATGTTAAAAAATATTACTGTATATTCAAATACACTGTTTATCATTTGTTGTCTTATTTTTGTGCAATTATGAAATATATGTAACTTGAATTCAGAACAAATCATTAGCATGTCTGCAACAAGTGAAACACCAGGGGGGGAAAATTACTTACATCCCAGCTTCAAAACAGACATCAGAGAATAAATCATGAGTCTCACGGGAGTGTCTGTGTGTTCATACGTGCAGGTACAGTAAACCTGCGGGTGTAAATGTGTGTGTTTGATTCTAACCCTCTCATCGTTGCTCTGTACATTTTGATTGGTGATTTTTTTTTTTACCCGTCGCCAAACTGTCACAAAGGCGGTAACCCCGCACGTTTCCAAGCTGCTTATTGAAGCAAACAATAAACCACTGGCAGATATCAATGGCAGAGATGAGAACCCGGGTGCCATATCTGCTGGGACTGCCTGGCGAACCTGCCTCTGCCTGCGCTTCATCTCCAGCAGCACCTCTCACTCTCAATTATTTGGCTGCTGTCACAACAAATCAATCAAATTACCGCTTCAGGACTGTGTGCAGCTGCTCCTATTGCACCGCTAGTTGCATTAGCTTTGAAATGTATGAGGTCTACATTTTATCACTGTTATTTATTTAATGCAGCTCTCTCCCCTGCGAGTCATCTTACAACCACAGCAAAGTTAAATCATTAAAGGACGACGTGGAATACATACTGCTTGAGAACACCTCAAATTAAACGCGATGAGGGAGAAGGGATGGGTTTGGCCTCTATTGTGTTAAAATGGCAGATGTTGATGTGAGGAAATGTGGACCGCTTGCTCTGGGTCCTCTTAATGCACTCCTCTACTGGCCGACTGTGCACACAAACAATAGCTCCTTTCTTTTCTTATCCCAAAATGATTCAACAAATGCACACATGAGAGAAAGCAGCTCACAATGAGCAACTAGTGTGGCTGTAACAAGCCCAAAAAGGATGCTTGAGACTCTCTGGCTCCGATAATGTAATGGGTAAAGGGACACAGAGGCATTCCCACAGCAGACAGAGGTTAAGTCAGTGGCCCGGCCCGGTGATCTAACCTCTTAAAGGAGCAGCAGTCAGCTGAGGCAGAAGAGATGCAGTCTGACATGTCTTACTAGTGTGGAAACATTTGGCTCTTCCCCCAGGAGCCCACCCTTTGGTGGTGTAATGAGAAGAGTGATTTCCCTAATTTGTATCGCAACCCACGAACGACACACCGCTGAACATTCCCATCAAAACGCCAGACATGCCTTTGATTGGCACTGACACCGGGTCTCATTACTGCAGGTGAGTGGGATGCCGACCTTTATCAGGAAGCCTGAGTGCTGTTTTGTGTTTCCTGCGGACGAGTACAGAGGAACAATGCTCTCACCTCACCATTAGAGCTCGGCTCTCTGATGTGATGCGCTGCCTGGATTTCTGCTGAGAGCAAATAAGATGGGATGTGCTTATTAATATGAAAGAGCTCCAGTAAACTAGCTTCTTGCATTACCTTTGAGTGAGTCTTAGAGAAGAGGAGTAGACAGATGAGACTTTGTTCTGCTTCCTCCCATTGGGCATTACATGTACAGTCCTTTGATACAACTAGTTTTACAAGTATGGTAATCATGCTTTGCTTGTTAGAAAATCATGTGAAATGAAAACCTATTAAAAATGCATCAGAAAGCTAGCGACAACAAAAAAAATCTGTAGATGTTTTGTCTGCATCATTTGAAATTGTGGAAATCATGCATGATTTTTTTTTTTAATTCATATGAGCCGTCATATTTACAGACCTCTAGCATGACCCAACCTAGTTTTTGCCTCTGTGAAGTCAGCTAGAATTGTGTGCACTCTGTCACAAAAGATAACTTTCTCCCTTGTTTAGTTTCATTGGGAATTTGTTTTTACTGCATGTTTGCGGGCATAAATCATTCTGACAAATAACCAGTTACACTGGTGCCTGTGTTTACGGAGTCTGCCACAAGATGCTGCTCAGTTTTATTTAAGCAAGCGCTCCAAATTTATAGCACAACCCCATTACAGTGATAGTTATTCATCACAGTCTGAGAGAGCTGCCCTCCTAAAGCTCACAGCAGTTCATCCGCTTCCCTCTTGTCAACATTCACGCTTACAGAGCCAGCTTTGATTAGTATGATCAAAACGTATGATCAAAGATGCTGTTGTTCTTTTCATTTAATTTCCCTCATTAAAACTGAGTATGAAAGTGTACAAAATGCAAGAACACATTCGACTGAAAAACTCATTTTTATCCAACATAACTTAATCAGTATTGCTTTCTTACAAAGGCGACTACAAGCATGCCAGCTCTCATGTAAAGAACACAATTCCTCCACCCTAAACCGCCCATTCCCCAAGACAAACAGCCTTATTAGTTGGTCATTAGCTGCCTCATTACATTTAAATACAGCCATTGGCTGGGCTCCTCCTGGAGTCTCATTACTGAGCCTCACAGTTGTCTTGTGTCTGATCTGACGCTAATTAGCTAGCAGTGTGAGCGCTGTAAAGCACACTTGCTCCTGAGGTCGTGAAATGAGCTGACTGCTCCCCGGCGACAGCGCGCCGCTGTATTATATGTGTGATTAATCAGGCCTGGAGACCCGGAGGGGCGGGGAGGGGGAGCGAGGGGGGACGTGGGGGCAGAGGCCAGAGCTGCAGTTGTCTGACAGAGGTGCTGTGCCAGCAGGCCTCATTCAGCGGAGCTGTGATGAACTCAGACAGGGGAGAGTGGAGGAGCGCCGCATGGCTAGAGGGGCTCGGACACAGTCAAGACATTTAGCTTCACTCGTGACTTGTGTCACTTTCTCTCTATGGAGGTCCCTTCAATGCATCCCCTTTAGATAAGAGGACGTGCCAACAGGCAGTCTGTCAGTCCACACGCTTAAAAAAAGATCTGCCACAGAGGCGTTTCTCCACAACAGTTTTTTTTTTTTTTGCTATCTCTCGTGGATGGGGAATTTTATCAGGACATTGGATTCCAGACTGTCTGTTGGTTTGTTTGTCAGTGGACAATAAGGATGACTGAGAGGTGTTTGTTTTGGCGTTCTGACACCCTGACAATGTGTTTGTCGATCAGTTCATCAGATCGCTTAAGCCTCTGGGTTGTTCCTTGTGCTCCAGGAAGAAGATCTGTTGAAGTGTGAGTCAGACGGGCCTGCTGGGCCCATTATCGTCCACTACTGATGGATACATTGAAGGGTTCGCTGGATAGATGCGGGTTTATTAAAAGCTCTGCCCACAGCGATGGCTGCTGTTATTTATGCATGTTTGTGTCCATTAGGCTTCTACCTCCACATTTCCTCACTCAGGGCATCTGTCCATCCATTTCCCCACATGAGGGGAGCTCTCCCCGCACTTTGTGCTGCACTGGCATTATTGTAATCGCCATCCTAAAAACACACTGCTTTACATGTAGCCTGGCATCTTTTTACATTAGTGCAGCTCTCTCATCCAAGATTTATGACTGATGGTTTCCCCATCCATCCCTCAATCTAATGGTATAAAAGAGACAATGTTTTAAACATTAAAATGAAAACCATTTACAACTGTGATCAAAAGAGAACACTTGGGCATTAAAGTTTAAAAGGCCAGGATAAGTACAGCCATGTGGATGGACAGATGAGGTGGAAAAGAGATAAAAAAGTGAAGTACAGTGCACTCTTATGCACAGGAAAGAGGCATAAAGTGCTTTTGCGCTGCACTGCAAAACGTTGACCTGTAATTAATATGGTTGTTCCTTTGGGCAAGTTGAGCATAGCGGCTTTTTGGGATACAAACTCCTGAAGGATTCATACCTGGTCAAGAACTTTGTAAAGCATTTTTATTAAAGAAAATACAGAAACTGTTCTATGTCATAGAATAGACATATAGCAAACTCTTATTTATTACTAATAGTTCCTGGTGTGTCATATTCTTTGAATCATTGTCTATAATAAAGACTGTATATAAGAAGTGGACACAGTCACTGTGACATTACCCACTGGAGTGTGGACTGCCATTTGGAAGTCTCAAGTTTGCCATTTTGGCTTTTGCCATTTTGACGACACATCAGGGTGGAGGTAAGTACAACCAAACACTGAATAAGACGTTTTTAGGCAACCAAGATGTTACAGTTAACTTTCATGAACTGAAAACTAACTGTGAAACTGTGAACTGAGGTAGCCTCGTCCTAATGAATCCCCTGCTTTACGGTCTATTTGACTCTAAATAGGACCATAATTTACTAAATGAACATCATGCTGTATTGAAGAAGACTTGAAAGTAGTGATTGAGACCATAAACTCATATTTACAATGTTTACTGAGGTAATAAATCAAGTGAGAAGTAGGATCATTTTCTCATGGACTTCTATATAATGAGACTTCTTTTTGCAACCAGAGGAGTCGCCCCCTGCTGGATGTTAGACAGAATGCAAGTTTAAAGCACTTCAGCATTGGCTTCACTTTTCAAACCTTGGAGGTTGCCGATTGGTTACATGACCATCAGACTGTGGATTTTTTAGTAAATCCTTCAGCTTCTTAGAGTACTTCACTTATTTTCTACATTCTCCCTGAGATATCACGCTGACCCTGTTTTGGTCATTTGAATGAGTCGCTTCATGTCTACGCTGCCCTCGTTCTTACCTTGCAGGTTCTGGAGAGGGAGTGTCATGATGCCCCCTGCAGCAGCAGCTGCCACCAGGCTCTGGATGTTGGCGGTGGGCAGGGAGAGTACGAGGCCCTGCTGCCCGCCCAGGTGTCCGCCTGCGTTGAAGGGGATGAGGATGGGCTGGTTCATGCCTGGCGCCGCCCCGGACATCACGCCGCCTACTGCGTTGGCCAGTTGCTGGGCCACCAGGAGAGACTGCAGCAGACACACATGCATAGCATCATGAGTTATATAATCACAGAAGGGTAGTTTTTCTTTTTTAATGTGTTTCATATCAACAAAAACATCATTAATAATGTTTAAAAGACAGCTTTATAGTTTATAGAGTGTAATATTATCCTTCTTATAACAAAATAAACACTGGTTGTAATATGATTTATTTTGATTACTTCAAAGTACTTTGCTATATCATATATTACTGTATTACACAGTAGTTTAGTTTTATATAGTTTATATAGTTTTTTACATACTCCTCTGTCCCTTTGTTAACCGTACATTTTCTCTTGTCACATGCTTAATATGTGTTCAACAATAACTTTTAATAATAACATTGGTACCAACCATGTCATACTAGCTTGTAGTGAAGGAGGCTAAATAACGCTCAAAATTATGCTAAAGTGTTGGTGAGAAAAAACTGGCATGGCAATATTCAAAGGGGTCCCTTGACCTCTGACCTCCAGATATGTGAATGTAAATGGGTTCTATGGGTACCAACAAGTCTCCCCTTTACAGACGTGCCCACTTTGTGATAATCACATGCAGTTTGGATCAAGTCATAGTCAAGTCAGTGCACTGACACTGACAGCTGTTGTTGCCTGTTGGGCTGCAGTTTGCCATGTTGATTTGATATTTTTATGCTAAATGCAGAACCTGTGAGGGTCTCTGGACAATATTTGTCATTGTTTTGTGTCGTTAATTGATTTCCAAAAATAAATATATACATACATTTGCATAAAGCAGCATATTTGTCTACTCCCACGTTGATAAGAGTATCAAATACTTTTGAACTGGTAAAAAACTATGGACAATCCCGATTAATCACGATTAAATATTTTAATCAATTGACAGCCATAATTATTAAACATTTGACATAATCCTTTAATGTTTTACAAGTATATTTAAATACTGTATTATTTTAAACAATGCAGTGGATTTCAGAATATTTTTTATCTAGAAAGCACAATCAATATCATTAATGTAAAATATCCAATTACCAAACCAGACTTGATGTAATGCTGGATGATATGGTTGAAGTCATTACCACGTTAAAAAAATTATGGCAATAATGGCATGTATCACAAAAAGCCAAACATATGAAAAATTATGTAAATTAATTAAAGTGTTCCACTGCTAGGATACATATTATATGACACCAAACTCTTCATGTATAAAACGATAACTTCAAATTTCAATAGCTAATTTTTAACATGAGATGAGATTACATGAGATTCCTCTGTATTTGATAAATAACACTAAATTATTGGCCAAAATTAAGTGTGTGCGCTGCAAAACACCTGTTTTACAGAAGAAAAACAGAGTAATGGCAACACATTTGATTGAAGAATATATATATACTGTATGTATATATGTACAGTATGTGTATGCACTATTATATATCCTGGGATGCTTAATTGAGACAAGAGTAAGGCAGATGTCACCAAAGTGACGGTATCACTAATCAGTGTGTTTTGATGAATGCAGTTGTTTTGCAGATGAATTCTGTGCTTTGCTGTGACAGTAAAAACACACCGCCGTTGGTACAGACAGAGATCAAATCCAATCTTTATGAAAAAGCTGAGAATTTCTCTTTCACAGAGATGCAGAGTGATTTATGTTTCATCCTACTGAACAAATCCCTGGTACCAGAGAAATGTGCCTGAAATACACAGTGCTTTTCCCAAAAAAAAAAAAAAAAGTAGCAGTACTTTACTCTTTTGATGAGGGATATAACACATCACTCTCAACTCTTCGTGTATCCATTCATTCACATTAGTTCAAGTGGATTCGGTGCAGTCATACCCATAGAGGAAAAGATATGTTATCAGAAGTATCGCTCTGAGATATTTTGCACAGTAGAAGATCTCTTCAAATGTATTTTCCGAGGAAGTCAGTTTGGAAATACACCAACACATTTTTCATCGAGAGCTTTGAGTCAGAATTGGTAATGTTTGTACCATGGCTGAAATCTCCATGAATATAGAGGGAATGACAGCTTAAATTGTATTCATTCTGATAAGACCTTTTTTCAAATTATGTCAGCGTTTGAGCACGTCAAACTGAATTTATACAGGAGCTACAAGATGGGAAATACTGGGGATGCTGCAAAATCCAACAAAATTACTGTTTAAACATTGAATTGAATTGTTTGGAATAAAATAATAAGAGCACACTGTCAGCTTGTGTTGTGTCCGCAGTAAAGCAGCCTTTAGACTTTGCTAGGTGAGCCTGGCTGCACTATGTTGACTCCTCCACTCTGACTTAAGTTCACAAGCCTTTAACTCCAATTGTCAGCTATCTGCTTCTGTTTTGCATGGCGTGTCTGCAGCTTGCGCAGGATGCAGAGCGGGCTGACTGGTGCGAAGACCCCACCATACTCCCAAAACTGGTGTTCCTAGGTGACAGGCGTGTCACTGTGATAACCCTGCAATGTGCAGAACGCCTGCACCCGCTCCGACATACAGCGATTGCAGTTTAAGAGGTACGAGGTCACGTCGGTTTAAAGCCACTATGCACAAAGAGATCTCGGGCCAAATATCTGAGACAAATGAGTACCTGTTTGTGTTTCTAAGATGTTAAAAGAATAAAAAAAAAAAAAAAAACACAGAGGTGATTGTTGCTGGCAGTTGTAATCACACACACCATATAGGACTCCTCTTTCTCAACATTTTCTTTGATACACAACAACAGAGCATATGAAATGACAATATCTGACGCTTCTGAGAGCATCCAAAATGACATTTGCCATTAACTTTAGAAAATGAATTAATAATTCGTGAGCTCAAAGAATCCTCAAAGGACAATAACAAAGGCAAGCCGTTTGTTAGCTGCAAGTGACATATGTTTAATCTTGCGTTTTAAGCTAAATTTAATCTCGAATCGAAGCAACATATAATCAAAGACACTCTTTGAACATTTCATCTTGGAGTCAAACAAAATGAGACTGCCAAGCTTGACAGCAAAGACAGCCTCACATAGAAGGGAATAACATTAAAAGACAATTCTGCAATTATCAGATGTAGCCCTGATTTATTTATCATTACAGGCAGCTTTGGAGAAATAGGCAGCTATTAGGCACACAGGCAGCTGCAGAGAGGAATATTTTTTTAAAGCATGCAAGAGCTTTTGGTCTTTAGGCTGTTTGTTGTGCCAGTTTAAGACTGATTATGATCTTCATCTGAGGTGAGAATGCTGTAAATGCACATTTCAAAATCAGAATTAGCATGAGCATAATTAGCTCAACTCTGCAGCCACACAACATGTGCTGTTACTACGAGAATCCTCAGCATCATTCATCTAGATTTACAAGCAGTTCACCTTCTGGCTTTCCGCCTGATACTCTCACTCCTCCTCTCCATAGGTGCTGTTGGAAATCTGTTGTACAGTGCTTGGCAGGCCTGACAGCTGAGTGTTGAGAAGTGGTCTCCTAGGGGCCACACAGATGCTCAGACTGGGTGTGTGTTGGGCTCTGGATGGGGAAGCAACCCCATTCAGGACTGGATGTGGTACCCAGCTTCTCTGCCCATCAGGGGAGAATAGGCCCTTCTATCTGCTTGGCAGCTCTGGCACTGAGAAATTGCCCATAATCACCCAGATAGCAGACTTTTGTCATCCTAACTGCGAGTGGGAAACAGAAGGAAGGTGGATTCATGTTGGGTAAACTACCATCGGATAATGGTTGTTCGAACAATATCCGGCTCTGGAGCGAGAATCTATCAAAACATATTGATCCTGGAACAAGAGAATTGGGTATGGCATGCGGAGCGCCTTTGTTTCTGAAAAGTGTTAGCTTCACAGAGACTGTACTGACAGCATTAATATATTAGATGGTGACTGTTGAGAGCCGCCTGCTGAGGCTCAGACTGTAACTGCTGTCTGCTCCAGATGCTTTCCTTTTGTGTTTATTTCTTATCTATTACAGAAACAGTGGCTTTGACCAGCGAGGGTGTCTGTAATCAGAGAAGTGCTTTTAATTAAGCTCATTCTTCATCTCCACTTGCAGCAGATTTCACCAGGGATTTCTCACCCTACAAACCTGAACGACTCTCCTCTCATGTTTCCTCTCTTGTTTATCCTGATGAGGATTGACTGTCATTGAGTAACACTGAGTGCAGGGAGAACGGCCTTATTAAAGAGGGAAACCTGAAGCTGTGTGTGTGTGTGTGTGTGTGTGTGTGTGTGTGTGTGTGTGTGTGTGTGTGCTGAGCGGTGACATTGAGCAACACTAATGAGATAGATGTTCATTAAACATCGCAGAGCCACCAGGCCAATAAATCCAATCAGATAGGACAATGCCTGATTGAGCTATTAACAAGGCTGCAGGCTCTTTGCTTCCCTGCTTGTTTTGACAAGGCCTGTATTGTTTGCTCATTAGTGCCACAACTCAATTGCATTCGACGTGTGATGACAAAATACTTCACAATTTCACATTATAGCTAAAAATTATTCACAGTGTAGTATTCAGGGTGTTTTTTTGTTTCACTGTACTGTGAACATGCATCTGCTGAAGCCTCTTGACACATCATCAGTGCTGTTCCTGGAACCATCGGGTGTTTCAGGTCTTTCATCATCATACACTACCCTCCAGGTGACCCAGCTGGGGCTGATCGGACGCCAGCTTGTGTCTAGACAGCTAACTATCCTGACTCCATTGCTCTCCTCCACAGCTATCTTGAGGTCCTCTCTGCCGCATCAGTGGTACTGTGGATGGCTCTCCTCTTCCTCTCTCCCTTGATGCCCAAACTACTGAGGGCTCTGGCCAGGGAACGGGCTGCAAATCCTCTGCATTCGACTTCTGACAGCCTGCTAACAGCTGCTGACCAGTCCCATGTACTTGGAGAGCTTCCTTTCAAAGGCTTCTTCTAGGTGATCTTCCCATAGGACTGTCAGCTCCAGCAGCACAGCTTGCTTAGTGGACTCAAAGACAAGGACAATGTCTGGTCACAGGGTGGTGACTGCAATGTGGCTGGGGAACTTCAGCTGCCATTCCAGGTCCACCAACAACTGCCTGTCCCTCGCTGAGGTCAGGATGCTGGCAGATGTTCATTTGGTGGGGTTTGGCTGCTCCCCAGCTCCAACAAAGGCAATGGTCTTCTTGTCCTGTGCTGATGGCCTCAGCGATGGTCTTCAGGACCTGATTATTCTTCTATCAGTACCGTTTGACTCCAAGTACCTTTGTACAGCAGCTGAGGATGTTCTGGACTCCTCCACTGCTGCTCTCACCTCCTCCTGAAATAGGTGACGCCCTTCCTTCCCTCTGATGGTATTTGTGTGGGGAGTTGGAAAGGATCCTAGCCCAGCTCTGCCTCATGTGACCACTCCCACCAGCCTCCTGTGTCGCAGCCTTGCATCTGCTTCCTGAACAGCTTCCTCTGCCCTCCACTTCCTGCCAGTCCCCACTTGGATCCCTGCTTTCTTCAGCTTCAGATCACTTGAGTCTCTGTGTGTGCTGCACCACTTCTCTGGTCTTGTTACCTTGAATTCAACCTCCAAGGATTTTAAGGGCAGTCGCAATCTGTTGTTGTGTCCGTAAATTACAATGCTGCTCAGACTCTTTGGCAGCCCCAACCATCTCCTGAGGTGGTTGCTGGCCCGCCTCTCTAAGGTCTCAACTGTTGAGATTGGGACTTCATACACGAGGAGGGGCCATAGGATTCTGGGAAGAATGCAATGCTGACACACCCAGGCTTTATACTTACCAGGTAGGCCTGACTTGTCCATGGCTTTCAGCCAGCCATCCAACGCAGTGCGAGTTGACTGGACGGCCCTAAGAGAGCTGTTAAAATACTTACCCAAACGCTTGACTGGCTTTTCTGTGGTGGTTGAGATGGCTGTGCCTGCGATATTAAACCGGAACTTGTCCTCCACCATAGCTTTTTTCAGCACCATAGGTCTTGATTTGGCTGGTTTGAAGCACATCCTGGCCCACTCTACCAGCTTTTCAAGTCCCTGTAGAATCCATCGGCAGCCTGGGGCTGATTCTGTGGTGACTGTGAGGTCATCCACGAAAGCCCTGATGGGTGGATGTCATTGATCAGATTTCATTCTGGGCACTCTGTGCTCTGGTTCAGCCGAATTAGTGAGCACGTTCATGGCTATGGAAAGCAGCGTCACGGAGAAGAAGAAGAGAAGAAGATCTACCTTTATTAGTCCCACAATGGGGAAATTCAATTTACACTCTGTTAAACTCATACATGGTACATGCAGACCTGAAACACACATACATGCATTAATGGAGAGACGTCAGAGTGAGGGGGCTGCTCCTGACAAGCGCCCCGAGCAGTTGGGGGTTTGGTGCCTTGCTCAGGGGCACCTCGGCAGTGCCCAAGAGGTAAACTGGCACCTCTCCAGCAACCAGTTCACACTGGTTTTTTTGGTCATTATGGACTTTTGGTCCATGTCGGGACTTGAACCGGTGACCCTCCGGTTCCAAAGCCAACTCCCTACAGACTGAGCTACTGCCGCCCCCAGATGGTACACCCTGTGATGATGGTACACCCTGTGATGATGCTGATCTCTACCTTGTGCCAGCTTGATGTTATTGCTCCAGGACAGACCCTCATCCTGAAGTTGCTGCAGCAATCAGCAATAAGGTCTCTGGTCCTGCTGGGGACATGATGTTTGTTAAGTGTGAGCTGCACCAGTTTGTGTGGAATGGAGTCATATGTTTTCGCCAGATTGAGCCACAACACAGATAGGTTGCCCTTGCTCTCTCTGGCCTACCGGATGAGCTGTGTCACCCCATCTGTGTGTTCCAGACAGTCTGGCATCCTGGAATTGCCACCGTTTTGGGCCAATGTGTCGATGTACGTGTTGTTAGACAGGTAGGTGCACAGTCAGGAAACAGCACTGAAAATGACCTTTGCCTCAACACACAGTAGGGAAATGATGCAAAACTGCCAAGTCCGCCGTGCTGCATCGGCATATTTCTACAGTAGCCCAGAACGGACAAACCAAACACTGTTAACTTTACCTACTTGGGAAGAGCAAATATTATTACTCGTATTTGCCGTTCTCTCTCTCTTGCTTCACCACTCACTTCCCACACACAAGCACTGGCTCTGCTCTAAATGACCTACGCTGCTCACACGAGAGAAGCTTCTCTTGGCTGCAATCGGCAGCCTCAACACTTGATACCGTCAGACCCTACACACAGCTTATTTAATCAACACAACTTAAAGTCATCTGAGGAGAGATAAGCAAGGGACAATCACCACAGTCAGACATGGATGCATTATGCCTCTGCAGTCATATTTTGACCTACTTAGCATAAAGCATTTGGCCAAAATTGTCACTGACCTGCTATAAAGTAAGTATTATACCTTTATGTCTAGTGCCCTCTTCTTTCTTGATTCCTCTAGGTGTGGAGCAGGTGGTTGAAACCTAATGATGCTGGCAGCTCTCTGCTTCAGTCAGTTCAATTTTTTGCAGTATTTTTTGGGTCAGATTTGGGTGGAATCACGGTTCAAAATACAGTGTGAAAAACTTCAAGTTCTGAAGATGTGAAGGTTTTCAGACAAATAACAATGGCAAATCAGGAGATAATACATTGATTCTTTTTGCGTCTGAATAGCTTATCCAACATTTTTTGTTTGCCTGATAATACAGTATGTCAGTTTAACTCATCTATACACAGCTGCTGCTTGATAAGACTGAGTTCAAGAGTGCAAAGGCTTTTACATGTTTGTCTAACATCTTATTATGCTGGTTTTCTTTTAATAAAATTTCTGTACACCTCTGTAAGCTTGACAAAGAGACCGCTAACTCAACTTTTATAGATGAGTGTCATAACCATAATTTGAGCTATTGTGGGAGTTTCAGCTTTCGCAAACTTCTTAACTGCCTCAAGCAGGTTGAAACCTGGTGGGCAGCCTCATCATGTTCCCTAATGGATACTTTTATTGCTTCTTATATTTTATTAACTTTTATAAGTAATTTTATATTTATTATTATTTTTTTTCTTTTATTGAGCCTCCCAGTGACAGTATTTTACACAATTGTACTTGTATAATCAGAGTGAGAAAAACATCTCAAATGAAAATATTAGCTTACTCCAAGTGTTCACATTATCAGTGATTAACAATGAGAGGGTTTGGGTTCAGTTGGTTGCAGCTCCCCTCACTCACCTGTGGCCCCATTGGGAATCCTGGGTGGGACTGGCCCAGGTGACTCTGCTCAGAAGGACTGCTGCTGGTGTCAGACTGAACCGAACCGTCGCGAGCTCCTGGGAGAGAAAAAGGGACAACAAAGAATCCACCTTAGATCAGCACAGACAATGAAGTAGGTAAATACACAACAGAGACCCTGTTGTGATATCTCAACACACAGTGTCGTACAGCGCAGAGGAGGGCAGTTGGGAAAGGAGGGAAATTTGTATTTAAGTGCTTTATCAATAACCGCTGTAGCGCCGAATAAATTACCAACCAGCGGAGAGGCTCATTGATGGGGGATGATGCATACTGGCGGGTCCCCGATGGCCTAGATTACCGCTGAGAGATAGCGCTCCACCACAAATGCTGGGGCCATATTATTCAGCCATTTACATCACCGAGTATCACTCATCTAACCCCCCCACAACCCTCCGCTCTGAGCCTGCAGCTACGAGACACAATTAGACCTGTTTGCTATGAGGGCAGAGTGGAGTGGAGCAGACAGGGACATGATAATAAGCTCTCTGATGGCTGCAGGGAAAACAAAGGACGCCGATTGGATATCATAGCAATCCCCATCTCGCAGATTCTCTCAGCAGTGCGCTGAGTGTGGATTGCTCTAAAAAGGTCAGAAAGGCTCCGCTGACCCTCACCCTTTGACCTCTATGATATCGAGATCGGATGACGCCTCACTGTTAAAACAAAGACTTGCTGAATGCAAAGACGAGTAAACGTTGCAGGAAGAACTGTCAGAAAAATTAAATGTCTCTTGTGTGTATTTCACCAAACTGACTGCCCAGAAGAAAAATACCACCTGACTAAAAATCATTTTATTTAATATTCTGGGAGTATTCATCTAAAAGAAGAGAAAACTAAAAGCTGGAAGAATTTAATGTGAAGGGCACAGCGATCTTACTAAAGCAATGTACGATTTTTTGGATCCAGCAACTGGATGCTTTCAAGGTTTTAATGAGGATATAATCTTTATATGTTTTATGTAATACATACAGTATATTTTTCTATTTCCTGTACAGGCTCACATGTTTTTCTTACAGCCATTACAACTTATGGGTGCATGTCTTTCATTAATGATGTATATAAATAACTTTTTTCTGTCTTATCTTATGCCATCTCGTTGTTTTCATTATTATTATAGCTTTAAAACTGAGCCCGCTACACCCTAAATCACAAGTTGTGTTAAAGAAATTATCGTCACTTCATCTTCATCTTCAACCACTTATCCGGGGTCGGGTCGGGGGATTTAAGAAATTAGTTGCATTAAAACAAATGTGTGCATTATTATTGCGTTAACTTTGACAGCCCTATTTCTAACATTTTGGAGTGCCTGGATTGCATTCCTGTTTATCCTGATTTTCCCGTTTTCCAAAAGCACCAGAAATGTTTTTGATTCACGGTTGAGTACACAGAGCAACCAGTTATCTCTCTTTGTGCGCCAAAAACCTGAACTAAAACAATAGCCTTGTGAACACATATCGAATACTGGTATTATAAAAAAGAAAATACACAACTGTTAACAGTCTAACAATAAAACAGATTTTTGTAATTTCAGAAAAGAGCATTGAAAAGACGTCCTGAGGATGAATGTCTTTTGTAACAAGTTGGTGAAGGTGAGGTCGTCTTGCCACAGAAACCAAATATGATAAAACTATGTGCTGTTACAAACAAGGACTCCTGTTCCTTTACTGACAGGCTGTCAATACAGCAGTGGATAACATCTTCTCACTGATTCATCTCACGTAAGTGTGCCAATGACAACTTCAGGCCTTTTATTGATGCCAACTGCCATGTTATACAACATTAGATTTAACCTGGTTGAACATGGCTGTCCTTGATCGACCTTCAAGCAGTTCTCCAAAGTATTTAAGCACTTTTTTGTGGCTATCTTTATTGTCTTTCTTCTACTTCTTTTGGAGACAAAGTGTCACCAGTACTCTGACATTTTATTCCTTAGTTTTTCTGTTCTGAGTTTTGAGTTCGAGTTTAAAAGGCATACTTTTTTTGTCCACTGAAAACACTATGAATAGGTTTTTTCTTGTTAAACATACAGTGGTTTCTAGTCCTTTTCGAAAAGCTTTATACAAAACGGACTATTGAATAGCCTTGCCAGAAAGATCTCATTGCCTGTCAAGTATATTTATGCATTACATTTTAAACTCCACTCCGCCAACAAAAATCATTTTATCTTTACATAAAATCCAAATAATTGGTGAGTGGCATGACCCAACAAACCTCAAGCATTTGATGGCTGATGTGAAGCCCAAGGGGGAGCCTGCTTTTCTAGCTGGTTTCTACCTCTGGCTGGCTGGCTGGCCCCGCGTCTCGATGAAGGTCCACATCCTCCCGCTTATCAACCTCGCAACGCAGTGGGTATTTTGACAAGCCAGTCTCTTTTCACCAATTATTTCACCCATTATGGATCACAATGCATGCAGCCCCACCCTGTGCACTCAGTATCTGGAATTAAGATCAATCTGAACATGCAGGAAAGACTTTGTGGCTGTATTAGAGGCGATGTAAAGCGACAGATAAAGTACAATGTCATCCTAATCTGCTGGATAATTTCACATTTATTTTGGAGGGTGAATATTGAGGCCATATTTTTTTTTACTGGATTTCACTGGCGGTATTTTGTCCAAGCAGTTAGTTCTCACTTTTGACATTATCAAATTAAAGTATAGCTGTATTATAGTTTTTTATATATTATATAATATCTAATCATGATTAATTGCACATTTTTTTATCTGTTCAAAATGTACCTTAAAGGGTGATTTGTCATATATTTAATACTCATAAACAACATGGGAGTGGGAAAATATGCTGCTTTATGCAAATGTGTGTATATATTTATTATTGGAAAATATATTAACAACACAAAACAAACACAAATATTGTCCGAAAACCCTCACAGGTACTGCATTTAGCGTAAAAAAAAAAAAAAAAAAAGCTCAAATCATATCAAGGCAAACTGCAGCCCAACAGGCAACAACAGCTGTCAGTGTGTCAGTGTGCTGACTTGACTATGACTTGATCCAGACTGCATGTGATTATCATAAAGTCGGCATGTCTGTAAAGGGGAGACTCATGGGTACCCAGAGAAACCATTTACATTCACCTATCTAAAGGTCAGAGGTCAAGGAACACCTTTGAAAATGAAACTTTTTCCTCACCAAAATTTAGTGTAATTTTGGAGCGTTATTTAGCCTCCTTCACAACAATGAATTCACTAGGTTTTCTAGTTTCACTCCAGCTTTAAAACTGATTCCACTATAACCTAAAAATATCAAGTTGCATTAATGCGTTAAAGGTATTAATATTAGAATTAATTTGCGTGAATGCATTATTATCACATTAACTTTGACAATACTTGAAGTAATGCATTTCATTCATATCTTCATTTACAGCAACTTTCCAACATCTCAAAAGCTGCTGTGATAAAATAAACCCGGCAGCACGACTGTACAACTTTTGCTCCACTGAATTATCTATTTCTCATCATAACAAAGCCAATTAGGTAAATGAAAATATTCAGGAATAATGAAGGACTTTATAACATCATGAATGGGCTCCAAACAGTATGGCTCGTGACTGTAGTTAAGGTATTGGTTGTGAATAATGTATTCTATGTGATAAACAGAGTGGGAGACTTACTGAATAACGATTCCTTGACGCCTTCATTTCACAATAACTTATAAAGCTTCATCCCCTTGCAAATATCTGTAACTTTAACACGTTTATCGCAGGGGGAAAAAATCAATAATAAATAAATACACATGCACATCTTCCCCCAAAGGATTTGTGTAATTTCTTTAACTAAATTAAATAGCTGACAGGAGAAATGCCCAGGGAGTCAGTCTTCAATTCTTCTTTATTGCTAGAATCTTTGTACGTTTTGCTTTCCTTAAAAAAAAATAAATAAAAAAATAAAAAAACTATCCAATGTGAATGATTGTTGAATGGATTTCCACATGAAGATTAATACTATATACAGTGCGAAAAAGAGAAACTATCTGTAAAAAGAAAGTCCTCTGATGCTGTGATTATACGCAGGTTCACAATGCATAAAATGGAATGAATGGATGTATTGATGTGAGGAGAGATGAAAGAAGAGGCCAAACGGATGAAAGAACAGGCGATGCACATTCAACATAGCTTTACATTTATCTAGGACATTCAGGCTTCATCTTCCTGAGCACTTTAACTACTGTTGTAACGGCACAAGTGCCCTTAAATCAAAACTCTTTAGCCCTTAAACGTTGGACATGTACGATTTTCACGGCCTTGACTGAAAGTAGGAGGATGAATTTAATCATATGAATCAAGTCTTATTAATTTCAAACTCATACTGACAGTGACATGGTGATATTTTCAATGAAAATGCTTTTTTTTTTTTAATTCAAGTGAAATAATTATATTTATTACAGGGCACAGAGTGCAATTTGATGTGAGTTATGTCATGGAAATATTGCCAATATCCACCACTATATAAATTCTTTTTCATTGATCACCAAAGTGGCCACTGGAGAGCGACTTTCAAAGCCACACAAGGCAGAAGGTCTCTCTGTGGTGGGTGTGTGTGTGCGTGTTGGGTGGTTGAGGGGGTGGAGGGGGTGGGGGCAAAGAGCCATATTTATTTGACTTCGTTCGGCCCGTCTTAATGCAGGGTGCCCCAAGGACTACACCACAAAACAATTAGCCTGGATTTCATAAAGCAATCAGCATGCCACCTTGTCTAATGCAACCACTTCATACATTGACAGTCTGAATAAAATGGGTGTTATTGAAAGCTTTGTGTTCATGTTAGCTTTCGCCTCAAAGCATTCATGAATCAATTTTTGCCCATAAAAGAAGCTTTAACACTTAAGCTATTTTAGTGGAAATGCATTATGTAAGTTGTCAAATGTACGAGAGAGGCCTGGTAACGATTCAGACTATTCAGAATGAACAGCCAACCCCCATTTTTATAATGGTCCTTTTGAAAATGTCTGGCTGAGTGCATGTGTTTGCTATTAAGATGGTGTCAATCATGTCGCCACTGAAATCTAATCCATGGAAAATAATTTCACATGTGAACACATTTAAAGAACCGAAGATTATAAGATGATTGCATTCTTAATTGTTATAATAAATTGGATTATTGAAGTAGAGAATTATTGTAGCACAAAAACATGCAAAACAGCGATATGATTTTCATTATTAGATGTGTTGATTCAGAGCGTTTGTTGGACGGTGATCTGTGAGCTGTCGAAGCATAAAGGATGGGCCCAGATAAACAACAAGCCACATCATACACAAGCTTTAATTCCATCAACGCACAGCCAATTGTTCCACATTGTTTGACCATTGATTCACTTAATACCGCTTGGAAAGTTGATGTTGCATCGCAGAAAGAGCTGAGTGAGACAGAAACATAAAGCGACAGCTCATTTCACTTTCATTTTTCTGTATAAGGCAGCCTGGAGTTAAGTCCAAAAACTATAGCTGTCAAAGTTATCATGATAAAGCGTTCACGCAAATTTGTTTTAACACCACTAATTTCTTTAATGCATGCATACAACTTGTGATTTCTAGGTTGTAGCAGGCAGAGTTTTAAAGTTAGACTGAAGATACTGGCATCATATGAAACTAGAAAACATAATGAATCCATTGATACCAACCATGTCACACTAGCTTGTTGCAAAGGAAACCAAACTTGTGCTACATTATGGGGAAGACAAAACTGACATGGTCATTTTAAAATGAAAAAAGGGCTCATTTTTAAAGCTAGCTATCATCTAAAACTACAAAACTTAATAAATCAACTGGTACCATGTTACACTAGCTTGTCATAAAGAAGCCTAAATAATGCTTCAAACGTATGCTAAATTTTGGTGAGGCAAAACTTGTGGCCATTTTCAAAGGGGTCATTTGACCTCTGACCTTTAGATATGTGAATGAAAATGGGTTCTCTGGGTACCAACGAGTCTCCCCTTTACAGACATGCCCCCTTTATGATAATCACATGCAGTTTGGGCCAAGTCATAGTCAAGTCACTGACACACTGACAGCTGTTGTTGCCTGTTGGGCTGCCATGTTATGATTCAAGCATATTTTTAATGCTACATATTGTTTTGTATTATTAATTTCCGCTAATAAATACAAACATACATTTGTATAAAGCAGCATATTTGTCCACTCCCATGTTGATAAGAGTATTAAATACTTGACAAATCTCCCCTTAAGGTACATTTTGAACAGATAAAACAAAAAAATTGACAGCCCTACCAAAAGCAACGTTACATACAAGGCATGGTGCAGTGTGGAAGAGAGCAGCCTATAATATGCAGTGTCGGATTTATTGTGATTTACTTAACTCCTTGTAGAATGCAAGAGGGCCGAAATCACCAGTGATTTAGCTCGGTGTTTCATTACTCCCACCAAAGCCCTCAACAATAACACAGGGCATAATCTGCTGCCAATAACTCCAGGTGCTCTTAGTCAGATGGCTCCCTCCGGACCGGCTGGGAAGTAATACTCTGTTTAGAGGCTGGGGTGGAGAAGCTGCTAAGGATAGGTCAATAGTGTTTCTGGGGATAGAAAATCACCAGAGACGGACTTTTGAGTGGCTGCCTGTAACACTATTAGCTACATTATGGCTACCGCTGCTGCTAGGAGAGCTGTCATTTCCTTAATTAAGAGCCCGGCGCAGGGCAAGAGGGAGAGGAGGCCACGGCACTCTCTCCGGGCCTCTAACATTAAAGCCAGATTCCTCATCGCGCAAGGGCAGAGACCTTACAGGGGAGAAAAAAGATCTATCTCATTCATTATTCTGGCACAAAGTGGAATTATGGAGTTAAGGAATTACATAGGGGGTGGTGCCGCGGAGTGTGCCGAACAAAAAGGATTTTACACCTCAGCAGTTCTGCGACTATTTCTGAGGTGATTGTTAAGCCACAAGCAGCGGTGGGAAGACTCAGAGGACAGAAGAAGAAGGACAGGTAGAGAGGAAATGGATGCATAGATGTCTCCACTGGCTGGAGGTTTTAAATGTAAACAAAAGGAAATGATAGTAAAAGAAAGCCCCTCGGTTTCTGATGAATCTGCATGTAAACGATGCTTAGAGCAGTAAGGACCCTGCGCTCCAACACTTATGCTCTCAGTCGGGGCCACAGGTCTTCACCAAAAGGCTCTCTGACATGAGAGTGCTCTGCTCCGGCTCTTACCTGTCTCTCCCTCGATGCTGGAGTGGAGATGGAGGCAGCACAAGTACGACAGGCACCAGAGGGAGGTAAATTGGTGAGAAGAGGCAATGCCCATTTCAAAGGTCAAGAAGGAGAGATGGTGTGATGGAAGGGAGGAGGATGGAGAAGGGAAGAGGAAGGGGAGGGGAGGAGAGAAGAAGTGCTTTTGTGTTGCATCTTCAAGGGGGACTTGGGACACTGAGCACATCTGTTGTGGAGCGTCCTCCTCATTCCCAAAGCAATGTCAACCTGATTAGCTCAGGGTTGAAAGAGGTAAATAACAATCCAAATTATTCTTCATCCTCTTACACGCTGAGATGAAGACTAGCTTTAGAGAGCTGTAAGCCTTTTAGGAGATGCCTGCTTCGCTGTTGCTCCTCCTCCTAAATTACTTAAATGATATTTGCTGTAAATAGGATTCTGCTGCCGGCCGCCTGCATCCCAGCGCTGAGTAAAGGCTTTCCTCTCACTCTGTGTCACAAATCTTTGTTCATACTTTGTACAGAAACCCACAGCCTCTATGACTAGAAATCATTATCAAACAGTTAGTTGATCAACAGAAAATTTGCCAATTTTGATAAGTGATTAAACCCTGCTTTATATCATGTGAAGTTTATATATTTGGGTTTTGGACTGTTGGTCACCTTGTATATTTGTCACTATTTTCTTGGTTCACAAACAGAACTTTTAAATGAATGAATGAAGTTGAAAAAAATAATCAGATTAAACAATAATGACAATAATCTATAATTTAGGGACGCACCGATACCAATATCAGGCCGATACTCGATTAAATAGCTGGACTGGGTATCGCAGACAAAAGGGCCGAGCTATCAAATTCAATTCTATATTTACATACTATATTAATAACATAATAGAAGTTTTGATCACTATGTTGCTGCATTAAAAAGGTTTACAGCTGGATTGTAATTCCTGTTAATTTATTTATACAATTTTATAATAAATAATACTTCAATAAAGTTTTATCTATATATTTATTTGTTACATTTTGTTTTACAAAGTTAGTAAAGTGATGTTTAAGTCCAGCATGATGTCGCCTTACAGTTAAAAGAATGATCCCAGTCATTTGCACACAGTGAGGCTAATATATTTTTATTCTTTATTATAGTTTATTAATTACTGGTATTGGATTGGTGCTCGCTATCAGCCAGGTATCTGAATCTGCATATCAGGACTATATCTGTGTATCAGGACTGAAAAAGTCAGATGGGTGCATCCTTACAACAGTTACAGCCCTACAAATTACTACAAAATCTGATTGCACAAAGCACCACGGTTACAAACTCTGAAATAAAGTGAGAGATATTTTGTCATGACTCGTGCTGAAACACTTTAGTGTGTTAATCAACAGAAGATTAAACAAGAACAATATTTTCCAATCAAATAATCATTTGAAGTTATTTATTTAAGCCAAAATGATTAACATTTACTGGTTCCAGCTTCTCAAATATGACAATCTGTAGATTTCTTTCTGTTTAATATAATTACAAATCAAAAACAATTGTTGCTGTATTATTATTTTTTTGGTACTGTGTCCTGCATTTTCATAACTTCCTCCTGAATTTTTATAGAGGTTGATGCCCCAAAACGTCCTGCACACATCAGAAGAAAATACAAGCTTTCTGCAGATACAAACACACTTCTAGTGGGTCACGAGTGATGATGGACAGGGATTATTTTTAGTTTAGTCTAATGTAAAAATGTTTGTCCAAAGATTTAATGCTTTTCTTACGTACTTTTCTCAGGTATGCTTGAAGCTGTCTCACCATTGTCTATTAGTTAACAGTATGTGTGTTTTACATCATTGCAAATCAAAACTATTTTAGTTTTGTACTGTTTGTTGGAAAAGAAAAACAAATATCACCTTGGGCTCTGGAAACTTGAGATAGATATTTTAGCTATTTTTCAACAGTCAGTAGGATGATTGTTCAATGAAAATATAATTAACTGATTAATCAATTATAATCATTAGCTGCAGCTGATCTTCAAACTCTTTAAAAACAGTATCTTTTTGGATTTGTCCACCCTGTGTTGCGTCTGGTTAGCTGCAGGACATTTAGCAGTAGTCAGTGGGGTGTGAGGGCAGTCCAGGCTGGAGTGTGTGTGGTGGTGGTGGTGGTGGTGGTGATGGGGGGGCTAGACACCCACATGTCATGCCTGACACATCAGCCGGGGCCCCCCAGGCTATCCGGCACTAATGCTGCCTATGTCCCACTTTCTACCCCTTGCCCCTCAAAGCCTCCCCTCCTCCCCCCTCCTCACCCGTTCCTTCTGTCATAGAGGTATAATAACAATGGATCACACCAGCGCTGCAGCACAGGCTCAATCACTGCGGGATAACATCAGGTGATACAAGCAGCACAAGACTACATCTTCCCTCCAATGAACCTGAGCTAAATGGGAGTTTATCTAGAAATATCTGGAAAAGAAAGTCCTGTAGTTGTTCCCCTATTGCAGAGATATTTACAGAGCTGAGTGTGTAAAGGTGGAAACAAGCAAATAATCATGTAGCTAAAAGACACCCAGCCCACCCCATCACACCCCACCCCTCCCAGCACATTATTCTGGTGGAGCAGACAAATAGTGGAAGGAGGGACGTCTGGAAATAGTATTGCTTTGAAGCCCATAACTCTATTCTGGAGAAAAGAATCATCACAGTGTTATTCCACATCCTCAGATATAAAGGGAAAAAACATAATAACTTCTCGATAGCCTGGATCTCCACTGCCCTATACTAGCATCACCCCCCTCTCCTCCGCCCGCCCACACCCCCGCCTCATCCACCATACACCCACTTCTCCTGCCTCAATCTTTGGTTTCAAAGGAAGCGAATCAGCCAGAAGGACAGAAGGTTATGCATTAGTACTGGTCATTGCTCAAAGAGCGAGCGTTATAAATAATAAAGGCTTGTGAAGGACACAAGGGCTGTGGGATGCATCTCTGGTTCACGCCACACAAGTCAAAGACAAGACTGTAATTTCTATTCCGAAAATGTGACCCTTGCAGCTTCAATTACATCTCAACAACACCTACCGTGTCCGTGCCAGGAGATGTGATGCCTCTTTGTTAGCTCTACATGAAAGGCTTATTGATATTGGTTACGGAGCGTGTGCTACACAACATATATAAGTTTTTCTGAAAATGATTTCCCAACTTAAAGACGGTGTACGACTACAATAAATGCATATTGGAATTCAAATTATTTACCGCCACAGCTACAGAACTTGTGATGTGCTTTTGTTTGGGATACTTTCTAGTCAAGGCAGCAACGATCTTCTAAACCCTTACATATACAAACAGGGAGAATTATATTGTCAGTTATTTTTGAAGTTCTTTGTTTTGCTCAAAGTCATTTCTGCATAACCAAGCATCCGTGAAACCTGATGACCTTTACCGCTGTTTGCATCGAAAAACAAGAAGTCCGCCTTGTGCTCATCCTCCCCGTCCTTTATGTCACGCGGTGATTGTGTCGCTGTAGCCATGGGCACTGCGGGCACATTAGCAGATGTATTACACCTGCTTTATAGGCATGCATTAAGCTTGTTTTCAAGTTTGTGGCTGACAGCTGAAATCCCCATAATGAGATCCACCTCCTGGGGAGAGACTTGTTCTCCCTCCGTCTCCTTTATCCACTCTTATTTACTCAGCGTGGCCCATTCAGCACTGGGTTTGCGCCACTTTATTACTTAACCTCACCATACAACATTACGTGGCTCTTTGCATCAGCAAGCAGCCTATCCCACCATGCATCCTGCTCACTAAGCTGATTACACAAAAATAATAAGAAGTCGTGCCTCCAGCAGTGTGTGTGTGTGTGTGTGAATACGTGTCTATGAATTTGAAAAGGCAAAAGAGAATTTTGCACGAAAGACAGTTTTGTCCCACATCTACGACATAATAATACCATCAAGTATGCACTAAGTATGTTAAGTATGAAGAAATTACACAAGATGGTATGAAATCAAACCAAATCAAATCAAAGTTACATTATGACTTCTGAAGGCTTCTGAAAATGTAAAATTTGTCCACACATACATGGGTATTTTTGTAAACTTAGCCTTTACATATGTGTTTTGGTCTTTCGTCCACAGCCCAATGACGTTTTAGGTCACTGATTTTCAGACACTGTTTTCAGTGTTGACATGTGGACTACGAAAACAGAGTTTTTGGCTTGTGACGTCAGAGTGTGCAGTGTTATCTCCTTTGTGAGGCGTCACTAATGGGGTGACATGACGCGCGACCGCGGCATAAACATCCAAATAACCCGCTAACAAGACTTTTTACATGTTTACACATAAATGTAGAGTTACTTTTCCACTATACTGGGGAACAGAGGCGTCAGAATGGTGGCCTTGACAGCGCTTCAGTGGGTTTTATTGAGAAACAACGTCTAAAGGAGAAAAAACGCGTTTACAAAAACAACTGTGCATGTGGACTAGGCCTTAAAGGCACAATGCGTGGGATTTGTCGGTTGTGTTTTTGTAAACACAGCCGACGAGGGTTACGCCGCTCGCCAGTGGGTGAATGCCAGCCCCACATTCACTTTTGTTTTGTAAAATACTTTGTCCGCTTGGTGTTTCGCCTCACTATATTTGCGTTTTTTTTCGGCGCTGTGTCCGCTATTTTTGTAGCTTCCTCTTGAATTTTTTTAATAGAAGTTAATGTCCAGAAACGTCCTGCACACAATAAAAAATGACAATAGAGGCAGGGGGCTTCAGGGACACTGCCACATGCTTCTAGCGGGTCATAAGTGATGACTGAGAGGATCATTTTTTGTATTTTTGTATGTATTGTTATTTTTTAGGAAAATTGTACTCACTGTGACATTAAAAAAAAGAGAAATAAAAACGTTTGCCCAAATATTTAACAGCTTTCTCACCAGTTTTTTTTCCAGTGGTGAGTAGCTCCATATTTTCTTATGTGTACACTGCATTACGATAAAATGCACTCAAAAAAATAATTTGTTATATGAACATAATTTAATCTTGCCGCCTATAATGCATCTAAAATGATCAAATAAAATTATCTTATGGACACACATTTGTTGGTATAAAATAATGTTAATATGTACATTTAATTAGATTTTCCTTTGTAGAATGAACTGATTTTTTTGGTTATACAATCTTGTTGAATATACTAAAATCATTGTTGAATGAACTAATATGAATCTACTTGAATGAGCTAATATGGTTTTTAATGGTTTCACTAATATGAATCTTGTTTCAACTAGTGTTGTTTTCAATGTAAAAGTAAGCATTAATTTTAATAAAATTACCAAATATCCACAGACATACATAAAACAAGTCATGATGCAAAACTATTATTGTGGTTTATTTAACATTTGACCCCTGCTCTTATCACTCTTCTTAAACACGTTTGTAAAAACAATCAAATTGTATAAATAATGCAGCAAGATGTCTACATGACTTCAGCAATATGCATTTTAACAGTTTTAAACACTGAAATAATGCTACCTACCCATGTGCATTAAAAACAAGGGATAATGCACAGCAAGCCTGTCGCTACAGGGCGACTGCACCTGGACCTCGACTTGCAGACTCATAGCAATGGTCTGTTATACATAGCAATGGTCAGCTATAAAGAAAAAACATGCCGTAGTACACTGTGATTGACCAATCAGAATCAAGTATTCAAAAGGCTGTGCCATAAAAAAACATTGCTGTCTGCTCCACCCATACACAAATGACAACAATCTTAGTCTCAGTCCATTGTGCAAACTAAATGAAATAGTCCTGTTGATGGGTACTATAGTACTATAATACTACAGTTCAGAGCAAAAACTGACATCTTTGACTTTCAGTAAACTGAATTTGGTCACTTAGATGCTACCAACTAGATTAAAACGTGGACACTGGAACAGTACATGGTCAAATTCAAAATCAGTGATGCACACCCACTAATTAAAGAAATGGCTGATGAGACGTTTACATTGTAAAAGTTATTTAAAGTTACATTTAAGGAGGAGTAACGTCGACACCCTCTGGTCAGTTGGGCGGTTGGTTGGTCGATATGCTTTCATTGGTCACACAATCGCTGGTGTTACTTTCATAAGGAGAAAAGCGCCTCTATATCCATTACTTTCAGGGGTGGGAGGGACATATATATGTGTGTGAGAGAGAGAGAGAGAGAGCGAAAGAGAGAGAGAGCGCTTTGGCAATATTATCCTTGTTACATTCATGCCAATAAAGCATACTGAACTGAAAGAAGAGTAGCTCTCTAGCTGTAGCTGCTCCCAGCAGGAGGAGCACTTCGGACAGCGTTACAGCGCTCAGTCCTCAAACCTGAAAATTGAGCTACTATAGTGGATAAAGTTGGCGGTTTGAGAGTCGGGTATGGGTGGTTGATTAACTCATATTTTTGTGGTGGGTGAGGGTATTAACAAATAACGGCGCTATGACAGCTTTGACGGCTCTTTCTGTTTTCGTAAATCATATGAATATGGACAAGTGCATGATGGTCAGTTTTAAGTCTGCTGTTTGAGTATAAAATAATTAGGTTAAAAATAATTTAATATGCTACAAATAGCTGTATATGTTTAGCTGTTTAATTTAGGCTACCAGAAGCATGCTCTCAGTTCAAGAGTAGGTAGAATTTCTGCCAACCAAGATTTTCTTTGCTTGACGACAGACCTAAGGACTACAACTAATCTAATGACGCAACTCTACTCTCCACAATAAAGTCCTGTGTGTCACTGTTCATGAATAGTCCAGACGAAATGAATTTCACTGATCAAAGAAACAATCTGATTGTAAGTGAAGTCTAACAAACCAGGAAACAGCATTATAGCAGATGCATTCGTTGTGGACTTTTTGTTCTGAATGACCTCCAATACCAAGAATCGATGAAAGATTCATTTTGCTCTTTTGGGGAGGGGGGGTCTCTAGGTGACCTTTGTGAAAATGTTCCACCATTTTGGCAGAATCCGAATAAGTGCAGACCATTTCATGTAGACAGTAAGTGTATGAAATGAGTGCTCCTGTCGTTCCAGCCTGGCTCACTTTGACAGCATGATGATAGAAGCGTCACATCCTTGGGAGAGTAAATGCAAACTGACAAGAGATGAGCCTTTGGTTGCTGAATATAATACGGAATTGTGCTCTGAGTGTCTTATTATCTTGTCTGTTGATGTCTGAAAGGGGGAGATTTGCTTGAGAAGAGAAGACAGAAACTGTACGCATCCAACACCATCCCATGCTTTGAAAAAAAAAATTGCTTGCCCTACTAACCACAGCTTTCCCACCTAATGTCCACTTCTACTTGGAATAAATACAAGGCGGCAGGATGTTTGTGGTGTCTCGTAGCCCCTGTTAGCTGAAGTGGAAGACTATTTGCACAGGCAAGCTTTTAGGAGGAAAACGACCCTTTCACCACTGCAGTAAGCATGTGGTGGGTGTTGAAGGTGGACAATTTACTGTAGACAAACATGACCGCTACTGTCATTGTCTCCAACTGACTTCTGCTTCTCATTGTAGCGCAAACTCTCACACATAGTCTTAGGGGACTAAAACGAAGTCATACTTCAACTCTGCAGGGAAGAAAAGTTGCAGTACATCTCTCTAGATCTTAGGGGTGTGACGATGGATTGATCTAGATCGATATATCAGTGATCAATAATCCAGTATCGCTGATGCAAAGTGAAAATATCGATACAAATCTCTCAGATACGTCTTATAATTCACACTTTATTGTTTTTATTAAAAGAATAAATCATTTAAATGTCTGTAAAAGCCTAGTAATAAAATTGTCAAATCATATTTTAGTTGCTTATATAAATGTAGCTGTATTAAATGGGCGTATGATATTGTCTCATAGTGATCGCAGGCCCCTGAATTGAATCGATATCGTTTGGTGACTTTGTGATATCACAAAATATCGTATCGCCGTACTAAGAATCGATATGATTGAACTTGTGATTTTCACACATTCAGTATGGCACATGTAATCTCAGCAAACAGACATGCAGCAATATCAGTGTTCAATGACGATTCACAGCTGTTCAATATCAATATAATAATGTGGATGTAAACAGCAGGGTTGCATATTAATCACAACTTTTGCAACAAACAGCCCCAAGCGAGAGATTTTGTGTATGTTTTCTGGGAGTATATAACTAATTAGCAGCAGGTAGAAGACTTACAGGCTATCCTCACTATTATTTTAATCACACACTGCGTATGCATGTGTGTGTATGTGATAAAACTACTCTAAACTTAGTAAAGATGTGTTCAGTTTCGCTGCATTTAAGATCAGACTTGTTGCACTAATACTTCAATTCAAAAGGAGCAAATTAATTTTTAACATGATCACATTTCTTTGAAACTATTAAGTGTGTGCTGTTATTCTGTGGGTGGGATATGCATGCTAGTTTGTGTAAAAATGTCACTCTTGATACTGGAGCACTATATCGGAGCCGTAAACAGAACAAAGTTTAGTTTTCTGTTGTATTCTTGTTTCTTCACCGTAAGCCAAGTAAATATTGTGGCTTCTGCACAGTTCAGAACCACATAAAGAAAACCACTGAATAATGTAAGGCCTAGTTTAGAGGCTCAGTTCAGGGATGTTTTCATATCAGTGCCATTCATGCTGATGATACAACGGTGAGAATTGCAAACTTAATACAATCTCCTTACAATACAAGAGTTCACTGCAAAGCCAAATACAAGCAAATGTGGCGCAAATAACATAAAAATCCAATTGATTTTTAGCTATTCAAAGAGTCCAAATACTGTATCCTCAGATGCAGTACTTCTCATTATGTGGAAATCTTCAAAATGTCAACTTGTCAGTAAGGTTAAGATAAACAGGATGGCTTTTACCTTTATGGCCACATGTGTTACGCTCAGTTGGTTTGAGAGAGGTTTCATAGACGCGACTCAAATCATAACTGCAGTTAAAAGTTTACAAAATGTTCATTCAAACTTCAACTAAATACCAAACGAAACACAGAGACTACTATCCTAAACCTCGACCAGCCACTATCACCACACCGTTCCCTTCTATCTGGAAGCGTTTAAGGAAATTTACAGGAAAATGCTGAGTCTCTCTTCCCACTTTCTTTCCTACTCTTCCCTCCTATCTCCCCCAGCAAAAGACACGACTGTGCCACGTCTCCTCGTCGTTGCCTGCCTCGCTCTCTCTGACAGGTCATGTGGGCAGCGGCTCCCAAACCAAACCTGCCGCTGGCACAGCCCAGGGCTCCGCCACCGGGCAGAGAGAAACCATCCCCACAAAAACTCTCACTGGAGAGGCTCCAACCGGCCATCAGACGGGCCATCAGTGAACGCCAAGCACAAAAAAAAAATCTTAATCCTATTAAAGTAATGCATGTATTTCCTAAGTCATTTCTTGTTGAGAAAGGCGCATTAGTAACGTAAAGCCAAAATAGCTTCAAGTATAAATAAATACTAAAGCATTTTACAACATTTAAGCGTACGTGTACGTGAGAAAAAGAGAAACAGAAAGTAACGAGTGAGCAGCAGGAGAGGAGTCAAATAGAGACTGATCAGAAACGAAGAAAGACGGAGAGACTTGATGCTTATTAAACCAAATTGCAACACTTCTGAGACAAATCCTGCAGTACACAGACCTTGTTTAGAAGACTCTCGCCTCGGGTTATTCTGGAAAGAAGGATTTAAAAGACAGCTGAACTCTAACTCATTAGGTCTGAGCATCATGTTTGGGTATCCCTTGTCCAACTTATCGTCCAATTAGTATTTTATTTCATTCACAAATGTTTGGCAAGCTCAGCTTATAGGAACTATACTATAGTCTCTGCTACCGCCCAGGAAACACACACACACACACACACACACACACACACACACACACACACACACACACACACACACACACACACACAGGCATCCAGACATAATGATATTCTATTAACAAGTCTCATTAAAATCTTGAAAAACCAAAAAAAATTGTGCACTGTTCACCGCAGTATGATTTCATAAACAGCAATAAAACAATTATATGCCAGAATCTCACAGAGATACACACTAAGTCATGCACGCACACAAATAAACACAGTTTAACTTTCAGAAATACAAAAACACACAAACACACCGTCACAAGCAGAAGAAACAGGGTAGTTTCTATAAATATACCAAACAGAAACCAGCGTCTAAAGTCATTAGAGAGGCAGTTCTGTCACCTTGCATCCACATAAAAAAACAAACGCTATAATTATAATAATATTAAAACTTGACAAAAAGGGTAAATGATGAGGATATGTTAAGCAAATCAGCTCTTCATTGGAAGTCCTTCAGATTTGTTTTGCGCAATATTTATAATGATCTCTTCAAAGAAGATCCTACTGAAATTAAGCAAATAAAACAATGTCCTGGAATTAATTTGTTTAGTAGAGAAAGAGTGATTTCACAAATATTAAAGGACGAGGACACATCATATCCTTGAAATTAAATATATAAATTCAAGTTTAAATCCTGTACCTCTCTCCACAAGGACAAATCTGTTAAATCTGCAGATATTGGACACTTCAATTTCATTTAATTAAAAATATTCACTTTTCTTTCAAATGATTATTGAATATATCTAATAATAAAAAAAAGTCTCAGGAAGAAAAAAAAACTTTAGTGCTCCATTACTCTACATTTCTCATTACATCAAATAATTTGAAAATGTGCTAAAATGTTAATTCATATCATTATGTTTGATTCAGAATAAAGGCCCAGTGATTAAATTAGTCCTTGACTGAAAACCCTCATAATAAAAATACACACACACACTGATTTAGACACAACCAAAATAGAGTGTGACTCGATTGATGGGATAACTGCAAAAATAATGAGGCATGCTGATACAGAAATTGGATAATTTTGAAGACAAATTACAACTGAAGATGCCACAAGAAAAAAAAATGACTGAATGAACTGAAATAAATAACCATAAGAAGATAAGTCTGCAGTAATCAAAAATAGAAACAATACTATTATATCTGATGTGCTGATGATAAATATTATATTTGACATGAAGTAGAGGTTTTAATTTCACTCAGCACTTACTTATTATTAATCTGCACAAGTTGCTCTGAATTCTAACAAATATTTGAATGAAGAAAAAAAAGGATAATTTTACCAAACACCAACAGAGTTGTGAAGGTGGGGTTGAAGCTAAATATCCTGACAGATTTTTAAGGGTTAATTAAACTTTTAAATATATTTTATATATATAGAAAAGTCATGCAAACATGCTGAAATAAATTATACAACAGTAATAAAGCATGAGATGTATCCAGTATTTAAGAAAGACAGTACAAGAAAAATGTACCGCATCTTCAAAAGGAACATTTCTGCTGCCTGTTGTATTCAAGTCAATAAACAATTAACCAGACTGTTCTCTACTAAAATCTGGAGGCTGAAAGTCTGAGGGTGCAAGAAACATCTTTACACATAAAAATGACAAAAAAATACTATTTCCCCTTAAAGAAATCCAAGCTTTAAGAGCCAAACTGACTTGGCTGTTGCACTTAAAGTTAGTTTGCTGCCTAACAGTGCAGACACCTGTCCCAGCACTGGAAGCTCTCTGTTCTCACCTCACCGTAGTCTAAACCAGACCTCCGCCAGCAGCTTTACGAAGGGACAAACGGGAGCCCACTTACCGTACAGCTTGTTGGGAGTGCCCTCTCTGTCCGTGGCTTCGGAGGGCAGGAGCAGGGGCTCGTCGTTCAGATCGCTGTCTGGGGTGGCCGCTTTGTCGTCCGCCCGGAGTTCTGCCGCGCTCATGTCGCTGCGCAGGGAGAGCAGCGGCTTGCTCAGCTGCCCTGTAATCATCGGATCCTGGTGGGAGCTGGGAGCCCAGGTGGGAAACGGAGGAGGGAAAAAAAAAAGAGAAAACACCCCTGGTTAGATGTGCTTCGGCGTCTCACCCTCACCGGCTCCTTCTCTATGTCTCTACTCACTCTCTCTCTACCCAGCTTCCCCTTTCTATCGCTCACTCATCACTCCTCTCCCTCTCTCTCCTGCTCCCTCCCTCTCCAGCTCTCTCTTTTATCTGAGGCTGGTGCTACCCCGCTGATACTGCCGGCTGCTGCCTGGTGAAGAACTGTTACGGATCGCGTGGCGTTACCATTATACCCTGCAGTCCTAAAACGGTGATACATCCATCTCCAAGGGCTCATTACTACCTGACATGTGCCTCATCTTCAGCAAACACTAAGCTGACAGCAGCCTACAAAGCGGTCCATGGGCTGTGGGCTGATAAATAAATATAATTCTACATCTTAAAAGAAGATATGAGTGGAAATACACACCAGTGATTATACCAATTTTCACATAGTTGGGGACATTAAATGAGATCAAAGGTGACATCTTGCAGCAGAGAGTGAGGCAACATGAATTTAAGGCCTGATTTAAACAAGAGATGAAGTCACTGAAAATGTTCTCCCAATTATTTTCATTTTTTGTCAGCACTTGGAAACAAAAATGAAGAGCATCTACATGACATGATTAGAGCATTATCTGTCTGAACATCTTGGAACAGAAATACATTCAGAAATTTGAAATATACCGTGGTTTAAAAATGCACAAAAAAGCAGGTTCACGAGCATTTTATGAATGCTTCCATCAGGACATTTTATCCAACACAATTAACGGAAGCCAGTCAACGGGTATTTTTCTGACTTTTACAAATATCACAAGTAAAGTTTCTCTAAAGCCACTGCTCTTACCTAAACAAAGCGCCAGCAGAAAAGAGTAAAAAAAAAAAAAGAGTTTTCAGAAAGTCCAAATGTTGAGGTCAGTCAAACAGCAGCTAAAACATGCCACCACAGCACGGAGACCAGCTAGTACATGCTTTCTGCTGTATCTGAATGGCCACCACAGGTTCAAGCCTGAGGTTGCTTCCTAAGACAGGCACTGGAGATGTCACCTCCTCCCTCTCTCTCTACCTCACACACTCCCTCCCTCCTGTCTCTTCCCCCTTGTGTCCTCTGACTGTAGAGCTCCTCAGACAGTGTTCACCCCACCTCAGGCTCTGAGACACAGAGCAGCAGGACGACGGCCCTCTTCCTTATTTATGAATAAAGTCCAGCCTAAATATATCCGAGCAAAGGACAGGTGACCTGCACATATAGGCACAGAAACAGGGTGAGTCTTATCTTGCCCCTGCACCCATCAGCACCCCCCTCACCCTTTCTATCAGGGTAATCAATGAGTCCCTGCCCAGAGGGCCCTTTTTAATGTGCTCATCACAGGACTCAGCCCTCTTTGATATGACACACGATAATCTATGAAAATGTTAATCAATAGAAATAGTTTAAGCTGTCGTTAAAAACGTGAGCCAGCTGGTCAATACTCATATCCCCGGTAACAATGTCACTAGTCATCAGGGCTTCATTTGTGGAGCACTTAAATGTGGGACACTGCGCATCAATGCACCTCTCTGCCCGCCGAGGTAAACACATTTTCCCCTCTGTCTGAGCCTGGCCGCACTCTGCATGCATTTGGGTCCACCCCCACCTCCTACCTCCTCTCCTTTGAGTTGCTTGATAGGTCCACTGGAGGGCAAAATTAATACCTAATTGAATCTTGCAGTCATCAAAATAATCAATAGTTTTTTATTATTTATTCTTCACAGTCTGTTGACTGTTTGAAAGCTCAGAGGGACAGGGCAGAGCACAGGCAGCCCTGAAATTCTACCGTTTCACAATGTAATTTTCACTGGGGCATGAGAGTTTGCAAGACCTATAAAAAATGAGAGAAGCGTTTTTTTGTTAGGAGGTGAGGGGGAAAAAAATAAAGGAAAAATGGGAATCTTTGCCCCGGCAGCTACGATGAAAAATAGAATAAACAAGCTACTGACACTTCAGAGAAGGGCATGGTCCTTTCTGTCCATCCCTCCATCTTTTTCCCTTTCCCCTTTTCTCCTTATTTCATCATATCAGCAGTGTGGCGGTACCTCTCTAATGCTGGCATTTCTCTTCCTGACAGACTCCAAACAAGTGCTGGGAATGAGATCAGAGCTCTAATCTTCCCCTGGCCTCTGAGGCTCGAGGATAAGGGGGCAACACATCTCTCACCATCTCACGCAGCTGTTAATTACCTCATTTCAAAACAGTTTGCTTCGCCTATTTGCAATCATGCCACCAGGTTGGGTGTGTTTATTAATTTAAGCTCAGGGAGTAATGCAATTACACATAATGGGATAACTGTAATCTTATTGTAAAAATCCGTAATAAAAAGGGATATTTAAAAATTACCATAAGAAATTACATTACTGATGCTAAGCAGTGGATGTGTAACGGATTAGCTTCATTTTTTAAAGTAACCCTCAGACCTCTGATTAGCAATAATGTGAGTTTATTCATGTATGTGTGTGTGGAAGAGGGCTGGCGGGAGCAGACATGAGGGAGGTTTGTCTCGTTTCTTTTCTGTTCACTGAGTCTGGCCACTGCTCAGGAACAGGTTGCAGGAACACGAAAAAGCACTTGATCCCCCCTCTCTGCATCCCGCTCACCAAACTCCCCCAGTGGCCGAATAATCGGTGGTTAGCAGAGTCCCGAGCGTCATCAGATACCCATGCTAATAGCTAGTGGTCTTACCAGTGCTGTCGCAGTGTTAGGGGGACACTGTGAGGGGTTTCAGCCTGGGACTGACACAATCTGCTCCAACACCCGAGGCTTCTCTGGTTAGGAACAGAGAAAAAACATTAATACTCAACATAATTGTGACGACATCATAATAAGATGAAACAATCTTATTCAAAATGATGTCTGACATTTATACCAGTACTCAACATGAACTCCCAAACAGTACAACAGAGTATCGACTGTATAGCTGTGTTCATACTAGAAGTTAGAGGTGATGTACTTCACTGTTTCTGCGATACATACACTTAGGGCTGCACGATTATGGCCAAAATGATAATCATGATTTTTTGATCAATACTGACATCACGGTTATTCACAGATTTCAAAGAAAAAACATTTTGATATTGTATTTGCATCAAAACAAGACTTAAAATAAGGTTCTTCCTCACCTGAATTCAGAGCAATTTAGTTTTATTATTATTTGGTGAGTAATATCAGGTATCTGCATGTTTCAACAAGTCAAATTGAAGACATTTTAAGACCTTTTAGGACCACTATGAAAGCGATTTAAGACCTACTTCATGTACATACTGGCAGATATGAAAGAAAATTGGAACATCATATCATCACTGTATAACTGATGCTTCGTTACCGAGTGTCCAGAGCAGTTCAGCTTTTAGAGTATTTTTAGCTCCATATGCTGTCTGGTTACAGTTTTGTTACAGCACGATAAAAAACTAAACATTTAAAAGCAAGATAATACATTTCTTTTCAAAATTTTAAGACCTGCCAAAAACTGGATTTAAGACATTCCATGATGATTTTGACATTTTGAGGCCTTAGATTCAGGTTATTGTATTTTACACTTTTTAAGCCCCCACGAGGAACCCTGAATGTAGAGTATATGACTTTTTCAATAAAGTTTTCACAGGCTGCAGTATGATGGCTTCCCAAAAAGTGAAGCTAAAATATGTCCATCGACCCCTGGTGGCTGGCTGTTAGTTTAGGAAATGTTTGATTTACGCAGCAGAGCTTTATACTGTATGAGTGGAGCACACATTTTAAACTTCAATATCACTGTTGATCATGTTCATTTAATTACTGGAAGCTGAAATCTTGATCGCGATCAATATTCAATAGCAAGTTAGGTTAACTGTTGACTGTAAATTGCCTGTAGGTGTTCATGTGAGTGTGAATGGTTGTCTGTCTCTATGCGTCAACTTTGTAATAGTCTGGTGACCTGTCCAGGGTGTACCCCATCATCAACTCCACCCCCCGTCCCCGGATAAGCGGTTATGGATAACGAATGAATGACTGAATAATTGTGCAGCCCTATGTACACTGACATACATCATTCAAACTGCTGAACACATTATTTTGCAGTATAATGTACACACAGAGGTCTGGTTACAGGGTAAAGTAGCTGAACACAGTACAGTTACACACCACTAGAGCTGCAGCGATTTCTTAATCATTTGTTGACAGAAAATTAAATTAACAACTATTTTGATAGTTGCTTTAGTCATTTTTTAAAGCAAAAACAGCAAAAATGTGAGAATCTGCTCTTTTCTTCATCGTACATGAACTGAATATCTTTGGGTCAAGCAAGGTGAAAACATCATCTCGGGCTGAGGGATACACTCATTTTTCACTATTTTCAAACATCTTATAGACAAAGTGGTTAATCCATTGAGAAAATAATAGGCAAATTAACCATTGATGAAAACTGCACATTGCAGCCCTATATATCAGAAACTAACTGTCTCTCAACCAAACTGAATTTGGAAATAAAAGAGTTTTGGGTTTAATATATTTTTTTGTTTTCTAATATCACCCTCCATCTGTCTGATTAGTGTAAAATTTGCAGCTCCCCCTTGCCCCTTTTACTTTTTTGCACTGCACTGCAGAAGAATAGTGCACAGCAGTACACAAAAATGAAGCATTTTCTAGAAAGCATACTAACATTGATGTGTATACTTTATTTTCTTATTCCTCCAGTGAAACACACTACACACTACATATTCCTGCTCTGCAGGTATGTAGTATGGAACACTGGGACACAGTATTGAGTTTTATAATCTCCACAATGCACTAGTCACCTGTCCATTTTCCTGCCTTGCTCCCAGTGCATTCTGGGATTGACCTCAGCAGACCTGTGACCATGAACTTGTGTGTGAAAAAAAATCATTACAGAATGAGGTTTAAAATCTACCTAAATACACATCACTATGTGTCAGATGTCTCTTTTCAGATGTCACGTTCTCATAAACATTAATGTAATAATATAAATATATATAGGATAATTAAATCACGTGTTTATCATGTCTGTCATGTATTCCAAGCACTAAACAATCAATTTATAGTAGCTTTATTTTAAACTCATCATCACTTTTCTAAGTGGCCTAGAGGCTAAAAAGCAAATAAATTCATTCTGTCATTAGCCGATTAGCTTCTTCAGCTGGAACCTAATGAGTTAATATTTCTTGTAATGCAATCGTAATGAGCTGAGTAATGAAAGGACACAGATACTGCCAAAATTAATATCCAGTATGAGAAATTTGTTCTTATTGCTGCAGTAGAACGAGCTAAATGTGTCACCTTTTCTGTCCGTCTTTTATTTAGTTTTCCAGGAATACAATTGAATTTCCACAAAATATAAATGAAGGCGTCTTGAGCTTTAATAATAAATCATGCTTTACAGAAAAAAATGATAATACTGTATGTAACATTAAAAGAGGACATTCTGGTGTTATAAAAAAGGCAATCCTTTCTCAGAGTTATTAGTGCTGATTTTAATACCTTTAAAAAAACTATATTTGACAAACTAAATATTGAACATTACACGTTTCTGTTGCTGTATCAGTGATTGGCCAACAAATCTGAAGCACCTATTTTGAATAACTATGCTGCTGTTTTACTCTACTGTACCGGGTAAATATCCCAAGACACACATGTCTAATGTGGTATGTTAGATGATGATTTGTCTCCCCCTTAGGGTTATTAACCAAACTGTTCCCCTCTCTCATGGTAAATAGATCTTTGTGTAGTTTCACCAAAGCACCTTTATGCTATTAATTAATGCTGTTAATAATTTACTCTTTAAAGGTGTATTATTCTACGTGTCACATTACTAACGACTATAATTGCTATAATAAATAATAATAAAGATTTGAGGTGATTTTTTTTCCACACTTATTAATATGATCAGCAGTTATTCCTATCTACTCCACTAAAGCTAAAATGCTCCCCAGTGGATGGTCGGCGGGTCAGTGAAGGCTGAGGGCTATCAAAGCAGTGTATTAAAAGGAGCTCTTTGAAGCTTGTAAACCACGGTGCCCAGCAGGTCCACAACAGATAGACGCCTCTCATTGGTCAGGTGTGTGTGTGTGTTTTTTGCTAGATCGATCCACAGGGCTGACATTCTGGAGCATCAAAGCTTTCAGCACACTAATCTGACTCCTCCTACGAGGGCAGGGGTTGTTTTTATTATTTTCATTTTTTTTCCTCCTCTATAAAATGCTGATACCTCAGAGGGGCTCCTACATACTTATGATATGAGAGTGGGCAAATCATGTCTTTTAGAGGTTTGAAAGGGAATGAAAACATATTGAAATCAAGCTCGGACACTGTATTTATCAAGCGATAAATAATGCAACACTATAGAGAGCGATGGGGAGAGCGGCAGAAAATCACAGGGCCATCCACGGGGCATAGCGTTGGCAGCAGAGGAGTGACACCGCAGAGATTCACACACCGCTGCTCCTCAAAGTCAGTTTCCCCTCACATCGTCTCTGGGGACCTGCCGCCACATACACACTCATGAAAGGTGTGAAAATCTGATTTCCCAAAAAGGATCGGTAATTCTCTGTGAGGGTGGAAGCCGCAATCAATAAATCATTGCTAAGTAGATTGTAAAGAAAAAAAAAAAGATTCCCCCTTGGTATCAGTGCATTAGGATTCTCCTGAGGATGGATGAGGCGAGATGGGGGTGTGAGACAATCTCAATAAAGAAAAGGCAAATCATACCTTCGCCATTCATCTGGACTCTGGCAAGCAGCTGTCAGCAGAGTGAAGAAGAAGAACCAGGAGAGTCGACTCCCAGGGATTCATTTGGCCATCAAGTCCAGGAATGTCTGGAAATATACAAAGCCAATAAGCTAATTGACTGTCTTTACAACCTGCATGAACATAGCCTTCTATGTCATTTTAATGTTGAGCTCTAATTTCAACATTATATTCATTCATTCATCGTCAACTGCTTATCCCGTTAGGGGTCGTGGGGGGGGAGCCGATCCCAGCTGGCATTGGGCGAAGGCGGGGTTCACCCTGGACAGGTCGCCAGTCCATCGCAGGGCACATAGAGACAAACATTCATGCTCACATTCACACCTACGGGCAGTTTAGAAACATCAGTTAACCTAAACTACATGTCTTTGGACTGTGGGAGGAAGCCGGAGAACCCGGTGAAAAACCACACTAACACAGGAAGAACATGCAAACTCCACACAGAAGAGCCCCAAGCCGGATTCAAACCTGTGACCTTAGCTGGCTGGGGTGGTGCTGTTTTCTACTTCTTTAAGTACTGCTGGCTAGTTCCTTCTAACAATTAATTATATTTCATATTGCTTGTCATATGTTTTGTATGAAAATAAACCATATTTCAGTAAGATATATTGTACTTTTTACTCTACAAACTATACATTTATCTGACAGCTAACTGCTTACTGGCTACTTTGCAGTTCAGTATTAATTATCAAGTAACCAGTGTCAGATAAATGTATCAGTGGAGTAAAAAATACAATATATCCCAATAAAACATAGAGAACCAAAAATGAAATTACTCAAGCAAAGTACCACAAAAATATTTCAAAAACTGTACTTGAGTGTATTAGATGTATTTGGTTACTTTTCCATCACAGTAATGCTAGCTATCAACTATTTTATCCACTTGGGGAAATTCTGGAGGACTAATAGTTTAGCTAGCATTAATATATTGAATCTGGCACCTGTTCAAATTTGTAATAAAATCCTCTATGAAGGTATGATTTATGGTTTCTATATCCTACCTGCACTTGGCGCAGAAAGCCTCCGAACACCCACACAGGTGTTTTCAGTTAATCTGGCTGATTATACCTCCTCTGTGGACGTGTACAGATTAACTGAGTGACATCTTCCTGAGTCTCCTGTCGGGGCAGGACAAATTACTCCTGTATTATTCTTATTGGCAGATGAAAATAAATTCCCATCAAAGCTCAGGTGTTATGTTGAAATCTGTTACCCTGTCGAATAGTGTTCACTCATGTTAAAATGATAGAGCCAACCTCAGTAGTTAGGGTTTGGAATAAGTGATTCAGGTTTAGACGGGGGAAAACTATAGAAATAAAATATATACTGAATTGGTGCCTTCAGATGGGGTTGTGTTTATCGTGCTTACAAGTTGGGCCTTGAACGCCCCCTTCATGTCACATTCACGACCTCGTAAGTGGAAAGTTTCTGAAAGCTCAGAGTTCACGACTTGTGACGTGTTTGTTGCCGTTGTGAGAAATGGTGGAGCCCATCGAAGTTCATTTATCGGTGCAGAATAATTTAATATTGTACAGTATAGTGTAATTTTTGTCATTTATAGTTTTTCTTGGTCATTTTATATGTCTGAGGAAAATGAAAATACTCAAGTACCACAAAAATGCTTTAAGAACTGTACTTCAGTACCTTAAGTGTAATAAGTTACTTTTCCATCACAGTAACGCTAGTTATCAACTATTCTACCACTTGGGGAAAATTTGGAGGAATAATATTTTAGCTATTAAGTTGTTTGGGACAAATTACACCTTTATTATTCTTACTGGTAGCTTAAGATGTATAACCTAATAAACTGCAGTCAAAGCTCAGGCGTTATGTTAAAATGTGTTACCCCATTTATTTGTGTGCCCCTTTGGTAGTTATGATTAGGGATGAGGGTTGGTTTAGCTAGGTGGGGGAAAACATAGAAATAAAATATATACTGTAGGTGGGGTTAGGGGTATATATTCTATTTCTATGGGAAAACTAAACCGGGGGGAATACTACCCCCAACGGCCCCCCCCCCCCCTGACCTGAGGTTTAATGGCCACAATAATTGAAAACACCTGCATGTGTTTAAATCTTCAAGGCTAATGTTAGCCTTAGCTTCAGGGCTAACGTTAGCTTCAAGGCTGAGAAAAACTAAGCTAACAGAAATTTTCCAGAAGCTCGCTAACTTTACACCAAGCTAACTCAGTCTAAAATGAACAACATGTGAATAAACAGAGTTAAAACCGAGCAAAAAGTAGTCATAAAGGCGTAAAATCCACTTAAAAACCAACGTAAAAGGTGTCACCTCTTGTTAATTAGCAGTACCTCCTCAACTTTCGACGGCTGGCGTCTCTATGGCGGAACGACTCCAACACCCATGATGCTTCACGGCTTTGTTTCTGTCATGTGATTGAACTTATGACAGAGGAAGCAGGCTTCGACAACAAAACACCATCACTTTGTAGTATTGTGGATATTTTTGACACCGAGCGAACCTAACTGCAATATTGTGGACCTTTAACATGAATTCTCTGAAAACGTTGTGAGATATTATATCAATTCTGCTCGGATACGGTTAATAACGATGGCGGATGTGGAGGAGCAGCAGGTAAGCACAGCATGCTAACGTTAGCTGGCTAATGATGATTTATACGTGTATGCGTCAAACTTAAGAAGAATTGTGATCGGTGAATGCTGTCAGCTTCATTTTTGATTTGATGTAGCTCGTTTCTGTGACCAGGAAAGCTTAAATTTATGATTTTATAATCGCTTTGCATTGACTTTACATCTGTGTGTCCTTTTCTTAGTGAACCATTGCAGCTGCAGTGCTCTGCCCTATTTTTACAGTCTATGTTTGAGTTAAATTATATAGTAATGCACTCTCACTTTAAATGTGTCTCTGCTGTATGCTTTGGTGCTTTAAAATCGTGAGAAATCTCATGACAGATTGTTGAAATCCATTCAAAATATCTCTTCATTCAGGGCAGGAAACAAAGTGAGGAATTCACAGATGAGTCTGAGGTAAGAAACTTCACTTTGTGCTGCCATGTCTCTCTCCTACAACAAGACAAAGATTGAGTTTATACAGAGTTTAAAGGGGGGGTAAATACACCTAAAAATGTCATGCAGTTGCACCAGTGTGTCAATTTAGAAATGCATCAAGAGCAGCATATTGTCAATGACAGGGCTGTGCATGCTTCTGTCAAGCATGGGTGATTTTTGAACTCAAGTAAAGCTCGCTGCCTACTGAAAGGACTGTAATACATAGGCCAGCCTTTATCAACCCAGCTTGATCCCGGAAGGATCTTTGTCAGGTTTTGAGAGGTGTCAAACACTCATGAATTACAGATAGCTCTCCAGATCCATCAATATTATGACTGAGCTTTGCCATGTTACAGTACACCTGTGCTTCTGAGAATCACAAGTAGGCTAAATAAAATATAGTTTTATACATCAACCTGGCAGGATGGGGAGAGTCTTAACAGGAAGCAGAGAATTGAATGAAATATCAGGGAAAGGCTCTCGGACAGCAGAGTGAAGTAGAACAGAAGGAACGGGGGAAAACTGCAGGCCTGTAAATAAAAAGAGCTCCTACATCCTGTTTTCTGTCTGTGCACAGTGTGTCCAGTACTGTCAGACATGAACGCTCACAGGGAAACAAGCACTAAAGGCTATGGGATGGTGTCTCTCCTCCAAGTGGCTGCAAGCAGCTGATTATTTACACGGGATTGCTGCAAAATAATGTAGCTTGCTTGGTGTCATGCTGTTACCTGGTTGACAGCAGGCTCAGTGGATAAAGGAAATGAGGGCCGGTGTGCTCTGCAATCTGCTGCTCACAGAGGAAATGAGCAGGAAAACAATTTGATCGTGAAAGTAAAAGGTATGCTCTTCACCATCTTTGTAATCTGGCCAGACTAGTCTGATTTGTTATGTCATAATACTAGCAATAAGCATGGCTGTAAGTGTTTTTGATTGGTCTTGGTTCAAAAGAAATCAGCATTTTTTTTTTGTTTTTTTAAGATAAGATAAAGAGATAAGATATTCCTTTATTAGTCCCACAGTGGGGAAATTTACAATTTTGGCCAAGTGCATACATACAAATGTACTTTAAATGTGAGAAATAGAAAAAAACAGCTAGGACAACAAAGCTGGACAAATAAGGGTGGAGAATCGAATAGGTCTGTTATGTACACAAAAGAAATAAATGTGTATAGAAATATATATTTAAAGCACCAATAAATTAAGAAATAAAATAAAAATGTCTATATAAAAGTCAAGTGTTCATTAAGTGTAAACAATACAAATAGTGCAGGGATATAAAGAGGGACAGTTTTAACTTAACATACTTATTGCACATCTTCTTGCTCACTTTAGCACTGAAACAAAATAAATAATCAAATTGACTTGACAAATTCATACTGGAGATTCAGGAGAATCAGGACGGAAGCACCTGTCTGATTACTTGGATCGTGATCACGTGGGCTCAGTCCTAACTTAATTTAAAGTGGAAAGGGTTTCTTTGTTTTTAGGGCAATTGTTGTTTGAGACTGCATCCAAACTTGTCTTAAATGTACTTTGATAAACCAAAGAAATTCTTAACACTATTTCAATTTTGTTGACTAATTGATTAGTTGATTTAATCTATTAAACTGAGTTTTACACAAAAGCATCACTTTAAATCTTGTGTTTACCAGAGATTTGGTCATAAGTTTCTTCGAAATAAGTCATTCAGTGTAAAAAGAAGCATAGAAAATGACTAATTGACTAAAGAAATCTTAGTGGACACGATGATCACGATATGATTTTGATTCAGGTCAGGGGCCTGTGGTCAATAGACGATATCACATTTAACACAGTCACATTTATAGAAACTCACAAAAAGCAACTGCAATATGATTTGTTAGTTTTTATACTCCTATGACAAAGTAGTTGGGGTACAGTATATAGTGCTCAGTGTTTCCGTCCATCTGTCTGTCCTTCTGTCCACTGTTGGTTCTGGACCAGAACTGGAAAACTATTTAATTTAGGAACTTTAAATTTGGTGTGATGTGTGTGATGGTTGACAGTGAGGTGTAGTTGAGCCTTTTGGGGGTTAGAAGTCCAGGGTGCCCCAATTTTTTGGCCAAAAATGGTGATTTTTTTTTCCACTTCAATTTCGTTTCCAGAGCAGAACTCGAAAACGATTTGACTTAGGATCTTTAAATTTGGTGTGATGGTTGACAGTGAGGTCTAGTTGTGCATTTTGGAGGTTAGACGTCCAGTGTGGTTAAATCTTTTAAATTTTAGCCAAAAACTGTTTTTTTTTTTTTTTTATTCAACTTCAATGTCGTGTTTGGGGCAGAATATAGCGGCCTAGTAGTGTGGTTAGAAATCCAGGGCGGTGCTATAAAGTTTTTTTTTTTTTTTTTTTATATATATATATATATATATATATATATATATATATATATATATATATATATATATATATATATATATATATATATATATATAATTTTCTCTAGTTCTCTAGTTTCAACTTCTATTCCATTTCTGCAGCAGAACTCGAAAACTATTCAACTTAGAAACTTCAAAGTTGGTGTGATGGTTGAGTCTTTTTTGGGAGTGGGGTGAGTGGGGGAATGTGAGCCATGCTCATTTCTGCCTTGTTTTACTAAACTCTGTACGAAGGAGGTTTGGACGGAAATTGTGACACAGACATGCCATGGGGATTTAAAAATAAAGGTAGTTGATTAAACAAAGGGCAAGCTACAATATATTTAGTCACAAAATATGCTTTTATGTAATAATGATGGTCCTAAAAAGCACAAAATGTGGGTGGACATATACTGCATATAAAAAAAGCACTAAGTGTCTCAGGTGTGTTGCTTCACTAGAAGCCTCCAGAACAGCTTCAAGGAGATCACTGTCTAACGTGTCTCCCTAAAATATCTCAGAGGTGTTTGTATGAGCTGAGATGAGGTGACTGTATTGAGGTTTCTCTACTCATTTATTCAGGATTTTCCTGTTATTCGTCACCCATCTGTACATTGTGTTTGGGACAGAAATAAATGGAGGGGTGGGTGGCAAGATGATCCATTATGTTCTCAGTATTGAAGAGGATGTGTCCTCCTTTTTCATCTTGCATGTACGTTATGGATTAGTGTGGTCTTCAGTGTGTATTTAAAAGCAGACAGAAGGTTTGGTTCAGCCTGTTGTATCTAACTAATATGGCCAAAATGGTTAAAAACACAAAGGCCAGCTCGGTAGTTGACAAAACAAAAGACAACTTATAGGAGATGGCAGAAGTTTGAAAATGGGTAGTTTCTCTCCGGGGATGAAGTTTGCTTTTGTTGTTTGATACACCTCTGAAACCCGTGACAAATGCCCCCGCATCAGAAATCTCACAACCAGAATACACAGGAAATAGCCTAGATATGGCGTTGTTGAGTGGGAAAGGATTGTTTTTGAAAATAACATTTTTTCCACGCTATTGTCCCCCCCACCTCCAACCCAGTAGCACATAATGGCAGACAGTGTTTTGAGTTGATGCACCCTCTGGGCAGCCACAGACTGTGCAGCATTGGTTAGAAACTGAATTAGGAGTAATATTCAGGCTGTGACTGGCCACAAATGTTGGCTCACGCTGGAAAGTGTATCGCAGTCGAATACCTTAAGTTTGCTTTATGAAATGACTAAATGCATGTATGTCACCGGGGATGAACGGTCTCGCAGAAAAAAATCAAAATGACTTTATGCTGCATTTCACGGAAGGTAATGGAAATCTGTCTGCGTACATACATCTCCTGATACACATGCAAAGACATGAATTTCTTTGAAGAGGCCTTAATACTTGTAGGATTGAACATCAGTGAGGTCCTGCTGGGTTCAGGGTCTTGCTCAGTGGCACTGTGGCAGTGATGGTGGGCTCTGTGGATGTTATCAGTTAGTCATATATTACTTTTTTGCAGCAGATTGTTAAATGAATTCTGCTGAAGACTATGAAGGACCCTCTGTTTATTATATTTTATATACATTGGTATTATACCGTACAGTGTGTGTGTATATATACATAATATATAAATGATGTAGAGCTTTTTAATAATTGGTAAATAATTTCATTCATTTTTAAAGCACGTTTCCAGGTTCTCAAATGAGAGTTTTTTTTATGCTTTTCTTTGCCATTTATGATAATTAACTAAATATATTTGGGTTTTAAACTGTTGGTGGGACTTTTGTTGTTTACTATTTTATGGACACAATTCTTAATCAAGAAAATAATGAGCAGCTTAATTATTAATGAAAACAGTTGTTAGTTACAGCCCTGAAATGGATTTTTTTCTTGTTCAAGTTAAATGAAGATGAATGCGGTCTAACAGCCCAGAGTTTGCAAAAACACCTGAATGTAAGCAACTAAAACCTTAAAATATGTCACTGTGCAGGGCAGGGTGATGATTTGTTCATTGTGATCGTATAATATTATCATATAATATAAAATTCTGTAGCCAAATTTAATAGTTTTTAGCAAAATATAGTTAAAAGCCAATAATGTGTCTAGTCAAGTCAGTTTTATTTATATAGCTGAATGTCACATATTCACATGTGAAGAGTTTTGTCTGATGAACAGAGGAAATTAATTGCATTCAATTCATTTAATGCAATTTTGGATACATTTTATATTGGAGAAATATTGTTATTAATGTTCTGATTTTGATTTTTAACTATTTAACTAGCATTACAAATATGCTTATTTTGTGTTTGATGGTCTTAATGGTGCCCTGTGGAGTTGTCTTTAAGCAGACAAAAGTTGTCTATCTGTGACACCTAATAATCCTTTGAATGCATCTCATCTTCTTTTTAGAGTATTAAAAATTATGAATTGTTCACATCAGTGTTTACGACTGAGCAGTCTTTTTCTTTCCAGGGTGTGAAATGGAGCCGACAATCGATTAAAATATGATTATGATTGTCCTATTAATGACACATTTTTTTATCTGTTCAAGATGTACCTTAAAGGGAAATCTGTCAAGTATTTAAAACTCTTATGGGCAAATGTTCTTACTTTATGCAAATGTATATATATATGACACAAAACAATGACAAATATTGTCCAGAAACCCTCACAGGTACTGCATTTAGCATCAAAAATACGCTCAAATCATAAAATGGCAGACTCAACAGCTGTCAGTGTGCTGACTTGACTACGACTTGCCCCAAACTGCATGTGATTATCATAAAGTGGGCGTGTCTGTAAAGGGGGGACTTGTGGGTACCCAGAGAACCCATTTTCATTGAAATATCTTGAGGTCAGAGGTCAAGGGACCCCTTTGAAAATGGCCATGACAGTTTTTCTTTGCCAAAATTTAAGTGTTATTTAGCTTTCAGTTGTGACAAGCTAGTATGACATGGTTGGTACCGATGGATTCTTTAGTTTTTTGTGTTAACGTGTTATTATCACATTGACTTTTACAGCCCTTGTTTGAAACAAAAGGCAGGATAAGAGGGGAGTTGCTCTATAGCGCCACTATTGGTCAGAAACTCTACAGGGCACCTTTAAGTTGAGTTGGAAGCTTATAAAGTTATCGTCTTCCCACATGTTTTAAAATGGAGAATACAGGATTGAAATGACTTGAGGTGGACGTTTTGTATATTTCAGTTTGCTGCGGGTCAGGGTTGTGTCGATGGCTTTCAAAGAGCATAGTGAGCTACAGAGGACACTGTGCTGCTGTAATGAATGCCTTTAAGAACATGTTATAGTGAGAGCCCATCTTACATGTCTGCTTTGTCAACCAGGAGGAGGACAGCGAGGAGGAGCCCAAGCTGAAATATGAGAGGCTCTCCAATGGGGTGACAGAAATCCTCCAGAAGGATGCAGCCAGCTGTATGACCGTCCATGACAAGGTAGAGGTTGTAATCCACCACCCACAAGGGCATTTCGCTCTCAAGTCCACCCATCTCAAGCACACATTGTTTATGTAGAGATGGCAGCCCATTCTTTTCTCACCTTCCCTGGCTTTTCCTCTCAGGGAGGTGCATCAGAAGGCCCCATTGTCTTCAACTCTTTTTATTCCCACTCGTGCATATTTTTTCACTCCTCTTCCTCTGTTCGTTGGTATTTTTGCGAGGGCCACTCCTCAGCGAGACGGTTAATCGTTGTGGCACCGCACGCCTGAGCAGAACAAAAGTCATACCCAGTCCCCTCACCTGATGTTTTATTAACCGCTATTGATTTTCATTTATTTATTATTACTTTGAGGATTTGTTTTTAACCTCAAAATAGCGACGCGCAGCGAGATACGTCGCTTTGCTGAAATTGTAAATTTGATCGGACTGTCTGTCTGCGCCTCTGCCATGCAGCTACCTGTGTGGTCACGCCAGCCCCCTCTGCCGAGGCAAACCTCCCACCGCCTTAAAGCCACCGGCGGCACATATTGCCTCATGTTGCCTCATATTTTAAGTGTCTGAATCGGAATTTCATTTGAACAATTCCATTCTGATAAATCCCTTTAAAAGTCGCTCCGCCTCACAAGGTTGAACCCTTTATTTATTTATTTTTGGTTATTTTATTTGGGGAGATTGCCGGGGCTCTGTCTGACATGCTCAGCTGTGCCTGTAAATATAAGCATTTCATTATAGACTGCACTGAAGCATGGTGGACTCGCCGCACATCCACATGCTGGTCTAGAAGGGAGGGGGATTAGGAGGAGGGCACGGAGCAGGGGCTGGGGTGGAAGAACACACACTTAATCTAATGCCAAAAGCCCCCAGTTTCTATAATTTTTTTGTCCCAGCGGACCCACGTACACACACACACATATGCACAAAACACAGAAACCAGTTGCTGCTCAGTGGAAATAATAGCTCTGCACTGGGCAGGGAGGGTTGCATGGGGAGCATGGGAAGAAGTCAGATGTACAGTGCATTTATTATGCTTAAGCATTTTAATTTGAGGGGAAAAAAATGCCATTTCACACTATATGCTTTAATAAATAGGGCTTTTCCACCCCCTGCAATTTCACAGTTTTGCCTCCAAGCCCACCCAATCCCACTCTGCTCATGTCGATCCAGCTTCAGGAAGTGTTTTTTTTTTTTTTATCCTCTTCCACAACCTTCGTCAGCTTTTTTTTTTTTTTTCAATGTCTTGAATTTATTACACATGTCTTCTGGTTTAATTTACATTACATTTGTCCCTCTTCAGTTTCTTGCCCTAGGTACCCATTTTGGAAAGGTCTTCCTGCTGGACATCCAAGGAAACGTAACTCAGAAGTTTGAAATTGTGAGTACATTAAAAACATTTAGATTATAAGGAAATGAAATTCATCAGGCCTTTTGCCACACAGGATTAACTTTTTAGCCATGCCAAAGACTAATGCTAATATTAGTAATTGTATGATGTATTATTAATGATATTAAAGGAACAGAGAATAACATTTAGGGGGATCTAATGGCAGAAATTGAATACAGTATTAACAAGTATGTTTTCATTAGTGCATAATCACCTCCCTATGTAGATAAGAAGGGCTCATTCTAAACTAACAAAAACATGATTCTTAGTTATCCCGTTTGGGGTCGTGGGGGGGCCGGAGCCGATCCCAGCTGGCACTGGGTGAAGGCGGGGTACACCCTGGACAGGTTGCCAGTCCATTACAGGACTCACAATCACACCTACTGGCAATTTAGAGTCATCTCAATCCGGGTAGAGCCCCAAGCCGGATTCAAATCTGTGATCCCTCTTGCTGTGAGGCGACACCACAGTGTTGAATATTCCAATTCTCCTAATAGATCCCCTGAAATCCTACACACTGTTCCTTTAATATAAGAGCCTATAGGGATGCATGAGGAGGCATTTTGCACATGTTGGATTTATAACCAGCAGGCTTATCTGAGTCAGTCCCACTATTTTACTTTCCCTAAACATTTCTCCTCACTTGATGCACATGGAATGACTTCTGAACAATAATTTTTAATTTGCAAGTCAAACAAAATCAGTAATCAGGGCTGATTTGACTGTAGTGTCCCTGCTGAGCGCATTGATTCAAGTGCTACTCACCTGAGGAACTTACTGGCCAGTTATCAGACTAAAAGAAAGAAGGAGGCGATTTTGCCGAGTTTTGTCAGCTGGATATGTGACATAGTTTGAAAAATAAACTGGTCAGTATTCAGTAAAAAGGATTCAATATGTATACCAACTACCAGGTGAACCTAAAGCACTAGAGAAAGTATAAAATATGTGATAAGCAAAAAAGTTGTTCTCCTTTAGGGATGGTTTTTAAGTAACCCTTGGTATAATTTATGCCATTTGGTCGATCCTTTTATCTAAAGAGCCCTATAGTGTCATGAATGTGTAAACTTTAAAAGCATCAGCAGTGAATTTGGACCTTCTAACCTTCACAGTATTAATGCCGTGCTCCATGCATTGACACATACAGGACTGTGCATCCATTACATACTCAAATTTTTCTCTTTTTTTCTGGCATTTCACTTAACGGGGTAAAATGTCAGCCAGCAGCATTTGGCCAGCCGCAAAGATATTTTCACCCGCCGCCTCTTAAAAAAAAAAAAAAAAAAAAAAAAGATGCTATGATATTGTGTCTCTGCAGAGTTCAGTGAAGATCAACCAGATCAGTCTGGATGAAAGTGGAGAGCATGTGGGCATCTGCTCCGAGGATGGGAAGGTGAGATCGCTCCGCTCATCGCCGCTGGTTACTGATCCTTGGGTGTTTTTCATCTGTCATAATTCACCCTAAAGCTCATCTTATCACCGTTAAACTTTATGCTAATGATGTGGAACTTGGTAGTGAATTTTTAGAAGGCAGTTCTTCCACAAGTTTTATCTTCACCATATCTACACATATTTTTTTTCATGATGCGTGAATGTATAAAAAGCTTGCACCTATTTTGAATAGCAGGGGGTGAGAGGATCCGTCGAGCTGTCAGTCAGCCATCAGCCATCTATGGATACCCTCTCCATGTTCTTCACCTCGCTGTTATCTTGTCTCTTCTCATCATTACCACCATCCTTCATGGATTTCGCAGTCAAGATATGCTCTCTGATATCACCCTCCCCTTACTTCCAGCACTCTGGTGGCAAAAACAAGATCTTGTCGCGCAAAAAAAAGTGGAGCAGACAATTAAAATCAATGCTGCAGCAATTGTTTGCCCTCAACCAATTCAGCTGGCTGTTAATCCTCTGAAAATCTAACTTAATCCTTAATCGCTGGTGCGGTTCGGAAAAGGAGATTGCATCGGAGTTTTATATTATTCCTCTACTTGCAAAAAAAACTCTTCTTTTTAGGACCTCAGATGAGGAGAGACTGGGTGTCATGTACTCTAATGGTACATTAGGGTTTGTTCTAGCCAACAAAGATGAGGACTTGTGTTTCGAAACCCTGCGGGGTTCGAAGAATCAACTCGTCCACTAATTGGTGACCCAGCGGAGAAGCAGGGAGCCAATCAAAGTCTTCTCTGACCACAATTCCCCCCGCTGGCCTCGGATAGTTGCAGAGGCAGCAATTAAAGGAGAAATTTTATTTTTTATTCACCTTTGCTTTTCTGTTCAGACGTCTCGTCTTTGTTTCAGGTTCAAGTGTTTGGTCTCTATACAAGAGAGGGCTTCCACGAGAACTTTGACTGTCCCATCAAAGTAAGTTCATATCACACTTTCTGACAACTTAAAGGAATATTTCACTTTCATATATACATACATACACATTGTATAGCAGTTTGTCATCCTGTGTGAATCCCTGAGAAAACTTGGTTTCTTGCACTTGACGAATCAAAAAACATAAAAGTCTTGGTGAATTGAAGTAAATGGGGGCCATTTTTAATGGCAAATTCACACCAGAGCAGTGGCAAATGGTAAATGGTAAACGACTTGCATTTATATAGCGCTTTTCAAGTTTCCTTTAGGGACACACTCAAAGGGCTTTCCACTACATGTCAGTATTCACCCATTCAAACACACATTCATACACTGATGGCAGAGGCTGCTAAGGTGCTAACGATCATCAGGATCTAATGTAAATACTCATCTCATGATTCATCTCATTCACACACTGATGTATGTATGTCTATATATGTCTAAGCCTTCGGGAGCGATTTGGGGTTAAGTGTCTTGCTGAAGGATACATCGGAGCAGCCAAGGATCGAACTGTCGACCTTGGTGGACGACATACTCTACCCTCTGAGCCACAGCAGCCCCAGTAGTAAAATGTGGTCTGTGGCCATGCAACACATATGAAAAGCTACGGCGGCTGCTCCCGTGCTCAGCAAGCTCCGGCGGTTGGATGCGACCAAACAAAACTTGGGAAAGTTGAACTTTTGGCGGCAAAGGGCAGCTAGAGAGGACCTGCAGCCAGTCAGTAAACAGACGCTGTGACTCCTGTGACATGTCGACCTGTGTAACATAGAATTTCTTCCCGCCTGAAAAACATGAACGCGCCTCACAGAAGCAGAAAAATGTAATTATTGTGATGACATTCACTTCGCCGCTGCCAGGTGTGAATTCAGTGTAACAGCAGCAAAACTGCAGTTGTAAGAAAAAGTAGGTGAACCCTTTGGGATTACTTGGATTTCTGCATAAATTGGTCATAAAATGTGTTCTGATCTAAGTCACAACAATAGACAAACAGTCTGCTTAAACTAATACCGTGCAAAAAAAAAAAATCATGTTTCATGTTTTTATTGAACACAACGTGTAAACATTCACAGAGCAGGGTGGAAAAAATATGTGAACCCCTAGGCTGATGACTTCTCCAAAAGCTAATTGGAGCCAGGAGTCAGCCAACCGGGAGTCCAGTCAATGTGATGAGATTGGAGGTATTGGTTAAAGCTGCCCTGCCCTATAAAAAAAAAAATGCATCAGTTTTGAGTTAGCGGTTCTCAAGAAGCATTGCCTGATATGAAGAGGCACAAAAGAGCTCTCAGAAGACCTATGATCAAGAATTGTTGACTTATATGAAGCTGGAAAGGCTTACAAAAGTACCTCTAAGAGCCTTGATGTTCATGTGTCCACGGTAAGACGGCGTGGTCGTCCTGTAAAGATGACCACAAGAGCACAGCGTAGAACGCTCACTGAGTGTCAGCTAAAGACTTACAGAAATCTCTGGCACATGCTAACATTTTTGTTGACAAATCTCTAATAAGTAAAACATTAAAGAAGAATGGAGTTCATGGGAGGACACCACACAGGAAGCCACTGCTGTTGAAAACCATCACTGCCTGTTTGAAGTTTGCAAAAGAGCACCTGGATGTTCCTCAGCACTACTGGCAAAATACTCTGTGGACAGATGAAACCAAAACTGAGCTGTTTGGAAGGAACACACAACACTATGTGGAGAAAAAAAAGGCACAGCACACCAACATCAAATCCTCATCCCAGCTGTGAAATATGGTGGAGGGGCGTCATGGTTTGGGGCTGCTTTGCTGCCTCAGGGCCTGGATGGATTGCTGTCATCGACGGAAAAATGAATTCATAATTCTAGCAAGACATTTTGCAGGAAAACTTAAGACCATCTGTCCGCCAACTGAAGCTCAACAGAGGATCGGTGATGCAACAGGACAATGACCCAAAGCAAAGAAGTAAATCAACAACAGAACGGCTTCAACAGAAGAAAATAGGCCTTCTGGAGCAGCCCAGTCAGAGTCCTGACCTCAACCTGATTGAGATGCTGTGGCATATCCTCAAGAGAGCGATTCACACCAGACATCCCAAGATTACTGCTGAACTGAAACGGTTTTGTAGAGAGGAATGGTCCAAAACTCCTCCTGACCGTTGTGCAGGTCTGATCTGCAACTACAGGAAACGTTTGGTTGAGGTTATTGCTGCCAAAAGAGGGTCAACCAGTTATTAAATCCAAAGGTTCACATACTTTTTCCACCCTGCACTGTGAATGTTTACATGTGGTGTTCAATAAAAACATGAAAACATATAATTTTTTGTGTGGTATTAGTTTAAGCAGACTGTTTGTCTATTGTTGTGACTTAGATGAAGTTCAGAACACATTTTATGACCAATTTACGCAGAAATCCAAGTAATCCCAAAGGGTTCACATACTTTTCTTGCAACTGTATATTAAAACATCCTTTTACAAACTCTCACACATCTTGTGCGGTATAAAATAATATAATACATAATAATCCAAATCTCTTTTATCCAGGCGTATACCACTACTACTACTTCCCAAACATTTAAGGTTTTTTTCATGGCTTGCAATTTTTATTTTAAAATAGCACTCAATAGATAATAGAAAAGATTTCTGCACACTATCAGACCTTCATCAGAGTATACTTTACTCAACAAGGAACAGGCCTGTCCTTTGAAAGGTCTTTCAGACCGAAAGCTTAGTATTAAAGAATCTAGTGAAATACTGCATGGATCTAAGTGTGAGGAAATATTTTCTTTTATCTTTTGGATAAAGATTTAGACAGGTGGAGTGGTTGTTCATCCTGCATAAAATATCACTTAATCAAATGTATTCATGAAGCACATTTAAAAACAACCCACGTTGACAAAAGTGCTGTGCAGACCAGAGCAGGTAGATGAAGTCGCACATAAAAGAAACACAGTTCCATCCATCCACCTGCAACCGCTTATCTCAGGGTCATTGGAAGGGGAGATCCCAGCTTGGTTCACCCTGGACAGGTCGCCATAGGCACAAAAAACAACATGTAGGCACAAGTCAAGTCCATATGATGCTTTCTTTTTTAAACTCCCCGCCCATACCCAACACGGAAACACGAGAGGTCTGCTTGTCTTTAAACTGATGGTTTTATAGAGAATATACAGTACATGCCCCAGTCCAGGAGAAATTTTAAGTTAAGTTAAGTTTTATCGAGATGCATGTGTTTGGGAGGTAGTGAGTATACGACTGGATTGTCAAGACTTGGATGATACTACACGAGCTGTGTGAGAGTTTGTAAATGGATGTTTTGATAAAGTTGTGCTGTTGTTGAACGCAGCCCACATTTACTCTAATTCATCAAGACTTTTCCCCATTTTTGGATTCTCCGTTCAGCATGGAGGCGTGCGAGAAAACCGTTTTCTTCAAGAATCCAGGTAACACCGGCTGAATACCTGATATACAAATGGTCATTTTTTTGGGTGAAGTATTCCTTTAATGGGTGCCTTTGTATTTCTTGTTGCAACGTTTGTTAAAGGTCTTATTGATAACATTTTTAAGTAGATGAATCATATTAAGACTGATACGTCCACAAAGCTTTTAGAAAGGTGGCAAATAAAAGTATGGCTTATTATGATTGTGGATTTCCCCACTGTGGGACCAATAAAGGAATATTTTATTTTATTTTTTTAATCATTTAAAAAAAAAAAATTGTTTGTCCAAAATGAATGTTTTGTTTTTCTCTGTGGATGATATTTGATGTTCGGTTCCCACATCTAACAAGGTGTGACCTGTAGTGGCTGAATGTTATCCATGTTATCAGCAGCAGCTTTAATGCAGTAGCTGAAAGGAAGTAAACTCGGACCAAAGCTGTTGCCGTGGCGACGGGGTGTAAATGAAAAGCTCTGTAACAGTAACGACAAATCACATTTTGACACCACAATCTGTCGACATTGTTTTGCAGGTGGTGGCGTTACACCCTCAGTTCACCAGATCAAACTACAAACAGTTTGTCACCGGGGGCAACAAGGTAGGTTTGACTACTACTTTTTGCTTGTATAGTCATTATGTACGGTTTTCGCCATTTCCTGCCACAATAATTCATCCTGATTGTGTCCGGTGGTGAATACCGAATCCCGCCAACCTTCTCACTCTGGGCTTTTGTCTGGCGTGAAAGGCACTCAGTTTGCTGTCTCTTTGCTGGAGTGCTCTCGGGAGAGCTGCCCATTTTCACAAAGTGCTGTTCGCTCAACAGTGTTTGAAAGGCAATGCCTCACGAGCACGGCAAGTAGATGTCATTATCAAGAGGGGACATAGTCTTAGGGTTTCCGGACGCATACGGCGATCCCTCTCTGGTAGCTATGGCACCACGGAAGGTGAAAACTATCTCAGACATTTTGTTTTCCGGAAGTAAAACCACCTGTTATCACACGGCAATAACTGCACACAACTATAAAGTAGAGTCATTGCAAAAGCATCCATAAATAAAGTATACTGACATTTATACAACAGGGGTGAGGAAAAACAACTTTTTTTTAAATTTTATTTTTTTATATCTTTTTTTATGAAACCCCCATTGTTAGTGTACTTTGCCATTTTCTTTCAAACGGCGCTGATTCCTCTCAGTTCCAAGTTGCGAAGGCCTCCACAATGTGCCTGTGATGAAAATCAATACGCCTCAACGGGAGCCACATCCTGTCAAAGGAAATTCAATTTTGTCTCCACAGTTCTTTTGTCATATCATCTCTTTGTAGAGCAAACTGTTTATTAACATAGCACAACTGCTGAATTAAAGAGCCTATACAACCTTCTCTCAGCATCCTTGGTCATATTATGAGCATTTAGCAGTTTATATAGTGAGGACAGTGACAATGAAGGCAATGTGAATGACAGGCTTTGTCCTCGTACAACACAAGGCCTGAACATTAAACTGCAGCTGATGAAGTAGTCTTACGGTTCGCTCTCGCTGAGCTTCCACACCTCTGTGAGACAAACCAGCATGAAAACGGGATGTTTAAATACTTGTTTCTATGCCGTACAGCGACCACAGTGACATTAAATGGTGTGTATCCTAAAAAAGCCATTAAGATGAGAGTAAGAAGGATGTATGAAGTCATCCTTTTAATGCACCATGTTATCACACCATCTTCAAATAACCATGTAAAACTGTGAAATGACCGCTAGATGTGAAGCTTTCTCACTTAGATGTCTTCATTGTCTTTGTGCCTAAATGCTCTGAAGTTGAATTAAGATCGTCACACAAGGACAAAAAATCTGGGTTTGTGTCATCATTTGCAGCGTGCATGAGAAAGTTTCCAGCAGATTAAAGTTAAATCTATAAGGCTGTTTTCACTCTTTTGTCACACTGGCTGTGTCCTTGTGCCATGTGCTGCTCATGTACTGCCCTCTCTAGGTTGCGCTGCACAACTACACACTGTGTGTTACATGAGTTTTCTTTCCCAGCTGCTCCTGTATGAAAGAAACTGGTTGAATCGCTGGAAGACGTCTCTCCTACATGAAGGCGAGGGCTCCATCACAAACATCCAGTGGAGAGCTAACCTCATCGCCTGGGCCAACAATGTGGTGAGCGATCAGACTTCAATAAAAAGCACAATATTTAATGTGTAAAATGTTTTATTTAGTTGGGATTAATCACATGATTGGCCATGACTAAAAAACTGCACATTTTTTATCTGTTCAAAATGTACCTTAAAGGGGTATTTGTCAAGTACGTGTAAATATTTATTATTGGGAATCAATTAACAAGACAAAACAATGGCAAATATTGTCCGTGGAATAGTGTGAAATGGGGCTGTCAATCGATTAAAAGATGATTATGGTTGCCCATAGCTAATTGCGAACAATCACATATTAATCACACATTTTTTTATCAGTTGAAAATGTTCATTAAAGGGAGATCTGTCAAGTATTTAATACTCTTGTGGCCAAATGCTCTTGCTTTATACAAATGTATTTATATATATATATTTATTTATTATTGGAAATCAATCAACAACACAAAACAATGACAAATATTGTCCAGAAGCCCTCACAGGTTCTGTATTTAGCATAAAAAAATATGCTCCAGTGATAGCATGCCAAACTGCAGCCCAACAGGCTACAACAACTGATTATGACTTGCTCCATATATACAGTATATAACATATATCTAGTTTCATATGATGACAAAATAGAAAGTAGCAGCAAGTACGTCTCCAAATCTTGAACAGTATCAGGTACCAGGTAGTAGTAAGAACAGAAGAAGCGTATTTCAGCTCTGTATGAGCCATCATCAGCGTTCATTTTTTTTTTGTCCAGAATAAACTAAAAAAAAGACCTTAGTTTCATATGATATCAGTATCTTCACTCTAGCTTTAAAACTGAGCCCACTATAACCTGAAAATTGCAAGTTAATGCGTTAAGAAGAAAGAAATTAGTGTCGTTAACACATTGTTGTCATGTTAACTTTGACAGCTCTAATAAAACATTTTGTTTTTTTCCCTGATGTCTTTCAGGGAGTTAAAATCTATGATATCGGTACAAAGCAGCGTATCACGAACGTGCTGCGGGACAACGTCAGCCTGAGGCCGGACATGTACCCCTGCAGCTTGTGTTGGAAGGACAACAGCACTCTCATTGTCGGCTGGGGTACCTCCATTAAGGTTTGCTGTTTCTCTATTTAAAGCCATTACAGACACTATATCTGTTCACCAGTGTTTCAGACTTTCTGTAAATTTCTTTTCTTCTCCTCAGATTTGTGTTGTGAAAGAGCGAAATCCTACTGAGATGAGAGATCTGCCCAGCCGCTATGTGGAAATAGGTATAAAATACACTGCACATTATAATAAACGACATGATAATAAACTTTATTTTTACAGTACTTTTCTACACAAAGATGCTTTACAACATATAGCCAGAACAGGCAACCACAACAGTGAAATATAACATAATGCAAGAATAAAACTAGATGATTACATGATGATTACATGGTGGTAAAAATGTTTCAGATAAAATAAGATGAATTAACTGAAATCAAAGAGTTATATGATAAAAGCAGTGTTGTAATGTAGTACTCCAGGCTGGTCCCCAGACCGCTTTTCTCTGAATCGACCGCACCACAGACAAAGAGGACTTTTTTCACCAGACAAGACCACAACTGCAGGGATATCACTAAACTGTGCATTGTCTGATTTATTTTAGAGCTGCAACGATTAATCGATTAATTATCACCTATTAAATTAATCAACAACTATTTTGATAATCGGTTTGAGTACTTCTTTAAGACAAAAAGTCTCCAGATTCCAGCTTTTAAATGTGAATATTTTCTGGTTTCTTTACTCCTCTGTGACCGTAAACTGAATATCTTTGAGTTGTGAACAAAACAAGACATTTGAGGACGTCATCTTGGGCTTTGGGAAACACTGATTGACATTTTTCACCATTTTCTGACAATTAATAGACCAAACAACTCACTCTCACTCACTCACCGTCAAACGCTTATCTGGGGTCGGGTCATGGGGGCAACAGCTCCAGCAGGGACCCTAAACTTCCCTTTCCCGGGCCACATTAACCAGCTCTGACTGAGGGATCCTGAGGAATTCCCAAGCCAATGTGGAGATAAAATCTCTCCACCTAGTCCTGCCTCCTCCCAACTGGTCTTGCCTAGAACACCTCCCTAGGGAGCCGCCCAGGAGGCATCCTTACCAGATGCCCGAACCACCTCAACTAGATCTTTTCAATGCAAAGGAGCAGCAGCTCTACTCCGAGTCCCTCACGGATGGCTGAGCTTCTCACCCTATCTTAGTTGTTTGGATAGACCAAACAACTAGTGGATTAATTGAGAAATTAACAGATTAATCAACAGTGAAAATAACTGTTATTTGCAGCCCTCGTCTCAACCCCTCAAAGGCTGTTCCAGTCTCGATACACTCGTCTTGGTCTCGGTTTAGGTGGTCTTGACTACAATGCTGGATGAAAGTGTGATTAATCAGGATGCCAGCTGCTTTATCTGCCTGCTATGATAATCGCACAGTGGATTTGTGTTAATGATAACAGTGCAGGGATGTTTTAACAACAAGGACTGTAGCAGAAGTTTCACATCCTGGTGTCAAAATGGTGGTGCAGGCTAAAAAATGGCTTCTTTTCTTATGGCAGCAAATGCGTGGAGTATCATTATGTTCCCACTGTCAACTTACAGATGGATTAAATGCACTCTAGACATATTATCTATCAAAATTATCTGTGACGCTATTTTGTTTGGTTTCTCTTTTTCAAACAGTTTCTGCATTTGAGACGGAGTTCTTCATCAGTGGCCTGGCCCCGCTGGCAGATCAGCTCGTCACCCTTTACTTCGTCAAGGAGAACTCTGATCACATGGTAGTTATACTTCTTTTACATGTATATATTAAAGAAGACCTATTATGTTCATTTTCAGGTGCATACTTGTATCTTGGGTTTCTACTAAAACATGTATACATGCTTTAATGTTCAAAAAAACGCTTTATTTTTCTCATACCGGCTGTGGTACAGCACTTTCACCCTCTCTCTGAAACGAGCCAAACTCCTCCAGCTCTACCTAGCTTTGTTTGAGGGCGAGCCGAACTAGCCGCTGGGCAGGTATTATGCAAATGTGCTACTTGATTACCATGTTACAGAGGAAAAAGGCAGGACTTCAATCAAGGTGTTTCATGCAGTTCAGGAGCAGTGGTTCTCCCTTTGGTGTGGACTCTGGACTTTGTAACTTTGCAGACCTTTTACATGCCCAAAAAACTATTAAACTAGATAAAGGAAAAAGCAAAATAAGTCCTTTTTAAAGGGAGAAATATGGTGTAAGAGTTTGTACTCATTGTGTGTGTGCAGGACGAGGAGTTTCGTGCCAGACCTCGTCTCGACATCATCCAGCCGCTCCCTGAGAGCTGTGAGGAGATCTCTTCAGACGCGCTGACTGTGCGCAACTTCCAAGACAACGAGTGCAGAGACTACCGCCTCGGTGAGACTATAAAAAGACAAATGTCACGCGGCCTTTTACTGCGCTCTGATTTCATTAAGCGTCGGCCATCAAATGTCAGCTGTAATGCGCGGTACGCAGAGGCATAAATGCATTTTCATTAACAGAGCATTCTGAGGGAGAGTCGCTCTTCTACATCATCAGTCCCAAAGACATCGTCGTGGCCAAGGAGCGAGACCAGGACGACCACATCGATTGGCTGCTTGAAAAGAAGAAATATGAGGTTTGTGTTGTTGAGTTTTGTGACCGTTGCAAAAGGTTAATTGTATAGCTTAACTGTGTGTCCTGTTACTGCGGTTTAACTCTGACAGGAGGCGCTGATGGCTGCAGAGATCAGCTTCAAAAACATCAAGAGACATGACGTCCAGAAGATTGGGATGGCGTACATCAATCACTTAGTGGAGAAAGGCGACTACGACAGTGCTGCAAGGTGGGTTCAACCCCTTCAGGTGGACACTCAGTTAACCCATTTGACAAGTTGTACAGGAAGTGAGTGTGATTATTATCTATGTTATTATCTAGACAGTATACTATACAGTGTGTGGGCTGTGTCGCCTCACAGCAAGAGGGTCACAGGTTCAAATCCGGCTTGGGGCTCTTCTGTGTGGAGTTTGCATGTTCTCCCCGTGTTTGCGTGGGTTTTCTCCAGGGTTTCCGCTTCCTCCCGCAGTCCAAAGACATGCAGTTTAGGTTAATTGATGACTGTAAAATTGCCTGTAGGTGTGGATGTGAGTGTGAATGGTTGTCTCTATGTGTCAGCCCTGCGATGGACTGGCGACCTGTCCAGGGTCCCCCCCCCCGATATTTAGAAATTATGAGTTAAATGTGTCGTTACGGTCATTTCCTTTTATAGTTATCTAAGGATGACGAGCTCTTGATAACATATATTTGGTGTTTCATATTTGTATGTCTGAGGAAATAACGGCTGTGTTCTGTTTTCTAAAAAGGCAGGTGAATCAACTTTTAAGCACAAAGGTCATTATTCACTGTATGTTAATGTCATGGATGTGTCTCTACAGCCTCAAGCATGTCCAGTGCTCACTAAGTCAAAAACTAGAATCTTTCATGTGTTTTTTCTGATCCAGGAAGTGTCAAAAAGTTCTTGGAAAAAACATGGAACTATGGGAAAATGAAGTATACAGGTTCAAGACCATCGGACAGCTGAAGGTGGGAATATCTGTTCCTTAATAAAACTTAATTATCAAAGTGATCATGGACATGAATCGATTATGAAACACATCAGTCTCTTATCAATATCTCTTTTTGTCTCTCGGATTTCAGGCCATCAGTCAGTATTTGCCCCGAGGAGATCTGCGTCTCAGACCGGCCATCTATGAAATGATCTTGCATGAATTTCTCAAAACCGACTATGAGGTACTTTGTCCCTTAATATCCTGTGACTAATCCAGAGTCAATCCACTGGCTGATCGTCATCTTAACGGTTTGTCCCACTTCCTGTGCTGTCCACAAAGGGTTTTGCCACACTGATCCGTGAATGGCCTGGAGAGCTTTATAACAACATGGCCATCGTTCAGGCCGTCACCGACCACCTGAAGAGGGACCCCACCAACAGAACCCTGCTCACCACGTTAGCTGAACTGTGAGTGATATTAACACACACATTACTCAACCTGTTTAACCTCTTAAAACCCACTAGAGATAGATGTAGATCAGAGATGCTTAGGATTATGGGAAAAGGTTTTATAGTCATCAAAATGTAGTAGAATCAGTTGCTTTTACTCAGTTCTGTGGCACTAGAAAACATACTGTAGCATTTTGATGATATCAGAAGTTTTACTATCACTGAAAACAGAAGGGCTGCAATAAAGATTATTTTCATTGCTGATTAATCTGTTGATAATCTTCTTGATAAATCAATTAGTTGTTTGGTCTATAAAATGTCAGAAAAATGTCAATCAGTATTTTCCAAAGCCCAAGACAATGTCCTCAAATGTCTTGTTTTGTCCACAACTCAAAGATATTCAGTTAATTGTCATAGTGGAGTAAAGAGACCAGAAAATATTCACATTTAAGAAGCTGGAATCAGAGAATTTTTTTCCTTAAAAAATTATTCAAACCGATTGATTTAATTTAATAGTTGGCACCTAATCGATTGTTTTTTGATATTACAGCAGAATGAAAATGTTTTACCTTGTGCAGCATTTTATACATATCTGTGAGGAATTCAGTGTCACTTATTTGGTATTTTTTGAAACTCTAGGATCTAGACTGGAGTTTTAAATCAAGTGTCTGAACATGCTTAGTTGCACAATATTTGTGGGCAAAGATGTATTCAGTGAAAAGCCTGTTGGCTTCAAAGATCAATGCTTTCAGTGACTTTAAAATGACACAAAATCAAAACTAATAAAGTGACTTGTTGGTCTTTAATGCTGTTACAGCTACACGTACGACCAGCGGTACGACAGAGCCTTAGAAATCTATCTGAGACTGAGGCACAAAGACGTTTACCAGCTGATCCACAAACACAACCTTTTCTCCTCCATAGAGGACAAGATCGTACTCCTCATGGACTTCGACAAAGAGGTAAAATCCTGATTACAGACTGAAAATGTGCACATTTTATTGTCATGTTTTCATTTTATAAGTTTGTAGTTTTGGTAATAAATCCTCTAAATTTACAGAAAGCTGTTGACATGCTTCTGGACAACGAGGACAAGATATCGGTGAGTGTTTCTGGCTTTTCTCGATATGGATGTGATGAAAACCTGCTGCCCACTGATCCTGTTTCCCTTCTCTCCTCTAATAGACAGACAGGGTGGTGGAAGAGCTGGCAGACAGGCCCGAGCTTCTGCATGTGGTGAGTTGAGTAAATACAATCATATTAACTCTCATGATTTAATTCAGACCTGATCTGACTCCTCTTTTCCCCGCAGTACCTCCATAAACTGTTCAAGCGGGACCACCACAAAGGCCAGAAATACCACGAGAGACAGATTGGCCTGTACGCCGAATATGACCGGCCAAATCTCTTACCGTTCCTGAGAGATAGCACACACTGCCCGCTTGAAAAGGTATAATTCTTGCATGTCATCATACCGTAAGTTTCCAGAAACTACAAGACATGAAGGATATCATCTCCTCTTTATCTCACAGGCTCTGGAGGTTTGTCAGCAGAGGAACTTTGTAGAGGAGACTGTCTTCCTGCTCAGTAAGTGTTTGTTAAGGTCTGTTTCCTACTTTTAAGTGTGTTTGAAATTATTAAAAAGAAACTAACCGAACATGTCGGCTCCCAGGCCGGATGGGGAACTGCAGGCGAGCTCTGCAGATGATCATGGAGGAGCTTGAGGATGTGGACAAGGCCATAGAGTTCGCCAAAGAGCAGGACGACGCAGAGCTCTGGGAGGATCTCATCTCTTACTCTATCGACAAACCACGTATGATCCTATTGATCCTGTTTGATTCTGTCTTTCTTTGTCATTTTCTCACTTTCTTATATATATTTCTTTGTCTCTATCTGCCTGTTAATGTCTTCCCAGCGTTCATCACCGGCCTCCTTAATAACATTGGCACTCACGTGGATCCCATCCTGCTCATCCATCGCATAAAGGAGGGCATGGAGATCCCAAACCTCAGAGATTCACTAGTAAAGATCCTCCAGGACTACAATCTACAGGTCAGACCTGTTTCTCTTATTCATTAGAAATCTTTATGAGGAACATTATACAGTGGTGTAGCTGTAAACACTACTAGTACTGTATAGCCTGTGTTCAGTTGAAATAAAATGTAAAAGGGATTAAAGGGATAGTTCTGGTGCTTTTGAAGTGAAATTGTATGAGGTACTGTTCAATAGTCAGTGTATTAACTACAGTAGTACAGATGACGGTTGGCACACCCCCAGTTTGGAGAAGCAGACAGGAGTTACTGCACAGGAGCAAAGCAATGTACTGCTGTGGACGAGGCACACAAAAAAACATATTTTCGACACCTGGAAAAATCAATATCCGTTAAGTGTACTCTCTATTTAGAATATTTTCACTGCTTTAAGTTGGCATCGGACAGCCCTTTCTGAGTTGTTGTTGTACCCCTAACCACTAGACTCTTTTACCTCGTAGAACACGAGTTACTGGTCTACCGCTGCCTCAATCGGTTAGTTTGTGTTATTGTGGGACTTTAGTGAATCCAAACTAAACAAAGTCATACAATAACACAAGTCTGTTGCTTTGGCATGGACGTTGATACTTGCTTCAGGTCCCCAACAGAAAGGGCTGTCTGACAGCAAGGTAAGCCAGTGAAAATATTATAAATATAGCATGGGCCTATATTTTAGGTGTCTAAATATGTTTTGCTGCTGGCCCCGTCCACAGCAGTACATCGCTTTACTCCCATGCTGGTACTTCTGCCTGTTTCTCCAAACTGGTGACGTGCCAACAGTCATCGACTGTAGGTAAAACACTGACTCTGGATAAATACCTCACACAACCTCACTTCAAAACTCATAAACTATCCCTTTAAGAGATAAAGACAGATGTCAAAGCAGAAATTAGTAATTGAATGCAAAGTTATGGGTGAAATGCCTGAGTAAAATATCCACAATTGCTTAAATTTGTCATTCCAGATTCCAAAATTATATTGATGGGAAATTACCATTTATGTTGGTTGTATCACCTCAGTAGCTTCATTTGGAAATAATGTCTCACTGTAGCAATAATTAGGGTGATTTTAGAGGGGAAATGATATGAATTAATTTATGAATGTTACTTCATTGCCCTACTGTTCATCATATTATTTTGCTTATTAACCAGCGTTTTGTTTTCTCGTCTCTAAGATTCTTCTGAGAGAAGGATGTAAGAAGATCCTGGTGGCCGACTCCCTCTCGCTGCTCCAGAAGATGCACCGAACACAGATGAGAGGAGTCAGGGTCGACGGTGGGTGGTGCATATTCTTATCGTTCATGCAAAAGCAGCAGCAGAGATGAAGCCATTTTTAAACGGTGCTCACACAAGTGTTGGTTTTCTTTTCAGAGGAGAACATTTGTGAATCATGTCATGCTACAATATTACCGTCTGGTAGGTTTTCTATGTAGTTATACCTAAGTATTTTACCGTCGTATTGCATTTGAAAGCTGTTTATTGCTAGTTTTTTGCTTCCCACCTGTGTTTCAGACATGGCCAAACCCTTCAGCGTGGTGGTGTTTCACTGCAGACACATGTTTCATAAGGAATGTTTACCATCTTCAGGAACAGTAAGTAACTCACCACACAAAACATCACAGTATTTATTTTATTTAGAGTTGAGATTTACATGATTATCTCTCTCCAGGCATTATTCTGTTTAATCTGAGAGTTTCAAACCTAACTCGGCTGTCCTATATTGACCGTCCTGCACCTTTTCCCTCTCTGCCATTTCAGATTCCTGGGGTGCAGTTTTGTAACATCTGCAGTGCGAAGAAGCGCGGGCCAGGAAGTGGAATCCTGGAGATGAAGAAGTAAACGTGTATTTATGCTCTTACAATGTTATTACTGATGCTTTTACCTTCCCCCTGTTGCTTTCCATCTACTGTAAGTGCACTGATCAATGGATATCACCTTCCCTCACTCACTGAACTGTACACTTGCAAAAATGCAAAACATAAATATTGAATTGCCTCTGTATATTTACATCTAACAACTATAAAGTGCTTTACTTGTTCGGCTCGCCACTAATGTGATTTGGCAATAAAATATCTGCAACGTCTGAAAAATAAAATCACATAAAAAGAGTTTGTGGTTGTGTGTGATAATTGTGCTTGTCAATCAGTTCGGAAGACAAAGAAAATTCATTTACACTTCAATATTTGAGCTTTTGTATTCTTTTTACTATGCTGTCTATAATTGAAAACTGTTGAAAACGTATTTGCAACAATAAAGACTCAGTATACTGTAAATATGTTTGTCATAATTGCACAAAATACATGAAAGAAGGTTATGAATGCTGCAAAATTGAATACGGGCAGCTTAACATTTGATTTTGTCAGACTTCTCTCTCACTTACTGATATTACAGCTTGAATTGGTGCATACAGGCATTTGAAAACACCCTCAGACCTGCTGAGAGGATGTACAAAGTTGTCAAAAGCATGACTAATGACTCATTTGTGGTATTTAGGATGTTTTAAGCTTGTGAGATATACAGATGCACTATTAAAGTAGCTCTTCCTTCCATAATAAGACGCTTTCAAGAAAACCACAACCAGGTGCACTCAAGTAAAATATATGTAGTTAAGTAAAAAGTACAATATTTCCTTCTGGAATGGAGTGGAGTAGAAAAAGAAAGTAGCATAAAATAGAAATACTCAAGTAAAGTACAAGTACCTCAAAATTGTCTTGAGTAAATGTGCTTACTTGTATTTCACCACTGCTAATAATAATAATAATAATAATAATAATAATGTTTATTTTTATAGCACCTTTGAAAACAGTGAAAAAGTGCTTTACAAGAAAAACAGAACACATTTAAAACACAAGGATAACAAAATTTACTGTACTAGCCACTAACTCAACAATCACATAAAAACCCAAAGAGTAAAACAACTAAAATGTCATCAAATATAAATAAAATCACAGAAAAACAATTCTAAATAAATACTGGTGCTGAATTTACTTATTGATTGTGGACGCGGCTCATTTTTATTATAGTCCGTATTAATTTTACCACTCTCAACCTAAAAGGGAACTGCAGAATGTCATAAAATATATTTTAAAAAGTCACCGAAAAACAATTCCAATAAATAAATAAATCAATAAAATTTAATAAAATTAAATTAAATTAATAAATAAATAAGGATTATATTTCTGAGTTGGAATGTCATAATCACAAATATTTTTTTTTTTAAATCTTGGTCTGTTTCTTTGTAAGCCTATATAAAATTTGGATTCTATAAGTTGGCATGAGATCATATTTATAATAATTTTTTTTTTCTTTAAAACTAGCATATTTATATCACAATGATGTAAACTGGTGTGTATTGTTTGTGTCTAATAAATAAATAAATAAATAAAATTTCCTAAACTTCATCTCGTTGTAGAGCTCGTTTGGAGGGCTGCTGCTACGTCACTTCCGCCGTTTCCCTCCGGAAGTACAGTTAATTTTTATTCACAGGAAAAAAAACAGCTGTTGTTGAAAAAGAAAACATCAAAGTGAGTTTCATTAACGTGTGTGTTGCCTCTGTGTGTTCGTAGACATCGGTGCAGTGACGGCTGCTCTCTCTACTCTCTGCTCGGTCTGTCTGACGGCTGTTTTTACGGACTTGAACCGCGAGTCTCGTTTCGCTCATTTGTTGCGAGTTGGCTGCTGCTGCTGCTAGCGGTTAGCTCCCATCACTGTGGACTTCCAGCTAGCAACATTAGCCACCGCTAGCTAGTTAGCTAGCTGGCCATTTCTGACTATCTGCATTACTCCTGGTGACAACAATCTCTGTCTGCTGGTATACAATCAGTAAGATAATGCAATTAAATGTCGAATAAGTGAATAAATGTAGATCGTACATTGTGTAACTCGCTAGCTGCTAGTTTAACTGCGCTTTATCACTGTTTATGTTCAACGTTAGCACGTTGTTTGATAGGAAACCCATTTAGAAAATGATTGTAGTTCATACTAGTGTTGAATTTACTTCTGATTATGGACACAGCTCATTTTTTATTATACTCTGTGTTCACTTTACTACTCTCAACCTATAAGGAAACTGCTAGATGCCTCGAAAAAAATGGCCAATTTTATTAAGTAGTGATTTTAGGGTGAAGTTGCATCTCCCCCTGGCGTCACGACATGTATTTTACTTTATTTTGTCACATATTTTGACAGGATGCCAGCCCCAAAGAGAGGATCATCTCCTCATGATTCTCAGCCCAAGATGAGGAAGTTGGATGAAGACGGGGAGGATCTGCCATCGAAAACTGCACCAGCTACCAATAATAGGTCCCTTATAACAGGAAATACAGTAGAAAAGGCAGCAGCCCCACGGACTAAGAAAAAACTGTGTGCTTCAGCGGAAGGGGGGAATAAACCAGCCAAGTCATCCCCTCCAAAGGATTCCAGCAAAACCATTTCTGATCCACCTCTCAAAAAAGCCAAGCTCCTGAAAGCCACAAGTGCCTCCTGCGGAGAAGCTCCCTCACAGAAAGCTAACTCCAAAGCTTCCCTGAAGCGTACAGCCTCCACAGAGTCCGAGGACGATTTGAGTAGTGACAGCAGTAAGACTGACCTGTTCAGAGAGAGGGACGATGGCGACAAGGCGCGCTGCATCAGACAATATTCGAATCGGGTCAAAGCTAAACGCAAGGTTGAAGAATCAACGTCTGACCCCCAGGAGACAAGCCAAGGGTCGCCATCTGTTCCCGGAGACCCCGTTCAGATGGACCACAATTATGGTAGATTTTCAGATTCAAGTACGGGAGAGGAGAGAAAAGAAATTGTCACTGAGCAAGAGGGGCCAGAAATGTTAGTTAATGCGACACAAGCAGAGTCAAAGGAAGCTTTAGTCTCTGTAAGAGGAAGCGCAAAAGCTAGCATTGAATTTGAGTGTGCAGCTGATGAAAGTAAACACAAGGAATTTAAAATTGTAGATAAGCTCATAGATAATGACGCACTAGCATCATGTAAAGAAATATTATACTCTGTCACTGCAGGGTCACCTTGTATCACGTCTGAGACTGGGGGAAATGAAAAGACGGACTTTGCCATTAAAAGTCAAAAGGATGTAGATACTGAAACACTTTTGACATCAGTGGAAACGATATATTCTTGTACTGGAGAGGCAAATCCAGGCTGTGAAGGTGATGGATGGACTGCTTGTAGAAATCAGACAGATGTGAGCAGTGAAACTGTAACAGAGGAGACCACAGTATCTCTTTCTGAGGAGGTGAAGTTGGATGTAAAATGCAAAAATAAGGAAGGAGAGCAGGAAGTGATTGAAGCAGCCGGTGTCTCTGCACACCACAGTGATGCAGAAGATAAAGTATCGTCACATGAAACAAACTCTGCACCAGAAAAGATCCTGGTAGGAGTAAGTAGTAATCCAGAGAGTCAGACGGAGGAAAATCTAACAACAGAGGTTGCTGGCAATCCAGAGACTCAAACAGACCTCAGTGTGAAAATTCAAGTTACTTTCAAAGAGGAATCGAAATCTGAGAGTAGAGAGAGCCATGAGGTGCCAGATACAATTACCAGCTCATGTGATAGTGTGGACAGAATAGTCAGAAATTCTCAAGAAAAGTTTGAAGAAAGTGAAAGGAGAGGAGTTGAGTTCCTGTCGAGTCAGCCTGTTGCTGGTCCTGTGTCTTTTGCTGAGCTACACCTGAGCCAAGAGGTGATGGACAAGAAAACTGACAGCTGTACTGAGATACTGACACCAGATTGTGAGTCTGCTCCTGAGCAAAATCAAAGTGAAGCGCTCCCCGATGGTGTCACAGTCTCAGAGGGTCAGATAGACATGGACATGCAGACTAAAATAACATCAGAACAGAGGTCTGACTCAGCACCCAAAGAGGATAAAAACAAAGTGAAAAACCACACCACAGGAATACCTGAAGTCAAAGAAGATGCAAAGACAAATAAAGAAAAAGAGATGGACTTTGAATGTGCCCCAGCAACACCAGAGCAGGAGATCTCTAATCAAGCTGCTACAGTGGAAATACAAAGCCAGAAGAGCCAAGAGGTCAGTGAACATGCCACAGACATATCTACAGGATTTAATGAGGATCATGTGTTAAATTCTAAACTAATGGATAATGTAGGCGAGAAATATGAACATACAAGTAGTGGACCTGAGAGACAGACTACAGTGGAAATAAAGATTTCTAATCCTGCATCTACAGTGGAAGTACAAAGCCAGGAGAGACCAGGATACAGTGAACACACCATGGACATGTCTGATAAAGCACAGAAAGAACCAGTGGCAAATTGTCAGAATGACAAAGATGAAGGCAGAGTTGATGCTGAAAGTGTTGCTGAGAATCAAATAGAAGTGACTACATTAGAGGAGATTTCTAACATTGCACCTACAGTGGAAATAAAAAGCCAGGAAGTCAGTGAACCTACCACGGACATATCTGCTGAACTTCATGGGGATCATGAGGTTGAAAGTATTGAAAATGAAAACAAGATGCAGTTGAAATCTGCAAATGTACCAGAAATGGACATGCAGACTACATTGACATCAGAGGATTCAAGTTCAGCCTCTTCACTGGAAATACAGAAGAGCCAAATAGAAGTGCACATGCAGACTGCAACAGCATTGAAGGAGATATCTAACACTGCACCTACAATGGAAATACAAAAACAGAAAAGTCAAAATGAAGTGAATATGGAGATTTCAGAGATGACACCAATTGTGGAAGTACAAAGCCAGGAGGTCAGTGAACCTATCACAGACATATCTGCTGAACTTCATGAGGACGAAAACAAGATTAACTTTGAGTCTGTGGCTGTAACAGGGAGTAAAGTGGAAATGCAGACAACATCGACATCAGAGGAGATATCTAACACGACACCTACAGTGGAAATACAAAGACAGAAAAGTCAAAATGAAGTGAATATGGAGATTTCTAACATGGCACCTACAGTAGAGACACATGCCCTGTGGAGACAAGAAGTCATTGATCCTACCACGGACACTAACACCAGCAAGGTGAACTTTGAATCTGTGACTGTACCAGAAATGGAAGTGCAGACTACATCGGCGTCAGAGGTTTCAAATCCAGCCTCATCAGTGGAAATGCAGAAAAGCCAAATAGAAGTGGACATGCAGACTACAACAACATTGGAAAAGATATCCAACTCAGCACCTACAGTGGAAACACAAAGTCAAATTGAAGTGAATGTGGAGATTTCTAATATGAGACCTATAGTAGAAACAGAGGCTCAGAGGAGCCCAGATGTCATTGAACCTGCAACAGACATAACTGAGAAAGCTCAAGAAGGTCTAATGAATTCAACTCCTGGGAGTGATGGAAATGAAAATAAGGTTATTACCGAAGGTGTCGGTGCAGTTGGGAATCAAAGCGAAATGGATTTGCAGACCACAATAACAGAAGAGACAACTACAGTACAAACACAAAACCAGAGAGGTCAGGAGGTCAGTGAACTCCCCACAGATGTTGAAGAGCTAAAAGATTTTATTGTTGCAAATACTGAAAGTGAAGAAAAGGTTATCGCAGAACATGTGGATGCTACTCAGAGTCAAATAGAAGTGGATTCGCAAACATCAGCAGAAGAGATTTCTAATCAACTACCTGTAGTGGAAATACAAAGCCAGGGGAGCCAGGAGGTCAGTGAACTCAACACAGAAGTTCGATGTGAGCATAATGAAAATGAAGTTACTGCTGAATGTGTTGATGTTCCAGAGGTTCACATAAATTTGCCGACTACTACAGAGGAGGTTTTTAAAGCAGCAGAACAGCAAAACCAGAGCATGGAGGACATTGATGAACCTGTTATGTCCTTATCAAATGAAACCCCAAAGCCTCTTCCTGTGAGTAACACTAAAGATAATGCAAACATGCAGATGGAGCCTAGTGCTGAGTATATCCAAGGGAATATGGATGTAATAAGTGGATCAATAGGAAGGGTAGATTCTGCTTTAGAAGAGGAAACAGGGAAGCAAGTGATTGAGGTCAAAGAAGAGGCTGCAGTCATTTCCTCTGATAAGGCTGTCAGTAATATTGAAGGACACAGAGAAAGAACTGGAAGCAGTGACGTAATAGTTTTTGTTTGTGACCAGCCGGATGATATTACAATTCAGGCACCAGAAGAGCAAATTAAAACGGTTGAGATTTATGAAAACCAGATAGTTTATGAACCCATTAGTAGTCCGGAGAGTAATGACGGAAGAGAGATTCCTACAGCGCCAGAGAACCACGATGGTTTGTCTTTACTGGACATACAGGACGCCCATCACATGGGAGGAGATTCATCCACTAATGATGAAAAAAGCCAACAACTGGAAAACATCAAGCAGCAAATTTGTGCCTCAGACAGTGGAGAAGTTGAAATGGAAGTGCCAGAGAGTTGCATCCCTGAGCAATTGGAGCAGAGCAACATGAATCTGGATGTGAAACAAGTTGCAGTGATCAGCTCTAGCGATGATGTCAGCGCGCCAGATGGCCAGTCAGAGGACGCTCCCGGAAACCATGAAAGGAACGGGTATCCAGACTGCGTCAGTGCCACAGAGTTTCCCCAACAGGTGCAGGAGGATGCTGGACTTCAGGAGGTCGCAGACGTCACAGTGACGACGATGACTACAGCCGCCACTGAAGTTGAAATACCAGATAGTACGTCTGAGGAGTTTGTGATCTTAGAGCCGGTCCCAGAGGGCGAAATTCACTTTGATATTGTCACTCAAGCAGTTACCGAGTCTGGTTTGTCTGCCTCACTTTCAGAGCAGGTGAACCCAAACAGTGCTTTGGAAGGTAACATGGAAAATATAAATGGTTCCCAACAAACAGTGCAGCAATGTCATGAGATCAAAGTGACAAATTCAAGTGAGGTTTTAGATGATGGGACCAGGATTGGGACGGAAATCTCAACTGAGGAAGATGTTGAAGTTATTCAAAATTCTGACCACATGATGGACGTTAATACCTTAGAGACTCAGATGGCGACCTGTCACGCTCAAGTCACAGATGAAGACTGCGGTGCATTGGTGGTAGAGAATGCTGAGGCTAATTTGGACCTGCAAGAAGTGCAGATTCTAGAGGATATAGAGATCGGTCGTGAGATCGTAGTAGCAGAAGAAGATAATGATGACGATAGCGACATTACAATAATAGAAAAACCCCAGGAAACACCTGAGGCAGCCCCTCCGAGTCCTAAAAAGTCTGAGAAAACAGCTAATGAGAAGACTAAAAATGACAGCTTAAAGCAAAACAGCTCAGCTGAAAAGAGTGGAGATGATAAAAAGGGACAGGAGGCAGAAAAACCCAAGAAACAAGAGATGAACACACAGGCCAGAACCAAAGCCCGTCTGGCAGCTCTGGCTGAGCAAAAGGCTGCAGCGGCGAAGAGAACGGCAAACAGACAGCAGCTGAACCTCTTAGCGTTGTGTCAGGAGATCGCAGAGGACATCGCTACGGACAGCATGCTACTGAAGAGGATAGAACAAGAAAAACAAGCAGTGGCGGCGGCGGCGGCAGCAGCAGCCAAGAGTGAAGCCAGCAAGAAAGAAAGTCCACCTGTTAACACGCAGGAGGCAGACACTGTTACTGTCGCCACTCCGGCTGGACCAGAAGGGAGTTCTGCTTCGGTGCCTCCGGCTGAGGAGGCACCCGCAGCCCAGCCCTCCACGGAGGATTCAGCCGAGGCTAGGCCTGCTGCAGAGCCTCCAAAGAGGCGTTTCTTCGTCACGCAGATCTCAGTGCCGCTGAAAGCCCATGAGAAAAAGAAGCTGACTAGATATCAAAGACTCCGGCAGGTTGAGCTGCAGAGAGAGAAAATGTCTTGGGCGCGTGTGAAGAAACTTAAGTCCGACCAAGCAAATCAGATGTTTTCAGACATGGACTGGCAAGTGTCTCCGTTCTCAGTGAGTTCTGTGGCCACGGCTCCTCCATCTGCACCAAGTCCATCAAAAACACCTCTCCTGAGTCCGGCCTCGACTAGCACACCTGCACCACCCAAGACAGACATCCCTAAGGTTGATGCTCCTAAGGCTGAACCAAGTAAGACTGAAATAGAAACCACTAAAACTGAACCCACTAAATCTGAACCTGACAAAGAGAAAGAAGCCTCCAAAACTGTGACTCCTAATGCTGGAACCCGTAAGTCTACGAGGCAAAGTAAGCCTCTTATTCCTAAAGAGACCCCTGCTCCAGGGCCTGCCCCAAAAGTGACCAGATCCGCAGCCAAGAGGAGCCTCCCAGCAGTACCCCCGCCTATGCCCAACGGACTCAATGCTCCAAAACCGAAGCCTGTTGAGTACAAGCCGTACAGACCCAGGCCCAAGTATTCTTTTGATGACTTTGAGCTAGATGATGACCCATTACCAGCAGCTCCAACAAAGCCCGGTCCTCAGGCGAGGGCCGCACAGCCGACACGACCTAATCAGTCAAACCCTGCTGCAGCTCAATCTAAACCCACAGTTCAGTCAAAACCGTCAGTTTCATCGCATCCTGCCAACCAGGCGAAACTCAAAGCTCAGACCACAACTGCTGGACAGATCTCAGGTCAGTCAAAGCCAGCTGTTGCAACTACGGCTCAGTCGAAGCCTGCCGCTTCCACCGCTCCACATTTAAAGCCTGCCATTGCAAAAACACCCACAGCTACTGCTTCTTCAAAACACGTTCCTCCAGTTAAAGCTCAATTAAAGTGTCCTGTTTTGACGACGCCTCAGTCAAAAGCTGCTTCAGCTCCAGCTCAGTCCAAGCCTGCTGCCTCTGCTGCTGCTGCCTCATCCCAGTTAAAGCCTGCTGCTGGTGGAGGGACAGCTCAGCTCCAGCAGTCAGCAGCATCTCAGGCTGCTGGTTCAACCATATCTGAGACGAAGCGTGCTCCTCAGGCCAATTCAGTGCCTCAGAAAACTCCAATTCCAACGTCAACAGACACTGACAAATGCAAGGTAATTAAAAAAAAAGTACCATAATGTGTGGCATTTTTGAATGAATATGTTACTCATCCCGTCTCTTACTTACGTAGGATACAGCTGATCCCACATCTTCCCTTTCCTCTGAAGACAGCTCAAAAGTGTCTGATGACACACAGAAGTGTCAAGAAAAGCCTGCAGGTATGCATTTATTTGCTTTTGGCATGATTTATTTACATAAGGCTTATTTTCAGTTCATTAATCTGTCAGTTATTTACTCGATTAAGAGCTTTGTTGTTTGGACCACAAAATGTCAGAAAATGTTGATCAGTGTTTCCCAAAGCTCAAGATGACGTCCTCAAATGTCTTGTTTTGTCTACAAGTCAAAGATACTCAGTTCACTGTCATAGAGGAGTAAAGAAACCAGAAAATATTCACATATAAGACTCAGTGACATACATAACATCTGTCGTCTGTTGTTGTCACATTACTAAGTAAGTACAGGGCTGATTGTGTCTCCAGGATATCGGTTTGTGAGCAATTATTCTTATTTGTACACTTAAGTATTACATTTTATTTGTACTGTTAGCATAGGATTATAAAATCTTGGCAAAAAACATCCAGCTATGTTCATATTATATGATTACACGATGTACAAAGTGTTACAGATGTTGCTATGACTGCAGTTCTGATCTCGTACTCTGGAGGATCATTTTTGTGTCAAATCATTGATTTATGAAGTAAGCAGCGGGTAATAAGTGGGACAATGTGCAACGACACCTGACTGGGTTTATTTCACATTAATGACCGTCTTGCTGTAATTATCAAGAAGACTGTTAGTGTATGAGGGTCTTTCCTTTTCTTACAGTTGCCGATGTTGATCCTCCTCCGGAGAACAAGACCGAACCAGTCGAGACAGCTGAGAAGACATCGAAAGAACCTCAAGAGTAAGAAGCTTCTCTCAAGTAATTTGACATGTTTTTCCTCGGAGAAACAGGAATCTGAAGTAATGCGATGTGTGTTTGTATCACAGCGGAACAGCGGAGACACAGGATGGCAGAACTCCTCTCTCTGATGCTTGTCTGCAAAAAGAAGTCAAGAAACTAAAGGAGGCTGACAAAGATGGCACCCAAACCATTATTGTGAGCATCTGTCTGGTATTATTACACAGTGTATAGCAAGCAGGTTGAGGCCTTGTGGGCTATTCCACGTCTCTGAGGAAAGTCTGGTGTATATTTATATTTTGTTTGTAGATGTAATGTGTTGTTGTCTTTGTCTCTTAGGATGCAGGACAGAAACATTTTGGAGCAGTGGCCTGCAGCGTGTGTGGGATGCTCTACTCTGCTGCCAACCCTGAAGATGAATCTCAACATTTACTCTTCCACAACCAGTTCATCAGCGCTGTCAAATATGTGGTGAGAGGAAGTTTCCTTGAAATACACGTCTTATTAGGAAACATGAGATGCAAAGTGAGATGCCTCCTCAATATTTTCACACATTCCTCCACCAGTATTTCTGACTGTCAACACCATTGAAGTCAGCAGAACTTTGTGTGATTGCATTTTGAGTTTATGATCTGTTACTCTCGCTGACTTTTGTGATAGCAAAACGGGACACTGTGTTCTGACAGTTTGTACAGAAGTTTCTTTGGTTGTGCAAACCAACATTTGAATCAGCCGATCGGGTGGCTGGATCGGACGATCAAGCCGGATGTGGAGGTCCTGGATTGGCGTGGTTACACATGGTCTGCGGTTGTGAGGCCGATTAGATTTGCTGTCAGATTCTCTGAGACGGCTGATGGTTGTGAAATAAACATTTAATTCATGGGCAACAGCTCTGATGGACACTCCTGCCATCAAAACTGGTGCCATCTGTGGCGTTGTGTTCTGAGATCAACCTGCACAGTTTAGCCTTTTATTGCGACCAGTTCGAGGAACACCTGTGCAATAATGCTGCTAATGCTGTTAAATCAGCATCTTGATGTGTTCCTGTCAGGTGGATGGATGATTTTGGCAAAGGAGAAGCACTCGCTTACATGGATTTAAACAAATTTGTGCACAATTAAGAGAATCTTTTTTGTGCATCAACAAAGTCTTTTATTTGAACTCATGATGGGAGAAAAATGGGAGCGAAAACAAAACAGTTTATGTTCAGTGTAGCACATAAGGAAGTTATTGTATTTAGCAAGTGAAGAACATGAACGGTAAAAAGATGGCTTAATACTTTATCTTAAAATTCACTCTTTTTGCTTCTTTTTTCAGGGATGGAAAAAAGAGAGGATACTGGCCGAGTATCCTGACGGCAAAATCATTCTTGTCCTGCCAGATGATCCCAAATATGCTCTGAAGAAGGTACAGTATATTAACTGGGACTAACCTTAACGGTGGTGGGTGTCACCGGTGAGGATAGCCCCACTAAAGCAATTAAAATTTCTTTTGTTTTGGATGTGGAAATATAAATTAGTGGTAAAATAAATACAAGGTTAGAGCCTTTGTCAGCAGCAACACCATCATATTATTTCCTCACTGCACAGTAACCGTTTGTTTCTCAGGTGGAGGAGATCAGGGAGATGGTGGACAACGACCTCGGCTTCCAGCAGGTGGAGACCAAGTGCCCCTCTCAGACCAAGACCTTCCTCTTCATCTCCAATGACAAGAAAGTTGGTGGCTGCCTTATAGCCGAGCACATACAAGAGGTAAGAGCCTGCAGTCTTGTAGCCAGGAACATGTTTGATGTACGTTTATTATGTAAAAGCTCTAAGAGTAGCAGACTGCTTTAAGTAAACTGAGCCTTGTGAACGCTCACAGGGATACCGGGTGATCGAGGAGCCGGAACCGGAGGGCTCAGAGGGAGAGAAGGTGATGTTTGAACGTCAGAGAGCCTGGTGCTGCTCCACAACAGCAGAGCCGGCCATCTGTGGCATCAGCCGCATCTGGGTGGTCAACATGATGAGACGCCAGGGCATCGCCTCGCGTATGCTCGAGTGCCTCAGGTCAGTACGCCTTCAAAACCACAGAGACTTGATGTTGTTGATGACTACGCGATCAATATCTTGATATCTTTGGAACGGTCAAATTCATCTTTAACTTTGCTTATTGTGTGTTTTTTTGGTTCTTTTTTTTTGACAAACGAATTAAGGCTGTCGCCTTTTGTCATGAGTAGTCTGAGATGGCAATCATCTCATTTTAAGGTCCATAACTGCCCTGTGGGAAACGGCACAAGCCGAAAAATAATAACCCATAAAGATAATCCCATTTAAAACAATGTGTAAATCATAACTTTCTGAAAGAAGGAAAACATATATATATATAGATTGTCCAGATACTGGATACTGGATTATTTTTGGATAATAGACCTAAAAACGTCAGGACCAACTCAACAGCTAGCAATTAATAATCCAAAGCAGGATTATTTAAAGGAATATAATCAATGAAACGCTGCAGGTTATTTACAAAAAGCAAACAAAAATCTGTGATAAAACTTTCATTCAGCATTCTATAAGTTCACATTTTAGTTAAGTCCACCAGGCTCTTGGCTGTTAAACATGTCTGCCTGTTAAAATGACAATATATGACAGCGAAAAAGCGACTTTTCTGAGTGTTCGCACTTTGAATAAAGTCATCAACCAATCACACTGTGCAGAACCAGACCTAATATTTATGAAACAACAGCACAGATCCTTTAAACCTTGACAAAGGCAGCACATACCCACCCACCCCCTCTGTTCTTACCTTTCACAATAAAAGCCCTAGATGTATACTATTCACAGGCATCTATTTTGCATTTTTGTGTTGTTTATTCGTCACGCCCCCAGTGTGAAGGCCATTAAACTCAAATAACGAGTGCAGGGAGGTGGAGACAGTCTGTAACCATTACTGTGCAAAAGTGTGATTTAAGAGATGCTGGATTATTTTTCTTATTGTTATCATCATCGTCAATACTGGTATATTGCTACACCCTTTATTTAATGTTAATACACGGCTTTTTCAAATATTCAATACCGATTGGTCAATCACAACATTCTACAGTCTGATATTTCTTTATAGCAGACCGGTATGGATGCAGGTCTGATGTCAGACTCTGGTGGACCATTTTTGTGTCAAATTATTGATTTCTGATTGATTTTAGAGGCCTCTCTGCATCTCCCTGTTGGAGTTAATTTCTCAACAATGACCGGCTCGCTGTTTGTTATCCCCTACTTATATCACCTGAAAACAAACTGACACTTTGTGTTTTTTCTCACACAGGAACAACTTCATATACGGTTCGTACCTGAGCAAAGATGAGATAGCATTCTCCGACCCCACACCTGATGGAAAACTCTTCGCCACACATTATTTTGGCACATCTCAGTTTTTGGTTTATAACTTTGTGAGTGGAACTCGCTCGTCCCCGCCCAACACTGACGCAGTATGACGGTGTTCAGGAAAATTAATGACGGATTTAACTCAGACGCCTGCTGGCCAACGGGATCACTACGGTGTCTGATACCGAATCTGTATTTGCAACAATTAAAAAAAAGCAAACTGTAAATTACTCCTTGAACAGGACACACATTGGTTTAAATCTCAGGATGAAACAACAAGGTGTTGTTGAAAAATTTTATTAATTCACCCTTTAATCCCTTCCCGAATAGTATTTTGGAAAAAAAAGTATTTTCTTTATACATTTTTAAGTAAACAGTTGGTTTTCTTAGACGTATAGAGTTTACATGCATGACCTGACAGCAATAGGAAACATTTCACTGGGCTTTTGTGTTAATTCCTGAGGAGCATAATGTTGCATTAAGTGAAATGGTGAATCAGGGCGCTTTCACAAGCCGCAGTGAGTTTGGCCAATCCAAATCAGAGTGAAGAGTTATTGTGGTTTTTCTATTTAGGCTGCTTTGGTTTCACAATGCACAAATTAATGCAGACAATAATTTGCTGAGAGGCGTGTAAAAAGGAGCGAATTTATCTTTTTTTGAGCTGCCACTTAGCGTAGGTATATATTTGACTCGGCACTGATCTACTGTGCGCACAAATTCCCTCTCCAGTTTATCTCCAGTGACTTCATAAATGTCACTGTTTGTTTGGACTTTATTTAACATATTGTGTATGTTCTCTTCGGCCCAGATGCAGCGAATGCTGCATTTCAGTTCACTTGGAAACAGTCAGCGATCACTTCTTGCTAGTAATCTCCGACGGCTTCGTTTTTTTCCCAATCAGTTTGATTAAAACTGACTAAATGTTGGCTTGTGAAAGCGTCCTTAGAGTTTTGTCCTCATTCTGTTTTAACATTTTTCTTACTTACATGACGAAGTAAACTATGTACATTGAGAGTTTTTTCATCTCTTTATAGTTGAAAGTGCCGTCGTCTCAAGTTGTGTTCAAATCATCAGCGATAACGCTTAAAGGTCGGTTAAAGTTGTTGTTTTTTTTTCCCACATCAGTCCCCCTGATATCAGTGTCGTGTTTAATTCCAACATTTCAAACAGATCATTTAATCAGAGAGACTCATTGCAAGAGTGTGGTTGAAGAGATGTGGGTGAGAAATGTAGCTTGGGCATTACTTGTGTGCTCTAGTCCTAGATCACCTTGCCTGAAACGTTTCCAAGCTGAGCCATAAACTGGACACCATTTGGCAGGGCATTGTAGCCTAAACTGTATGAGTGATGTCTTATAATTTCACTGAGGCTGTCTATTGCTTTGTGCCTGAATGACTTACGTGTGACTTAAGATTTTTTTTTTTTTTGTTTTTCTTAGCCATAAATGGCTTTTTTATTGAGTTAGTTTAGAGTATCATCCTCTTATTCCTTAGTAACAACAAATTAAAATGTATATCAAATTATCATGTAGAGTTATGCATATTATAACAACATTTATAATGGATGAGCAAGGCCTTAAGGCTCCAGTGTTACATGGTTTTTTGAGTGATGGTCATCCAGGATCAGCAAACAGGAATATTTGCTCAGTGATCAACAACACGAGGGGTTGAGATGAACCTCTCTCAACACAGATTTACAGTAATCCATCCCTTATTTTCTTCTTCCTTCTTGTTAAAGCAGTTGCTTTTAGAAAGATGTGTTGTGTAAGAAAATGAAATTTGATTTATACGAAGCTGTTATGTAAATATTTATTTAAATAATAAACAATTTAAAACCTTTTTGCTTGCTGATGAGTGGTCTCTGTGCTGCTGACCCCTTAACTCCCATCGTTGTACTGGTCACCAATGCCATCTAGTGGACATTGCTGTTGTAAACATTAGTGTCAGTGACATTTCAAAGATTTTACTTTGCCTTATTTTGATATTAACATTAATATATATAATATATATATATATATATATAACATTAATTATCTCCAGAATGTAACTGTCTGTGTGTCAAATGTGCGAATTGTCCTGCTGTCATGTTTTTTCTTCGTATTTGCAGACACACCTCTTGGTGCATTCCTCGACGCTCCTGTCACAACACGGGCCGGCTCGATGGCAACTTGTGAGAAACAAAACAACCCAAGAACAACACGGATACTTCCTCAGGCTGAGAGTTGAGAAAACAAACCCCCCCTGATAACCGGAGAAAACAGCCAAGCTGAGCTTCCTAAGGTATCTTTAACGCACCGGTCACCTTGACATGTTAACTTTCACTTGACACTAAGATCATCCCCATCATCTATGTTTAATCCAGCCCACAATCCATAGAGATTTAACTACATTCAGTGTGCAAAAAGGTCAACCAAAGTAAAAGAGAAGCCCCAAACATTTGTAAATACACACTTTTATTCTTACACATTAACTTAAAGAGACAAAATTGTCACAGCTGCCACATTGAAACCATCCTAATTATAAAGGTCAGGTTATTTTGACTATGTTTTAAGCTATGGTTACTTATTGAAAATCAGTACTGTCTTATTTACATTTTAGACATCCCATATACAAAAGCATCAGACTGGCAACTTCTATGATTCACACACAAACTGTGTCACGTCCAGTAGCTTTTTTTAGCACAATTTTGACCTGAACTTCATCCCGTCATACCTGAGCTGTGACCACGAACTGACACTGTTCGCTCAGTGCAGCGGGGACTGGCCTTGCTGCCTGACATCTGCTTCGGGGACTTGATCTGTTTTAAGAGTTTTAAAACAAGATTACGGTAATGCTCTGGATACTTGATCTGTTGACAGGCAACCTATAAGAAGAAAAGAGCTGCTCTGGGAGTGTGTGTGGCAAATACACTTGTTAGGATAAAAACATCCACTACTCTTACAGTAAAGGTCCAGTGTGTAACATTTCAGTGGATCTATTAGTGGAAACTTAATACAATATTCATAGCTGTGTTTTCATTAGTGTATAATCACCTGAAACTAAGAGTGTGTTTGTGTTTTAGCGTAGAATGAGCTCTTCATATCTAGATATGGAGTGGGTCCTCTTCACAGAGTCCACCATGTTGCTCTTCCATGTTTCTTTTTGTTGTTTGTTTTAGCCCAGAATGGTCTAACCAAACACTGGTTCTAGTGATAGCCTTTTGCGTTTTTATGTTACCTGAAGGCCACAGTAGTTCTCCGACATGCTTGTGAAACTGCGGTATCCTGAGCCAGCAGAGAGCAAAACCGTGGTATGTCTATGCAAAACTGCGGCGACATCTCCCGAGCTCGGTGAGCTGCACAGCCAATCAGTAAATGGAGTCCTGTGACTCCTGTGACATGTTGACCTATGTTACAAAGAATTTCTTCCCACCTGAAACACGTGAAAATGACTCCCAGCTGAAAGATGCAATTGTGGTGAGCCGCACTTTGCTGGTGCTTGGTGTAAATTTGACATTATGGTAAGGATGGCCTCTGAGTGAGACAACCGGCGTTACCACAGTTTTGCAATTGGCAGCTCACGTTGGAAAGGGAGGAGTGAGTGGACGGGTACTCAGTTGGTTGCCATCATCACTAGATCCCGCTAAATCCTACACACTGACCTTTCAAACAAGGAGCATAAACGGACAAGTTGATGACAAGCTCTTAACTTACATGGTAAAATATGAAGGTTGATCCATTGGCTTGTAAAACATTCTGCAGTTGGCTTAAATGAGTTGACATATGAGAGTGTATTATGCCAAGGCTATGGCAACATCAAAATGTAGGCACCAAAGACAATCTTCACTTATTTAGACAAAAAAAGTCCTTGTGATTTTGTGTTAAAAAGCTAAAATGTCCTTACAAGATTGGACAATTCTGACCACAAAAATTGTACAGTATGTCCAACATATCAGGCTCTTGCATCCTTCTGGCCATGACACCCTGGCCTTTCCCAGGCTGCACGACTACGACCTCGCCATCAGGTGGAGGCTCTGTCAGTGGGTGCACTTTGTTATCCATCATCTTAAAGTCAGAAACACCAGCACCGGGCAGCTTGCCGTTCCTTTCTGCCCACGTCTTGGTGTCTTCTGAATCATCCTTTGTATCTATGATGCTGTCACCGTTCGTGCTGCTCTTGCTAACTATGCTGATCTCGTCCTGACATGGTTCTGAGTCGCTTGCATGGGGCAAAGAAAAGTAGGTGCACTTCCTTGAAAATGATGACTTCTTGTCTTCCAGTTCAGACTTGGTGCTGAAGAGGGAATATGGGGTGTCTTCCTCTGTATCCTCACACATCCCTTCACCTGGAGGAGAGTTTGTGAAGTTTTTGTTTATTCCTACCGGGTCTGAAACAGACTTTCTGATCAGTGCGTTTTCTCTAAGGAGCCATTGTTCATTGTCAACAGGGACACTGTTGTCAGGCCCAACTTGTGCATTAAAAGCAGCGCATCGTGCTGTGTCCAGTGCATTAGTGGAATTGAAGTAGGACATCTCAGACATTGCTTTGGCCCGGGCTATGTGGAAAGGTGAGAAAATGCTTGTATGTTCTTTCTGTTTCTGTTTTGGCGCAGATGGTGGCCTTTCACTCGCTTCCTTAGCATCTTTCTTGCCATAAAGTCTTTCAATTGTTCTTCTCACAAAGCCTTTTGTGATGGATTTCCGTGCCGAATCATCTTCGCCGCTAGACAGCTCACTTGAAGTCTGAGACTGATACCCGCCACTAGCTGAAGTCTCGGCTCTTAACTGGGACCGCTCGGATGCGTTTGGGCTTGGGTGACGTCCATGCTGGATATCCGTGGCACTCTTTGCCAGAAACATTTCCCTGATGGATCTGACCCTGTTGCCTTCAGGCTCTGTGGTTATAACACCACTGGAATCGTAGCTGAAAGATAATGACGACTGAGGAGCTGATCGAGTGCCAGGAGCCGACTGAGATGTGGGTGATTCAGAGGGTGAATCCTCAACATCCGACTCTAGACGGGTGTTTTTTTGTGAGGAACGTCTGAGAGCAGAATTTCCTGTCTTCTGGGCATCAGCGACATGTTTTTCCAGAAGACTTACTCTCTCTGCGACAGACTGAGATATTACTTCTTCAGATTGGTGCTTGAGTTTTTCCACAGCCTTTTCACATTCTTTATCTTTAGACTGTGTCACCAATGCAGGAGCTTCCTGATATTCTCTCTCTTCTATATATCTGTCCGTATTGGCATGTTCATCCTCTGAGCTGGAGGCTTTTTCATCATTGCTTGAGTTATTGATGTGTTCATCGTCAGCCTTTGGTTGCTCTTCTTCTACGTGTTCTTCACAGCTGCTGTGGTCGTTCCCGCTGTCCTTATCTGCATTAAATCCATAACTCTTTGACAAATTGTAATTGTCTTTTTTGGTATATGAATGCTGATTTTCTATCAAATTGCTTGGATCCCCTTCTGTAGTATTCTGGATTTTTGTCTTATCAGAAATGTGTATTTTATCAGCATGGTAGTCCTCATCATCTGAGCTGACCACGTCCTCCCCCTCTTCCTCCTCCTCCTCCTCCTCTTCCTCTGTCTCTTTTATAAAAGACAAGCCTTTTTTAATTTGTTGCCTGTGATCCAGAAGAGCATGGTGTTCTTCCTCCTCTTCCTCATTGCCAGACAAACTTTCCTCAATGATAACCTTTAGTTTCTTACATCCAACGTCAGGCTGCTCTTCCTCTGAAGACGGATCATCATCATCATCATCATCATCTGATGTGCTTTCGTCAACCTTTGTGCCCGTACAGCTTGCTTCACATTCAACCTCTGGTTCATCTTCCTCTGACAAAGACTTGTTTTGACCACCTGGTATGGAGATTCTTTCCTTCTCTCTTACATTCACTTCTACATAGTAATCGGAGCTTGGTTGCTTCTCCTCTTCCTCCTCAGAGTGACTTTCAGGGTTGGACAGGTCCTCACTTCTGCTGTTCTCCTGTTGTATCTCAACCTCTAGTTCCTGTTCTGAACTATGTTGCTGACCTGCTTCTGATAGACTTTGCATACAGCTTACATTCTGCTCTAGATCTTTAGTGGCACTTGACATGTTCTGTCCTTCCTCATCTGAACCTGACTCATCATCATGGGTAAGCTCATTCTCCTCTCTGTGCTGATTACCTTCAGTGTATGGCCCTTCTGCCTCAGTGGAAAAACTGTCTTGTTCAAGACTTTTCTTGATGTTAACTACTCCATTCATTTTAGCCTTTTCTTGGTTTGATTTGTCTTCAATGTGGCCTTGCTGCCCATTATCTTTTTCAAACAACACTGTGCTGTAAAGCTGTCTGTCTTCAGGTTTATCAGTAGGTTTAGCTGGTGGACATCTAACCACACCTTTCTGCCCATTTAAGCTGTTCTTGTCTGTAGTGTCTTTAGTTATATTGGGTTGTTTTGGCTGGTTAAAGTCTGTGAATTTTTTAATGATTGAGCTCACATCAACACTAGCTTTCTCATCTTGAGCAACATCCCTGACATTGGCAGCATCTTCCGTAGAGAAATGGGATATCTTGGCATCTTTTGGTTCTACGTTTTTAATCTTGTCATCAACGTCACTGTCACTTTTGACACCCGCTGAAAGAGAGGTCAATTCCTCCTTGAGCTGCTCAGGTATGTCAAGATTATCCACAATCTCATCAATGACATTCTCGTCAATGCCACAGTCTTTTTCAGTACTTGCCCCGGTCACGACTTCCTGCTGTGAATGTTTTGGCGTCGAACTGCGACTTTTACATTTGTCTCCAAGATCCTGAAAGCCCTTCCAACTTTGCAGGAGCTGCTTCGAAGCCGACTGCTGTAAATTGGCCAAACTAACTTTCAGCTCGTGGGAGTCCTCGATGCTGGCGATTTCCGTGAGAGAAACGATCATTTTTAAAGCCTCGGCACAGCTGACGTTGTTTGCGTTCAGCTCATCCATATTTTGGTTTGTTAGGCCTTCCTTCAGGGTCATGACAGACAAGAATGCAAGGAGAGCTTTAGAGGACGAGCCAAACATAGAGGCCACATGAGAGGAGAAGTCAGGCAGGCTGTTGGACTTTTCCAGACATGATGGACGTTTGTTCTGTGTAAGTTGTCTAATTGACTTTATTGAGTAGCAAATCTTTTCAAGTACAGGTTTCATGTTTGGCTGATTTGCGCTGTTTAATGGCTGCGGTATTATTTGTGTTACGGACTTCTCTTGATCTGCTGTTATAAAGTCATCTGTCACCTTATTGTCATCACTCTGATTAGCTTCCAATGGCATGAGAGTGCTACAAATTAGTGTTTTGTCCAGTTCTGCCATTGATTTTATTGACTTTGGTGTTTGGTGGTGCTTTCTTTGGGATGATGTTTTCCTTTGTGTCTTACTTGTTGGCTCTAAAGCATCGTCTGAAGGGAGATTTCTTGAGAGCAACCTTCCCTCTTGACTTGTGTCTGACAGGTGGTGACACCATGTCCAGAGACTGAGAATATGGAGACCGTCTCTTTTGTGATTTAGGTATATAAATCTTTCTCTCAGAAGTGGGGCTAGCATATGGTGTTCCATGTCTTCGTTTTACAACATTTGTTGACATTGTTTTATCTGGAGGGTGGTTATGTAATGACGATAATTTTGGGGAGTTTTGAGGAAGTTCAGAAAAGAGTTTCTTGGATTTTCTTTCTAGAGACGGGCTGCTCATTAGTTTTACATTTTTTACCAAGTGTTTAGGTGATGATGCCTCTTCTTGAGTTAAAAATTGTGTTTTTGCCTCTTTAAAAGAAAGATCACTTGGTGTCGGAGCCTCACTTGATGAAAAACTGCCTGTTGACATTCGCTCTACAGATGCCGAACTAGTAGGAGATGCAGAAGTACAACATGACGGACTACTTTTCATATTAAAGATGCTGTTTCTCTCTTCCGGTGGGGTTTCGCTTGGCCAATGCGTCCCTGTTGAACAGATACCATTTGACAGCACATTATCACCCGCTATGTTGATGGAAGTAGATGATGTGCTTGTCTCTGATGTGGCATCACTGCATAAAGTATATTTATCCAGACAAGCCTTTCTGAGAGACATTTTCCTGTCAAGAGATGTATTACTGACCAACGGGGCCCTTTTAATGGATGGCGCTCTTGGTAATGGCGCTTCCCTCTGCATGGATGCAGTGTCACTATGAATTGATGTTGTCATTTCGGTTGTGTGGTCGGCAGGTGATTCGGCCTTGTCAGATGTAGGACTGATGGATAATGACTGATGATCTGACATTAGACTGCTTACTGATGAGTACCTGGCCACTGAGGGTGCTTCCATCTTGTAATATTCATTGATTGATAGCTCTGTATTTCCATCAGGTGGTGGCGGCGGTAGTGGTAGCTCCATAGAAAGCGTAATGGAAGTTGTTGCATTTTGATATGAGATTTTGATTGGACTTGATTTGTTTTCACTGCCTGATGGCATTTCTGTTGGGGTCTCATTAGTTGGTGGAATTAATTCAGAACAAAGAGGTTTTATTTCATGTGTATTAATTTGAGCTAAAGCATTTGAGTTTTCTGTGTTTGTAGTGGTTGTATGACTTTTGGCAATTGGAGTCTGTTTGACTGCGGTTTTCTCCACTGATGAACCTGATGATTTGTTTTCAAATGACTTGATCCTTTGTTTGACAGAAGCTCCTCGCTCAAGCACAGAGTCAGTTTTGAGCTTTATGTCCTCCTTCACCTCATTGGTCACAATCACCACACCCTTATTTTCAGACTCCCCACACCTGCCGTTTTCTGTTTGTCCAAGCGCTTCTGATAGTTTACTTTTGTCATCTGGGTAGGCTGCGGGGTTAACATGGGCTTTCTCCAGCCAGTTTTCCACATATTGATTCGTAAGAGAGGTGGAGGAGTTAACAGGAGGCAGCGACATGCTTCCACTGACATCATAGGACTCATTTTTCTTCTCATTCTCTTGATGCACTGATGCCTGCCGTGTCAGTAATCCCCGTGGTGGACTTACTTCATTGGGAGCAACATTCTGGCTGCTTTTTTCACTAGAAACCATCTCACTCATAGTTTCTTTCAATGCCGATGGCATTTGTGGGTCTTTGAGAATACATTTGTCATCCGACTGTTGCGTGCTCTTTGTTGTAACACCACCGTCTCCATTTTGTGGTGATCCCTTTTTTAGTTTCATCATGCTTTTTGCTGATTTTGACTTACTCCCATAAATTTTCCTAATGAACCCAGCACTGGAGAAAGTTTTCACTTTCTTACTTTTTGGTGGCGTAAGTTGCCGAACATGTTTGTTGATCACTTTGGGTTTTGAGGACACCCTCTTGTCTTTATTGACCTGTCGTTGCTGGGGTTTCTCTTTGCCTTTCGTGGTCTTTGTGAACCGTTGAATTGCATCGGTCCTCTGTGAGGGTGAGGTTAAATCAGATGATGCTGATGTGCTCTCAGCTTTCCAGATGCTAACTGACTCGGAAGCTGTTGATGGTCTCCAGAGCTGGGGTTCAAACTCATTACTACTGGAGAGCTGTCTGGTTTCTGAAGTAGCTGGCCGACATAAAGGAATCCCAGAAAGGTTTGCAAAGAAATTATCCTGGCAGGTCTGCTGTTCATATACATGTAAGACAGTTTCAGTGATTTCGTCTCCGCTGGATTCAAACTGCAGGGTTCCAGTCATCCCTGCTGATTTGAATGTGGATACATTGTTTATACTGTTGGCATCCATAGAGCCAAGTCTTCTAGGTTTGGGCACCGGCCTACTGCTGCTCTGTTTGACCATGCAGTACTGCTCTGTTACAGCTCCATTTTCTGTCTGCTCTCTGTAGGAGAAAGAGCCAACCATTCCTTCCTGAATCCCCTCTGCTGTCACTGATTTCACGCTCTCCACAGATGCTTGCTTTTTTCTGATTTGCTTGTGCCCTGGTGTAGGAGCTCTTCTAGGGGACACCACGTCCGTTTGTACTTTGACATCACCCTCTTCATGACTACTCTCACTGAACGCTCTGTTGCTCGACGATGGTGGATCCTCATCATTGTTATCCTGAGTTTTGTCCTTGTTGATGGTGTTGATGGCGGCAGCAGGACTTAAATCGAGTGAGTTTGATTTTATTGAGCCGATCTCAGGCTCCTGTAAACTGGTCACATTAAGCTGATTGGCTACACTTGAGCGTGCCAGAGTGGTCGTCCAATGGATGGTTTCCTCTTCTTTAATTGTCAGCCGCACCCTCATCTCCACTGTCATGCTACCATCTTGGTTCACCCGAAAGGACTTCTCAATGTCGTCCTCTGCAGGCAGAATGCCATCCTGTCCTTCAGCTCCACTACCAAGGCAGGTTTCAGGTGTTTCTGGCACCGACTCCAGCATTTGACCTGACTCCAACTCCACAGAAGGACCGGGTAGGTCGCATGAACTTTCTGTGATGGAGTTGTGGATCCGATTCACGATGTACCTCTCCGATGAGGGAGAGAAATTTCTTAACTTTGAAGAGTACGATAGTGACTTCTTTTTACCTTTTCAGAGTCAAAAGAGCCAAATATTCAAAGATTTCAGGCGAGAATTGAAGAGGATAGGCAGGCAGTTTGAAGAGGAAACCCAAGAAGCATGAAAGGAGAAGAGAAAAAAGAAAAGTTAGCAAGATAGTACAACTATTCGCAGCTCATGAAGAACAATAGCCAACAGCCATGGAGCCAGTGTATGTAGGTCATCCATGGTATTATGCATAATATCATCGCCTAAGCACTTTCACAATCTTCATCCCACGAGAGCAGGTAGATTAATGCAGACACACTCTATGTGTCTATCAATGTCAATAGGTGTACTCATGGACTAAATAAACGGCAAAATGATTACATAGAGATGCGTTCAAAAAAATCCTATATAAACTTACGTTTTAGTCTTCTGTGACTCATTTGTTTGGTAGGCAGCGTTGTTGAAACTGGAGATTTCTGTGCATTGTAGTTTGCATGCTTGAATGGCTCCCTGCCTACAGCCACTACAGTTCCAGAGCACAATATCAAGCCTGGAAGACCATCCACCTGCAACACACAGATTATGTTAGCACATAGAATAGCTCATGTAGGAAGTTATTAACCTGGAATCTACATATGTTAGGAAGTGATATAATTACTAATTACATGCATATATATGTATGAGAAGTCTAAATTAAAGGTATTTTGTAGGACTGTCAAAGTTAATTTGTTAACACAAATTCACTTTGAACGCTGTTAATTTTTTTAACGCATTAACATAACTTGTGATTTTTAGTTTTTAGCGAGCTCAGTTTTAAAGCCAGAGTGGTGTCACATGAAACTAGAAAACCTAAAGAATCCATCGGTACTAAACTAGCTTGTCGCAAAGGAGGTTAAATAACGCTCCAAACTTGCTAAATTTTGTCAAGGAAAGACTGTCATGGCCATTTTCAAAGGGGTTCCTTGACCTCTGACCCCCAGATATGGGAATGTAAATGGGTTCTCTGGGTCCCCACCAGTCTCCTGTTTACAGACATGCCCACGTTATGATAATCACATGCAGTTTGGATCAAGTCATAGTCAAGTCAGCACTCTGACACACTGTTTACAGCTGTTGGGCTGCGTTTGCCATGTTATGATTTGAGCATATTTTTTATGCTAAATGCAGAACCTGAGAGGGTTTCTGGACAATATTTGTCATTGTTTTGTGCTATTAATAATAATAATAATAATAATATAATATTAACAATAATAAATATATACACTCATCTGCAGAAACAAAGCATATTTGCCCTCTCTCATGTTGTTGATGATAACTGAGATATGAAATACTTTACAAATCTCTCATTAAAGTACATTTTGAACAGAAAAAAAGTGATTGATTTATAATTTACTATGGCCAATCATGCAAATAATCACAATTAATTTAATTATTATTACACAATTATTTTAATTGATTGACAGCCCTAAATATTTGCTTAAATGGCACCGTGCAATACCACCCAGCTCTGAATTTGCATTAGGTCCTTGACCTAAAGCCTTACAGTGCAGTATCCCAGAATGCCTTTCTCTGTATTAGGGTGAGTTGGTAAAGAAGATTAACACTTTCTCTCTTCATGTGATGGTTATTTAGAGGCCAGGTTCAAGCCAGTCCTCTATGGGGTGATAATGATGCTATCAAACCCTAAAACTTGTATGTTTGCGTCATATTTGAAGTGATTTTAGGGGATTGAATAGGAATTTTTGGAGGGATAAATCATCATTTTTTGTGCTCTACATATCCAAATATAGACTTACAATGTAAAACAATTATGTAATAATGTGGTTGTGGTTTTGCCATATGAAGCCTTGCAGTTCAGTATCCCAGAATGCCTTTCTCTCTGTTAGGGTGAGTTGCTTAAGTGTGATGGGTTTTTTTTTAGAGGCCAGGTTCAAGTTAGTCCTCTATGGGGTGATAGTGATGTTACCAAAACCAAAAACTCATCTACTTGCAATGTATTAAAACAGATTAGTTTTAGGGGATTGTATATTTTTTGCACTATTTAGTGTTTACAGTGGTACAAAGATATCTACCTATGGATCTATTCAAATATAGTCTTAAGAAATAAAACTATTGTGTAATAATGTGTAATTGTCTTGCAGGATGAGGATATACTCAAGCGTGCTTTTAGATGTCAGATTAGACCTGTATAACTTGTCGTTCAGTATGTTAATCGTACAGCTTTCAGTTTTCTTTGATTTCTTGGCTTTAGAGGTGAAGGTTTAGTGGTTGTAAAATCCCATATTCTTCTATAAATGAATTGGACACTCACACGTCTGCCATCAGCTGTGTGTAATTTCACCACATGGAACTGGATCAGCTCTGAAATATATTCCAGAACAGACTCAAAAGTCGTTGTAGTCCTCCTGTGAAGCACCATAGAGTGTTTTACATTTGGGTCTCCATTGCGGAAAACCACGAGTCTCTTTGGTGTGCGCACAAGCCCCGGCTCCTGCTTATGGATGTTCCTGCCGGGGAAAAACCTGGCCTGCTGCACTGTCCGACGACGGGAACTAATGGGCCTGGCGTTGTACCAGGGCGGCAGCTTCTTCCTGGCCAGCGCCAGGTTGATTGGTTTTACCTTACGACTGTCAGAGCAGATGTAGGATTTTCCATCCTCCAGCTCGTCCAAAGTATAGACCGCATGAACCCCCCGTGGAGTGGTAATGTTCCTCACCCCAAATGGGAGGGGAACCTTTTTAGAGAGACTGTCCAGGAGAGCGTCAAATGTTTTAAAGGTGCGATTGTTGATGACCATGCGAAGGCCATTGAACTGAGGATCTCCACTTTTGTAGAAGCAGACCCTCTTCGATAGGATTGGGTCGATGATGTTTGAGTGGCGTAGGGTGCCAAAGGTGTGCCCACTCCCCAATGATTGGTCAGGGAGGACCCTCCGAAACCCCGGCTCATTCATCATTGCTTATTGGCTGGAAGGGGAGCAAACATAAAGAATTAGATATCTAGTAGAAACATAAAGGTTTCCTGTTTTTGGCCAGTCATCACTGTGCTGCTTAGAGACAATGAGGCACAGGTTAGCTCACAATCAGTGCTCCTACAACTAGAAAGGGAGGAGGAGAAGATTTCTCTGTTTGCCCTGCTACTAGCCAGACCTGTTCCCGGTTCATCCAGTGCGTTGAAAATACACCACTTGGTGTAATTAAAGGGAACGTTCATGTAAACTTAAGTCCTTTTTTGGGGGAATTTCCTGGCTCTCTGTCCCTGATTCTGGTTACCTCATGTCCGATACTTGAGTGTCCCTAGACTCCAGCCAACGCTGGTTTGGTCATCTAAACTGATGTTTCTGATTCCTTAGCAGAAAAGAATCAATGGTGAGGAGCCCCAAAAGGTTGCTCAAGTTGCTTATACACATAAAACATGACTGACAAAATGTTTGTTGTCAGTGATGCAGTAACACAATCATGCAAAGAGTAAAACATGGTTTGGTTGGCAAGTTAAATGTCAATGTCCGTCTGCTTCTGCAGTTGGGTCAACACACAACCATAACACCATATGTAAGACAACTTATGTGTAAACAGCTGAATGAGGTCTTGCAAACATATGTTATTTATTTTGTAGAATCGTGGCCATCCGGTTTATGATTTGACCTCCAACTAACCTGCCACGTGACAGCCATCTCCAATTATTTAATTACCAGGGTTTTAACAACACGGCAGAGCACCTAACAAGTGATTCAGAAATGTTTGACAGATTATTCTCTTCTATTGGTGTAATTATTAGGGTATGATGATTTTATACCACATTTCAGGATTTTGCTTTTAATATAGAAAATAAAATAAAATTAAAAAAAATAAATTATATACAATAATTCAAAAATTGACATGATCTTTGTAAACACTATGTGGTGTCATGACACAAACACAAATTACTCAAAAATTAATTATTAAACTAAATTATTATACTTTTGACGTAAACAATTAAGTGATAAATTGCAGATTTTTGATTAAAACTGATTAAACTAATTATTGTGATATTAAATTTGATAAAAGGAAGGTTTTATTTGTTAATAGACCAACATTAGATTATCTTTTTTCATATTCAGGACAAATAGTTGTAATTGTAACAACTAAAACAAAACACGATTAGGTTTAAAATTTATGGACATGACATTTCCACTGCTGTAACATAAGTACAGATTATAACAGGCAGTAAACAAGTAAATAAACACACAAAAGTCGCAAGATTTCAAAGTAAACTCACCTCCGTCGTGGGCATCATAAAATCCTCAACCGTTTTGAAAGGATCCATGAAATGTTATTCCGTGCCCTACATGATGACTGCTGTACAACTAACTGCACAGCAACAGTTTATTTCTGGAGACACCATCCTGGTTAATTTGCTTAATCTGCGCACAAAGTTAATCTCCTGGTGCAAGTGCACTGCTTGGAAATCCTCTTCAGAAAGGTGTCACACAGGTGTACGTGGAGCTATCAGAGCAGGGTGAAGAGGTGGACCAGGGACCTGAGATCTATTCATTATATACTTCATATGTTAAATAGGCTGGAAACACATTTGTATAGAAGTTGTCAAATCACCCCAAATTCACTTTGCAATGAGTGGAATTAAACAGATTTTGAGAGCCATTTAGACTAGCTGCATTACAGTATATAAAGCATATTTTAATGTTTTTATGTACTTGTTTTCCTATTTTTTGAGACTTAAATAAGCACTGCACCTACAGCAGGTTGTCCAGATTAAAAGGAGAGCAGTGTTTTCTCCACCAGTGGCAGCAGATGGTAAATTGGTATCCTGCTGTAATATTCGTGCAGAGTTGTAATCTCATTGAGGACCTCTTTAGATAATAAGGATTAAGGAGCTCGCCATTTGCAGGACCCTTAGAGAAGAGCACCTGCTTTCAATGAAAGCAGTGAACACTGACCTCTTAATAATGAGAAATCAGATTATCAGTTATTAAAGGTGTTACTGATAACATTTTTATGTAGACAGATATTTAAAGAAATTAATCCATCGAGCCTTTAGAAAGGTGTTGCATAAAAAATGGCTTTCCTTAAACATTTTTTTTAATGTTTTAAGGTATTCATTTTGAGACAATAGTATAACAACGCTGGTATCATGTGGTATCTCTGGGTCGTCAGTTAGTGTTGAAAAAATGGATAAATTGCTGAGATTGATGTAAGTGCCTGGCAATGACTTGTTGTCAAGTAAATGCAGTAGAACAGGGGAAGGAGAATGCAACATCTAGTGGCTGAATGTTATCAATAGCACCTTTAAGTTATATCAGAGATTATTTTTGTCTTTGTTATCGGAACACACACAGGGCATGTTAGAATGAAAAGAAAATAAACATTTTAAAATAGGAAACACATAACGGCGTACGGAAATACACAAAGCGATCGTTCTAGAAATACAATTAAGTTTAGCAGGGTAGCGGAGTCCAGTAGATTAGGCTGAACCGTATTACTGGGCTTTAGCCGGTCATGTTTAACCATATCATGAGTTACATAACAGTTACCAAAACTGGCCTAAATCGAGTCTATTTCTGTCATGAAAGGGATTAGTCCGTTAGATCAGGGATGACTTCATTCCACAGTAAACCTGGGGCTGGAGTTAAGGAATCAAAGGTATATGCAAACATCATCAGGTTTCAGCCCAGTATCAAAGGATAAAGTGATGACACCGTTTAGTTTACTGCTGTAAAAATATCCCAGGTGTGTATGAAAGAGACGATATGTGCTGTAGGAAAGAATTCCTGCTGAGCCCGAGCAGACGGAGATTCAGGAATGCCACAGTGCCTAGCCCATGACCTGTTCCCAAAACAACAACCAGCACAAAAATGTGAAAAATCCTTTAAAGGAAGCTGGGGGGAACAATGGAGGAAGCCCTCAGAGTAAACAGGTAGGCCCGAAGCCTGCATGCCCCTCATTCCAGCCCTCCGCTCCGGAGATAAGAGACAAATGTTGAAACCAAGCAGGGCAAAAACGGCTGGTCACACTGATACAGCAGCACAGATCCTGCCAAACATACTCCAATCAGTCTGAAAATAGGCCTGAAGCTCTGCACTCATAGCAGCATGGCAGGTAATAGCAACAAATGTCTGAAGCTCCATTTGTCACACAACCCTCCACGTCACAGAGTTATAATGAACCAGCTGGTGATATGAATACTGTTATTTTCCCTTCACATGATTACATGTGAAATCACACGCCGCCATGACAGAGATATCTGTCTCTGCGTTCCGGGTGTATTGTCACCTCTGCCACGCTCTATTTTTAAGTCCTTGCGCCTATACTGCAACTAATTGGCGCCAAGTTAGATTCAAACCTATGCTGTTAATGGGAAAAAATGTGTGATATGTTTTGGCCCTCGTCCCCTTTCTATATTTGGCCCAGCGTCCTCCATGCAGCTGCTCCTCCAGATCTGTCTGCTTGTGTTCCCATCAAACACCTCTCTTCGGTCTGCATATATTGCCTCAATTCGAGAGGCGAAGAGTGCTTCTGCTTCAAGGGTGGCTACATAGAAAATAATAGCAGTTAGCTTTGATGTTGTGCCAAGTTTAGCCTCAGTATCGTCACTTGAAATAAAAAGCCCGGCTCGTTTTGTAGCCATAAGAACTGGTTAAAATTCCAGGCATTGCAGCTGTCAGGAATTCAATTAGAAGTGATACAGCTGCACTGCAACCAACAGCAGTTTTAAACATTCATTTTAATTAAAAGCCAGCCAGCTGATCCTGCAAATATTATCTTTATAAACTTTACTTGCACCCAAAATTCTTTCTGAATTTTTACACAATAACGTTGATAAATTACATTTTTCCTTTGAGGGCAGGTAGTAAAAAAACCTGGCAGACGTTGCACCAAAAATATGCTTGCTGTTGAAAATTCCATTCGAGTTACATGATGTTATATCACCCCCCTTTAACTTCCAGTGGAATTCCCAGATTTTGAATGAATCCCTGCCAAACGGTACTCGCACTGTAAGGTCACGCCACCGCCTGTCCCCTCCCCTCCAAAACCCCTCGCACAGCAGTCAAGAGGTCCCCACCCCATCCATTTTGAGCGCTCCGTATCAGCTGTGCCAAGCTTTTAATCTGCCTGGTGACATCCCAGTGTTTCCTGCATGGGACAGAGGGAAAGATAAGCACGCTCCTCTGTGCGGTAAATCACTCCGCACTCCCACTCGTTCACTGATATGACCATTATTCAATTAGGCTGCACTCAAAATGACCAGTAATTATAATCAGAGGCTTGGTGATTGTTTTCTCATCACTTTAATTCTCTTAATCTTTCTTCTGTTAACATCTGCTTTAATTTTGATGTGGCAAACATTAATATAATGTTTGTTATTACCAGTGAAGGAAAGTATTTTAGCACATTTTGTGGCTCTGAATAGGCTATGTACCGATATCTTTCTTTAGACAACATTTATAGGCTGTAAACATGTGTTTTTTAAGCTGCATTAGCCAAATACATCTCATTTTATTATCAAATCTTATGGTGCCTTCAAATGCGGTCCAGTTTACGAGTTGGGCCCTGAACGCCCCCCTCATGTTGTATTCACGACCTCGTAAGTGGAAAGTTTCTGAAAGCTCAGAGTTCACGATTTGTGACCTGTTCGTTTGCGTTGTAAGAAATGGTGGAGCCCATTTCACGGTGCATAATAAGTCAGTATTGTGCAGTATATTGTAATTTTAGTCATATTGTTTTTCTGATGAGACTGCACTCCAGCACATTACACCATCATTCAATTTATGCACATATTGCTAAAATGCATGTACTAAAGGAACAGAGAGGGTGAATTTTTGTACAGATCTATATTTATAAGCCCTATTTCATTGTTTTCAAGCAACAATAGCCAAATACACCTCCTTTGAATAACTTTGGGTAATGTTACAAGATTAAGGATAGCATTTTAGCTCGTAAAATGAGGTTTAACCCAGATAGCATCCAGCTACTAGCTGACCAGTATGCTATGGCTAATGTTAGCTAATGTTAGCATTAACCATACTACTTGGTACAAGCCTACGTTTTTGAGAAAATATTTTAATTTTGTTCTCGTGAACCTGTTTCTACATTAGCATACTATGTTTTGTATGGTGCTTGTTGATATTTTAACTGAAGCATCTGTTAAAAATGTAGACCTTTAGTTATCCAGCTAATAGTTAGCCGTAACTGACATGTTAGAGCACAAGTTGACTCATCCACACTTTTTAATATTTACTTTAGTACATTATTTTCATTTAATACCTCTACATTCCAGGGCGAAATATATTACTTATTATTACTATTTATTACTCATTACTTTTTGCTCCATTACATTTACTATATTTGACCGCTACATGAAAAATTTCACACAAATCATTTAATCAGTTTATGAAACATGACAGTGTTATAGATAGTGCCCAGCACCCTCCCTTTATTTGCATTAATTTTCTTTTGATACTTAAGTACATTTACTTTTATTTAAGTCACATCTTATGTGCAGGCTAATGCAGTATTTTTAAATTGTGGTAAATAAATGGGCTGTTGAAAAATACATAAGCTAAACAGTCCTACATTCTTATTTTTATCAAATTTTTGTTTAACCTTATTATACAAGAATAGTTCCTGTTTATGTCTTTGGAGAGAAAGTCCAAAGTTTCAAGACAATAAAAACACACATAAACACATTATATTTTCATAAGGGTTACAGGAGCGAGACAATATGGACTGAAAAAATAATTACATGAAGGAAACAAAGGCAAAACACAATGGCAGATTAAAAAATGATGTGTCTTTTGAATGTCTGCAGATTGCGAGGATACAGTATGTCAACAGCAAAGCCTCTCAGCAGCAATATAAATACTGATATGCACAGAATGTGGACTATTATTCTCCAGAGGGCAGCGACAGGCAGGGTCCTCCTCACCAAAGGGCTTCATACCACATGGCTGTTAGCTTTGGAGGGTTCGGGCGGAGGGCCAGTCCGCTGACGGGACAACCTGGCTACGCGCGACCCAGATAGCAGCACTGGGTGAGGAGTGATTTATCCGTCTGTGCTCGCATCAGACAACCTTCCTCTGATTAAGGGTCAGCCATTGAGCGGCAGAGCTGAGTGGAGTGGACAGGGGCGAGACAGGCGGCTTCCCAGTGTGAGACACTGGCATCCTGACTGCCACACAAATGGGCTTTCCAGACGCTGCAAACAGCACATGCACTGTTCTGTGAACTCACACATTCACATTTACCAGTAGGCATTTACACAGGAATGTGCACGTAGTCATTATATTTCCTTTCTTTTACACTGGCTGACTAACACACACACACACACACATGCACACTCCAGAGCCAAGATAAAGACTTACTGAGCTGGCCTTGACATTGGCTCAACCCGACAACAAAAGGATGTAGTGAATCTGAGTTGCCCACTGTTTGACTCGTCTCTGTGGGCTGTTAAAGACCAGTGTTCCTGCTGTTCGGGGTTCATAAACTGGTTACCACCTCCATCAATTTAGTGTCTATTGTGTGCATATATTGTAAGGGAATTCTGCAGGGATGAAAAGTACCCGTGCCCTAGTTGTTTTTAAGAAAATTCTCAGTTTAAAACAAATTTAAAACACATGAATCTCCTTCCAGTGAAGAAAAGACGGGCACTAGTTTGAGGAAGGTTGCATTGGTTGATAGGATGATTTCATATGACGCTCACAGTCCATATGAAATGTCTGTTGGTCCCATTTCTTGATTATTTTGAGGTTGTGTCTAGAAGGTAGTTCGGAGATAGTTAAGGTTAGGTATTGACCTTGAATACTTAATGTTAGGCATGAGCTGAAAAAGATAAGGTTAGACATTGACCTTGAAGAGTTAAGGTCAAGCATTGACCTTGAATAGTCAAGGTTAGACATTAACCTCAAATGATTAAGGTTAGCCATTGACCTTGATTGGTTAAGGTTAGGCATTGACCTCAAATAGTTAAGGTTAGACATTTACCTTGAATATTCAAGCTTAGGCACTGATCTCAAATAGTTAAGGTAAGGCATTGGAATCAATTATTTACGGTTTTTGGTTAAGGTTAGGCACTGACCTTGGATGGTTATGGTTAGGATAGTTTTTTGGCCAGTGAGTCTTGCAAGAGTTTTCACAAATTTTTAGTTTTCACAATTTCTGCATTACCTCTTAGACACAACCTTATTTTTGATTCCTGTTCTGCCACACCTCACGCGTTTAAATATCTCATTTTCAGCCCTATAACACCATCCACAAGAGCCACAACCCCAGCTGCCTGTTCATGTGGATTTGTAATCTTCATACATTAACTCAGTCTGTCTACCATCACTCCCCCTACACCCTGCGATGCCCCACGTTCTTTTACTTTAGCTTCCATTGCTGTAGTTATTGTTGCTGTCTCTCCATGTGCTGTCGAAGCCACAATGGCCCTTTCAGTGACAAGGTAACTGTTGCCTCTACTTAACTAATACTTAAATTAAGTACAGTATTTAAGCTTAAGGAAGAAACTGAACTTCTCTTTTCAGTTAAGCTACTGAATGGTGTATTGAAAACAAAAATCTGCTTTATAGTATTGCAGTGAAAGTAACAAGGAAATGGTGTAAATCTTGCTTTATGATACTAGCTTGATCTTTAATATAACTTGTGTTATTTGTTGTTGAAGAAATTACTTAATCCGAGGAGTTATTAATTTTCATGTTAAATATTTGAGCAAATATGGATTTTTTAAATTAGAAATCATCGCCAATATTGGGTCACGGAGACAGAGAGTGATTTTCATACAACAAATGAAACCAAAATACTTTCACAGCCGTTAAGGGAAATGGTAAAGATAATCAGTACAGATATAAAGTTTAACAATACACACTAGCATAATCTGTTCGTGGATTTTAGGGCCGTAACCTCCCTCTGATTTTTACAACATCCAGAAAGACAAAACCTGGAAATATGCTTCATGATGTGACAAAACCATACAATATTCAGAGACTTTGCTTCAGTTCATTCCTATCAACTGTTCCCTTTGTGTGACTAAATAAAGCAGTGACACATTTTATATGGTTAGAAACTCAAAGCAGACTTTTAACAGCACACAATATTGCCTACCGTCCTCACCGTAGATCGAGCTGTGATTGCCATCAGATAATAATCAGACGCAGCCCGAGCGTACATACTGTACATACCCGCCCAGATACACACACAGACATCTCTGATTATTTATATATTAATAAAATAGCAACCGGAGAGGACATCTGCTTGAATAAACAAAGAAAAGCATGACAGTCCGTGATGAGATAATAACTCATTTGTTTTTATCTGCAAATAATTATTGCACATATGAGCTTCACAAGCATGTTCATGGCATAATAATAGATTATAATAATGTTTTACATGCAAGCTATGATTATTTTATGACTAAGTGGTTCTACAGCAATGTTCATAATGCTAAAAAAAAGAAAAAAGACAATATTAAGAGACTATTGGAAGAAAAGACAACAAACAACAGTGACTTATTATGGCACTCTAAGTAAAAGTATATGTCATAGTACACAGATTTATTATGAACCATTTTGGAGGCTGTTGTTGATAATGTATCACCCTAATGTTTGTGTTGTTTAATATGCAGTATATCTCAAGTTGTATAAATATTAATGTTATATGGCATAAAATTTATTATCATGAGAGAACCTTAACATTTCTTACAACCTTAAAATGTGTTGCTGTTTACTGAAACATTCCTCATCTTGTCGGTTAATGATAGCCTACATTATTTCACATTATGACCTTTTATCCACCCATTACGTTAGAAAGTATTTCGCCTTAATCCCAGTGAGTTTAGAAAGGAGCCACAGGTTCACCTGTGCTGTTCAGAGTCAACTAAGCACAGGTGAGTCCAATCAGAGCCCAATCAGGGCTCCTATAAGTACGAGGAGAAGACCAGGTCTCTGTTTGCCCTGCTACCAGTCAGACCTCATCACCTGTCTTCATCTTCTAAACTCCAGCACTTGGTGAGGTTAAAGGGGAAAGTCATCTCGTATAAAATCGCCTTTTTGGTGCAATTTCCTGGCTCTCTCTCCCTGATTCTAGTTACCTCACGTCCAGTACTCAAATATCCAGAGTCTCCGGCCCTCTCCATCTTAGCGCATTATGTAATTTTGACGTAGCTGTCGTGTGTTTACACTGTATCATAGCAAACCATTTCGGTGACGTTACACCACAGGTAATAATGACAGCAGAGCTGGAGCTTGAAATACCCCGCTGTGCGTGACCACAGCAGGGCTTCTGTCAGGGATTACTGGGCCACGTTACCTCACCTGGATCCATATGGGACTCAGCAGGCTCACGTGCTCTGCCCTTCCCTCACTGGCTTACATTTTTACATGGACTCCTGCTTTGTAAATGCACTAAAACCTGTTATCTTACGTAGGCGATGCCATTTATATTAAACTATACTTTAACTATAACAATTAAATTTAATTACATAAGCAGGGGTTGATGAGAGGTTAATATTGCCGTACAGAAAAAGGACATCATTTATGACATAAATTATGTAATGATTAGTCAAAATGTAAGAAAGAAATCCCTTTAAATGGTCTATAAATCAAACGAAACGTGTTAGTTGATAACTTAAATAAATAAAATATTTTTTGCTATTTACACAGATTATAATACATCAATAAATCAACATGTAAGAAATCATAGATTATCTTCTTTTACGCTTGTGAAAGGTCAATTAATGCAATATGTTTTATTCAATGTGTATAATAGATACAATATGTAATGTTTGTTTACATGTCAACTAATTGTCAACCGGGGGCGGCAGTAGCTCAGTCTGTAGGGAGTTGGCTTGGGAACCGGAGGGTCACCGGTTCAAGTCCCGACATGGGCCGAAAACTGAGTGTGAACTGGTAGCTGGAGAGGTGCCAGTTTACCTCTTGGGCACTGCCGAGGTGCCCCTGAGCAAGGCACCAAACCCCCAACTGCTCGGGGCGCTTGTCAGGAGCAGCCCCCTCACTCTGACATCTCTCCATTAATGCATGTATGTGTGTTTCAGGTCTGCATGTACCATGTATGAGTTTAACAGAGTGTAAATTGAATTTCCCCATTGTGGGACTAATAAAGGTAGATCTTCTTCTTCTTCTTCTTAGAGAAATACTTTTATTATATTTCTAAAAGTTATGACATTTGTCAGTTATTTCTTTTTAACAGACCCACACCTGGTGAGGTTTAATTTCACAGTGAGCTCCATGTATTCCTGTGCACAGCTGACCCCTGGTGGCATTAACTGACTGTACAATCAATACAGCATGTTGAAAACCCACTACAGCAACTTTCACATGAAGAAAACCTTAAATCACTTTTAGAAGTGAATATTTTCTGTGCTCATGACCCGACAGGACAGAGGGGCCCACGCAGAAGAGACGGGACCTGCAGAGGAGACGGGACCTGCAGAGGAGACGGGACCTGCAGAGGGAGGAACCCACTGTCAGCTTTTGGGGAACTGGAAGTGGACTGTTTGCTGTTTCAGTGGAAATGTGTTTGATATTTGTTTGAAGCTCATAATCCAATAACATGAGCACAAATACACTTCCTGTGTAAGAGACAGCACTCAGACTGATTGTGTTATTGAAAAAGGAAAAATACCAAACAGTGTCTAGACATTCGTCCTGACTGTAGGTTCACTCAATTTAGACATATATCTAAAAATATGATACCTGAACATGGCTACTTCACATTTTATGACCAAATCTATAGGCCCCAAAAACATAAAGCAATAGTTTTAAACATGTCAACTTATGTTTTTTATATTCAAAAGGATGAATGATGATGAAGGATGATGATTCACAGAATTGATTGATAAATGTAGCATATTAAATAAATATCAATAGATTAGTCCCTGATCAGACGATTTAGGGCTCTGACCCAATGTGTGTGCAATTAAACATTAGAAACAGTTCATAGATCAATTTAAATCTAAATAAGAGCAGTTTACACAAATGTGGTGAAATGTCAGTCCACTATAATAAATGCAAACATCAAATATAGTGTTTTTTATTGAATGTAATAAGAACTTAAGGAAAAATGTGTCGCACACAAACACAAGACAGTCATTGACACACACTAACACAATGAAACAACAAAGGGTAGTTGACCCGGGTCATGACACTCTGCCCTCTCCCTTCTTTATTTAGACTATATTTTTATGTATTTTTATTTTTTAGGAAGTCCTACCGGTGATTCCCGAAATGGTGTGGGTGGTGTGAATTTCACAGAGCATGGTTTCCTCTCAGATAAAGGATGTTCCCAGCCAATCTTTCATGGATGGAGCAAACAGGAGTCATCGGAAATGAGGAAGTGGAGACAGGTGCTCTGTGGAAGATTCAAAGATCCACAGAAAGAAAAAAAAAAAACACAAGCAGACAATGGTCCACATTTATCTTGTGAGCTGCAGCTCAGCTGAGCCTCTGAACGGACATTAAATTCATTCGGTTTCTATAGAGGTCGTCCAATCTTTAATCAGATAGATCAGTGATTCCAGACCGTTTTTGTCAGATGTCGGCCATCTTGATTTCACACCATGATTTAGTTCAGCCATTTATCTGTATCTTTTAACTATTTCAACTGTTTGATTTCACCATCCAATAGTTGCCTATTTCAATCCGTTATTTTAAGCTATCTACCCGGCTAGTTCGACTCTTTTCCTCATTATCTAACTAGCAGTTTTAATTTGAGCTATTTCAACTATTTCTATCATTTAGCTCTTTAACCATTTTCCCATTACTTTTAGCGATTAGCTAACTGTTTCAACAATTTACCCATTAGCTAATGTTACTTGTAGCTGTTTCAACTGTTTATATGACTTTTTGCTATTTCAACTGTTCAGCCTACTTTTATTTAACTCTTTCAACTGTCTGTTACTTTTAGTTATTTCAACTGTTTATCTGTTGGCCTATTTTTAGCTACTTCAAGTGTTTGTATTACTTTTTTCGCCATTTCAACGATTCAACCTACTTTTAGCTTACTTTTCCACTGTTTGTTCAGCCTACATTTAGCTAACTATTTCTATTAGCTAACTGTTGTTTGTATTACTTTTAGTTATTTCAAATGTTCATCTGTTTATATTACTTTTAGCTACTTCAACATTTCAGCCTACTTTTAGCTAACTATTTCATCTGTTTATATTACTTTTAGTTATTTCAGTTGTTCATCCATTAGCTTACTTTTAGCTAACTATTTCATCTGTTTATATTACTTTTAGTTATTTCAGTTGTTCATCCATTAGCTTACTTTTAGCTAACTATTTCATCTGTTTATATTACTTTTAGTTATTTCAGTTGTTCATCCATTAGCTTACTTTTAGCTAACTATTTCATCTGTTTATATTACTTTTAGTTATTTCAGTTGTTCATCCATTAGCTTACTTTTAGCTAACTATTTCATCTGTTTATATTACTTTTAGTTATTTCAGTTGTTCATCCATTAGCTTACTTTTAGCTAACTATGGCAACTGTTTTATTACTATTTCCATTACTAGCCTAACTACGGCCCATTTTTTCATCACTTTTAGCTTAGCTAAACGTTTCAGCTCCTATGCTCACTTTTTTGATGATTTGATTGATGCACTTTCGGTTGTTTTCAGATGTTAGGCCTACAGCCGGCTCAGTTAGTGGCTATATGTTTGTATTTTTTATTGTTTTCTTTTTGTTTTTGCTAATTAGTTGAGGTATTTCAGGGTTACTGCATTTTGGGTTGGCTATGCACATCTTTGTTTTCCATTCAAATCTGAAAAATTGCTGTTTCTTTCCTTTTTCCTTGGTAATGGCTATAAATTTAAGTTAGTCATTAATGATGTTGAATTAGTCACAGTGCACAATGTTCTTTGGTACTAAACAGCATTGCTCACTTTCCTTATTTTTCCTCAGAAGGGAGGTCCAGGGCCAACAGGGAATCCTGAGGACACCGGCCCTAAAGAGAGCAAAGCGTGGCTGTACTCTGCCAACACCTTTCTGCCGCCCAAAGAAAAACATAGCGGAGAGGAAACTGACTGCTGATGCAGTCATCTTATACTCTATACTCACTACCCGCCTGGACACGAGCTAAAAATTGTCCTGAATGCCACAGGGGGATTCAAACAAAAGACCGGAGCGCGCTGAGCTGATCAGGAGAGGCCTGCAGTTGATTCAGCTCCCTGAGTCAATTCCTGACTGTGAAACAAACGTACCGGCCAGCTTGAAAACTAGTCGGTCCTTGCTTCTCTTTGTCGTATTATATACTGTATGGCAACTGTTTATCATATCTGCGTGTAATTTTACTCTTTTATGTACCTGAAATTCTTTTTGTCATGTATTATTGTATTAAACATGAATTCCCATTCATCACCTTTAAATTTCCCCGGAGAAAGCTTCAAAGTTAAGTCACACATATGGGCCTATTGTGTTTAATGTTAAAATGAACACTTTATTGGTGATCTTTATGGCTTAAACATTATTTTAAAGGCAGTAATGCATAATTGTGTACACTTTCCTTGTATTTCAGAAGGCATGTTGATTGTACAAATGTAAATTATATACAAATTGTCTCATTAAAAACAACTAGGCTGTTTTAAAGCCTTGTTTGACAGTTTACCCGTTAGCTAATGTTAATTGTAGCTGTTTCAAGCTGTTCATCCATTGACCTACTTTTAACTATTTCAACTGTTTCTATTACTTTTAGCTAGTTCAACTGTTCAGCCTACTTTTAGCTATTTTAAAGCCTTATTTGAAGCAACATATATCCAAAAGCCAAAGATTTCTGTGTTATATGTCACATTCAGATACATTTCATTTGCTAATGAAATAGGTTGGTTTAATGGTTTCTCAGGGATAAAAAAAAAAAATGCTGTTTGTAATGTGTTTTATGGGAATGATGTCTATCTACGTTTTATTGCTCATTTTATGATGATTTTTGAGCCACTTTATTAGTTAATAGTCCTGATGAATTGTTTTGATTAGATGATAAAAATATGTGTTGTGTTGTAGAAAGGGGATCGTTTCTTGGGGCAGATTTTATTTACAAATCATGGAAGCATTACTATTTGTTTGCAGCGTAATAGTTTATGTCCATGTAGGCTGGCCACTTAAACAGTATGTGTGAGACACAATTTAAATAACTAACTTACAAACTAACATGCTGCTGTATATTTGGAAAGTTAAGATCTTGACCACTATTTAAGATAAAATCTGAAATGAAGATGCAAAGCTGTTATATAACGCTTCTATTGAACCACTGCAGCTGTGCAGTAAAATTGCTTTAAAAACCATTTGTGATGAACGCCTGTGAATTTTGACACAGCAGCTGACATCCTGGCACAAAAAGTGGGGGGTACCTGTTGAATCAACTCACGAGACAACTATTTATAACCGAACGTGTGACAAAAGCAGAGCTGGAATCAGAAGAAAAATAAACTATTGAGTCACAGCGTCGAGTGGAGATTGACTGGATCCACTATATATAGTGGGAGCACAACTGGACGGTGGTGTGACTGGCAGAGACCATAAAAGCGATCAGGCCAGAGAGGGACAACATATGCCTGGGATTATGAGCAACCAGCCCTGCTTTAGACGAGAGACACACCCTCTCCTGCAGCTGTCTCACATGCTGTATTTGCAAATCTACTATCAATGACTTAATCAGTTTGGGCCCTCGCAGCCTCTCGGAAACTGGACAAAGGAATCCTCACCTCCAGCAGTTTACAGAGAGCGCTTTTTATTTATGTGCACGCCGCTACTGGGTGGCATTTATGATGAACTCAGATGCAAATTTTGCGGTTGCTCTATGTGCATGTGTGCTTTGTTATCATGGTAACTTGAGACGAGGCTTTGTTGCATAGAATGCATGAATAATAAGACTTTTGCTGTTGACTTATTTGCTAAAAGTTCTTGTTATTAAGAGGGAGGGTCACAACCTACAGCTATTGTCACTAAAAACCTTTTTACAGCTGTTAAAGTTTCATGTGCAGGTTAACAAGGGTCAAAAGTGCAAAGAAAGCAACATATAAGATAAGGTAAAAAGACAATAATAAGATAGAATAACATCAATGAGAAAGAAAGACACTGATATTTGACAACAAGTGTCAAATAATCAAATAAAATACAGCACTACATGCATATGAAAATTAGGATTGGGTGTGAAAGTAAGTATCTCCAACAGTATTGCACAAATATAATGAGATAAGAAGATATATAAATAAAAAGAAAAATAAATAAATAAACCTATTAACACATAAAATCATATTTTAGATTCATAATTTTGTCTATAAAAAATTATAAAATTGTGTAAAAAAAATACTTTTATACCTTCCCAGAGCCTGATGATGTCTCAGATTCCAGCCAGCACTGCAAACCTAAAAGATTTAACATTTACGATAATACAAAACACAAAAAAGCAGTGAGGATAATATTTCTTGATAAATAACAGAAGATTAATTGGGCTCCATCTTCTAAAAATGATTTAAAAGTTGTAACTAATGGCTTTGTTAATGGTCAATAATCCTTAGATGAGTTATAAGATATTATTGGGAGCACATTTTGGGGTTTGCCAGATTGTGGATAATCCCTTTAACTGGTTTACGCTTTCTTTTTTGGAAATAATGCAGCCATAACTGCATAAATATGCATGTCATGCCATCAATAAATACTTAAGTTGTTAATAAATGCACTCCCTTTTTAGGTAAGTTGTCCAAGCAGTTAAGGGATTTTTTCACAGCTTGGCAACCCAAAATTTGTTCTTAATAATGATAAAGGGATCTTTATTAACAAGTGGAATTAATTTTCTGCTAGTTAATTAATCACTTCATCGGGTAATTGTTTCAGCACTATTCTTGTTATTAGCCTGTTTTTGCACAACCCACATCTCTGCTGCATCCTAAATTGAAAATTTATCTTTAAAAACATATATTTATTTGCTCTCCTTGTTCCTGAATGGTGTAAAGTTAAGAGACCGAGGAACCAATCAGGTTTAATTGCCTGCACCTGGATTCAGCTCCGTATATTATCTGTGCATTCAGTGTTTGTTCAGGATGTACAGCACATTCAGCCACAGCTACTAACGTGACTTCATTATGACTAATAAACCCTCTAAACGAACAGCGCCGTGTTTGCATCCTACTTGGTCAAATAAAGCTGATATTGATGGTTTATTGGAGGCTGAATGAAATAAATTGCAGCTGGCTTTGTGGGTAAATGAAGGTGTGTTTGTGAAAGGCAGCAACTACCTGAGATGAGATTAGGGCAGCGCCATGATTAAGTGCTGCTGTGTTAATGTAGCCGGCTGTAATCTCTGAGTGGCTCTCTGCAGACTGCTGGCAGCGAGGCCCCGGGACATACACACACACACAGACACACACACACACACACACACTAACACACACATACACTTGCACACACACAGTCGTGTTTCCATGACTTTTGAGGACATTACATTGACTTACATTCATTTCCTGTAGACTTACCCTAACCCTAACTGTGACTGATACTTGCATGTCCCTAACCCTTACCCTAAACATACCTTAACCCTAACCTTACCCTAACCCTAACCCAAGTCATCACTCTAAAATATAATGTTTTGCGTTATTGGGACCGTTTTGTCCCAAAAAAGGAAGGCAAGTCCCCACAATGTGACTGTGTAAACAGATTCATGTCCCCACAACATTTAGTAATACACACACACACACACACACACACACACACACACTACGGCAGCAATGGGAACACCATGAAAGCCCAGCTTTCCTGAGCTTTGAGCTGCTCTGACTGAGTTTCTTGCTTTTACCTGGAATCATCTAGTTGCTCATGCCAATGCAAACGTAAATACTACATTTACGTTTTCACATTAATGTGGATTTATATGAAGACACACTGTTTGTTTGAATAAATATAATTTCTTAAACTGGGCATTTTACAATGCAAATGAGTTTCAACATGCAAGGCAATTAATATTTTTTTAGTTAGCATATTTTAATATATATTTGGTGCTTGATTCCTTGTGTGTATTTATGTGTATCTGCACTTGATCATTTACAAAATTTTACTGCATACTTTGTCTTAAATTGTGACATATGCGTTTTTATTTTTAAATTTTTTGACACTCTAGTCTTAAGAGAAAGGACAATGTGTTTCACTACACATATTGTTTGTGTATGTGGCAAATCCTTGAAATCTAGATTCCTTGTAAATGATAAAATTAATTGAATTCAACAGAAAAAAACAGACAAAAGAATTATATTAATGTTCCTCCCACAGCTGTCAGTCTCATATTAATATTTACTTTATTTTGTCATCCAACACCTTCCTAAGTCTTTAAGATAACCAGCGAGCTCTTCCTCATCAATTAGCCCAGATCAATTCGTGCGAGGAGATAATATCGTGGCTGACGTGGGGGGTCTGCCTCAGGTGACTCCCACCCACTCTGCTGCTGCTGCCTCGGGGATCGTTGGTCTGAGCCTGTTGTTATGCACCCATTAGCTGCAACAACAGGGGGGATAAACCTGCCACTCAGCTGCAGACTGAATTTAAACACATTCACACCAATTACAGCGAATAGTTCTGCACGGCCCGAAGGGAAACAAGTCGGTTGGTATACGAGGGAAGTTAACAACACCTCATGCGTATCAGAGACACTCAGAAAATATATGTTGAAGTAAAAAAAGAAGTAGTTGTTCTGACTTTTTTACTTTAACAAGCACTGACATCATTATTACAACCGTGGGAAGTATTTACCTTGAGGTCCAGCCACTACTTCTCCTACATAAGAGAATATTTCAAAACATTCAGCACGAACAAAGCACATGAATATATACACCTCTGGAACATGTTTCCTCTGAAGTGCTAAAAATGGATTGTGAGGTCAGGGTGATTGACCCCTCGGAGAAGAACCTCTTCCTTTTAAAATAGGGAAAATCTCTATTTATAAAACGGGACTCTTTGTCAGCTATAAATACCACGAATTAGCCTCAAGGTTTGATGTGAAAGATTGCTACCTGATAAATTTGATGAAGCAACAGAGCGTTCGCGGATAAATATATCAGAGCCTTTCAGAAATAAAACCTGATGTCATTGCTGTGTTATAGCTGCAGGATGGTTACTGAATCATGTTCAGCTGTGAAAATACACAAAATAAAGCATCACCATTGTCTAACAGAGGTGTAGTGAATTTTAATGACCCCCTTCCATTAATCAGAAAAGACTAAATCACTCACAGACAGGATGTCCGGAGCATAAACTGTGCTCTCATGCTGCGAAAACAAGGCGCCATGTGTAACGCAGACACTGAGATTACCTCCACTCTGTCCGGGCCAGGAAGCCCGGGTCGCAGCCCTCCGCTGCCCGACTTCCAGGTGAGCAACTGGTGCCACTGGGAGCCCATTTAATGCCCCGTGTGGAAGTGGGAAAAACCAACAGAGATTGTGCCATGTAACAGAGCCAACGCTGAACGAACAGCAATGTTGTGGAAGTGGAAAAACATCTGAGAAGTAAATTTGTTCATGTTTTTCATTACAAAATCACAGTAGAGGTGATGGAGCTTTTGATTAAAATGTAAAACACACCTTAAAATAAATAAATGCAAAAGAAATTCTGTTTTCTGAAATGTAAAAGAATGTGAAATAATAAATACAAGAGATGACATATATATTTGCAAAAATTTATTTCTCAAAAGTGCAAAAAAAGTATAAAAAAAACACCTTCAGTATATACATAAACTTTAAAATAGTGACTGTACAATATTTATTATCACAAATGCATTCATGTCCCTGCAAGAGAGGAAGTTTTTGAAATATTCAATGGCTTTTTCTTACACAGATACAGTACAACAGTAAAATCTCATGGGCCTAGCAGTGACAAATAAAATTAGAAAAATAAAAATTGTTTAAATTTAGCTAAAGAGATTTGAGGTCAGATCATGTGTCCTTGCAGCAGGGTGACAGGCCGGGCAGGAGGTTAGGAGTTGTTGTAGCTACAGTAATACACAGCTGTGCTGGCGTCTGACAGCACAGATGATATGAGGCTTTCAGGTCCTTGCATGCCGGCCTCGTGTGCCCCGCCGTACGGCAAGCCTGTCATGTCCACACGCCCAGAAGAGGAGCTCAAATACTGCTCGAACTCGCTGCGGTCCACCTCGGCCAGCAGCTCAGAGTGGTGCATCTGCTCCACGCTGTCTGCTGAGTGAGGGTGGGAGTCAGGAGGCGGGGAAAGCTGGCCTGCCCCGCCGGGGTGCCGTTTGGGGTGGCTGGGGCTACAGTGCTGGGTGTAGTACATGGCTAGGGGGTTGGGGCATCCCATGTAGGAAGGGGGCTGAGGGGGCTGCTCCGGAGCCGAGGCAGGGTGTCGGTGCAGGACGGGGTTGCTGTGGTGGTTGGAGTGGGGCTCCTGGGGCTGGTACTCTGCCGCCTGGGAGTGGTACGCGTACGCAGGCATCATGTGGCAGTCCTCTTGTGAGTGTGGAGGGAAGAACATGAGGTCTGACTCCACGGCGTCCAGAGGAGACGTGTCAGGCGTGGGGAGGCTGTAAGTTTCATAAGAGGGGCCCCCAAGAGCCTGAGCATCTCGGTAATGGCTGAGCGGCTGCGGGGGGAGCTGGAAGCCATGCTCGTGGTAGCCCAGACTCTCCACAGGCATGGATGGGCCCTGGTGGTCGGACACGCCGTGGACCAGAAAGCCAGAGTCCAGCCTCTTAATCCTCTTCACCTGCTTCCGCCGCCGGGGCCGGTACTTGTAGTTGGGGTGATCCTGCATGTGCTGAACCCGCAGCCGCTCAGCCTCCTCCACAAAGGGCTGCTTCTCCGTGACAGGAAGGGCTTTCCACGATTTCCCTGCAGGTCAAGAGGAGAGTGCACATCAATGATATGTCAGCAGATACTGTACTGCAGTCTGGTGATGCACACAAAAATAGCTTGTTGCCATTTTAGGGGGCAGGGACAGGTTTTTAAGGTTAACTCAAACACAGTAACTTTTAATAACACCTGCTGCCTAAATAATCACTGCACTGATTGATAAATAACCATTCATAAATACAATTTGACATAAAACATTAAACTAAAATATCAGGTATCTTAATATCAGACACAAATAATAATCACTGCATAATAACCTGTACAAATCCGGCACATCAGTATATGAGTGATTAAATAAAGTATAACATGGCTTACCCAGCATTTTGCTCAGCTCCGCGTTGTGCAGGTCCGGGTTTTGCTGCGCCAGTCTCTTGCGCTCATCCTTCGCCCAGACCATAAACGCGTTCATGGGCCGTCGGATCCGCGGTTCGGTCTTGCCGCGGTTCTGTCCGCCGGAGCCGGAGGCGCACGGCTCGTTCTTTACTTTGGCGTCCCCGAGAGGACTGAGAGGGTCGGCCCACTGGCAGTGTCCCATTCCAGGCATCATGACTGACATCGTACACCTTGCCTGGGTCTGATCGTCGCTGGCGTAACCCGCATCGGGACTACTCATCTCTGTCCAGCTGGGAGGGTTTGGAGAGCAGCAACACACGACACGACTACGGGGAACCAACAGATAGATAAAGAAAAGTTTCTGGCTTTAAAGGTGGAAAATAATGAGTCACATCCATAGGCCACTTCCAGGAGTCGCATGGACTGAACTGTACCGACTACTCAGCTCTAGATGTGAAGGCTGGTGCGCTATAAACTCACAGGCAGCCAATCACCATGTGGTGGGAGTGCCCACTACTGCAAAGGTGTAAAAAAGTTGGAGCAGCCCGCCTCCGACCCTTGTTTGAAGAGCTGAGACCCTCTAAGGAGAGACGCTGTGAGAATTTAAAGATGCAAAACTGTAAAGATATATGCTCACGTTCCCAAACTATATTAAAATTATCTTTTTTTAGCAAGGCTAAACTCTAGGTTTACTGCAAAGGTTTTAAAAGATGGCAATGTGCGTAATTTCACCTGCTTTAGGTGCGAAAAGAGGTGAAACTGATCTTTAATCCACATTTACGTGTATTAGTCCAGTTTTCATTCTCACCCATGTATTAGACTGACACTAATGCTCAATACACTTGATGGCCAGTCTGTGTATTGGCGGGGTTTACGCGTGGAGTTAATGGCTCCCTCACTGGCAATTTTACGCGCGATCAATCGTCTCGATGGAGACTTTCTTTCTTTGATTGCAGCCTAATGAGAAGCGCTGGACAAAAGGCGTTAATTGAGGATTTAAGTGAAATCAATGAGCTTAAATAAGAAAGCTTAAATAAACAGCCATTACATAGCTGTGAAGTGATGAGGCTTCTCACACAACAAAAAACTGTTGCGATACTAGTGCGGTTTTGTCTCTGGCTGTAGATACACTGTCTTTAATCAACCAGACGTCGGTCTGGGATGTTAATGATCTAAACAAACAGCTGATTGATTAATCTGAGGGCGTAAAACACATTTATGAAAACATCATGTCTGGAAAAAAGCCCAGACACCTTACTAATTTTAATAATACACGGACATAGTGGGAATAATGCCAAGTCTGCAATGACTAAAAACAATAAAAGAGCATATTTAAAACAATCAGAAAGTATTTTATTATTATTATTTTATTATTTATTATCATGTGAACTCACACAAAGCTTTAAGGTGCATTTCATCTAAAATATCTGAACTATTATGTCTCAAATAAATTGTTTTACCTCATTAGATTCTCATTCACTTCACTTACACAATATATTATAAGCTTTGTCTGAGTTTAAAAAGCTAAAATAAGGCTGTACAAAAAATACATTTTGAAAAAATACCAAATATAAAGTTGTAAATAAAATAAAATATAATAACAGATATTACCTGTAAATTGAAAAACAACATATTCAAAAACAATTGAGAAATAATAACAATAATAATAATAATAAATAAAAACTATAATAAATAAAATAAGATATACTGATAAAAAATAAATAAATAAATGCACAAATAATTAAAAAAATCTAAAATAAAACAACATAAAAAATCAAATAGAATAAAAAAAATAAAAGCATATATGATAAAAAAAAAATATAGATGAATAAATAAATAAATATGCAGTTTCACTCTGGGTTTGAGCTGAATCTTGTGAACTGCTTCACTGAGCAGCATTCATACTTGATGGAATATAGATGACATCAGCCAATAGACAAATATAAACTCAATTAACTCTATGAAACATGTGTGACCTACAGAAATGTGTGAGAATGTGTTTCCTTGTTTTTGGAACAGCTGTACCAGACCAGAACGGTGACACAGAGGGCGGGTTAAAGCAACCTGTTGCACCTCAAACATCCAGACTTGGAGTTTAGTTTACGCAGCAGAGAATGAAACCCCTGTTTGTGGCCAGAAAACCAAACATCACCCACAGGCTGATGCTGGTCCTTATCAGAGCCAGCAGACCTCGACCTGTCAGCTCTTCACAGACCATCCCATCTCGCGGTGGTTTACGGTCCCTGTGACGAAGCTGACAGAAATATGAGAGATGCTTATGCGACCTTTTCGTGCCCCCTGTGCACAGACACCAGTGGGGACTCCAGAGCATGCTGGGTGACCCTCTAGGGGTTAGTGGGAGGGTGTTTTGGATGGAAGGTCCAGCCAAGCACCGCATGGGACAGGATCTGGGCTATAATACTGTCATCATCTATTTTACTGCTTATGACCTGATAAGATTTTCCCCCTAAGAGAGTGGAGAAAGAGTGTGTGTGTTGACATGGGCGTGGGTATGAGTATGCCCTGGCCACATCTCTCTCTCTCGCTGTGTGGGAGTGAAAAATCCTGGCTTTTGATGGGAGAAGTCATAAAGTCTGGAGTCGTAGCCACATTTCCTCTACAAGGTGAGGTTCAGAGTCAACCCAAAGGAGAGGAGGAGGTGGTGGGGGGGGGGGGGGGGGGATAAGGGGAGGTGACACACCTCATAATCCCCCCTCCTCCTCCCTCCATACCTCCCCCTGTCCCTCCACCAAGGCCCCCACCCCGTGCCTGGGGAGTCTGGGGCTGGGTGGGGGCCAGTGCTCCCGACGCCAGCCTCTGGACTGTGCGCTCAGGGAGAGGTCACTTGGCTTGCTTACACAATGGCATTATCTCAGTTCCAGCCTCGGCTACTGCAGCGGTGAGCACTTCCTGTCCCTCTGCAAGCACTTCCTGTCCTTGGCGTAGCAGCACAAACTGTCCGCCTTCCAAGCGAGTTCAGAAACGCGGTTGAGCCGCTGGCCGCCAGTCTCGCTGTATAAATGTCTGTGGGTGGCTTTCTTGGGAATTGCACAATGTGTTTGCTGGCTCCTTTGTGCCGAGCTGCGAGGCAGCGGTGTTAGTTTAAATCACAGAGACGGAAGGTATATATATGTTAGCACTCTGCGCTGATCCCCTGAGCTGCTATAGAGCTGCGAAAGCCTGAGCTGGACAAAGCCATAGAAGGGCAAAGTGCTACGAGTTTAAACAATACTCTGCTAATTAGCAGCAAATGTTCCATCTTAAAATCCTCAAGAATGTTTGGTTAATTTATGTATTAGTCAATCAACAGATAATTAATTTGCAATCACGCTGATAATCAGTTAATCATTTAAGTGTTTTATCATGACAAAAAAAGAAGCTTGCCAGTGTCTCATGAGAAGATCTGCTCTTTTTCTCTGTCTTATATTGTTATTAAATTGAAGTCCTTTGGATGGCGGACTGTTGTTGGTCAGACAAAACAAGCAATTTGGAGACGTTAAAATCAAAATTTCTCAGAGCTTAAGGCAAATTTGTTAGTATTCACAAATTTATGACATTTTATAGACTAAACAATTCCTTTATTAACAATTTGTGCTAAAATTCACATCTTGAATGCTTGCTAAGCAACGGCAATATTAACCTTACTGTCTGAGTCTAGACGCCAAAACAGGCTAACAGTTTAGCAAGCTAGCAAGTGGGTATCATAATGTGGGAAATACAAAGACATAATGACAGAGGGGAAAGATGAGGTCGTTGGGAATATCAACATTTTCCTCAGATATGTTATAAAATTACTAAAATTACAATATATTAACTTATTATGCACCAATAAATGAACTTACATGGGCTCAGCTACTTCACACATCAACAAACACGTCACAAGTCGTGAACTCTGACCTTTCAGAAACTTTCCACTTACAAGGTCATGAATATGACATGAAAGGGACATTCAGGGCCCAGCACAACCCCGTTTCAAGGCACCATCTGATCCACTGTTCATGTAAAGCTTTAATAATGTGCATGGTTTCTCCATACTTTTAAAGCAGTTTGTCAATTCAGCAATGTATTTCATCCTTTAAAAGGGTCTAATGATGAAAAATAGTCTATTTGTTGCAATCTAGGTGTCTCACCAACCAAGGTTGGTGTTAAAGGCTTACTTGAACAAATTATTCATAAATGCATCTTTAGTACAAATCCTAGCACAGACCTAGGTTTTAGTTAGGAATCTGAATTGTAAGCCATACAGTCAGCGTGCAGACATTTGTCTTTATCAATGCAGAAGTAGTGATTGTTTAGATTATCTGATCAGACGACGACTTCCTCCAACACCTGCTCTGGAGAGTGGGAGGTGTTTCAGGATGGCGAGGTGGTGAGGAGGTTAAGGAGCACACATGACAGGTGTGCAGGAGAGAAATGTCTTTTCTGAGACTCTATAAATAGAAATCACACCTTTTCCCAAAGTTTCAACACTAATACTGTCACTCAGGAATTTAAAATGAGTTTCAGTTCTGCTGTCAACTATCTGTAGAGGACCAGTAGTGGGAATCAGTCAAGGTAAAAGTGTACAATCTTTAAAGACGGCTTTTTTGGTGCTGTTTAATCTTTCGTAACCTGAAAAACGCCCTGTGAGGAAGATTGCAGATATGAGAGATCAATCACAGGTTAAGGTGGTTAAATTATGCTCTTAAAAAGGATGTGAGAGTCTATGTTTGATCATGTTTTTTCCACGGGTCCCTCTTTGGTCACAGAAATTGGGGACTTGAAATTCTGGCAAAAAAAAAAACAAGACTGATGACGCTGCCGCCTAAAGCTCTGGCTCACATGCACACATACGTAGATGTCTTTATGTGTTGGTTGTAGTGCCCCCTCCCTCGTGGGATTGCTGGGAAAGTTTCCCAACCTCTACAGAAAGGGTAGCGCTGCTGGGATGTTGTCTGCCTCAGACGAGTGGGGACACAGAGGAAGCCGTCTCCACTCTCGTCTCATTGTTCTGGAGGCGTTAATCTGTCGGGGATCTGCTGGGAATCAGGTGGGAATCTGCTCGGCCCTGCCGTGTTTATTGGCCAGCTCATTCCGCGCTGACCAAAGACACCTTCACCCTGCTGCACCCCTACTGCAGCACCATCCGGCCCCCGCCGCCTGAAGATGCTCCGATGATAAAACTATTTTTTGTTTGTCTCTGCTGCTCAGTTTTGGAGATGAGCACATCCGCCTTATCTCCTCGTCTCGCCCTCATTCTCTGTCTGTTTAAGCCCCGGGTCCAAGACAAATCTTAAATATGCCTTTAGTCATGCTAACATGAGGATGTTTGGAAACTTTTTCACGACAAGTTGTGGTGACCTCGGGGTTTTCGTGCTGCCAGGGGTCAGCCAACAATAAAGCGGAAGCAACAAGTAAAATAATCAAAGTCTCTTTCCTGAGAACATCCATAGAACTGCAGTTTCACTCAGGCGGCTTGGAGGATACAGAAAAATTATACTGTTAAGGATATTGTGTGAGGCTTTGAATTAGTGGCAACAAACATGGGAAAAGACCTTGGCGAATGTAGCATATGGGAGGAAATGAATATACACATTTCTAAAAAAATTTAAAAAAGTACATACTAAAGAAAATCATTATTTGACTTTGACCACCGTTGAATAGGGAACTGATTTGGAACCAGTTCAGAAAAGTTAATTTTTTCAACCAAAAGTCTAACTTGCTTCATCTTAATACCATAAATCATGTTTTATGAGAAAATGTAGCCAGGCTAGCTGTTTCCCCTTGTTTCAAGGCTAACCTATGCTATGCTAAGCTAAGCTAACTGTCTAAAGGCTGTAGTAGTTTCACATTTATCTTACAGACATGTTTCAAACTTCAAGACAGAAAGGACATTTCCAAAAATGTCAAACAATGACTTTAAAAAGTCAACTAATTAGATCACTTTCTTCATTTATGTTTGTATATATTTACTGTATGTATATAGCTTGTACAACGCAGCCTGGTAGCATGAAATATATGAATGAAACGATAATGCGCAAGACATTTAGTGTGCAATAAGTACGCCTTTCTTGATTTCCACTTGTCATTTGTATGTCATGTAGTCTGTACTTACTGCAATGTAAACAAGTTCACATAAATATGTTGCGCTCAGAGGTAGTGATGGAGAATGAAAAGTGAGAAAGACCGCTTATGGTAGTCTGGAGGGGAGGCGGATGGGTCCAACAAACACAGGACTTTCAACCAGGACACCGGTGTTTTGTCACATTAATGACGTTTGTCACATTTTTTAGTGGCATTTATATCATGTTTTCCGTATGTATTATGTAACAGCCCATTCACATGAAAGAAGAAGAAGAAGAAGAAGATAGTCCTTTATTAGTCCCATGAAGGGAAATTCAATTTTTTCACTCTGTTGTTAAATTATACACGGGAAAAACAAAACCGAAAAAAAAAAAAAAAAAAAAAAATAAAGGAGAGAAGAAAGAGGGGGGGGGGGGTCTCACCAGAGCGCCCGGGGGGGGGGGGGGTGGGTTTGTTTCTTGGGGGGGGCTCCGGGGGGGCAAAAGGGAAATTAACCCCCCCCTCTCCCAATTCAAACTCAATTTTTGGTTTGGGGGGGGGACAAGGGCCCCCCCGTCCCCAAACAACCACCCACAAAAACCCGAAAAGATGTATAAATGTCATGATAATGCGATAAGGCGTTTAGCATGCAATAAGCACGGCTTTCTTGATTCCTGCATGTCATTTGTGCACCATGTATCCTGTACTGACAATGTAAACACTTAGAAATGCTCCGGTAAGAGTTAGTGATGAAAAAGCCACCGATGGAGGGCAAGTGGGGATGTGGATTTTAACCAGGAGACTTGTGTTCGAGACCGTTGTGGAACGGTGTTTTGTTTTGTAAGGAATGCTGGTGACTCAGGTTTTTTTTTTTTGACATTGTACTTTGTGGCCGTGTTATGTTGTTTCCATACATGTTTTACTTAGTTTACATACTTAATTTAAGCCCAACCGTGATGTTTTCCATTATCCTATAAGTGTCTTTCATGCCTGAACTTAAGTTAATGGTTTTCTTGCCTAAACCTAACTGCAGATGCTTGTGTAGCGAACAAATGACACACAAAAAGACAAAAATGCATATTTATGACATGTGGAATGTCACTGTAATGTGGTGGCATTTATTTGCCTTCCTGTGAGACTGGGTTGATTTTACTTAGTTTATCTACTTATTTTAAGTCCAACTGTTCAATTTTCCCTTAACCTAACAAAGTGTTTTTGTTGCCTAAACCTAACTGCGGCGGTTACCGTAGTTTTGTTGTGTGGCATACAAATGAGACATGAAGAGCCTGAATCCTAATGACGTACCATATGTCCGTGTAATGCCGGGGTATTTATACACCTTCCTGTGAGACGGGGTGGTTCAAGTAGAGTAGGTCAAAGGTCAACCAGGAAGCCAGTCTGTAAACTGACTTATGGATGTTTACAATTTTTAGGTAATAATTTTTCTACTCACTTTAATTTTCTCTTTTACATAAATTAAGCTGACCTGGGGATTTGTTTGAAACATATATGATCATCTGAGTGTTTCTTGCCCCATCCGACTGTGTTTCATGTTCTCAGCTATTAATCTGGAGTATGCCATGTTATTATAACCAATAGAAACAATAGTCAAACCTTTAAAAATAAGATCCAAGTTGGAATGAACCTGAATTATCCCTTAACTCCAGCGTATACTTAAACTAAGCCAGCCCCTTTGCTCCCAGGGTGACTTTCCCTCATTTGTAACTGCTCCCACTTCTTTATTCCAGCACCACAGGGAGAAACAGGTCTATTAATAGAGCATCTTGATTGACTGATGAATCACCATTAGTAAGCGGGGAAAGGGAAAACCCAGGTTTCCTCAGTGAAGTGAACAGGGAGGTCAGCCACATGGGAGAGCAGACGCTTTCATCTCCTCACTTTTACTGCCCCAACCCGAATCCTCCCTGCCGCTGACCGCCACATTGTCCTGACGGAGGCTAATCGAGACCAGTGTTTATCATTTTTATGACTTTATCCATGAAGACAGAGGTACGGTGGGCTTCCTGTTCTCCGGGTTCCTTGACGGGACCAGTCGCATTATTAGGGTCAACCTCAGCTCCCATCTCGCCACGCCATTGTTCCTGCTGGTGCTATGACCATTCCCAAACTGATAAGACTTGTCTATTTTGGGTCTTTCTTTTCTTTTTGTCCTTGACACATGAGTATGAGCCTGAAATAACTTTTTAAGAGGGAACAAAGCATGCATGCACATAATACTTGCAAATATCAGAAAATTAACTGCAGCTATATAACAAACCATTTTATAATTAGTTTCTACCATCAAAGGGATGACGTTATACTCCTAAACACTAACTTATGTGCAAAACAGATAAACACCAAAGTCATTTTTCTCATTTTCGGCTCTTACACAATTCCCGCTCTTGCTTTGTATGGCAAAATAAAGAATTGCTTCATGAGTATTGGTGAGAGTACAAATGATAGATTATGTCCAAGCGGCATTATTGTTTTCCTGACAGCCACATAAATACTACGCCACACAACTTGACCCGACTTTGACCCCTCCGCCCAAAGAAGTCCCTCAATTCATCTCATCTGTTTTGCAGCAACATGCTGCACCTTCACCGGAACAGTATATAAAACCATGATAAAATGAATTAATCGCCAATCTCCAGACTTGCTTGTTTGGAGATGCGGGAAGGGACAGTGAAGCCTTTGTATATGACAATCAGGGTGTGAATTGATCCCTCAGTCGCTCAAACACTCCGAATCCTTTCATGTGTGGCCTTTGCCTTGTTGAGGCGCTAAAGCGTAGGACGGAAAAAAACACAGATACCCCCGAAGGTGCTAACAGGACGCCACGTCGGTGACCACGGTGACCAATGTCGATCAATAATAGCGTGTGTGATCAGTGGCATTGCACCTAGCAAGAATCTGGATCAATAGAGGCGAGCAAGGGAGCTGCAGAGACAGAAGATAAGGGAGATCACAGAGCTGTGGTGGAAATATAATCATAAGACTCGGTTAATTTTGGGCTTTTTACATTTTTTTTTTCTCCCAGTGAAATAATGCGCCGTCATTTCTGGAGATTACAGAACAAACACTCCAAAACTCAAAGCTGGAACTTCCTCATAGACGCAGCAACTTCTCCTTTAATGGATTGCGGTTATAAGCTCCTTAAAACGTTTTTCTCACATCAACTCTGGTCTTTTACACCATTAATGACACAACACTTATGTATAATCACTGCAAAGTTAACTGCACAATCACAAGTCTTTATAAGTCGCATTAGAGACCACGGTGCTCTGCAGACCCTGTTGTCCTTTATTGTGCTTAAGTGAGAGAAATGGCTGAGGAATGTGTTGTTTTCACACAGCTGTGGTTTTATGGAGGAAATGCACTGTGTGTGTGAGGGCTTCCTCCCTACGTTGTTCCCTTTACACTAACGCTGTATAGAAACAAGCAGCATTGATAGGAAGAAACACCTTTTAATCAGATTCACACATATTTTAAAATCAAATCAAATTTATGGATGCAGATGGATTAGCGTCAAGTTAACAACACCATGGGGTGGAATTTAAAAAAAAAAAAAAAAAATCAACCTCAGGTGTGAACATTTTACTTTCACGTTTTTTCTGTAATTTCCTATTTGAGAGCAAAGTGAGAGCTGACATTAACATGTTCCAGAAACACATCATTAATGTGAAACAGGGCTGTTTTAACTACAATGAGTTGTGTCACAGTGAAATGTACAATGAGAGCATTTTATCAATACATTATCTCACATATCTGGCCTATCTTACACTTCAAGGAGTTCCTGTGTTTGACTAAACCTCTCAGTGTCTGAGTTCACCTGATGGAGATTATCTCCTCAGTTCATTTACACACAATGGTCTGGATCATCAATATCTACTCACTCCCCACCTGAGGTTACACTGCCCCAAAGCCCAGCCTGCAGCTTCAGTTTAAAGGAACACATTTTATTAAATAAATATTCAGTTTCTTGTCAAGATGAGAAGATTGATGTCACCGAACACGGGAAATCTGCTCATTGCTTAACATGTTAGATTTACTGTATATGTACTGTATATACACGGCAAGTTGTTGTTTTCAGTGGGTTACGTACAACCAAAATCATAACTTGACCTACAAGGAGAGTAAACATTGGACTTGCATTTGTCAGGTGGGCCCAAACATGACTCTAAATAAATGCTAATGCTGCTTTGTTGTGTAAATGGACCATAATTTGCTAACAAACACCATAGCAGCATAAGAAGGTGATAATATGTCATTGTGCCATAGCTAGCTGTTTTCCCCATTCTTTTATGCTAAGCTAAGCTAACAGGCTAATGGTGGTAATCATATTTAATATAAAGAATGGTATCAATCGTCCCATGTTACGCTCTGCAAGCTGATGCCACGCATTTCCCCAAAATGTCGAGGCTAACTCTTCTTTGAAGAACTGAGTTGAAGTCAGAGTTGTTTAGCATAGCTTAGCATAAGTACTAGTGGGAATCGAGCTAGCCTGGGTTTGTCCAGGGTTTAAAACAACACATTGTTTTTGTTAAGTAAAACCACAAATTGTCATTTTACATTTCTGTTTTTAAACTTATTAAACAAACTTAACGTAGCATGGTTATTGATAAGAAGAGATGATGTGTGTTTTTTTAAAGCTCTGCACAGAGCTAAGCTAGCTATTTCCCTTTGCTTCCAGTCTTTATGCTAAGCTAAGGTTTATGCAAGCCTCCGGGCTCACAAATTTTCCTTTTTACATTTATTTACATTTAAATTAATAAAACATATTAGATGTAACATGGTTATTATTCAGCTTTGACAGGCATATTTTTATCTTTTGACAGAACCAAGCTAACTATGCTAAGCTAAGGTTTATACTAGCCTCCTCACTTAGCACACAGATACAAGAGTGGTACCGATCTAGTCACTGAACTGTCAGCAAGAAAACACAATAATGCATTTCCCAAAATGTCTCGCTATCATTGAATCATGAAGAATACATTATGACTCTGGACTAAATGAGTCATTACAACAAAACTGATTTTTCCCGTCTTCCAACCACATTTTAGCAATCAGTGTCAGCTGATCAACACTCCTGTGATTATTCCTATATGATAACATGGGAAAAGCTCATATCAGGAAACTCGGGGGGAAAGTCCCTCCTGATATCATCATGTTACTACAGACAAAAGCCTGCTACTACCTACAGCCTGCTGACATGCTGCAGTGTGTGAAACAATGGAGACCCATGAGGATGCTCTCCGCAGCTGAAAAATGGCATCCAGATATTCTGATCAATGTTGAACTTTGCAGTAATTGTTGCATTCTGTGCAGCGGCAGGTTCGGCTTTTCTGGCTCGACACCATCCAAAACATGTGTTATCGCTGCTGACTGTGGAGCATGGGGCCTTATCAGATGGCCTTGTGGCCTTACAATAACATGGGCTCTATCGGGCCTTAGCAGGCCCGTATCTGGCAGCGATGTCATAGAACAACAATAAATATAACCTGCAAGTGATGCACATAATGTTACTCAAGATCCTCCTGTGAGCTTTTATTCAATCTGAGAAGACACATTAAGAAAATGCACCAAACTGAGGAAAAATTTGGGCAATAAAGTGTAATTCAACAAGAATGATGATTCTTTAAGGACATTCATGAAAAGAAATAAAAATGACATCAACTCAAGCATGATTCTGCACATTTTTAGTAGACTTCACCGCCTCATTCGGTCTTATATCGCTGTATTATAAGGCACAGATTTACAGAGTAAATCAAAGCAGACAATTTCCTCAGCTCAGAGGAAAACCCCTCAGAGGAGAATGAGTTGATAAAGTCCCAGTGTGCCTACGGCTTCCTCTCAGATAAATAAATACATAAATAAAAACACGCCTGGCCACTTCAGATTTATTGTTCCTCTGTAGGCTGTGAAGTAGAGGCTATATTGTTTATAATAAATAAGCCCATTAGCAGATTTGGCCCAGGTGGGTGACAAGGCCTCTGTGATATCCCCTCACCCCCCTGCACCTAGACCCCAGCGGGGCCACAATATTTCCATTTAAGGCAGTGATGGCCAAGGAAAAGGGGGACTACAGAGGTTAGTGCTGGTCTGACTGGGCCGAGACCGTGTCATGTTTTCTGGAGTGATAAGAGCCGGAGCAGGAAGCTGTGAGAGGGCAGGAAGGAAGAGAGCTTAGGTCTGGAAGGAGAGAGGGGAGCTGTGGAGACAGAGGATGAGGGCACGAGAGTGTGGGGCAGCAAAAACAAGGCATTTTAAAAAATAAAAAATGATGCAAGGAAATGCAACAAATCTTAAAAACATGCAGCTATATGTGGTGTTAGAGGTATATGTGCTCTGTGCACACTGTTTCACTCATGCATGCATGCAAGCGGGAGGGAGGGAGGGCCGAGCTCTGCTGGGAAACGCAAAGGGAACCTGGGGTCCAGGGGGAAGTGAGTGGATGACTAAATCTGGTCTGAAAGGCCACACTAACATACACCTGCTTCCCGCATTCAAACACAGTGATGACGATATCAAGCATCAGGCTTTTGTCTGTTAACACCCGACCCAGAAAAACGTAGATCTGCTGCTTTCCCTAAAACCTCCATTAAACAGTTATGGTTCAAAATAAAAGTTAAAAACAAGTGGTTTCTGACTGAATTGCACACGAGCAGGCGTGCAGTTTTGCGCATGTTTGCAGCAGATGTTTGTGCATTTTGTCTTGTCTGTTCCTTGTCGCAGTTTCATTGATGGTTTTGGTTTCTTTTACAACTTGTTGAAATCAAGGTGTGGACTGTGAATTAGCCCTCCTGTCTTTTTTTTTTTTTTTTTTTTTTTATCTCTTACACCTTTCAATACACTCAATGCACATGCATGTACATTATGCAAATAGTAAAAAAAAACTAACCGAAATGCAACTATGATGCAAGAACCCAAAACATTTTTTTTTTTTAAATTCACTTTTATTGGAGGCCAAAGTTCATGAAAAGTGCAGGAAGAGAGAAATCAGACTTTCCCCAGAAAAGGGGAAAGAAAAACAATTTTTGCTTTCTTGAAGAGATTCTTGATGAGAAGATTGATACCACTCTTATCTGAACAGTAAAATGTATCAATAGTCAGCAGCTGGTTAGCTTAGCATAAAGACCCAAACACATGGATGTATGAAGAAAACTGGATACAGGATACAGCAAGAAAACTGGATACAGCATTAGAGGCGTGGCCTCGTTCATTCCTAAGAAAGTTGGTGCATGAAGCAATAAAAGCTCAACTTCTGAATATAAAAGTTCCTGGATCATCCAATGATCTTCGGCATCCATTGGGCCCATAAGGCAGGCGCAGTAACGTTTTAACTCCACCTCCCCGCCCTCCCTCCAGCCTCGGTCTGGGGCTCATTCGCATGAACGGAGGAAGGGAAATAAGTCTGGATTCAGCTGTTTATAATTATTTTAAAATAAGGCTATTCAAGTGTTCCTTTGGCTTTAAAAACTCATCCAGTGATTTACAGGTGTCTCTTTCCCAATGTAAATCCATGGGGAAAAGTCTTTTTGGGTCCAATGGCATGTGAAGGATGTGAAGGACAAGAAAGTTGTAGTACCACTGTCTGGCCACTATGAAAATTTGCTTCACAGTCCAATGCGCTTCTCTGGGGCTTGCTGGAAACTGGAAAGCTAGCTGCACTTTAGCAAATCTCTTTTCTCTTTATGCTGAGCTAAGCTAAACTAACTACTAGCTGGCTGTAGCTTCATATTTATCTCACAGATATGAGAGTTGCCTAATATCTTCTCTTCTTGCAAGAAAGCAAATGAGAATATTTTCCAAAATGGTGAGAAATTGATCAGTGGTGACAAAGATACTAAAATACTAAATGCTAAACTAGAACTTGTTTACGTCCATGTCTGTCCAAAATGCATCACCTCTGTGAGGTTTTCATAAGTGGCATATGAATTCTTAGGTTATGGCTAAAAATCTGTTTTGTGAGGTCATAGTGACCTTTGACCTTTCACCACTAAAATGTAATCAGCTCATCCTTGAGTCCAAGTGGACATCTGTGCAGATTTTCTGAAATTCCCTCCTGGTATTCCTGAGATACTGATGAGAATGGGTCGTACGACAGATGGATGGACTGACAACCCAAAAACATAATGCACATAAAAACAAACCTAAACTCGACTACAGTATGCAGATGGAGCATCAGATTTGTTGAAAGGCAAGTCATGACTGTCATGACAGTTGTGACCTGAAACATGAGGGACCTTAACTTCTATCTTGAAACAGCTGGATGAAGTTTGAATTCATCAAAGGTGAGCACACATTCAGAGTTTTTGTCGTCGGAGGACTACCAGGTGAGAATATCAGCAGCTCAGTTCCACCGCACACTCATCTTTCCCCTTTTTTAATCAATCTGTTCATCTAAAAAGGATTTCTCTATTTTGAGATTTTAATCCAGGGTCTGAGTTAATCTCTGAAACTCAGGGATTGGAGGAGGGGACGGACGGGTGCATCAGAGCCACTCAACTTCAGCCCTGCTCTCACAATTACACCCACAAGGCATCAAGGCAACCAATAAATCACGCTCCCGTAATGCCTCTCGGAAAATTAATTTTTTTTTTTTTTTTTTGAAGCTCGGGACTTGGTCATGTAGGTCAGATAATCGGCGCTGGTTTGGTCGATTTCCAGGCGTTTTTCTGTCAGATTAAAACATGGATGGAAACAAGTGTAAATGATGGTCAAGCCTCTAAAAACAACAGATCAGCTGGACAGAAAATGCGGGATTTGACCTTTATTCCAAAATGTGGAGTTTTTACGGGAAATGCAACCTGTATGACAAAATAAATGTTTATCCAGAAGTTCTGCTTTACTGTGTTTTGCAGATGGATTATGAATCAGTACAATAGAGGGAGCCCTCCGCTGGATATCAAAGGCATTACACACAAACCTAAAAGCCTTCCTGCTCTCTCTCATGGCTCATAATATGCAGTCAGCTGGATAAATCTGCACACATGTGCAGTAGCTGTGTCTCATTTTGATCGTCCTCTCTGTTTGGTGTTGCTGTGTTGTCTCTCTCCAGGGTTGCAGACCTGATTGGAGAGTAATCAGTGGCATCATGGGACACACCTGGGCCCGGCGTGCACCACGCATAAAAGCCTGAGCAGCAGCAGCAGCAGCTCTTTGTTGCCAGATCTCCTCTACTACACATCTTTGCGTTGTGGCTTCTTTTCTCTTGTTTTTTGCAGCACGTTTTCACCTTTTTTTTCACCCTGTTTACCCGTGTGTCTCCTATTTCTGTCCAGTCTAAGAGCTGCATAGTAAGCGTTCCCTTTCAGAAAAGACCAGGATCGTGTGACTAATCAAAAGGGTTTAAAAACAGGAACTTTTTTGACTTTTGCTTGCAGAAAAACAGGGGGTTTATTGCAACATGTTGTCACCCAAAACTTGTCATATACTGACACTTTGTCAGACCCCTCGGCATTGCAGTAAACACACGCTCAGTGTTGTGAAATAAATAAAAACACTTGCTTAGGATTAGGCAACAAAACCACTTAGATTTAGGAAAAAACACATTTGAGTTTAAAACTACTACGTTTTTACAGTGAAACTGTGATGACATTGTGAACATAGGACATGAGTGAACAGCTGATTAAGTGAAGATGATGATACTAATGACTCACGGGAGTGATGATACCGACAAGTCACCCCTTCACATGTGACACAAACAGAAGCCTCCTGGTTGAAAGTCCTGTATTTGTTTGACCGGTGCACCACATTTCCTGTCCACCCTAAGTGGATGCAATTAATGCTACCTCACTTGCACAGACCGTCGCATAACTGTGGGTGGGTTTACACAGGAGTTAGATGAAAAGCCAGTTTGTCACATACTGACTCTGTGTCGGTTTCCGATGCCAAGGGGCACTTACTGAGCGGTGGTATTTGACAAGTTGGGAGAAAGAATGGATTGGTTTCAGAAATGGTTGGATTCAAAATAAGGACATAAACTAAGTACAATGCATACAGAAACAATGTAATATGTGAAAACTGTAATTTTTACATAATGTAATTGCGAAGTCGGAAGTAGAAAGTGCAGTGAATGCTGCTTACGGAGAAGGCTGAAGTGGACTGAACATTTTCTATTGCCGCAGATGAGTCTGGTGTGTTTCATGCCAACGTTAAAGGACGCCTTGTGTGGCTGACAGTCATGGCAAAGCGTCGGTATCTGACGCCCTGGGAATGAGAATGAGTTGCTTATTAAAGGGATAATGAGCAACATGGCATCATGGATCACACATAAAATACACAGAAGACAAGACATGCTTAAGTTGTAAGAACAAAGCTGCATATATATGTATATATATTATATCAGTTATATATATTATATACAGTATATATATATTATATACAGTTTTTTTTCTTTTTTATATATATATAATATATATATATATACTCATGCGTATGAACGTATCACCATACAACCAATATTGCACAAAAAGTTAGTGATTTTTTTGTGTTTTCCTATGAATTTCTGGCAACTTCTTACCATTTCTGCTACAGTATTTTCAAAATAAACTTCCTCCTTTGTAGCAAACAACTCCGTTAGGTTTAGGCAACAAAATTACTTGGTTAGGTTTAGGACAAATAACACTGAAAGTAGTGTTAGTTAAGTACGGAAGTTACGTGAATCAACGTTGATTACTAGTTTTACATGGGTACAAACACTGGTCTCCTGTTTTTGACCCACCCGTCCACCCTGACCTCCTCCCGATGCAGTGTTTGTGTGCAGTGTTTTATACAGTACTTCCTGGTTCACTTGATTTTGGGCGATATATACCAATTACAGTGTATTACTTGTTATACATACAGTATTTGTTCATTAAACTAATTGGCATTAGTGATACAACCATTGGAGCGTAGTTCACAATTTGGAGACAACAGCAGCTTCGTCTGGCATGACGCTGATGACAATTTGCATGAATATATTTATAATTTCTCTATTAAACTTTCCTTAAGTCTTTTGAATGTTTTTTTAATCTTATTTCAACATTCTCACTGTATTAAATGCTGCACTAAGTGCAAGTTACTGTACCAAGAGAAGACTAATTGTGTTGTTTGTAATTCATAATTATGATAAAATGGGGGGAAATGATGTGTTTTTTAACTGATGTAACATTTCAATGGTTGTGTTTGAAATGGACCCAGGACAGAGTCAGAGAGTCTGGCCTCTAGTTGCCCTCTGAGGTCTTTATTAGAGGTCTATTACTGTAAAGCTGCTATCAGCTCTATTGGTGTTGGTGTTGGTGGTGGAGGGGGGTTCTCCCTGGCTGCCACTAAGCAGTAAATAAATATGAGCCTATTGTATTCTTGTAGCCTCACTGTCCTTGCTCCTCCATGCTGAGTAAACGCTCCCATACAATGGGAGGCCGGACTGCCTTGTCATTCCTGATCCCCCCAGATTGCTCTTCCAGGTCCTCTGCCTGGGAAAGTGGCAGCAGAGGAAGGAGGAAGCAATGAACAGAAACTGGATGTGAGAAAATGTTTTACTGGGTTGCATCTCAGAAATTAGGATGATCAAAAATCCTCTTATTGACAGCGGAGGTATTAAATAACATAGTATGCTCTTGTATGTGGGGTTTATTTCAATTTTCTGATACTTAATACGTCTACTTTTGTAACTTGAGGTCCACTTGTGATTGTTTTCTGAGGACCACCTTCCCAAATAAACGACGAAAAAAAAAAATGCTATTTTAAATCCAGATTTAATGGTTCATTTTTCTTAGTGCGGGTGCCAGTCTGTAGGGAGTGGTTGGGAACGGAGGGCCTGGTCAAGTCCCGAATGGCAAAAACTGAGTGTGACTGGTGCTGGAGAGGTGCCAGTTTACCTCTTGGGCATGCGAGGTGCCCCTGAGCAAGGCACCAAACCCCCAACTGCTGGGGGCGCTTGTGTGGAGCAGCCCCTCACTCTGCATCTCTCCATTACTGATGTGTGTGTGTGTTTGTGTGCATGTACCATGTATAAGTTAAACAGAGTGTAAATTGAATTTCCCCACTGTGGGACTAATAAAGGTTGATCTTCTTCTTCTTCTTCTTCACCACGTTTTGGAGCTTTTATTGGTGCAGGTTGTCACCAGATTTTTTGTTTCAAAAACCGTTTTGTGTCACTGCATCCGAGAATGTTAGCTAGCCAACGGTGGCAAAACACGATTGTCTCCAACTGATGATGTGTCTCTATTAAAATTCAGCTTTTTTTTTTTTTTAATTTATGTGAATTCTTGTAGAAGTTGCAGTCACAAAACTTAACAGGTGTGTAGCTGAGATTAAAATAAAGGCTGAGTCTGAAGATGTGTGTGGTCCGAGCAGAGGTGGTGGAAGTAGGGGGTAGGAGGTCACTTTACACCCCTGACCTGGGTTGGCATCACTTTTTGTCCATTACTGAGTCTAGAAAGTTTTTTCATTCAAGAACAAGTAAAAAAAATCTGCCATTGTGGAGAAGTTAATAAATTTTTATGAATTTTTTTTTGGATAAGTTGTCAGTTTTCCCACGATTCTAAAGCACTCATTAAAGGTTGTATTTGGGACTTATCCACAGTCAGTGTATTACCTGCAATAGGTGACAGTCAACACGCCTCCAGTTACCGCATGGAAGCAAAACAATGTACTGCCGTGGACGGTGCTGCAAAACATGACAGTATTTTACCAATATATACCTATTTTTGCCAATTTCAAATTTTTCAAATGAAACTCAGTGCTTAGCGTGAAACGACTTGTTTACTTTCAAGACTGATTTCTTTAGGATGTTGGTTGAAATAATCTGACTTAGCTGATAGATTCTTCACCCATTATTTAAAAAATGTTTAACTTTTAGGGCTGGAATAAGGGATTCATAATTGCTAATATCTTTTTTAAGTGTAAAACATAATATGATCGTCAGTTAGGTTGTAGCTACAGCCTACAACGTATCTTCATACAACGGTTTGTATGATATCTTAAGCAAAGGTATTTTTTGATTTTCATGTCCCAATACATAGTATGTCAAATGCAATATGTCAGAGATACAAGGATGTCTTACCACATCCAGATGTTTTATGTTTTTCTGGCTATTCTGACCCACAATCCTCAGCACAGCGGATATACAGCATAGAAGAAGAAGAAGAAGAAGAAGAAGATCAACCTTTATTAGTCCCACTAGGGGAAATTGAATTTACACTCTGTTGTTAACACACACGCACATACAGGACCCATATACATGCAACAGTGGAGAGATGTCAGAGTGAGGGGGCTGCTCCTGACAAGCGCCCCGAGCAGTTGGGGGTTTGGTGCCTCTCAAGTGCACCTCGGCAGTGCCCAAGAGGTAAACTGGCACCTCTCCAGCTACCAGTTCACACTCAGTTCTTGGTCCATGTCGGGACTTGAACCGGTGACCCTCCGGTTCCCAAGCCAACTCCCTACAGACTGAGCTACTGCCGCCCCCAGCATAAGCAGGAGGGTCAAAGTTCAAGGCATAACGTATGGCATAAAGTAGTACATCCCAGTTGTATGCACATTGTGTACAACAGTACATATTTTGTAAGGGCAGCTACAGTTCGTACTAAAATATGTGACTTAAAACGCAGCCACAGTTTGGGTTGATATAACTACATTTGTTATGTAACTTATACGTACAGAGTTAAGTACAGAAGTTACGGGAAAAATAAGCTGAAATTAGTCAATGTTGAGTTTTGGTTTCACACAGGACACAAACAGCAGTCTCCTGAGTGTGTCTAATGATTATGTAGGTAATTATAGTGCATTATTTTTCATCGGCATATGTATGAACAGTGAATGAGAACAGCCTGACAATAGTCGCTCTTCAGCAAAAGTTATTATCTTGTTTGCAAGACTCAAGATTCAAGATTTTGAATGCAGGACTCTTACTTGTAATGGATTATGTGCAGCAGTCTGTCATTTGCTGTGTTGTAACTGGAGAAAGAAATAGAAAGTTGTGGAGGTTTGAGGCCACCTCGGGCTGCCTGGTGGAGCTTCCTCTCCGGTTCCTCCACAGGAAGAGTGCTGACGGGCCTGCATGGACTCACTGAGCTCCTTGCATGGAAGCTGGAGCGAGGCCTTGAGCTGAGTGAGGAGGGGTGCAGCGTCGCCCCCCATGGGACGCTATTATTCAGGCCTGCGCCTGCCCCACGAGCCCAGGCATGAGGCTGCCAATATCAGGCACAGGCGGGCGCTGCCGTCCTGTAATCACCGATGACATACATGAAGTAGTTTTCCAGATCGGTTTTCCTGTCCTTCCAGCTGCGAGTGGGGCAAACAGCACAGGAAGAATAACACAAGTTGCAGCCAGGCTCAGGGAATGTGGCCTTAACAAACACAAGTATAAAAAGTTAAAAGGCCCAGTGCTCTCCTCCTGAGAGCCTCTGAGAGAGGGAAGTGAGGCTACGTCCTGAGAGTAGGTCCAACCTTCCTCAACACCCACAGAAACTCAACAATAAGCTGCCAGTCAAACCAAGCGCTGTTTACTCTGCGCTACCTGCCAGGCCTCAAATCAAGAACACTTTTCTGACATGTTATCCTGTGTGCATTAACATTTAACTTAATCTCAGCAGCTTCTGGGTGCTTTTTCCTGCTAATCTTAATATCTGTAAAGAAATCTCAAAGTAAGGAACGTTCGTATACTGCAGTTATTCCCACTTGTTTATATGGGTTAACGCTTTTCCGGTTTAATGCCAAGTAGGCTTTCACATACAAGGAATTTGCTTTGGTGTATTTACACTTTAATAGGCTACTCAATCAAAAAGTAAACTACAAGTCAAGTGTACCCTTCTGTTGGCCTAAAAGGTGAGAATACTTAATTATACTTTTCTTGAGTACATAATAATATCTCTGATAAATACAAAGTAAACTCAAAGTAAATTCTCAGACTCTCAACCTCTCTCTCAAGACGGCGTAAAGGAACGACACTTGATTTTACATTTGCAAAGAAAGTGACACAAACATTTTTTCAGACGTGATTTCTGGACTCTACTTCAACTCAAATACCTTTGACTGGACCTGGTTTTGTGATGTAATTTTCGATGTGGTTTCACAGGAAGGCATATAAATATCATTAAATGGACTCTCTGCGTGTCATTTTTACACTACGCAACACTGTAACTTAGGGTTAGGCAACAAAACTCCTCACTTAGGGTCATGCAACTGGTTATAAATCCTAACTCATCAAGTACCGCTGCTTGGCCAGTGCTCCTCAGCTTTGGAAACCAACATGCTGGGTTACTTTTGGGCGGACCAGGGATGGCGTGTCAATTTATGCTTGTTACATGCATGGTGTCCTTGCTTAGTTAGGTTAAGACAACTTAACCACTTAGGTAGAGTTAGGAAACGGTTGTGGTTGACGTTTATTTCACTGACTAGGGACTCACAGGACTTATGGGACTCACGTGACAAAATAAGTCAACATCACGTTTAGTTTCACACTGGACATGAACAGCAATCTCCTGGCTGAAAGTCTTGTGTTTGTTTGACCCATCCACCTTCCCTCCTGCCTGCACTTGGTGGACTTTAAAGCTATTAATAGTATGTTGTTTGCTCCAACCATCGGACCATTGGAGTTAGTTGAAGGTCCAATTCGTCATGTACTGTTAATAAAGGGTGCATCCTTCTGTTTCCGATGCTTATAAGGAGCACTTACCAAACGGCGGTATTTGAAAAGATGGGAGTGAAAACAGGTTGATTTAGGAAAAATGTCATGGTTGTGTTCAAAATAAATACATAAACTAAGTAGATTATGTATGGAAACAATGTGACATAACTTTGCAAAACATGTGGCAAACGCCAGTAACTTAACTTACAATACCAAACTCTTCTGGATCACGGGTCCCCTGGTTTTAAAGCCCTGTTTGTAGGACTCATCCACCTCCGCTTCCATCCTCTAAAAGTCACAAGCTCTGACCGTGGCATATTTACACGGATGCGTTTATACTCAGTTTGGACTCATAACAGACCACACAGTCTACAAATGACATGCCAAAAGCAAGTTAGGTGTTTATATTGCACGATAAATGCCTTGCACATTATTGTTATTCATACGCCTTTTCAGCCAAAGACATATTTGTTTCCTTTGTTTAATTTTAATAGTTTTAAGAGGCCTGAAAAGGTGAATATTTTCTAGTTATTCACAATTAAAAAAGCAAAAATTGGAGGCAGCTCTGTGAAAAATCTGTCCTTTTCTTTTTTCCCAAAGTGCTGATAACCCTTTCATGACCCCTCAGATAAATCTTGCGACCTTGTGGAGGTCGTCTGACCATGAAGACAAGACATTAAACCCAGGCTTTTTTCTCCACCATATCAGAGCATTATAACCAAAGTGTTTTTACGGCAGCAGCTTAGCACACAATCCTCAGGTGCTACCAGCTCGCTGTATGCACACAGTCTTCTACCTGCTGAAGGTCCTGGTGAGCTGTGAGGATTTTACCCGCTAAGTCAATCAGCAGAGGTGTTAAAGACGCCACGTCAACACAAACTAACAGGTGCTCACTGACACTGGTGCTGTCACTGTATGGAAATACTTTGTAGTTATAAACACGTGCTGCTCACATTGCATGTTAGCTTGAAATAGCTGCATATAAGTACTTTGCCAGAATAATGAGCATACTCTTATGTCACCTCCACAGCATATGCAAACACATATAAATGCACAATTCTACTTAAAGCAGCAGTGTGTAGCATTTAGAGGGCTCTAATGGCAGATAAGGAAGGTAATATTACAGCTCGTTTTCATTCCCACTTTGTCACGACCTTAGGCGTTTGATACCGCTGCACAATGGACAGTTTAGCGCCGATATGTGAGGGACCAGGCTTTCTATTAACTATAACCTAAACCCATCTGAAAGTGCGCTGGGAGTGTGGCGGCAAAGTATAAGAAGTGAAAGACACACCGGTGGACAGGAGGTGAGGTTGATGGGTCCAACAAACACAGGGCTTTCATGCAGGAGGCCGTTATTTGTGTATTAAAAGCTTGCAAAGTCTGAAGGACCCATTGTTTTAATTAATTTATAATTTTTATCTCCCTCCGTTATATTTATAAACTGTATATGTAGCTGCGCAGGAACAGAAAGCTTGACAGGCGTAGCAACAATAGCTATGTAACAACTGAGACGTCAAACATGTAAATGAATAAGAAGGAAACATTGAAGTTAAAGTTCTGCTGTTTCATTTCTGTGAAAAGGGTAGTGCTCAAATAATGAGGAAATGCACTTATATTAAAGTACAATCAGCCACTGAAATAGCTGAATGTCAGCTCTGTATCTGGAATGATCATTTAATCAATATCTGAAAACAATTATGCTCAGTCTCATACCACAGACACTGTACTCATGGACATACTCACAGACTGAGTCATGAAGCACCAGAAGACACTGAGGAAGAAGGTGTGACGTTATTTCCACACAAAATAATCTGGTAGGAATGACCCTGAGCAGCACGCCACATTTCATTCAGATGATTTCATGTTAAAATGCTTCAATATTTTCAACAAATGTACAGTGTATAGGCTACACATGCATATCGTGATATATTTAAAGATAGATATAAAAAAAGATCCCAGACACAAACAAAGACTTGGGGCCAGTTTGAGGATTGTGTTTGTGTTAATCATCCCCTGAGTGTTTGTTGACAGGCGTTAGCGTCTTTGCTGATAGAGTATTGTATCGGCCCAGCAGGTCACGGGGACACACCCAGTCGCTCTATTCTCTGTTACAGTCATCATCTGTCTGTCTGCCGCTCGCCGACTGTCTGTCTCTCAGCTGAGATCATAATAACCACTGAGAAGCTGTGACTCTCTGAATGACACCTTCTCATTTGAGGCGTTCATTATATACAGTTACTGCAACAATAAATACATGTATTAGGCTATTTATTAAAGATTAGTTCACCCAGATTAATATTTGCAGATCTTTTAGTTTAATGTGGACTGGTTTTAACATATGTGTGCCACCACAATAATACTGTGTAATTTTGTTCCTACTTGTACTTTTTAAGTATGTAGGCTGGTACTTTATTAATCCCAGAGGGGAAATGTCTGAGTTATAAAAGTATAGTAATAACAGTATAGATAATAGAAGATTTTGCTTCTTACTTCGACTTCACTACGCTTTAGGAGAAAATATACTTTTTACTCAGCTATATTTACAGCTATAGTTGGTTTCATTTTATAAAAAACATGCAACTTTTTTTATAAATTAAAAGTAGCTAGCATATAAAGTAGATAAATTTAGCTCCGTCAACTGCAACAGTAAAACATTATACGTGACTGTAGATCTGCAATAAATAATCAGTTAAATTGATTTGTTTTCAACTATCAGCTTAGTTGGCAACTATTTTGATAATTGATTCATTAAATGTGAATATTTTCTGGTTTCTTTACGCCTTCAGTAAACTGAATATCTTTGATTAGTAAATAAATAAATAAATAGTTTTTTTTTTTTTTAAATTCAACCAGAACATGTCCAGGAACTATATCCTGGTTACAGGTCGAGTAGTTTTCACAGGGACTATTTTTTTCTTGAGAAAGTAGATAAAGATAGAAAGAAGAGATGGATGTGGATTAGCAGAAATTTAAGAGACAGATATCTCAAAATGTGAGTGAATAAAACCAAAACTATCTCCGTGGAAATATACCCGTGGAGTGGAGAACACTTTATGTTTAAGTTTGGGTGAACTGACCCTTTTAAATGTGTCTGCACATCCTACCTGAAGTGACACACGAAGAAAACCTGTGAGACATCCCGGTGAAACTCCATCGTAGAGGCCTGATGAGGTTATAGTAATCTGATCGGCCCAATTAGTGCTTGATAGGAGCAGACTGACGTAATAAAGGGATCAGACAGACACGTTTAACTGTGAGCTCGGCCTCTGGAGGCTTGTTTTATGGAGTTACATTTTCCTTGTCTTTACTTCAATATGTCACTTCCTGTTTGAGTTTCCTCAGACGTCCCTGCAGAGTAAAACTCAGATGAGCATCATCTGCAGACCAAAAGGAAACTATTTATGACCTTCATGCAGGAGATATAAGACAAGAAAAACCTAATTATGGCTCACAAAATCTCAGTAATGTCACAGGTGAATGAGCTCAAATCTATTTTTAGGTTTAATATAAACTCCAGCTATTTGGCCAGTCGATACTGGACACAGAGATGGCATATTTACATATTTAATCTCTAACAAGGAGAGTATTTTATGGCCAGGAATCTGAATTACAGCATGTTTGACATGTTGAGATTCCTCACATTCTTCAGTGCTGATAAGCTCAAACATGCCTCTGTGAGCTCTCCAGCACTCTTCTGATATAATAAATACCTCTGCATGGAGACAACATGAAGGGATGATCTAAAAATGAAGAAGAAACTCATTTAATCTATGAACAGTTTGCTGCACTCTTTGCCCTTAAAATAACTGGAGTACAACCTGAAAATATGTAGATTTGTTTAGTATTAATAAATGACATCTTGAGAAAATGTACCCCCTAAAAATGCTAAATACAAGACTGTGAAAGAGGAAATGTTGATGCATTAATGCTTAATTGAATAACAAAAGTTGACTCTTAAAGAAGGACACATTTCTGCACATGTATGTTGCACTTTCACCTCCACCTTCACTTTTTCAGTTGTTTTATTTGATTTAATAAACCAGTAGCCTGCAGCCTTGTAAATATTTGACAAAGATATCTGATTTGTCCTGCTGCCATCTCCTTCGCTGTTTCTTGTTGATGATATTTTCACCTGAACCACTGATATCATCCCGTTGTTTTTCCTTCAGGAAGTTCCTGCAACTGCTCATTAATTGTTGCTGAGGGGCCGACGTTTGAGAAAAACAAGCTGAACTTTGAGTTCAGGGGGAAAACAAGCACCGACTGCACATAAACTAGCAATATTTTTATATTATTGTGTGTTTTTCACGTGAGTGTTTTGCACCACAGCACATTTCTGTGTTTTACATTGCAGCGGCGCGTTTTGTGATATCGTCGTGGGAATTGGACTGACGTCAGATTTTCTTCCGCTCATTCAGGTGGCGTTGGGTTGCAGCTCCTCTGCTCTCTCCTCCGAGTTCAGGTCGTCCTTCTCTCAGCCGTCCGTTTCCTCCCAACACCTCCATGTCTCACTTACGTCACCGACTCAGTTATAAACTTTTTTGCTGTTTGGTGGAGCAGTCTTGATGTGTCGCTGTACTTAAGCGTGTTAGGCCCAAAAAAATCCCCAGGATGCACTGCTGGTTTTCAGGTGGCTTCCTTGCAAGAGGTTAAGAGCAGGAAAATCACTCTTTGCATGGTGGAGTTTTGCCAAAAAAGATTCTGATGGCTTTATAATCATTTTAAAAGTTGAATATTGCCATGGAATATAACATTTTCTGAATATTGATACTTCAGTACTATAATTCAAATGTTACTCCATTATACAGTATATTTGTCGAAATGAATATGTCAGTATCATTTTTGGACAATATTTAGATGTTTTCAATGAAAGTAAAGTCATTTATGAAGTAAATCCAGAGCGATACTTGTAATATTTGCATCTATTGTTTTAAAACAGACATACTTAAGCTCAGTAGCAGATGTGGACGTTGGCAAATATCACTCTGATCACTGGATATGATGCAACTTCTCTCCCCCAGAGGCTGGCCAGGTTGACGTGTACAGGAAATACTTCATAGTTTTCTTGTGTTTGAAGTCAGCAATTATTTGAAGAATAAAGAAACAGTTGAACACGTTTGATCTAGTTTAACAAAGATTATCCTGAATATTATGTGACTAAAAAACTGCTAAACTAAAAAAATGTTTTATAAAATACAACTGAACTTATTTTTTTTTCCTTTTTTTTATTTTACATTTAGTTGACTTTTTATTTTTATTTTTTATTTTATGTATACATCTGGGTTTTAGTCATTGTTCCCCAGGTAACTGACGCACAAGCACCCGGTTGTCAACACGATCCAAAAGAAAACATGATTCATCAGACCAGGCCACCTTCCTCCATTTCTCCGTGGTCCAGTTCTGATGATTATGTGCCCATTGGAGGCGTTGGGTCGGCATGGGCATCCTGACCGGTCTGCGGCTACGCAGCTACATACCCAACAAACTGTGACGCACTGTGTGTTCTGGCACCTTTCCATCAGAACCAGCAGTAAGTTTTTCAGCAGTTTGAGCTACAGAAGCTCTTTTATTGGATGGGACAACTCGGGTCAGCTTTCGCTCCCGACGTGCATTAATAAGCCTTGGCCACCCATGACCCTGTCATTGGTTCACCAGTTTTCCTTCCTTTGACCACTTCTGGTAGGTCCTGACCTCTGTAGACCGGGAACATCCCAGAGCTGCAGTTTTGGAGATGTTCTGATCCAGTCATCTAGCTTATATATATATATATATATATATATATATATATATATATATATATATATATATATATATATATATATATATATATATATATATATTGTAAGAGTCCAAAGGAAATAAAAAATGCAAAAAAATAAAATTATTCCTTTTACTGTGTCAGAGCATTACAGGTTTTCTGACGGTCTCAATACAGTCTGAGTTCAACCTCGAAGCTCTGACACAGAAAACACAGAGCAGGGAAGTAAACATTTTCCTAAAAGAGTAAACATTTGGCAGCCAGAGTCGAATGAGTTTGGAGATATGTCGATTTTGGGGCATATTTTTAGAGCCTTTGTGAAATGTTTTAAAATGAAACAGGAAGTTGGGAAGTTTATGCCCCTGGCGCCCGCCCTGCTTCCCTCTCTGAGCCAAGAAAGACATGAAGACGGAGATTAAACAGCGTGTTTGGCTTCTGCCAGAGGTTGGCTAGTATAGATCCAACATTGATTAATGAAACACATAGTTAAAATCATTTGCACTCATCTTAAAGGGGCACTACACTTACTCTTTTCTATGCAAAATGTAAAGTGAACCTGTAAGTATATTTTATTTTATTAATTAAGTGTTTGCTGTTTTTTTAATCTTTAATTTATTTTGTTTGTTGCTTTTGGTTATTTATAATAATTTTATTTTATTTTAGTTTTTAAATAATAATTAATATTTTACAAACTTATACCAGATGATGCACGGAGGGTCCAGCAAATTGTCTCACAAAAAAAGCTGAATTATGGGAAGTGTAGGATCCACTGTTGTTACAGCCTCGACCCATTGTAGGGATCAAAACTAGTAAACTTTTACTGCATTGATTTTGACCATCTTTTCTAAAATCTGCTTCAACTTTGTGAAATATGAAATCATAAATCTCTGGAATGGCCTTTTAACACAGACTATAATGAAAAATAATATTTATTTTTAATTGTTTTAGTCAGAACATCTGGTCTTTTTTCTCACTTTTAAGATATTAATAAGGACATGAACACTGTAAGTTGAATTAATTATTTATTGACACATTATAATTACATTGGAAGACAGTACAGTAGTCAGTTAACTTGTCAGAAACACAATATACACCCTCAGCAGCCATTAGCAAATGATACACTAATATAATTTAAATAAATACACTATTTGTAGTAGTTTTATGAGACTGAGCGTCCCTCTCTGTGGCTGCTCTGCTGATGGTAGGTGCTGGGATCCACTGACTCGGGCCTGTGAGGGCTCGGATCCAGGTACTGTTCAAACTCGCTGCGGTCCAGGTCGTACAGCATGTCCAGCTGAACCCGTTCCAAGTAGAACTCCAGGGAGGGCCCAGCAGGGCACAACAGGCCCCCGTAAACCCTGCTGGACTCCCCTTGGTCCACATAAGGCCCCGCAGTGTTAGAGAAACCATACTGCATGTGCTGAGTGCCAGAATACAGCTGGGGCTCTGCAGGGTACACAGGAGGGTTCGGGTACACCACAGGCTTATTTGAGAAAACATCTGCTGCAGTTGTGTCTGGAAATACTGGAGTACCGCGCAAAGGGGTGAAGTTAGAAGGGGGGGTTGTGAAAGCCGTGGTGCTTGGGTAGGACTGCTGCTGGTTCTGGAGCAGGTAGGTGAGGCTGAATGGCACGGGGAAGCCGGCGGAGCTGCAGAGCGAGGAATGAGGAGCCTCTGCACCCTGAGGTTTGGAGCTCTTCTTCAGCTGCCTCCTCCTGCGGGGCCGGTACTTGTAGTTGGGGTAGTCGATGGTGTGCTGGACTCTCAGGCGCTCGGCTTCCTGCATGTAGGGACGCTTCTCAAGCAGGGACATGGCCTTCCAGGTTTTTCCTGCAGGAACACAGTGGGGTCAATGATCTGCATACTCTGGTTTTACAAAATTTAAATATGAATCCTAAGCATCATTTTGATTTTTTTTTTTGCTATATCAGACCCATTTAAAGGGTTTCCCCTCATTAAAGGCCAATGAACCACAAATATTACACATTTTATTAAGGAACATTTAAAGACTTCCAAGGGCACTATAACTATAGCAACCACTGGGCTTATTAATAACATTTCCAAGCTGTTAATGGGTTTCTTACCGAGTATTTTGCTCAGATCTGTGTTCTCCAGGTCTGGGTTGAGCTGCGCTAGCCGCCTGCGCTCCTCTTTGGTCCAGATGATGAAGGCGTTCAGGGGCCTCCTGACTCTCTGCTGACCTGACGCACACTTGGCCTCGGGGCTGGCGCAGCTGGAGTCCGAGTTCACGGACAGTGGGCTGCAGGGCCCCGAACTCGGGGAGCGCACCCCGTTCATGATCTGGTCCCCGGAGCCCGAGTCTTCGCTCTCGAAGACGTTTACGCCGTTTGCGCAAAGCTGGAGAGCAGCGGGGTCGTGGCCGTAATGCATTTTTAGGCTACAGATGGTGATGATAGATGTTTGGGCTCTGCTGTCAGGCTCCCGTTGATGCGCAGTGACGGATATATGTAGGCGCTCCACCAATGGGCGGCCAGGAGGAGTGGATTTAAGGTGTGAATTTCAGGTGTTTTCTCGGGTCGGTGATAGGCCCATCTGACCCCCAATCAACGATCTCACGAAACTTCACATAGAAAAGAGACGTGAGTGTGTAATAAACTCAATTTGGCTTTTATATAACAAAAGGGCAACATGTGATGCCAAAATTAAGATAAACAGCCCATAAACCAATCAGATTTAACCATTAAGGATAAAGTGTTGAACCTAATGTCACAGACAAACGTTTTACTTCTTTATGATTACGCATATATGAAAAATAAAGTAGTTAAACTGATGAAAGTCAAAGTAGGATATAGTCTTATGAGGTTAAACATTCTTTTTATGTAAAAGGTTGGCACTGGGTTTGCTTTATAACTGCTCCTATATATTTGTGCGTAAATATGAAAGGTCCCTGACATGAAAGTCTAATAAACATTTCCCTTGATTCACTTATTAAACGCATATTAGGGAAATCAAATGACACATTTTGGAGAGAGCTGGTATGTGATCAATAGGCAGCAGCAGCAGCAGGTATTGATAGGTGAACATCAAAGTGTGCAGCAGCACTATAAGGAGGCAGGCCTGGTTACTAATTACATTGTGGCTCTCAGCTGTTATCTGCCATCCACTGTCTCTATCAAAGTGCATTTTACAGGACTGAAACAAACATGATCAAGGCGTTTTTATTACACAATTGCCGCGCACAAATATTTGCCCAAAACAACAGCTGATACGTGTGCACAAAGGGGCGTGATGAGCTCACATTTAGGGCATCAAAAGGACTTTTATTCATCAGTTTGAATTAAAAGATGAGGAAAATATCACTAAATGGGCTGCTGGCGTTAAATCAATGAGCCAAAAGTGTATTGAAATCAGTCAAAGCTCCAGCAGACATTCAGACTCACAGAAACTCCAGCAGCATGGCTGCAGTTTGTCCTCTTTCAGCCTATAATTCATTTACCTGCAGAATGTATTTTTTTTAGGTGGAAAAAAAACTAACAATACATTGAATAATTTTAATTCATATTCAAAAGAAATATTAATTTAGAAATAATACATTCAAATAATAGATTAAGCGTAATTCAGCTCAAAAATAACAAAACAAAAGACATTAAAATGTTTAATTATCCAATAAATATTACACTTTTGAGTACACAGACACAATTATTGCGGACTTGTTAATATTACAGGAATGTTTTAGTTCTTGGAGAATTAGAAAAAATGCACTTCAGTGCGTAAATATCAGAATAAACATATTTATGAGCACTAAAACGCGTATTAATGGGAAATAATGTATTTATTGTGGTGACACAAGGCAGAAGGCATACAGATAAAGTAGGAAACAGTTACTGCATTGAGTAGTACAATAGCATTATTACTGAAAAAAGCACTGAAAAGAATGTTATAGGACTATTAGCCATAAAATCAAGGAATATAAATAATGGTAATGTTGTGTATCCACCATTAATGATCTCTCCAGAAACTCTTAAGACGTGTGATCCCACTTATAATAGGATACCATTACAGGTGTGGGTGGTTTCAATGAATATCTGCGACTAACATTACACAGACAATAGACGCCATTATGGTAAATCCGCAGTAATACCTGCACCTGCACTGCGTTGTCCCGGCAGACGAGTCACTTATGCGGATATTTGAATTGTAAATACTGTGTATTATGGTGCGGAGCAGAGAGGGTTAATGCATGGGGGGGATGCAGAAAACATCCAAGTCTGCACTTCTTTAAAACTACATGACACTTAAATCCATGCGCACTTTATGCATTTTGGACTTTGTTTTAATCTTGCAAAAGGGGTAAATTGGACCAAATGGAGCCTGATATCTTCATCAGAAGGCTTGATCAATACTGTGACATTGGCACATTCAATAACAGCAGTGATAAAATTAACTGCTCTTCATCTCCCTTTGACAACTGGACTTAAACCAATTTTTATCAGTCGAAACTGATAAAGTGTTTAAGTGGCTTTAGTTCTGTACTTTCTTCCTTTTCTTTTTACTCTTTTTTTGGAGGACTTTATTGATAATAATAACAAAATAATACCAATAATATCAATAATACAATCATCATCATCATCATATAAATAATATGCTTTACATTGTGTATTTTTGTAAATAATTTACAATGCATATCTTTAAAATCAATAAAATTTTACCTCAAAAAACATCAATACAAACCTCAAAAATTGACATTTTAAGGTGCATTTAAAACTGAATTATTCATATTTTTTATTGTTTTATTTTTATTTTATTTTATTTCTATTTTATATACTTATATATTTTATTTGTATATTTAAATGAAGTGGCTTTTAGGGCAAGATGATATAAAAGTTTTGGGGTGGGGTGGAGTGGGATTATTCATTTCTTCTTCTTCTTCTTCTTCTTCTTCTTCTTCTTCTTCTATTATTATTATTATTATTAACAATTTATTTATTTTTCCATTAGTATTATGCTTTACACGACGTATTTTTTTGTAAATATTTTCCTATTCATATCTTCAAAATCTTATTTATCACAATAAAAAACAGTATAAACCTGAGGGGGGGCGTTTTCTTCACAGCTTGTCAGCATTAGAGGTTGAATCCACATCCGTGGTGTTGAACGGGACGCACGCGCTGCAAAAGCACTAATGGATTTAATCAATTAGCTTGAACGACGCAGCGTGAATACAATAACGTTAGTTTCGGCTGAGCCTCTCTGTGATTTCAGTCCGCTAAATATTAAACAATGTTTGGAATATTAATATGTTTGGAATATCAACTTATTGGTCCATTAATTTACTACCATATAACATTATTTTGCTGTATTAAATCAGAAAAAAAGATGTGATTTGTCCTTTATTCCATCCCCGTTGATGAGTCCTAATCTATAAAGTGACAGTGGGGATTGTCTCATAGCCAAACAAGCAGACCGGCACAATGCTTTTTGAATGGGGATTGTTCTGATCACAATGTGCCATTGTATTGGACAGAACTCATATATGGGACACTCCTCTCCCTCTTCACTGTGGATCAGTGATGGCCAGGCTGGCACAGGTAGAGCTGCAGACCTGTAGGAGGAGGACGCAACAGCTTCTAGCAGGATTTACAAAGAAAGGCAACTCTGGATTCATGGATGATGCTTGGGGTTGAATATTGGCTGCATCTGGAGCCCGTACTCATGGTCTGATTTGTAAATGACAGGGATGGTAGTCCACATTTTCTGGGTGTGGACTGGAGATTTTATTTTTGTCACAACAGCTGCTGACTCTTCACTTCTTATGGATATACAAGGATTTGCTGCACCTGAAGACTCCATCCAAAGACGAGAGAGTAAAGCAGGAGGCCTGTGACCTCTGGTAATGAACCACTGTATTCCACCCAGCACCTCGGTGCCATCCCACCGACTTTCCTTACAGTGGCTCATTCATAGAGAGCTGCATTGTTTCATAGCTGGAAGGTGTGAAGGGGATATATACTGACAGCGAGGGACTGTATTGCATTGTGTTGTATTGTATGGGCACAGCAGGCCAGCATCAAGATACACTCTGTCAGGACTCAGACACCATTCTATGCAATGGTGTGTCCCACCTCTGCCTCCACCTCTTAATCACGTGTTTGAGGAGCAGATTCAACAGTAGACTGAGGGTTGGGGTGTCCTGAGTGCTAGCCTCCACACTCCCCGTGTACACAGCGCCCTGCCCGGCCTACGTCAGGCCAGCTGAGAGGATTACATGCCCCCCTGGTGTAGACAGGCTTAATGTGAAGCCTCATTAGCAGAACACAATGATGCTCCCACCTCTGAGCACAGATAACAGACTGCCGGGCTCAGCCAGACTTCAAACACAGACTACCAGGTGCTGCAATGTGAAGGGTGCAAGGCCAAAAGAGCAAACCTGAGTGCTGAGGATCTGCTCTGTTTTTACCCAGCTCACATCATTTAGGGATTTATCTCTGGTGTCTCATATGTGAGGATTTACTGCTTTTCTCGGTTTTAGATTCATTAAATTTGTGTTTTTTAACCGTGAGTCAGGCAAAACAAGCAAATTCAAGACATCCCTTTTTGCATTTTTAACTTGTTTTTTAATACAAAAGCTCAAACAGGCATCTTCCGACATGATCTCAGAAACATCATTGCAAAAAAAAAAACAAATAAAAAACTAAAATAATAAAATAAGATAATTAAATGAGGATGTAAGATAAATAAATAATCATAAATAAAAACTTAAAATACATTTCAAAGGAGTCAAAGTACTTTTAATGACTTTGTAATAAATCCTAATTATATGCTATATATCTATTTATAAAAATATATATAATATGGCATATAATTAAGATCTAATCTATTATATATATATATATATATATATATATATATATATATATATATATATATATATATATATATATATATATATAAGAATATGAGATTTTTAAGAGGTCAGAGTAGTTGTGAGAAATGACTGATTGTTCATACAGTATATTATTATTATTATTATATTATATTATTATATAATTAATATATTCAAGGTTTGAATACATACAGCCAATTTTTTGAGATTTTTTTTATTTTTGATGGCATTTTTTTCACAATTTTCTGAAAAATTTTGAGCAAACAAAGAATTTATTAAGTAATCGATAGACTAATTGATAATGAAAAATAATCATCACTTGGAGTCCCCAGCATTTTAAAATCCACTTTTGTCAAAGAACGATTAACAGTGTAAACGTCCTTGTGATACACAGGTCTGATATTTGTTTAATTCAAGAAAACATCCCTCAGACCTTCAGTCTGGCTCTTTGACTGCAGTCACACTGCTCTCTAATTGTATTGCATGTCTATCATGCAGACTGGCTAATCAGGCTAAAGCTCCAGTCATGCTGAAAAACAGCACAATTCTTTGCAAATTAGGAATTGTATTCTACTGATAAGAGTCTTATCTGAGATGAATTGAATGAGTCTTCCAGTTCTTTTATTGTCCAGACAGCTGAGCTCTGGATGTTGTTGACCATTTATTAGTGTGTGTAAGCCTGAACTTGATCCAACACGTCTCTCCTCAGCAGACAGAAGAAAAGACGCCTGCATTTAGCTGTAATTAGCCCTAATTATTAACTGGAACTAGACTGAGAGCTGTGAGACACCGTGATATCTGTGTCTGTCCTAAACGGCTCATTCAGGGCAGCAGATAACCAAAACAATCTGCTCAGCTCCAGCAGCAATGCTTTGAATGTTTAATTAAATAGTGTGAACTGGTTAGACTCAGACATTAGATTATTTGGAGCAGAAACCCTAAAAACAGACTGACAAATTGTTTTAGCTAAAGTGAATTCTTCTTAATTGTAATTGATGGAGAAAATACTTGATTTCTTTATTGTTTTATGCAAACTCTCTGCGGCTTCACAGAGTCCATGTTTGTGCTCGCTGGGCTCGTCTGAGACCTGATAGAAATTCAAAAGGATCTGCTGCTTTGAAGATAAGCGCTGCAGCTCTGCCATAAACAATGATTGTGCTGTTTCTTTCCTGTGGCGTGATTTATTTAAAGTATTATGCTGTAAGGATTTGGGCTGGTTTTCCTGGCAGGGCCGGCTGTGTACGTATCCACTACTTGTGTAGTTTATTGGATACTTGAGATTCAGGAAAACACTCAGGGAGCCACAAGCAAAACCATCAAAGTGTGACCTTTGTCTCTTAGGGCAACAAATTATGAAATGTACAAATATTGTAAGAAATACACCTTAAAATATTTATTTTTATTATTTATATAGTAATGCAAAAAATAATAAAATTAATTATATTTAACTCACAGTTTGGTGCATCATATTTTCTTTTTATTCTTATAATAATAATTGAGAGCTGCCTACCGGCTAACATGGCAGAGAGGGGACTTTGTAAAGAAACACAATGCTTGTAGTCTTTGCTCACACACACACACAAACATATGCTTCCTTTGATAAAGTGTAAAATTCTATGGCAGCGGTCCCTTAAGACAATATCTGCGTAAAATACCAAGTTATTTATAGCGAGTGTGCCATTTTGACTTCAAAAAATAAACATGAGCGTAATGGAGAGTTCAAACACAATCCAGCCAAAACTCACTACGAGAGTATTCTGGTAAAGGCTGGTGTAAATTACCATCAAGTGTTGATTGCAATATCTCAAAATCTTAATGAGATTCTGCATTACAACAACACTGGCTTTCATTTATAAATCTCAACACTGTGAATAAAAGAAAGAAATAAAAATATGTAAACCCAGTGAAAGTGTGGTGATAAATACATCAAGATCAGTAATTTCCTCAGATATCAAAGCGCAAACATTTCTTCATGGCATTTTTATGTCTCTAAAGTGTAGCTGGGCAAACGTTGTATGTATGTGTTTGCCTGTGATTGTATTCCAAGAGGATGGAGAGGGATCTTTTGAACATCCACACCAGGATACAGCTGCCTATGACTAATTTCAAACTCCCCTTCTAGGGCCTAGGCAACCCGTTTCACAAGTAGCACACATCGCCAGGCATCTGTTTCCTGTTTTCATTCTTTGAGTTATCTTATTTTCCTGATTTCCCCCTCACCTGTTACAGTTCACGTTCCTTCCATCACGCCGCACGAGCCAGAGGCCGTCAGACGTCAGCCACTCAAACGCAGAGAAATACTCATGAATGTGGCAGTCATGTCATAAATATTCTGTATAACACACCAGAAATTGTTAATGACAACACTTAATCCTTAAACTGTTTTCCACATTTTTAATACAAAGATTTCAACATCCAAAGCTCAGTGTTTTTCTGATTTTTGCCATGAGATACTGTACATAAACATTTATTTATTTATTATCTCATCACGCTTACGAGCTGTAATATTTCACAAGTTTCTCATCAGTGGGTTTCAGGATCTTCTTCTCCGGCATATTAACGACCCAGCCTGGAGCGAGGCCAAAGAAGATCTGTCGAACATCCTTCCTCATGGAGAGCATGTGACACAGTTCATCCTTTGAAATGTCTGGCAAAATATATCCATACTTCTGTGCCAGGGCTAGCCGGGCCTGCTGGATTTTCTCCGGGTCTGCCAAGTAACCCCGGTTTGCGGCATCTGTGTAGTATGGGACCATATCCTCCCCTGGCAACATTCGCTTTGGAATGGGCTGCCCACGCATGAAGAAAGGGACAGGTTTGATGAGAATCCCTGCAAAAAAAGGAACATATTTTTAGGTTTATCATCTAAAATACGCAAGATGAATGTCACATTGTGGGTGAATGTATAAGACTGATCGTTCATTAGTTACCAAGACTTATAGGATCATAGAAGCCAGTAGTGATGACCCCTCCATTCCTCTCAATAGCAGCTACAGCTCCTTCAGAAGCTCTCTGAACCTCAATGTTGATTTTTGCGGCAAAAATGTCAGCACCCTGGAACAGAGAGAGCACATGAAAAAGGTGGAACTTATAACAGAGCAGGGTGACAAGAAAAAAAACAACAGGGGTCAAACACAACATCTTGACCTGGGACAGAATGACAACACTGTTATGTGGTGCCACCTACTGGCACAAGATGATCCAAGAGCCTCAGAGTGACGTCTTTCTCTGCATTCTGAATACCTGCTTTCATTGTTCAGCAATAAAAACTTGGGACACTTTTACACCTTACATTGTAATGGCTGAATATCCCAATTGTAATCAGATGACTCAGTGAGCAACAGAAAGAAAACCAGAGTCAACACTTAAATGAAGTTGTACTTTCTCTTCGCAAATCTACAATTTGCTATCTGGATTAGGTCTTTTCTTTGTAGTTTTATCGACATTATTAAACCTGGATCTTTATAGTAACAATGAGCATTGCTGGGGTTATAAAGAAAACACTATGTTTGCAAAAAATAGTGCCACTACAGTGTTGAATTTGGCTCCAGTACTTTATTTACTGTAGCTGCAGCTGGTACAGTACTATGGTAGTGATAGGTGTTTTTTGAGCTGATCAAACATGTAAATCCATTTCTCAGTCTTCCTCTAACATAAAACATGGAACACTAAAAAATGAGTATGGTAGTCCCTCTGTCCATCGTCTACACCTACGTATCATGGGTTCCCCTAGCTTTTGTAGTAAAGCATTAAGCCACTAGAAAATACGGCCTTGTTTGAATACAAATAAGTATTTCCTTTCCCAAAAATGACAGTTTCCCTATTTAGCCCAAATATTAAATCTAATATTTTCTCTAATCTTGTTTCTCCCATTGACACTACAACTTAAAGAGACAAGGCAGTAACTGTTGTGTTTTTTATCCATTGGAGATGAGAGAACAACTTCCTCTCTCTCTAATGATCGATTTTAGTCCATGGTCAATAAGCAATTACCTCATCAACAAGCTGGACTCCATAGTCCCTCTTCAGAGGCTGGATTGTCACTCCTCTGGCGTTGACTAGCTGGGTCAGGTCTATGGGTTGGCTCGGGTCTACTCGTCCCAGATCAATCAGGTACTGCAGTCGTTTCAGTGACAGGGGCTGGTACTGAGGACGGCGACTGAGGAGGAGCACACGCATGTTGTGATTAATTGGTTAAAATTATTTGTGATTAATAACGTGGCACTCAGTTTAGCAAAACAAATAAATGAAAAAAAAAAAAATCAAAAATCATCTGTAATCTGTGTAAAAACTACAAAAATCATCTGCCACCTGCAAAAACGACACTGGCTGAAATAATGGCCAAACAACAGCAAAAACAACAACAACAATTGTATCTTCACTTTCACTGCAAAATAGTGTCTTTGGGTAAAAATGTCTTCTTTGTTTCTTCTTAATGATTAAGCAACACAAGGGCATTAACGTGTAGGATTTGGTAGCTAGAATGAAGTTTTGTCACCAGATACTGTGACAAATACCCACATATTAGACTGAAACTCACTCAAGTACTACACCTGGGTATTTAAACTTGTATTTATTTTAAATAATCCATTTCAGGAAATCTATCTAGATGTGAATGTTTGTGGGAGGCATGCTATTTTGAGTAACTTCGCATTTAAATGACAAAATGTATGATCAAATCTACTGGATGATCTATTCGTGTAACTTGTTTGTAACAACAAAGCCTCACTGTTAGTTGCTAACAGAGTAACGAGCTGTTACCTGTGTCCTTCATTGTAGCCATATTTTGGGATAGCGAGATAAAACGGAGTCTGGCCCCCTTCAAATCCCAGCCGCGGCCGGTTGCTTCTCTGTCGCTGTCCTTTATGTCCTCGGCCGCTTCTGTTGCCTCCATGCTGTCCTCTGCCCCGACGTTTATCCTGCAGTTAAAGGAAATTGAACCAGGGCTTTTGCTAACTTGTTAATGTATCATTAAAACAACTAACAAAAGATCATGTCTCTTTGCTAACACAACAGGCTAACTCCCTAGCTATGTTAGCTAGAGGGAGCTGCAAAAGATAACTTTAATGAGAGATGGAACATTAATACTTACCGGCTAGCTAATGTTTTGTCAAAACAACTGACAGAAGGTTAGCATTTGCCATCACTGGCTATCATTACAGGCTAACTGGCTAGCTATGTTAGATAGAGAGAGCTGCAAACGATCGCTTTAATATCGATGAAATATGAAAAGTCACCTTTTGTTTGGCTCCTGGTTCGGGCCGCAAGTTTGCTAAGGTTATCCGCGGCAGATTCTGCAAAATATCCAATGATCTACCACCAGGTTTTTTGGGAAAAGACATAATTTCTCTTGCTCACATGTCAAAGATTGCTAATCCAAGGGCACACAGGTCACGTGACCGATGTGAGCGGAACTACTTCTTGTCAACTTGGGTTTCAAAATAAAAGCCGGACCGTGAAAATGTGATATAAACTGTTGAATTGTGAAGCATTATGTCGTGAATGTCGTTAAATGTTAGTATTAAAAAGGTAGCAAAGCAATTCTAATTACTTTTTAAAACGTTTAAACGGTAAACTTAACAAATAAAAAACAATCTTGGCTCTCAAAATGCAGTAAATGCTACGTTTAACAGATACATCTAATACATAGTTTGTAATGTATTACTTGAATTGTTATTTAATCTCACTAGCTATATTTCTGATGTGTCGAAGTTTTATTTCCGTTCTTTATTACTGTTATTAAAGTAGCGATCATTGACATTTCAACGAACCAATCGGTGCGTTGTATCTGTAAAGAGCGTCTGGTTTCAGCCAATCACGTAGTGGAGGGGCGGGACTACAACGCGTGTCGGGGCAGGTGGGAGTAGTGTGATCCGGCGGTGGATTATTTTCAACAAAATTCAACTTCTAAAAAGAAATTCACGACTGCCGGTGGTAATACGAGGCGGCGGTAGCTTGACCTCCATCTCGGTCGACATTCGTCCGTAAACCGTGTGGTATTTCACAGCCAGAGTCGGAGAAACATCGACACAGATTTACAGCTTGGGGTGTCGTTATTAGCTAACGATAGCTAACTTGACTGCATATCAGCTGCCTCAGCGCTGTATGTGCGGCAATAACATGTCTGTGCCTTTACCTGCCATTGTGCCTGCTGCCCGGAAAGCCACCGCAGCGGTGAGTTAACAAGGCAACACTGAACCAAAAGCAGCAACTAACTACTCAGCTAACTACATACAAAACTGCTGCCACTGTCTGACATGTATTAGCTTAGTTATACCTTACCTGTTTATCTTACAGGTGATATTTCTGCATGGCCTTGGTGATACGGGGTACGTAAAGACAGCTTTCTTTTACTCCTTTGGAGCAACATGATTATTGCTATATAGAGACAAGTATACTTTTGTGTAAATTGGTTTAAATTTGACAGGCATGGCTGGGCAGAAGGTCTCGCAGGCATCAGGTTGCCACATGTGAAATACATCTGTCCACATGCGTGAGTATTTACAGCAGCTGTAACATCACACAGGGTGTCTGCAAGTGCTGGAAATATCTTAAAAACTCCGAAAGCACTTAATTACATGCTTTAAATTAGGGCTGCACGGTATGGGGAAGTTGTGCAACCTTGACAACAAAATTACTTGCAATACTAAGGTGTACTCAGTTCTGTCTTTCTGCTGCTCTCAGTTTTCTGCTAAAATACAATATATTGCTTGTTGGATTAAAAAGAATAAGTAAAAGGAAATTATTTCGTACATTTTATTGAACCAAATGAAATGAACACAAAAGAAACCAATAAAACGGTGATGATTAAGTTTTAAAGTGCTGTTTTCTATTGATTCTCTCAACTAACTCAAAAAATCCTGCAACATGTTTATTGCAAGTTGATATAGCGATGATTATTAAAATGCAACATATTGTGCAGTCTTACTTTACATGTTATTTCTTTATCATTATATCAGTAAAGGGTTTAAAACCTCTAAACTTGTTGACTCTCTGTTTACAGTCACATCAACATTCATATGTTTTGTACAGTTAAGCCAAATTGTGATTATTATTTTTCTCCACTGATAACAGTCCCACCATGCCTGTGTCTGCGAACATGAGAATGTCAATGCCTGCTTGGTAAGTCACTCAAAATATTTAAACATCTGAAGAAAGCTGCGGCCGTTACATACCTAATGACCTTCAAATGGTTTCTCTCGTGTCTAGGTTTGATATCTATGGGTTGAGCTCAGATGCAGCTGAAGATGAAGCTGGTATTAAAAGAGCGTCAGAGAACAGTACGTTAAATGTGATTTTAACCCATGTTAGGAATGTGCTGCCATTTTTGTTTGAGTCGGATTTTCAAGTGTTATTTACTTAAATTACTCCACAGTTAAAGCTTTGATAGACCAAGAAGTGAAGAATGGAATACCTTCACACAGAATCGTCCTGTGGGGATTTTCACAGGTAGGTGTAGCATGTTGATGATCTGTTACACAACACTTTTAGACTTAGTCGTTGCTTGTGTACTCACTGTATTACAGTAACTGAATTCAACCGATAAACACACTTCGGTGGACCTCTCAGGGGGCAGAGTTTTTAAATATATTTGCATACATTTGAAAAACAGGACTTTTATTGTAGCATGCTTAGAATAAGTCTGAGGCCAGGGATGTGCCACTTTGGAGTGAAGAAACCCAAAATGTGAAGGGATTACAGTGTAATAAAAAATAATTAGGCATGTGACTTTCTATAAGTATAATCCAGAACTGTTCAGGCCATACATTCAGTTGATAGTAAGCGCTGTGCTGCCTCTCACTTACTATAGGAGCCAAAAACTCATTGGTTTTATCTCCTCAACTCTCTTATGTAAAGCATGTGAATCAAACACAATGTAATGAGTACAATGATGAGATTTGGCAGGAATGGTGTGTACGACTGAAGCAAAAATTCGACATTTTGGGAAATTTGCTTTAAATGCAGCTTAAAAAATTGTTTTACCCCATCTACTGTAAGTCCGCAACTCTTTTTAATTTATTTAAAATAAAGCATGTGAATAAAGCACAATTTAATGAGTAGAATTTAGAGATTTAGCAGAAGTGGTGTGTACGGTTCAAGTAAAAAAATTGAAAGCCTGGGAAATTTGCTTTGTGGTCATTGTCATATTTGTCCATTAAACATGCAACTGCAGTCAGTAGCTGGTTAGCTTAGCTTTGAAACGGGGGGAGGCTAGCCTGGCTCTGCCCAAAGGTAACATTATCCACCCACTAGCACCTCTAAAGCTCACTAATTAACATGTTATATCTCAGTTGCACAAAAACCAAAGTATAAAAATGACAGTTCAACATTTTTCTGGGTTACGCACTGGACTATTCATTGGCTCTGAGCAGTTGCCAGGCAACCAGCAGAGACTCCAGGAAGTTACTGTGCCTTTCCGAGAAATTCATCTGCCACTTAACCCCTTAATCCTTTTCGGTGAAGATCACAAAGTCACCACCAACATTAGAACTTTGTGATTAAACAGATCAGCTGACAGCATCACTTTGTGCAGGTTCAGCTCTGCAGCAACACACACGGTGATTAAGAGCTCTGAATTAGACGTCATCTGTATGTGAGCGTTTCATTACAGTTGCAAACGGACAAAAATCATTGGGGTCTGTTTTTGTTATGCAACAGGAAGCTGAAATGACCTCCATTCTTTGCTGTCATGATGCCGATTCTTTTCTGCTTTTTGTCCGTTTGAGGTATGTGATGAGGATTTTTTTCCAAAGTGTTGGTTTGTTTGTTTTTAGGGTGGAGCATTGTCTCTCTACACGGCTTTGACAACTCAGCAGAAGCTAGCTGGCGTGGTCGCCCTGAGCTGCTGGCTTCCTCTCCGAAACTCCTTCCCTCAGGTAAATTTATGTAAAGGACATCTGAGTTCTGTTCTGTTCTTTTCAAGTAGAAATGCCCATTCTGCCAAAAAGCAGTGACATAGGTTACCAAAGTAAGCTAATCAAAGCTAATCAATGAGGTTATGAATAATGGGAACGGTTGCAAAAGCTGAGTCAAAGTTAGCTGTGCTTTAATAACTGAAATGATTAGACCTGATTTTTTCAGAGTGGGGTTGTATGTACTCCCATGTTCTGCAAGGTAAATTTATTGCTTTTGTGAATGTAGTCTGGTGGCTTTGAAAGCAGCGATGTAACAGCTTCAGTTCTCCGTCAGAAAGGATTGTATGACAGCAAGGTAAAGCGCCTGTGGACAGGAGCAGCATAAAAACATAATTTAATCACCAAAGCCACCAGACTCCATTAAAAAAAACAGTAATTTTACCTCACAGAGCACAGGAGTTGCTGGTCTACTACTGCATCGATCAGTTAGTTTATGTTTTTGGTTTTTGTGTGACTTTTGGATCACGACTGTGGCGTCAACACAGCAGTACATTGTTAAGTTTCCATGCTGGTACTCCTGTCTGCTTCTCCAAACTGGACGCATGTCGACCGCCATCTAAGTTACTGTATGTAACATTAATGCATTGACTATAAGGCTGTACTATATACTGTACATGTAGCAGTGTCATCATGCAGAAACCTACGTCAGGTCATGTGGGAAGAAGATTTTAGAAGGGCTTGGGAAAATATCATTTGACGCAAAAACATCCTTACTTTGACTAAAATTTGACTGTTTGGATTTGAATACATAACCTGCCTGTCAATTTGAATTTTCAGTCTCTTAAATGCAAAGTCTTAAGCAGTTCAGTAAAAGTTCAAATTCATCTTAAATGCGAGTTGAAAATAATGTAGTTCCACACATATTTTAATTGCACAGTAATGGACATAAAATGCCATGTTTTAATTTTATTATGAACTGTTCCTTTAATTGAATTACAGTTTAGGGATATCCCATAGCCAAGTCATAATCTGTCATAATAAGATAATAAGAATAATCCTAATCTCTTCTGTTCTCAGGCGTCTGCCAACAGTGCTAACAAGGACATGCATGTCCTACAATGCCATGGGGACGCCGACCCCCTGGTGCCCTTTATCTTTGGCTGCCAGACAGCGGAGAAGATGAAAAGCCTCATCAACCCAGCCAACATCACCTTCAAGACGTATCGGGGTCTACCTCACAGCGCCTGTCCAGAGGTCAGCATGGGGAAAAGTCACATTTGACTCTGGAGCTCGAGTTGCGTTCTGTGTTACATATTTTAGTTTTGTTCTGTATCTGTGCAGGAAATGGTGGATGTCAAGCGGTTCATAGAGAAGCAGCTTCCTGCCATCAGTGACGAGTGAACTCGGGAGCAGCCGCTCACCCGTGCAGCACCATCAGGGTCCGTTGGGCTCGACTCATTGAGACTCAGAGGACTCCAGAAACTGACGTACTTGACAATAAAACCACACTGCTGCTCATAAAGCCAGACAGGGCTGGGGCTTCACATTACCCCGGGAGAGGCATGACGATAAACAATGCTGTATCCTGACCTGGAGCCACACACAACCCTCAGTGTTAGAGTAACAGTAGTTGCTTGATTGTAAAGCTATTTGCCATTGAGACAAGCCATTTCCTGCAGGAAACGTATGTATTGGAATAACTAGGGCTATACTTTATGGTTTAATATCTACTCTTACAATAAATGGTCTATTGTTAAATGCTCTTTTTCTATTAATGAGGCTTTTGTGTGGTAGTGCCGAAACAAGTTATTAGTTAATAAATTAAGTAGTTTCATTTAATTAAGTAGTTAATCAAGTAAAAATGACAAACATTTGTTGCTTCCAGCTTCTCAAATTTAAATATTTGCTGATTTTCTTTTCCTCTTTTAAAGGTCTAGTGTGTAGAGTTTAGGGGGGTATATTAGCAGAAATGTAACATAATCATAAGTATGTTTTCTTTGGTGTATAATCACCTGTGTATAATCACCCTTTTTTCACCTGAGAATGAGCCGTTTATATCTACAAAGGAGTGAGTCCCCTTTACGGAGTCCACCATGTTTCTACAGTAGCCCAGAACAGACAAACCAAACACAGGCTCTAGAGAGAGCAATTAGTGTTTTTGTGTACTGTAGTCAAAGAACGTACAGTATATAGCCAAGATGTGAAAGTCAATAGTCCGTTCCATTGCATCATCAGCGCCCAGTTGCAGAGCTGCACTTCAGCCATTTTGGATTGAAAGCGACTACCGGACAGCAGTAAAACATCTGCCTTTAAAGTGCCGTACAAAAGTAAAACAAAATTATCTCTAATTTACTCTCATATTCTACCCAAATAGCCTGTATTGAACAGTATATTATGAATAAAATAAGAGTTTTCAGTCCAAAATGCGGCTGTGCGGCTGTGTCCAAAAAACACCAGAGATGAAAATCCTACACACTGACCTTTTAAATTATTGTAAATATAATATTTTGGGGTTTTGCATTTGTTGTCAGACAGGGCTGTTGTGAGACATGATAGACATTTTTCAATATTTTTAACATCTTATAGACCAAACAATGAATTGAAAAATAACCAACAGTTAATTCTAATGGAAATAATTATCTTTTTGCAGCCCCAATCTATATATTATTTCATTAGTTACACAAATATTAACATAAAGCATTTTCAAACGAAGCACATATGCAAAAAAAGTGTTACTTTAAAGCAGCTTAACATGTAATCCACCTATGAAGCATTTCTAATAGGGCTGTGTCGATTTAAGTATTTAATCACTGTTAACCGCAGGATTGTCCTTAGTTAATCGCAATCATTATCAATTCAAAATGTACCTTAAAGGGAGAATTGTCAAGTATTTAATACTATTATCAACATGGGAGTGGATAAATAGGCTTACATTATGCAAACGTATGTGTATTTATTACTGGAAATCAATTAACAACACAAAACACGACAAACATTGTCCAGAAACCCTCACAGGTTCTGCATTTAGCATAAAAAATACGCTCAAATCATAACATGGCAAACTGCAGCCCAGCAGGCAACAACAGCTGTCAGTGTGTCAGTGTGCTGCCTTGACTATGACTTGCCCCAAACTGCATTATCATAAAGTGGGCATGACTGTAAAGGGGAGACTCGTGGGTACCGATAGAACCCATTTTCATTCATATATCTTGAGGTCAGAGGTCAAGAGACCCCTTTAATAATGGCCATGACAGTTTTTGCTTGCCAACATTTAGCATAAGCTACAACTTATAATCGCAAGTTGCATTAATGCTTTGAAGAAATCAGTGGCATTAAAATGAATTTGCGTTATCGCGTTAACTTTGACAGCCCTAATAGTACCATATGTTGACGACATACAACAGCAAAAACAACATCCGATTGTGCTTTATTTAGTTTGTGAGAAGTCAAATAGCTATTTCACACAAATTCCTTTTTAAATACACAAATATATCAGTGGTCACGGTCATTATTCAGCCCCCCCCTCGTTTTGCTTAAATTAAATATAATATGACTAATATCACAGTATTGAAACACGCAGACAAGATCTATTTCCAGGTATCAGCTCATCGAGTTGTAAAAACTTTTATCTTTGAGAAGAGCTGAAAGCACCAACGTATGAAGTCATTGTGGCACCATTCATGTTAGAAAGGTGCTAGATTAGAAGATCTTATTCCAAGGCACTTTCCTTCTTCTTAAGTTACTGTTAAATAAAACCTATTAGTTTCTACAAGAACTGGATATGCATTAAGGCGCACAATATACCTAAATACAAATGCAGTGCTCACAGATGCATGCTTTCCCTCATTAAACAAGGTAGAAAAGTGCAATGTCAAGCGCTAGGGAATTATATATAAAAATATAGATATGTTTTCCAACAGGTAACTGATGCCGGACCTAGCATTTGTTCTTGTTTGCTCCCAGTATTTTGGTAAGCTAATCATGGGTAAATAAACAGCAGGATAATGACCAGTTTTAAGTAGTGTTCATTTTCCTGTCTGCCTTTTTCTAAATAGACTCCAACTGGAACACAAATCTCCTTTGGGCGGGACGCATGCGCCATTTTGAAAAGCGAGGTGTGTGGCGGTGGAGAGTCTATGGCTCGGAGGGAGGCTCCTCCAGGCTCTTCAGCAGATCTGTGTACGCAGACGAGTTAATGAAGCGGGGGTACGAGTCTCTCTGCATCAGCGTGTAGATCTGCTGCTGGGCGTCGTCAAACGTGTGCGAGGTCGGCTCCAGCATGTTGCGGTTTATCACCTCTCGGACACGTGAGTCCAAACTGACCTGGAGGAGATGAAGCAGGTGAAAGACATTAATACACTGTGCTATGTAGAGCTAAAATGATTCGCTGATGAACAGAAACTTAAAGACATAATGTACAAGCTAGATTTGAGCAGCAAAATCTGTGTTTTTGAGCACATTATTGCTGGAAGAATCGCCTGTAATGACGATACAGCAACAAAAATGTATGTTATTTTTCAGTATGTGCAGTGGTTAGAGCTGATAACGCCCACAGCATCATAGTAGTATCCACCCTCTGGTTCCCAGCACAGCAGTTAGCTGCTAGCCGTCGTTGCCATGTTGAGAGCCGTGTTGAAGCAATCCTCAATCATTTGGTGCCTTCAAATGGGGTCGTGTTTACGAGATGGGAAGTTGTGTACACGATATGCGTTGTGTTCAAGTGGTTAAGTTGTGAAGAACACCGCTGCTAAGCAACGGCAATATTAATGTTACTGTCCAACTCTAGAAGCCACAGAGGCGAACAGTTTAACAAGCTAGCAAGTGGGTAACATAATACAGGAAATGCAAAGGCATAATGACAGAGGAGAAAGATGAGACAACATATTATGAAATTACCAAGAAAAACAATATATGTACTAAAATTCCAACATAATGTACAATATTAACTTATTATGCACCGATAAATGAACCTCCATGGGCTCTAACATTTCTCACAACGGCAAAAAGACACGTCACAAGTTGTGAACTCTGAGCTTTCAGAAACTTTGCGCTGACAAGGTTGTGAATATGACATGAGGGGGGCGTTCAGGGCCCAACTCGGGAGGTTACGAGAAACTTTGTGAACATAACTGTATATATAAAACTATTTAAGATGAGCTGGATTAATTACACAATATTATGATGTGTATTATTAAGTGTCAATCCTTAAGATTTCAGTCCTGGTTGAGTGACAATTTCTGTTTGAGTGAAGACAATGGAATTGTGCTCAGAGAATGTTGATAATTAACCGTTTAACCGATAACAGACATTAACGCTATCGGTTAAATGATTAAAAGAAATATAAATAATTATTGAAATACTAGCATGCACTGTAATTATTGTAGTAACAACATCATGCATCGGCTGACCTCTTTTGGGGACAGGATTGAGATGAAGTCCTCGTATATTTGACGGACCTTTTCCTCCACCACAGTCTTGTTGGTCTCCTTTTTGAGCTCCTCGCAGGCGAGCCAGAACATCATGTTCTCCTCGCTGAACTCCGTCCGCAGGAACTGCCTGAAGCAGCTGCGACCTGCTGCACTTTTCATCACCTTTTCAAACGACACCGGCCAGGAGCGAGCGTCATCCAGAGTGGGCTTCGGGCTTCAAGGTAAAAAAAAAAAAAAAATTGTGATTGGTTCACTGTGGCTCAATTCTCTCAGTAATAGAAGGGTCACAACATTTAGCTTTACCTTTCTTCACAATTAGTGGTTCCCTCTGTTCTGCGCTCAAAAGTGGACCTCTGTATCGTCTCGTCCTCACCCCGAACAGTCAAACTGGAAGAAAAGAAAATAACACAATGAGGCCATAAATAGCTTTTCATCAAGCATTTAAAATAACTCTGGAGTCCTTTTAATGTCAGCCTTCCTTACTAAAAATAATGTAGTTGGTTAGAGCGGGAAATCACATCTGTGTATGTAATACACTGGCTCACATTCAGCATTGCAGTTCATCTAAAAGATGCTGGATGGGGTTGAGGTCAGGGCTCTGTGCAGGCCAGTAAAGCACCAAACGTATAACCGTTTGCCCTCAGGGTCAGTCAGACTGAAACAGGAAACCCAAACTGTTACTGCAATGTTTGATGCAAAATACTGTCTAAAATAGGATTGCAAAATATAGTGTTAAGTTTGATATTTTGTGAAATATGCATTCATTTTCTTGCCAAGCGTTGGGTGAGAAGATGGATATCACTCTTACATCTGTCCATTAAAGATGACACTACAGCAGCAGACGGACAGCTTCGCTTAGCATAAAGACTGAAAACAGACACAGCTCGCCTGGCTCTGTCCAATAATTAACCGCTAACCGACAGCATTTTAACCGAGTAATGATTATCGGTTAAGTATTTAAAAGAAATATTAATAATTAATTAATTAATTAATTAATTAATATTAATTAATTATAAAGTCAACGGCAACGCTAGCAGCTAAATGCAGCACCGTGGCTGCTAACGCTCCAGTGACAGTGAACGCAGCACTGTGACTGCTACAGTAGCTATTCTGAGGTTGAACTGGGGACAGTGAACGCAGCACCCTGGCTGCTACAGTAGCTATCCTGAGGGTGAACTGGGGACAGTGAACGCAGCACCATGGAAGCTATAGTAGCTCTGCTGACGGTGAACTGGAGACAGTGAACGCAGCACCGTGGCAGCTACAGTAGCTCTGCTGACGGTGAACTGGAGACAGTGAATGCAGCACTGTGGCTGCTACAGTAACTCTCCTGATGGTGAACTGTTGACACAGTTGTGTGTTGTGCTCATATACTGCAGCTGGTGCAGCTGGTGCACCGCTGCATGCGAGACAGAAATCATGTTGGTTAGCGGTTAATAATTGGTTAGCAAGGGTCGGTTATTGGTTAAGAAAATTTTTCAAAATTAGCAAGGTAACAAAAGTTGCCCACCAGCACCTCTAAAGTTCAGTAATTAACACTTCATAATTTGCACATTTGAAATAAGAGAACACGTACAGTAGATTCAGGATGATCTGTCGAGACGTTTGCACAAATGGTAAAGTGTGTCAACTATCCGCATCACCCCGCAGGGAGGACCTGTGCGTAATTAAAATGTTCCCAACACCTGGTGTAGCAGCTGGCTGGAGACTAATTGGTTCAGGTGAGAGTCCACTGTGAGCCGTCCCATCTGGGAATGAAGCTGCTGTAGCTGTGCAGCAGTCAGAGCGAATTGATGTAGCTGTAGAGACAAAACGTATTACTCATCCCTGGCAGAGTGCATTAACATGGCCGTGTTCTGCACACAACAGGTCGGCTGTCCTCAGAGGAAGCACAAGTTAACACTTGATGATTCCAAAACAGATTAAAACCCTGAGGCTTCTGTCCAATGAGATCCAGCGTGGGTCACAGGACCACTATGTTCCTGTTTTTTCTGGGAGGATGGTGTGGGTTGTGGTGTTGTTGAATGGGTGGGAGGACGGAGGCAGAAAGGAAAGGAAGTCATATCCACAATTGAGCTGCTACAGTACTATTAAATGAGGCCAAGGGGGACGTCCTCATACTGTAAACTGATGCAGTTTGCTGCTGTGTCACGTTAACATTTAGTACGCCACAAGTACATAACATGTGGCCTTTCAAAACAACAGAAAAATCTGTGTGGTCCAATTTCCTCTACAGAATTCCCTAATTTTCAGATTCACATGATGCATGCTTTAATTGACTGAAAACCTGCTGCATCACATCACAAACGCAGGCAGACCGCTAAACAACTCACTTTTTTTATTTTATTCTCTGTGGCAAAATATGCCAGGAACATGCACTTAAAAATCTAACACAGAGGGGAAGATGGTCAACAGTATCAGTGTAGGGTGCATGAATGGTATACATGCATAGCAAGTGGATTGACACAGTTAAAAACAACTGTATGTTCCTTTAAAAAAAACATTTGGATGTGCAAGCAAAGAAGTACAGCAGGCATGACAGGAAATGCAAGTGTCAAAACAAATATTTGTTGTATTATATGACACCTTACAGCTGTCATTATTACGCATAATGTGTTATATAGACTCCCATCAATCATCAGTAACAGGAAGAGATATTTTCATATATCAAGTATCATGAAAAATTACCAGAGTGTTTAAGACATCAAAATTTGCAAATTTGTGCTTAAATGTCCAATCAAGTCTATATCTATATATCTATAGCCAGAATAGTGCACGGTTTCCTACACTTAATAGAAAAGTTTCTACTCACGAAACACCGACTTTACTTTTATTTACAGGGATACTTTATGTGGATTACAGAGCTGCAACTAATTTATAGAATAATCTGCAGATTATTTTGATTATTTAAAAATGTCAGATAATTGTGAAAAACGCTCATTACAATTTAAAATTTCTTATTTTGTCCAACCTATAATTCAAAATTCAAAGATATAAAATTGAAAAAAGCAACAAATATTCACTTTTTTAACCAGAGATCAACTAATCAACTAACACTTAATCATATATCAAATTGTTGCCTATTATTTTCCTGTATATTGACTAATCGATAAATCACTGTTCTCTAAACTTAAAGGTGCTAAATGTGAGATTTGGCTCTCAACCGGTAACTTGTAGCTAAAGGTGCTAACAGTGCTAATAGTGAAAGCAAAGGCAACAGTGCACACAGAGCTAACAGTGTTAACCTGAGGGGGAACCGGGAAGCGGATGCTACGCTTTGCTATGACGTTATAAGTTGGGGCGCCATTATCAGCCATAATGTAACGTGTCCACAGAGGCGTTTTTATTGCAAGGGATCGCCTCACTTTGCCCAACTTCCTTTTCTTATATCCCAAAAACAGTTCACCGAAATGTGTGTCTGACAATATTTTATGCAAGAAATGAGCCATGTGCTATCTGAATGTGTTTTTATTTTGGATCGACGGCGGTTAGTTTAAAAGTTTCTTGGGAGCTTTCAGAGGAGTCGAGTTGCATCGGACGCCTGTGATTTGCATAAAGCGACATAGACTTCAACTTTATGCAAATGAGGTGCGGCCAGTGTGACTCCCCGTCTCTGGAATTGCACCGCCACACTACCAGAATGCATTGCACGGCTGCTTACCACTGTAGACAAGTGGTGCCTTCAAATAGAGTCGTGTTTACTGTGTTTACATGTTGGGAAGTCATGTGCACGATATACTTGGTGTCGAAGTGGTTAAGTCATGAAGAACACTGCTGCCAAACAACGGCAATATTAACGTTACTGTCCGAGTTTAGAAGCCACAGAGGCTAACAATTTAGCAAGCTAAGTGGGTAACATAATGCAGGAAATGCAAAGACATGACAGAGGAGAAAGATGAGGCAGTTGAGGTTATCAACATTTTCCTCAGACATATTAGAAATTAACAAGAAAAACAATATATGACTAAGATTACAATATACTATGCAATATTAACTTATTATGAACCGATAAAGGAATCTCCATGGGCTCCACCATTTCTCACAATATCAACAAACACAAGTCGTGAACTCTGAGTTTTCAGAAACTTTCCACTTATGAGATCGTGAATATGACATGAGGGGTGCGTTCAGGGCCCAACTCATAAACACGGTAAACACCACCCCATTTGAAGGCACCATTCGACAATGAATGGGAAGTGTGGAAATGACCGAGGCTGTGGACATGTACCATAACTGTCGTATGAGCTAGACAGTGGGGCACGCTCACATGAACCAAAGGCACGTGCAACTGTTGATGTTAAAGTTAAACACAGGGAGAGTGACTTCATCCTCTGCTCAGGTAGACATTACTCTCCTATATCCTTACATAGCAAATAGATGTTTGCTGCCATATTAACACTCTGGATATTGTATTGAGCACCTTTAAATACCTGTAACCCCACTCTGAAACATGTATAATCTTACGTGAATAAGAAGAGGTTATGACAGGCAGCAAATGAAGAATACGCAGATAGAGATATAGATGGATGGAAGGATGGATGACAGCAAATTAGCAGCTAAAACAATATTCCCAACATACTGTGTCTCTCATGCCTTGCACCATGTATATATCTCCCATCTGCAGCCCTGCTGAGTGTGTGGGAAGCAATGTCATGTCATTATTACCAGGAGCAGCTACAGCAGCAGCACCAGCAGAAGCAGCAGGCGTTTGAGGCGTTGGTGGGGGTGTTTCCCATTCTGTGGCGCGCTTGGAGGACACTGGCAGCTGCTTCCTGATGAACCTGCATCTGTCTTTTACGCATCTCCACCCGCTCCGAGCCCATGGACTGCGAGGAGGAGGAGAAGACATGGAGACCACAGTGAGAGCTGAGTTGTTGTTGTTTTTTACTGGAGCATTACGCACACAAACATCACAAGACACAAGAGATAAGATCTCGCAGGAACCTGATAAAGACATGAATGAGTGTCATCCTGTAAATGTGCGAAATCGAACAAGGAAAACGTGTCTCGCGGAATGCGCGACCACTCCACGACCATGACGCGTGCATGGGGGTCAACTTCTGTGCAACCTCAATAATGCACGCTTCTTTCCAGTCAAGAAACAAGGCGTGTGGTGCGTTTGGGTGCAGATATCGCAATGCAAACGGCTCGAAATAATGTCCTACCGGATTGTCGGATCATGCTGAATGCAACAAAAGCCAAATTGTGGTGGGCAATAACCGCCTTCCTCCAGTCTCTCCTCCTCTTCCTCTCTCTCTTAGTCTGTGAGTGATGAGCAGTAATGATAGCGACAAGGCGTTACTCTTGGACCGCAGCAATCGCATCCATCAGTCGCATCCTCGGGAGGATACACACACACACACACGCGCACACACACGCACAGATGCATGATGGTCGATTCGTAGCAATCACCCTAAAGCAAGCAGCCATTTATAGAAACATAATGACATTATTTGATCAAAAAAGCTGCAGTCAGAGAGGGCAAAAAAGCAGCAACATCTGCAAATATTTACACGTGTTTGATCAGCATTATTATCATTTTAGTAAAGATTACAATATGCGCGAATGGAGATTATTTCCGTTTGCTGGATTAAAGATGCTGCAGCTTCATTTATCCGCCTTATTTTCCCAAAACAAGACGCACCAACACGAGAGGTCATAATGATTCATAAAGTCAGATATAAATTTCTACTCACTGTGTCACCATGAATGCCAGAATACAGGTGATGTGTTTTTGGCTCGATCACATCATCCGTCCGCCTCGGCTTGACACAAACCGGTCGGTGTCCTCGGCGCGCATGCGTTTCTTTCCTGCAAGTGTGAAAAGATTTTTCTGCGCCCCGCGCGCATCAACTGCCAGGACACAATGTGCGCTGACGGTTACAGCAATGGCTCCTTCAGCCCAGGCTGAGAGGATGCAGGACGGCATCACTGCACAGATCACATGTAGATTTTATACCACTGATTGCTGTAATTCACTTCCTGATGTAATTAAAGACGTCCTGTGTCCCTATTTCTTCCTACTCCACTAAAACCCCTCGAGCGATAATTCGCAAAACTGCATGAAAATAGAAAAAAAATGAACAAATATTGCGAGGTAAATTCTTGACTCCTGACTGTCCAGCTATCGGTTTATATATGCTTTCCTTTTAAATTGGTGATGTGTAGATGGGATAAAGTCCTGGACCCCTAGGTACTGTATAATTCAACTCAACATCTGGAAAACCCCAATCTCCACATCTGCAAACTGGTGCGTCCTGGAGGCGCAGTACCGCATTGTGTCCACCAGATGGCAGCAGCATTTCATTTAAACACATCAGGGCTCTAATGGTGAGGAGAGCAAAAGTTTGATTAAAGGAGTGTTAAATAGAGATTATTGATGATTTATGATGATGATGATGATGATTATTGTCCATATCACCTCTTACATCTTCTTGTATTATCATATTATACATATATTATACACGCTACTGTATTATACACTATAATATACGCTACTGTACTCAGTACTTTGCACTATTTGCACTACACACTGCTGTACTTATATTATCTTATTTTAATTTAATTCTATTCTGTTCGTTTTTTATCTCATTTGGTATGTATTGGCGTTGGGATGTGTTGTTTAAGCTACTGGATGCCCAAATTTCCTTTGGGGTAAAGTATCTATCCATACTTAAATCAGCAATGGGTAGAAATGGAGCAAATTTGATTAAAAAAAAGTTATTTTATAAAATGGTCACTGAGACAGGTAATCTGATGCTGCCAACAGCATCTGCAAGATTTCACAGACTGGAGGAAAACAACCAATCAGAGCCGAGTGACAGCTGTCAGTCACTTGCAAATTCTGATCAAATGGTCAAACTGATCAAATATGAATCAATATCCTGTTTCTGTAATGCCTATTTCTCACTTCAAATGTTGTCAGAAACATCTTGTTTAGCCGTGAAATGAGAAAGTTTGTGAGCCGGCAGCCATGTTGAGCTCAAGAAACCAAACTTTCTCATTTTACTCCAAGAAATCACACAAATGTCTAACAGGATATTAATGAAGATGTGTTACAACCCAGCTCAAAGGCCAGAGGAGATTTAAAATAGTAAAAGGCATTTATTTCACAAACTGACAATAGATAACTAAACAAACGTGGGAAGTCAGTAATGTAGGCATGTGTGGGTGTGTGAAAATGTCTGCTGCAAACAAAACTATGCCAGCAGAGAGAGATCTGTGGGAAGGCAGGGAGCTTTGACATCCCCACCACACTGAGCCTAGGTGGTGCTCACCAGCCTGACGACCCTCCACCCTGCAAAACACAAAAGAACCGGCAAAATGACGAGTGGAGGGGTCGTCACAGAAGTGATGACATTTTGGACAGACGTGGATGTAAACTGCATCTTGACTGGCTGACAGAGGCATACAGCTGTGTGGCTGTCATTCAAGGTACATTTTTGGTACTTTTACTCATTTATTGCCAGACACTAAATATATAGAGTCCAAAATATCAGAATCAGCCTATAATAACCCGTTGTATGTTATTTCTTTGTATTTGCAGAAAGTAAAACATCTTCTCAGTTCATTAAAAACTCCAAATACTGAGAATTCGTTCTGATTAGTTAGACACCAATTAAAAGGGTAAATATTTTAGGTTCTGTTAGTTTGTAGTTTTGTAGACAGCGGCTATCCTTTCATGAATGAGTGCTTAAATCTTCTAGCGGTGGATAATCTGGCCAAAACTTATATTTCTCACATACTGCTATCTGCATACTGCAGTCTGCTATCGTCCAAACACACATAGGAGGAGCAAAACCTATCAAACTGAATGCATTTCTTACTCCGACTCCCTGATTTCACCGCAAGCACATATAACAGAATGGCATTATCCACCGCAGCCAGCTGAAGTTTCAAATTGGAAATATGCTAAATGGTGATTGCAGCAGAGGAGTATCCATCCCCTTCCACTTTGTGTGTGAGACACAGCTATAAAACAGATTCAATATACAGAAGTCTCTCTCACTAAGCCTCATAATAAATCACACATCTAGTGGCCGGAGTAATCTCAGAGAAGAATTGTCTCTTAAATGAATCCTGCTCTCTGATGGGATAACTGCTACTATGATCTATAGCTGGAACTTATAAGCACATGGGTGGATTTTTTTCATGTGGTGTAAGCACCTATAACTTGTCAGTGAATCTTGCTGCACTGTATGTGTATTATCTCTAAATTCAATATGGCAGCAGCCTTGTGAAAAGAAATCCATCCTTCCAGAACACATTCAGTAAATCAGCCACCGAGACGTCTGCTGAGGTGCTTTGCAGCCAAAATGTGCCGTTACATTCACTGGTTATTATCATTCTCGTTTTACAAGTCTGCACCTCCACTCATTATTGTGTTAGTCATTACAGTGAGTAAAAATCTTTTAATGAGTTGAAGCTCAAAAGTCTCATTTTTTTGCTCTGTAATATGAAGTCGATTTACACACTACAGAGTTTATCTCATGGCTGCAGAGGTTTCCCTTCTTCTTTTTTGTATTCAGCTGATTAAATGCCTTTTCTCCTCTTCTCACAGGGCTCTGCTGCTGATACCTGGAGGTGTCCTCAAGTGAAATCACATCAAATGTTGACAGGCTTGACTTGATTTAGACCAGTTCCATCAATCTGACTCAGCAGAAGCAGCTCATTAAGCAAGCGAAGGGAAAGAAGGAAGAAAATTTACGGGAAGACATTTCAGGTTCGTAATGAAAAATTCAAAACACTTTATTTAAAAGAACAGTGTGTAGCATTTCAGGGGAGTAGAAATGGAATATAATATTCCTAACTATGTTTTCATGAGTGTATAATCACCTGAAACGAAGTTGTGTTTTTGTTAGCGTAGAATGAGCCGTTTATAGCTTCATAGGGAGAGCGTCCTCTTCATGTTGCTCTGCCATGTTTCTACTGTAGCCCAGAATGAACAAACCAAACCCCGGCTCTAGAGAGAGCCCTTTAGGTTTTTACGTTACAGCTGCGATGCTGGTCAGTGATGGCCTCTGAGCGAGGCAAATGACGTTACTACGATTTTACACTTGGCGGCTCACGTTACTGCAGTCTTGGAAAAGGAGGAGTGAGCAGAGTCGTAAGCACTAAATCCTACTCAATATTTATGTATTGCAGCATTTTTTTTTTTAGAGTTGTGCTTCTGTCAATCAAATGATGTCCAATATTCACTCTCTTTTAGCTCCATTTTTGGTCTCCACCAACTCCTGAGGGAAATATCTGTCTCTTTAGCTGCTAAATGCTCCACCATGTTCACTAGCCAGTCGCTAACTGTGTTTGTCTGCTGTTTGGTGCTGAGCAGATAGTGTATGTGAGGTTTTTTGGAGCTTAGCCGCCTACTGTGGCTGAAAACGCCACTATGAGAGTGAATCAAAACATTAAAGTTGCAGCCAGAGAGCTAAACAATGAGCGGAAACTCACTATAAAGCTCTGTAAAGCTAACATAGCTGCAGATTTGAATGACAGGTCTCTGTAGGTCCATCACTACAAATGACCCCTTGATACTGTATTTTGTTATAATAAAAATATTGATCATTGACATTTTAAGTGTTTATATACTATTTAATAACGGATGGGTCAGCGTTACTCAACATGGACAGTTTTTGGTATTATTGTAAGACCTGAATTTGTTTTAAATCTGTTTCAATTGTTTTTATTTTGAAGCATCATTTTTGCAAGACAGGAAAAACAGTATTGCCATGTTTCTTTACCATACAAACATATAAACAAACATAATGTCAAAACACACAAGAATATTTTAAAAAGTAAGAAAATGGAAAAAATACATAATTCAAAAAAGGAAAATAAATACTGAATAAAAAAATGTAATATATATTCAAAATAAAAGAACAACAACAATAATAATAGTAATACATGAAAAACCAATTATAATAGCAAAAATAATAATATAAATACTATATCAAAGAAAAGCACAAAACCTCTAAACCATTACATTTTTAATTTGGTCTCTCTCCTTGTAAAATAGTCAAAGAAATGTCAGAATAAAATTACATTCAGCTTTTGAATGAGTCGAGCATTATCTAGAATGATTTCTAAAATGAGCTCATCATAATCGTTTATTGATCAGTGGCGGCCATTCTTCCAATTTAAACTTCAGCGTACACTTAGGAGCAGTTCTGCCACTGTTGGTGAATTGCAGCTAATTTCCAGTGTTACTGGGAACGAAGCTTTCATATTGGAGGGAATTGGTTTGTCATGTGACTAAATGACATGTCGTTTGCCTGCGAGAGAGAAAGAGACACAGGGCTGTATAGGGTGCGACGGGGGGGCATCATCATTCATCTTAATTCACTTTCATTTCGATAAAATGACGACTTCCAAGGTCATAATTTGTTTTCCTTCGGGCGCCTCATAGATGTCTAAAGTGTTGGTTACAGCTGTCATTTTCAGAGAGTTGTATGTTGTGGAAAGCAATGTGCTGTGACAGCCACTCACAGTGAACATCATCCCTGTGATTCTCTGCAGCGGGGAGGTGGAATCATGATTACGAATATTATACCTCTCGAGGATTCGCAGTAGAGCATTAAACTTTTATTTTTCATTCAGCACCTGAATTAAAAATGTATGTTTCCTGACTTTGTTCTGTACAATGTTCAAGCATGCACAATTCTTCCTGGACCAAGCAGATCCCTGTGGGTGGACTTGTACTGTATATCTACATGCGTACTGTGTTTGCATACTGTAATGTTTTTTGTACATTAACAAGATATGTGGACAAGCAAACATTACGCCTCCGTTCCAAAAGAGATTCATCTGCAGCTGCAACAGCCTTCTCTCTCTCGCAAAGGCTTTCCACCTCTGAATCTGATTATCCCAAAGGTGTTGGACTGGGTTGGGATCAGGACTCTTTGCAGGCCAGTCAGTTTCTTCCACACATCTAAGGGGTCACAAGGTGTTTTAAGGGATTTGAAAGAAGTGAATATTTCCATTATGTTTATTTTTTTCTGACTTGTCTTTGATTTTTGCTTTATTTTTGCAAATTGCTGGTTACTTTTTCTTCTTCAGGCCCCAAAAATTCAATTCAATTCAAATGAAACAATCCGCATGTAGGCCATAACTGATCATGAGGGGTCATAGACACTGATTCATTTCAAGGGGTCACAAGCTAAAAAGGTTCGTAAACCCTGGTCTAAAACCTAACTGACAACACTGACAGTCAGCCCCCAGCCAAAGCACTTAAGATATGCCCTTTTCTCACCAAAATGTGTACATATATGCAGTTTTTCTTAAACACAAGAACACCAATTTAAATAGACTCTTTTCCCATTGCCAGTAGACGAGTATGCCTTTCTTTCTGTTGTGTCACGTTCAGTGTCATAAATACCAAATTCAACCAAATCAGAGATGGTTTTGATGAGTTTTATTTTGTTTCTGTCGAGTTTAAATGAAGTGTGTTTTACAAAGAACAGGGTAAAATTACTTTTAATTGACTGGAGTCTGGTAGCTTTGAGGAGAGCATACCAATTGCATCTTTTGTATGTTAATAAATAATAATAATTGTAAAAATCCCTGTTGATTTTATGTATTATATATTCACTTCAATACGAGTCACATAGCATCACACAAAGGGGGTAAAATTGGCATGTCCACCCGGGTGTCATGTTTCCATCACTGCTGATTGGAGTTAAATCCTGTAAATCCCTGCAACTGCTGCATAATTATTTGTTCCCGGAATGAATGTAGACAGTAACCTTTCCCACTAAAGACAAAGCCAGAGGTTAGTTGGTATTGTTTTTTTTTTTTTTTTGTCCAGTGGGACAGGAGTTAATCAATAAAGCCCATACAGTAGACCTTTCTTTTTGATTCAGCACAGAAAGCACACAATCAATCAACATATTTTCAATAATCCATTTTCAGTGTTCAAGCCATCATTCTAATTTTTTGGGCAAGTAAATGGCATACATCCGATAAATTATGAATACGCTGCATATGATATGGTTTCCATTGCTAAGTCAGAGTTGAACAATAATAGGAACACCTATCATAATGTGAACCAATAGCCCTGCAGCCAGTGAATTCATGCTCTCCCGGGGGAAGAGGTTGTAATGAGAAGCACAGAGAGCAGGTAATGAAGTGATGAGGACAGAGGTTCATCATATTCACGCCTCATTTGCTGCCAGACAGCAGCAGAGTCCACAGGAAGTCTGAAGGCAAACAAAGACATCAGAAAAACACCTGGGAAACTGGAATCATTGAATGGATCCCCTCTGGTTTTCTGACTTATAAAACTGATGAGTCACCTCCTTTCATACATCCCGTACATACCATATACATCTTTTCAGCACAGCCAGTCAGGTGGCCATCTGTAACGTCTGTCCGGAAGCCTGTAAAGGTTTAATGTTCCTCCACGTCCATTATTCTGTTTCAAGGCTTAACTCGTCGCCTTGCGGACAGCAACTTGGGAAAAACAGCAGCTAATTAGAGATCTCTCGGGAATAAAATGAAGGATGGGAGAAATGGAACATGTTCCTCCAAAATAATTGGACTGAGAGAGTTGATGGCTTGCAGATAAACTGCTTCACTGGGGCAGTAAAAGAGACCTGATGTTTCTCCTTCCACCTCCTTCATGCCAGCTGGTCTCATATTTTAGGATTTGTCAAGGATCCATCTTATTCAGTCGCTACAGGAGAGAGATCTGGTAGTTGTAAAACAGCTTTTATCAGAAGCATTACTTTCAGTCCCCCAGCAGCAATATCATTAGCTATATTGTATACTGCACTACAAAGGGAGAGAACTGAATATAGCAGTAAAATTGAGAAAAAATAATGTAATGTTTTTCAGGCTGGACTGCAAGCTGTGTAACAGATATGAATGCCCTGTAAAGCCTTCATTTTATACCTTTAGGGTTATTAATTTACAAAATCATTGAACCCGAGTAATGCATAAAATGCACATACTGTACTCTGCTTTTGCACAGGATGCACATCTACTAACCAAATGTGTTCTTTCACTTTTTTATGGGTTTGCATAAGAGCAAACTTTATTATGGATATTTACAGCCATTTGTCACATTCTGCCTCCCTGTCCCTCCCTCTGTCCTATCTCCCACTTCCCCAAACCCGTTCATTGCCATGAATCTCTACCTGTCCACCAGATGCCCTCAGACTTTCCACCTGCCCCAGATATCTGACTTTCCCCTCCAACATGTTCACCTGTTTCCACATTCAATTCTCAGCCCCGACCGTCCCATTTCCACCCATTTCCACTCATTCCCTGCCAAAGTGTCAAAGTTGTAAATTTAACTAGCCTCTGTATCTGCCTGTACCCTTTTCCTGCCCCGGTTCCTGTTTACCATGCTGTAGTTTTCTCATTAAATCCCTGCTCTATTCCTGTCTGCCTTTAGCTCCTATTCTCACACTATTATTATTATTATTTACAGCCTGTAGAGTATAAATAATCTATTATAATCTAGTTTGTCTGCCTGTCCACCCACTGTTCATATTTGTACGGAAATCAATAAAATATAGTAATTTACAATGCATTATTATAAAATTTTAATAATAAAATTCCCCAGTCAACACATACAGAAGGTAGGTAGAGCCCAGCAAACTTCCAGCAGATCTGGACTTGAACTCAACTGACTTCAGCTTCATCAGTGATCTACTCTGAGGAGCTTCAACCCCAACTTTGAAACAGGAAGATCCCACAGACACATCAGAGTTGTCACTGAATATTGTAACTGTCCCAATAGTTTGTTGAAAATAGTATTCCCTTGAACAATTGTTGCCCTGGTGCAAAAGTAAAGGATTAAAACAAAAGTTGGATGAAAATTATTTATTATGGCAATTAAACTGAAAGCAATAATAAAAGAAAATATTGTTAACAGAGAGATTAAGATAATTTAGGCATAAAGTAGGCAGGATGTACATAGAGATTATGTAGATAAACAGTTGTGATCAATGCTGCAGGCAAACAGTGGGGTAAACTAACTGTTTGTGCCTTTAGTTTCTGTTGTTTTGTTTGATTGGTTACTGCAGGTGTCAGTCAGTGCAACCTGTGTGGTGATTGGTTTTAGATAACAAAGTAGGCGGGACAAAGGAAAAAAACACATGAGACGCGAGCGAAGAAACAGCGGACAAATGGAGGAAAAATAGTAGCAGGTTAAGATACAAACAGCACTTTTTCTCGATTTAATTATATATATATATATAGTCCACCTTATATCTAATTCGCCTGAACGTTAGTGTTTCTGTGTTTAGGCTCCAACTGAAATCGCTTAGTAGGTAGCCGCTAACGTTAGCTAGCTTAGCTTTAAGTTAGCTTGCTTAGCTTTAAGTTAGCTTGTGTGACTAAGTGAACAAGTCCAGTGTGAGAGCTTGGACCTGTGGAGTACTGTTTCCTGTTGATATGTTTCACTAAACCTGAGCAAACCCTAACCCTAACTACCGAGGGGTTGCTACCATTTTAGCTGGGGGGAAAACATTATCTGACAGGGAAGAGATTTAAACATAACACTAGCACTGGATTCAAGGTCAGACTGATGCTGCCTTCAAATGGGGTTGTGTTTATTGTGTTTATGAGATGGGAAGTCGTGTATATGATATGCTTGCCGTTCCAGTGGTTAGCACTACCGTTGCTATACGGTAATACTAACGTTACTGTCTGGGTCTAGAGGCCACAGAGGCTAACACTTTAGCAAGCTAGCAAGTGGGTAACGTAATGCACGAAATGGAAAGACATAATGACAAGAGAAAAATTATGAATATCAGCATTTTCCTCAGACATTATAAAATTACCAAGAAAAATAATATATGATTAATATTACAATATATTGTACAATTTTAACTTATCATGCACTGATAAATGTACTTCCATGGGCTCCACCAACAAACAAGTCACAAGTCATGAACTCAGAGCTTTCAGAAACTTTCCACTTACGAGGTTGTGAATATGACATGTGGGGGGCGTTCAGGGCCCAACTTGTAACCACAGTAAATACAACCCCATTTGAAGACATCAATAGCCCATGGTGACCTGACATGCTGTCTGTGTCCTCTGATAAGACGCCTGTTGGGCCGACAAGGTCAAGTAACACCTATGATTCTAACAAGGATTTCACCTCCACTTCCGGCTGGTTTCGTCTTTTGGACCATGCACTGTTTTTTCAGGACTGACGCTCAACCGTGAGTTGAACTGTGTGTTTGTTTGGAGCAACTCTTTTTATTATTGTGGGGTTTAGAATCTTTTAAGCTGAGTTTGCTGATTGGAAATAGTGGTTAAAGTGTTGTGAAATAGAGATTTTGCTAAAGAAACCTCAGTGGATTTAATTTGTTTGGTACAGATTTCATTATCAGGCAGTTCAGTTTTGCATATTGTTTTCAGGCAGTTAAGTGATTTTCTAATTTTAATCCTGGTAATTTGGCTCAGTGTAATTATCTCAATGATTACTGTTTTAAAGGAGTCTGATTTGTGTTATTTGTTTGTTGCTTTAACTGAAAGGGTAAATATTACAGCTGTCAAGGTTAATGAGATAATAGTGTATTCATGCAAATTCATCATAACCTCACTAATTTCTTTAACGCATTAACACAACTTGTGATTTTTAGCTTGTAATGGGCTTTTAATGTGGAGGTTAAATAACGCTCCAAGGGGTCCCTTGACCTCTGACCTCAAGATATGTGAATAAAAATGTACTAATTTCTGTATTTGTTATTTATTCCATCTTGCCGGAACTGTAGTCCTGCATTGTTGTTGGCCAGCGTGCAGCCTACTCTACAGGCCACATGTTAGCTGTGGTTTAATTTTTGCAAATTCAGCATTGTTTTTTCAAGGAAACTGTTCATTTCTAGGGCACACAATTTTAACTTGATGGTAAAAGTGAGCCAGATTCCAGCTCAGTTTTAACTGAATAAGTTGTTACTGTGTTTTTGGCTTTATAGGACACTTTAGTGTGCACCTTTCCTTGACACTGGAAGCAAAGAAGGTCCTTCCTGCACTCAAACGCTCCATGATCCTTTATTCTGTCGCGTGGAGAGCCGCCTCGTTGCATCATTGTGAGCGCCCACAGCACAGTAGGTAATTCACAGCAAACACCGTTTGGCATTTTCCTTTTTATCTTCAGCAGTTTGTTTATGACAAAATGAGTAGGAGGACTCTGGGTGGCAGAAACATGCCCACACACATGCAATGGGTCATTTAGTCCTTGACGGCCCATTGTGTCATCATCACAACCGCATCAAGGCAGTGACAGAAATGCAGTTTTTATAAATATACAATTTAGTTAAAAATGTTATTTTTCCCTCTCTCTTTAGCTCTTTACTGAATCTGCCAGCAGCTAATAGTTCTGCTCCAAAACTAGCATGAATGGAGAAATTATGTGTCAACTTTAAAGCTCCCCAGTGTGTTTTCTGCTTTTGTTTGAATCCGTTAACCTCCATTAATTTTCCTCAAGAGGTTGAAGAGCTAGATTAATTATTCTAAAGAGAGGTAAGTGTCTGAGTGAAGATACTTGAGTGGGAAGGAGTGCTGCAGTGTTGACTGTAGTATGATATGAAGCAGTAATATAGCTTACTGGATAACTTCACAGCTGCCCAGAAGAAGAGTCGTTCTATTTATGGATCCAAAATTAACATTTTTTTGCATGCAGTCCAATGCCATTATTCTTTAGCTGTTTATAGTGTTTTTTTTTATCCTCCACAGTAAGCCACGGTGATTCACAGTGTAAAAGGTATTTTTTTTTTTTTTAATTCTAAATGCAGAAATAAGCTGTTTACTTCTTGAGACATCATTTTATTGTTGGATGCAGAACCTTAAGACTTAAATGTCATCCAAGCTCTCTGTTGTTGTTTATGGTTAATTACTATTTTAATCTCTATATCTTATTTTTCAAGTGGTGACGTTCCCTATCGGGGAATGCACCTGATTGGTCCCTGGTTTTCTGCTTGCTGTTTCAAACAGGAAACAACATGGCGGCCTACTCGTAAACTTCCTGTTACTCCGTCTAAATAATCCACCAAAATGTACTTCTGAAAACATTTTAAATGAGAAACTTCTTCAAGCTTTGACTCTGCATAATCTCATTTTCATTTTAAAACTTGTCTTGTTTGACAGCTTGGTCCAAGTTTTGCGTTTGTAGGCTAGACAGCCAGCATTTTCAGTTTGATATTTAAGTGTACTGAATTTTACCTCGAGGTGTCAGACTTCACTCAGCAACCATTCTGCCAAAAGTGAAATGAAAACAGCTGGTCTACCTTAAGGGTCAGACCACTTTAAGTGAGCCTGGGACATTGTTGTCACTAGCTTCAGGGCTAACCCTCCTCACTTTAATCAGCAGGTAGCAAGCAAGACACTTAGACTTGGTTTGAGTCTTGAGGAGTTGTAGCATTTGTTCGGCAACAAACTCGACATACTGCACTGCTACATTCACAGCTATAGCATTAGTGCTGACTTCCTACTCACCTTAGTCCAAGACAAATGCTTGTGGCCTCTCTCATTGTCTTGACAACACACTCACAAACGCATCTCGGAACTTGAACTTTCTGTTAAAGTAACACAACATGCGGCATGCGCCTCTTCCCCCCCTTCCCGCCACGAATGTCATGTTGTTGGTCTCAACCCAGCAGTAAATTGCACAGGATCCGTCGACACTAGTGACTCCGTTAGTACGCTAATAAACAAATTAGGGCTGTCAAAGGTAATGCGATAATTACGTGTGAAGGCAAATTTGTTTTAGCGCAACTAATTTCTTAAATGTATTAAAGCAACTTGCGATTTTTAAGTTGTAGCGGGCTCAGTTTTAAAGCTAATGAAGAGGTGACATATGATGGAAGAAACTAAAAAACCTAAAGAATCCATTCATACTAACCTTGTCGTACTAACCTGTCGCGAAGGAGGTTATATAACACTTCAACTTATGCTACAATTTTCCGAGGAAAAACTGGTATGGCCATTTTCAAAAGTGTCCCTTGACCTCTGACCTCAAGATATGCAAATGAAAATGGGTTTCTTTAGGTACCGACGAGTCTCCCCTTCACAGACATGCTCACTTTATGATGATCACATGCAGTTTGGGGCAAGTCATAGTCAAGTCAGCACACTGACACACTGACAGCTGTTGTTACCTGTTGGGCTGAGGTTTGCTTTGTTAGGATTTGATCATATTTTTATGAGAAATTCAGCACCTGTGAGGATTTCTGGACAATATTTGTCATTGTTTTATGTTGTTAATTGATTTCTAATAATAAATATATACATACATTTGCATAAAGCAGCATATTTGGCCACTCCCACGTTGATAATCGTATTAAATACTTGACAAATCTCCCTTTAAGGTACATTTTGAACAGACAAAAATTGTGTGATTAATGTGTAATTAATCATGATTAACTATGGACAATTATGTAATTAATCATGATTGAATATTTCAATTGATTGATAGCCCTTAAAACAAACATAATATTATATTATCACATTGTCATGTTAATAATGCCATACAAGCTGGATGTAGCACCACAATGCCGTAAGCTGAAGTTTTTTTTTTCCCAGCATGTCATAATGACAAAGGCCAGTTCAGCCGGTTGCATAAAATTAAACCGGTGTAAGCTTGTACACTGGACAGGCAAAACTGGAAATCGACCCAGCTGTATACGTGAAGACAAATGATAGAAATACAACAATACAGCAAGACAATCCAGTCACACAAAGCAGTCATCACACACCAATTAAACTATTTAAAAGTGGTATTGAAAATATCAATAAGTAGAACTTTGTAAGGTGCAGACACTGAAGCGAGACCTCTTTCTTTTTACAATGCTGCTCAGTCTCTGTTCAGTTGAATAACCTTCTCGTTGAGCTGTGAGCGAGATGTCGGGCAGCCTCGTGTTCGCTGGAGTCATTTAAGGGGAATCAATGACCTTCAGCTCAGTTAGAGCTCCTCAAGATGTTAAATGCAGAGAGAAGTTAAAGGAATTGATTCTAGCAGATACCTCAAACTATTCAGAGCGTCCAAATGAATATGAAATGTGTTATAACCCAGAGGTTCATATCTATGAAGTGCATCAGTGCAGAAACCCCTGTAGGCTGCCTATCTATTATTTAAGGTGCTAAGAAGAGAAGACAATTACACAAGTTTGCTATTAGATGGGATGTTTTTTTCGTGTTCAGCCACAAAGCTGTGAACATCGATGTAAAGGTCAAAGATCTTGTGGCTGCATAGTACAACAGACAGTTAATTAGCAGGAGCTGTGAGCTGACATAACGAAAGAGATATATAAATGACAAGTAAGATCACTGTGAAACAGAGGACATGGATATTTTTAAATATATCACAGATGTCTGTCCTCAGAGTGCCTGTTTCAGAGTGTTTTCAGTATACACAGTGTGATTAAAGCTGGGACAATTTCCCCAAAGAAACACCGCTATCATGTCCAAATATAATATAATATGAAAATAATATGGTGAAGATGTCCCATGATGCCAGCTGGGACCTTTTTCTCAAGGCAAGAAACCATGTGAAAATCTATAGGCAGTATTTCCTTATCCAATCAGGCTTTTCTGGACAAACAAACATGCTTTGTATCGTTGCAATATTTACAGTAAGAGCTTACTGTTTCAATCCCTGGATTTAGATTTATATTCATGAATGAGGCATTAATATGGAAGACCACCTCTACCTCTGGTTTATTCCCTCTCTGCCACGTTTCTCGTCTTCTTAATTGTAATGATTACTTTACTTTAAACGTTCATGATTCAAGGTAAGACAATGCAAAGCATACAGTGCAGTGATTTTCATGCAGTTGAAAGACGATACTCCAAACAGCATAATATTAAGAAAATTTACATTATATACAGGAGTCTTTGAACTGTACAGAACTGACTGTATTGGGTAGTAATGTTTCCATTAACAAAACTTAACATTTAACACTTACATTTAACATTTAACTTAACATTAACACTTACATTTCCTTCTTTCATTACATGCAGCTTTGTAAAAAGTCCTTGCTGCTTTAGCATCTTAGCTAGCAGCCCTTCAGCTGTCCTCTCCTTCTCATCTCCAGACAAGTTTCTGTATTTTTCTGCATGTTTTGTCTCAAAGTGACAGTTCAGGTTGTGTTCTTTGAATACAGCCACGTTTGTCTCAAACTAAGCACACAGCTTTACTGCCAACCTCCGTGAAAAAATACTTCACAGTCCATAACTTATTATAGACTCAGGTGATACTACTTCACACATCACTCACGTCAGTGTACATCAATATCAAGTGTGACAGGAAGAAGCACACCAATGATATATGGGCATTTCAAAACAAAAGCTTTTTTCTTTACTGTTTTTAGCTTTGTTAGTAAAATTGTGGGGTTTGTCTGAGATCTCGCGGGCCGGGCAGAACCATCGTACCACCATATAATGCTCAGGTCTGTAGGTAAATTTCCCCACTGTGGGACTAATAAAGGAATATCTTATCTTATCTTATCTTAGGTGTAAAATTTGAGTTTTAACTTATGCCTTAAGTTAAAACTTAAGCTTGTAAACTCTGACTTGAGGACTGAACAATGTAAAACAAGTGATGTACGATTCTTTTGTGTCTTTGTTTTTCCAGCTTTTAGCTGCCTTAGCGACATGGCTTTAGGAATGGCAGTGACGGTCTGTTGTTTGATTGGTCACTCAGACGCAGCAGCTAATGTCACAACATTTTGTGCAGACATTCACGGCCATTTGGTCATGCATTTTAATCACTTCATTTTTTTAAATCTAGCGCCATTATGAGGTCAGCTTTCCAAAGTTTAACGGCAGTCAGTAAATGTTAGCATGCTAATATGCAAAACTGAGGGTGAATTCATGCTTGGCTCTGTACAGAAGGCCAGATGCACACAAACGTGATACATAGCAACATATAACAAATATTTAAGTATTTTCTTGTCTAGATTTAATCATTTTAGCTTGAACTTAACGGACCTGCAGTCATTGTCAGTTATAAGATCCTGATGTCTGTGCGTGTTTACCATCATTATTGTCTGCAGTTCCCTCATCACAGTAATAAATGTGGGCCATGAGCCAAATCCAACCTGTAATAAATTCAGCACACCTGTGAGAAGCTGTCAGAGCAGATCTGACCGATGGCTGTCAGGTCTGTGTTACTGAACATCTGCGTGGACCGAGGGCACACGGTCGAATAAGACTGAAACAGCGAGAGGGCCGTTAGTGTTGGACTGTTGAAGTTATTGTATCCACTCACTGATTTTACTGCTCTTGGTTTAGTGTGAGCTATAAAAAAGAAGAGGAGAACTTAATGAGATTCTCAACAGCTATGGCTACTGTATAAGGCACCATGTTAGTTTTATAGGCTACAGCATCCTGGGAGAAATTGTGTGGCCGCTATCAAATCTGCTGGTGTGTGCATATTGTCTTGAAACTTGATTGACAGCGTGTGTGAGGTTGAAATCCTGAAGCGAAAATCCTTGAGTTGCAGTTTTTTTCACTGCTCATTTCTGAAAATAAATTGGAAAAAAATGCAAAAATGATGGAAAAAGGAAAAGTCAGAGCAGCATAATAAAGTAGCAGTGTCAATCAAAACAGCCTTTTCATAAGAGTCTTAGTCAAGATATCCCACAAGAGCAGAGCAGAAATAATACATTTGATAATTTATTAGGAAAAAATCCCATTAAGACCATCTCCGTGTTCCCACTGAATATTATATAAGAGGTAAGAAAACACAATATGGAGACATCAATCAAAACAGGGGGAAGAGAAGCACAAAGACAAAATGGAAAGTAAACACAACAGAGACGCTGAGTTTGTTCCAGGTTGAATCTAATTTGTGTTTTGAAGTTTATAGAGTACAATGAAGATGAGACTTTGTGTTGTAGACTTGATAAACTTTCTCGTTTGTTTGATTTGTACAAAAAGCCGTTGGATGCCTGGAACACACAGCGACGAAGAGACTCTATGAAATCACTGCGCCAAGTCAAGAAGTAGTGCAGCACAATCCGATCCAGTGTGAAATCGCAAAGTGACGTTTTTAAGTCAAAAAGTCAAGTCAGTTTTATTTGTTTAGCCCAGTATCACAAATCACAAATATACCTCAGGAGAACAAAGAGGATTCATAATGTGTTAATTAGTGAGGTTTGGGGTGCTGTTGTAGCTCACTTAGTAGCGTCCTGGGCCCCTTTGCTGCATGTCGTTCCATCTGCCGCCCTCTTTCAGTACTCACTGTCAATAAAGGAAAAATCTCCAAAAATATACTTTAAAAAAAGTTAGTGAGCTTTAAGCCTCACTTATACTTTCTGCAAGGACGGTCGCACAGACTTGAGCTGACGTAGAATTGTGATGAGGAAACATTTGGCTCTTTTTGACTCCTCAAAGCTCTCTGCTTTCGCTGCCAATCCGTGTCTGTGTAGTTTTATGTGGACATTAGCGACCTGTGCAGATGTGGCAAGCATAAAATCATGTTTTAGAGGTGCTGATAGGCAGCTTGTACAGCCAGGCTAGCTGTTTCCCTGTAAGGGGGAGCCTAAGCTAAGCTAAGCTTAGCTAACTGTCCCTTAGCTTTAGCTCCGTAACTGTATTTAAAGTACAGATATAAGAGCGGTATTGACCTCATCTAACGCTCAAGAAGAATGTGAATAAGCGTATTTCTCAGAAGTTTTTAGGGCTGCAGCTAACAGTTATTTTCATTGTTGATTAATTTGATGATTATTTTCTCAATTAAGCTTAGTTATTTGGTCTATTTTGTCAGAAAATGGTGAATAATGTTGATCAGTTGTTTCCCAAAGACCAAGATGATGTCCTCAAATGTCCTGTTTTGTCCACAACTCAAAGGGACGAGTAAAGAACCTAGAAAATGTTCACATTTAAGAAGCTAGAAACAGAGACATTTCATTTCTTAAAAAGATACTCAAACTGATTAAATGATTTTCCAAAATAAATGTCTTTCTATTATACCCCCGCTACATCGTAGTCAGGGATATATAGCGCTCCACATGTTCATCCTTCCGTCCACTCGCGTGTGTCCATCGTTTCCGGAGCAGACCTCACTATGTGAGTTAGGAGCTTCAGATTTTTTTAAATTCAGTTTCATTTCCGGAGCAAAATATTGCAGCTTTGCAAAGTGGTCTAGTCTCTCAAAAAATTACTATTTTCAAATTTTTTTCCATTCCCAGAACAGAGCTTGGAAAATATTTGACTTGAACTTGAAAGTTGGCATGATGGCGGAGAGTTGGCAAAGTAAGGTAAATTTTCCAATTTTTTATATTGCTTTGTTTGCTGACCTTATTATATAATTCTTATAACCACACTACAACAAAGTTGGGGTCATGTATGCAGCACTCTGCCCGTTCTACCATCAGTCTGTGTGCAAAATCTTTGGCCTTACGTTAGGAGTCAGGCAGTGAGTGGGGGTATGTGAATGGGTGCTGGGCTCTTACAGTATTTGTTTTGAACTGACTTAGCAATTCACATTGAATTTCAGTATTTTTCAGCAAAGTTGACTTACCTGAGCAAAGTTTACCTTTTCCATTTTTCGTCTGCTATGCAACACAGTTTTTATCAGCATGAAAATATTTCTAATGGCTCCAATCTTTGACAGCTTAAACCTGTAATCAGGGTGTGTTTGATCCTCTGTTGTCTGAGTCCTTTCAGCTGAATCTGTTTGATGTGCTTGGCTTTGATGAGCTATATCAGGCCTCTCTCGACTGTAATGGGGTGAGGTTTGTCCTGCATCATTTCCATGCGGTGAGTCACATCAAATTTACCCTTCAGTCTCTATCTAGGCGTGCTGTTTGTCTTTTAAATCGCTCTCGCTGCTTTGTCTTTCAATCAAGTCAAACACGCAGGCAGACCCATCTGGGACAATTTATATCAAAGTAGGAAAATAATTGCAGCCATGTTGAAATTACATGTTTGAAAATGATAACAGAGAGGGTGGGAATTGCAAGATATATGCAGTCCAGTGCAAAAAGACCATGTCACCTTTGCTTTGTAGCTATGGTTATGTTGTGTCTGTCTTGCAGTTGTGATTGATTTTTAAACAACCCTGGATAAAATCATTTTCAAGCTCAAAATGAATTTGATATCTTTGAAATGTTCCAATAATCAGTTACGCAAATGATCCCTGACAGAAAACCGTGTGGAGCAGCAGTGGTCTGCTTTAACGGTTTTGTAATTTGGAGTTTGTGAAAGGACTGTGGATGTATGTGGGAGAGTAGGCACAGGCAGAAAGGAGTTTTAGGAGAAGTATAAATTGGCGAACACCAGACTTCACACATATTCGCCTTGCTGAAGCGATGAAGGAGTAAGCAAGTGTGCTGTGAGGGCGAGAAACTTCTAAAATATTTACCACCTTGAAAAACAGTCACCCAATTTATCCAGCCTGTAGTCTTATCTAAAATGTAGTTAATCAGTTCACAAAGCAAAGCTTTGGTGTTCAGTTTTTTAGAGCTGGACAACACAGTAGTTTCATCTTTCAAATCTAAACATGCTGGTCCATTAACTCCAGTGATAGTTATATATATATACCCAGTGCACACACCAAAATCCCTCTGATGCTTCTCCGTTTTCTCTCTGTTTACTGGACCTGTGATAACAAACAGGACGGATCACGATAAAAACACAGTAAGTGGATCGTGGTGAATTTTCATCGTTGAGATAACTGCTTCATTCATTCATATGGGAACCGCTGTGATCTCTCATATGTTTGCAAAACTCCTCTCTCTGTTTTTTTTTTTTTTCGATCTGTAATTTGCCTCAGGTGCACTGAAAATATTTATAGACCGTATGTTCTGTGTGAATGTTATATGGCTCAGCAGGTGGCATATTTAGCAGTTTTGTGAAATATTTTGTGATAAGGTGTACAGTATGTCTGAACCACAATATGCACTCTATGTTACACAGCTAGCATGCTACCAATATTAGCAAAATACGCTGTCAAACTTTTTTCACTTAGAAAACGTATATAAATGTGACTTATCAAATGCTTGTCTGGACGGTGAAAAACTAGCAGTAACTCATAGATATAAAAACACTGTTTTTATACCTCTGTGATGATGTAGTCGGACTTAAGAACTTTAAATTTGGTTTGATGGTAGACCGTGTGGTCTAGTTGTGCCTTTTGGGGGTTAGAAGTCCAGAACTCGGAAACTATTTAACTTAGGAACAAAGTTGGTATGATGGTTGATGGTGTTGTGGGAGCATTGTGAGCAGGGGTATGTGAGCCATGCTCACTCCTACCTTGCATATCTATGCAGTAACTTCACTCCCATATCTGTGGTGGTGTTTCTATCTGTATACAGGTCGTAATTGTATACTATACGGATTTATGGACACAAGACAAAGCATTTTCTGCAGTTTGCTGCATCTGTTTATTTGATATTGTTTCTAGGCAACCACCAAATGAGTTACCTTAATACAAACCATGAAGTGTACGCTGCCCAAATAGTGAATAATACAGTTTAAAAATAAATTCAATTGTTACTGTCATCAATTTTTATTGGCATGTGCAATACTACACATATGGTAATACTGTTCAATTAACACAACATTACTGATGTTATCTGTGCAATATAGTTATTTTTCAGTTTTTTGATTTTTCACTGTTGATGAGAAAAGTACTTTTTTTCTTCCTATTAGTACTTATCAATCTTTAGTTCTTATCTTTTTTTTTTTAAAAAACTTTTTTCTCTATACACTTGTGTTATGTTAATTTGTGTTGTGTTTTGTACTTTTTGTAAATACTGAGCATCTCTGGCACAACAATTTCCTTCGGGATGAATAAAGTTCTATCTTATCTTATCTTATCTTAAATGAATGAAAACAACTTATTCAAACTGTCAAGTACTGCACTTGTTTGCCTCGTGCTGTTTTCTCTTCAGATCAGGCTAACTACAGTTGTCATATAGCTTCAGATATCCAGCAAAAGTCTTTCACAGCATTCCTGTAAAAACGGCAGGCGCTCAGCAACGCAAAAGCAGCTTGCAAAACACTTCACTCTCATTGAAGACAATTTAAAAAAAACACCCCATATATATATATATGGGGTGATTTTATATATATGTATATATATATATATATATATATATATATTTATTATTTTTTTTCCATCAAAGGTTGCAGGATATGAGTAATTGGATGATTATCATCATCATTAATTTCTCCACTGTGAGACTAGTAAAGGAATATCTTATCTTATCTTAAAGAATCTGATTAGTCTTTCAACTACTCCTGATGTCTCATGGGAAATAAGGGAAATATTGAGTGGACCTCGGCCTCCTCACTGTTAAGTGTAGTTACTTGGTCAGTTTGAAACCGTCCTGGTTTCCTCCTGCTCTGGGGCAGCCATTTGTTTTTCCTCTCTGCTGTGCGAGGGAAAGGGCAATTGGTCCAGAACACCTAGGATGTCAGCTTCAATCACTTCCAAATGAGCAGACATGACATAACTGACAGCAGCGTACTGTGATCCCATGGAGCCCAAGGGAGGGCAGGATAGAGATGATATAATTAAAACAGGGTGAAAGAGAAAGCCAGAACACACTTTATTGATCTGATACAAACCATCTTCGCTGTTTATGCTGTGGAACAAATGCTTCTACTTTGCAAAGGGATTTTCCAGGTGGATGCAGGATGGTGGTCCCTCGTTGAGTCCTGAAAGAGGTAGCCAATTATCCGGAGAAGCTGCTCTTCCAGAGCACTCTCTGGCCTTTGGGGATAACACGGTTTAGTAGGAAAAGGTAAACAGTAAATGGGAGTTTTCTGTATGCTGCCCATAACCTCTGGGGTGGCAAAGATAAAAGCACAGTCTAGAGGGAAAAGCAATTTTCAGTATTGCTGTAAATCAGGCGTGAGTTGGAGATTGTGCTTCTTTATCAACATCTGATTGAGTTTCTCATCAGAAACCAATAACTAATGCACCGTTGATTGAGATATTTGTCTGGTGAATCCATTTACAATCAGACCAGCAGTGAGCGAATCAGCCAGGCTTTGAATAATTCAGATTTCTGTGTATTTGAATAATTAAGCCTTTCTCATTTTATACTGGCTGAGATAAAAAAAAATCCATCTGACATTAACGACTTGATTTAACGAAGTGTGTGGGGGTGCAGCCCTCAGAGAAAAACACCCCGAATAAGTGCAGTTTAGATGATGAAATATTGAACTTTTATGAGTTTTTTCAGTGTACATGCAGAGACACACACAGTTTTTTCAATATATTTTGACCACACAAATCTACATTTATGAATTCTGTTTAAGCAGCCGCACAATAATTCAGACTGTTTTTAGTCCACCAGTTAGAAGTAGAAGAGCAGCTAGTTGCACCAGCTGTAAATTCAAACTTAACCTATTATAACCAAAGTATTTACTAATTTACATATCACTAAATTAAACCATGTTACAAGACAGAAACTTTTAATGACGTGTATTAGTCGCTAAATATTTACACCCAGTAACTATATGGTTAATATCCGTTCATAAAAATGCAAAGTAAGGATTGCACCTGCAACATAGGACATTATTCCCAATTTACAGTGCAATTTTCAGCCGGAAATAATAGAAATTTCCCGTAATAACAGAAAAAGTCCCTGGTAGTTAAACAAATAACAGTGCTGCTTTATTCCCTAATCCAACAACATTCAGCTTCTTATCTTGGATCACTTCCTGTGACTTTGTGTGGTAACATGTCGCTTTCATTTGCCAAATGCAATGCATGTGCAAGGAAAATGTCTTGATTCGTCAGTACTGACAATACAAGATGGTTTTAACATGCAGGAATGACACTCTAGCTGCCGGCTGGATGGCATATCGAGTGGGTGACGCATTAACAGGGTTAGTGTATGATACAAACATGTAAATATCATTTCGCTGCCTCTCAAAAATCTGTAATTGAGTTTACACAAATGCCTCAAGGGTTCAATATATGCTTTGCACATGTTACTGTACAATTTATGTTGTGGGGTCACTTGTTTTGTCCTCTACTTGATTACAGCATTACCTCGGAGCACAGAGCAGCCATCAAACCACCACTTACTGTAGATGTTCAACAAATCCTCCTCTGCACTGAAGGCAGTGAATAGATGCCGGCAAAACCACCAGTATAAGGCACAGTGAAAATACAGGCAGACATCAGAGATATGGTAGTTTTGAGTAGGGCTACAACTAGTGATTATTTTCATTGCTGATTAATCTGTCAATTATTTCCTTGATTAATGGATTCATTTCTGTTAATTTGCTGTTACTGCATAACTTTGACAACCATGGCTTTTTTGTTTTTGTTTTTCTTGGTGAATATGTGGAAAAGTGTGTTGTGTGTAGGTTGTTTCATAGCTGACTAAATCCAACTCTTTAAAAATATTTTAGTATATTTATTAGCCCGACCTGGAAATTAGATTCCTAATCTCTAATATTTTTAAACCCCTCCACAACTTATTTTATTATTCAAGCTAGTCCAAAAGGTTAATAAAGATCATGGAGAGTCTGGCAATCAATCATACAGAGCTGGTATCCTCTGACCCCTGAACGGCTGCGTGGTGCCTGAAAATATATGATTTTCTTGTGCCCAGACAACTGACACTGCTCTCTGAAACACTGGCACAATAATATTTTTATTAAAGGAATCCTGTTGCTGTCCTGAACTTCTTTACCTTCTTAGCAATTAGATCAAAAGTGATGATGGCTCACGCTTAGATAATCCCATAGGTGACTAAAATGTGTCCTCCTGAGACATGTATTTCTGGCTGGTAAATGTTTCCCAGACACTTTGGATGAAATGATAACAGTCCTATAATTGCCTCAGGCGTGTAGTTCAGAGCATGTAAGGTCAGTCAGGTATCTGGACGAGGGATAGAGCGCCCATTAGCAGGCTGCCTGTCAGGCTATTGACCATTAGTACGATGGTACTTGCTCGTTGTCACCTCTATTAGCATAAAGAGCAGTCTGGAGAGCTTCTGCTCTCAAAAGGTCTTTAGCAATATGATTGATGCTGATTAATAGCTTTGATTAGGGATGTTAATAAGTAACCGTTTAACTGATAACCGACATTAAGCATTTTAACTGATTAACACTATCGGTTAAAGTGCTAAAAGAAATATTAATAATTAATTAAAAAGCTGAGAGAAACTCAGAGGAGTGGCTCGTCACTTTAAAGAGAAAAGCTGGTCCGTCTTAAGAGAGTCTGAGCCGGAGTTACAAGATACAGCTGAGGAGTTGTAGCTTGTAGCATCGTTTATTCACTGACAAATAAACTGTACACACACTGTCTGCTACAGCTACGTTCACAGCTATAACGCCACCAGCAAAACCGCACTCACCGCCACCACGCACACACGGTCTGTCGGATATATGCTGAAATTACGACTCAGTGGCAAAGCGTATGTGTGTGGCACCGGCGATAACCCATAGAGCCCATTTTCATTCACATATCTTGAGGTCAGAGGTCAAGGGACCCCTTTTGAAAATTGCTGTGCCAGTTCTTCTTCGCCCATATTTAGGAGTGTTATTTAGCCTCCTTCATTACAAGCTAGTATGATATGGTTGGTACCAATAGATTCCTTAGGGTTTCTAGTTTCATGTGATGCCATTATCTTCAACCCAGCTTTAAAACTTACCCGCTATAACCTCTGAAAGTTCACTTTCGTTAACGTGTTATCATGTTTACTTTGACAGCCTTAAAGCAAATACAAGGACTGTTTATTTGTGTATTTAACACTATACACACTCTATATCTTATCCTATAAAGTTCCCATAACTGGCCTATAAACTGTTAATGAATGCTGGATAACATATTTGTAATCATACTATATAATGACTTGTCTTCAAGAGTTCTGAACGTCTTTTATACAAGCTTTTAATTTAGGTTATTTATAATTTGACAATTTTGTAAATATTTGTGTTCACTTTTAAAACTTGTCGTCATTGTATTTTTCAATCTTGATCAACAGTGAAATACTTTAAAGCCAATGAGGATCAACTATCAATGTTCCTAAACTCAACATTTGAAAAATTTAAGTGTAAAAACCTTTGAAACATTTCAGGATCTCAGGTGACCGTTTAACGGTAGTAACCAAGAGGAACTTCATTCCATAATAGACCATTTATATTTGCCTCGGTGTTGTGATTAGCCGCCGTCGCCCTGCGTGTTTTAAACATTCAAGGTAGACGGCTCAGTTATTGGCTGATGGATGCGTGGTGTGTTCCACTGTGACGGGGCTTATTAATAAGAGTAATGCCCGCTGTCTCGAGGCCACCCCTGGCCTCTCGACTAATTGCATGTGTTGCTGTGTGGGATGTGGTGTTTGGCTTTGTTCGTCATAGTTAAGAATAGGGGCAAGTGTGTCACGCCTGCTGGAAGACGTGTGAACACATCAGAAAAACATCTGTTGCCTCCATGCAGCTGAAATACATGTTCAATTACAAGGAAACAACTTAAAGAAAAAATCATCAATGAACCACAAAGGAGCAGAAATATGGATTTAGTCTTTATATATTTAAGCTCAAAATCCCATCACCTTTAATTCTTGGAAAACAATGTTTATTTCAGACCGTATAAAATAAAATAATCTTTGAATAAGCCAGCCCATCTGGGCTTCTCTCCCTAATGAAAATCCCAGTGAGCCTCAACTGTGTGATGTTCGACTTCCACCCTGTTTCAAACAAAATTATAAATAAAAAGATTCAGGATGCAGCCAAAAATGAAGCAACCTTGACTTTCAGCTAAATGCACATTAATCCAATTATTTTTCAAAGAAAGCTTTCAAATAATGCCACAAAAATAGCTTGCATGTCTCCACCGGTTGATAATAAATGCCTTAATAGGTTTCCTGAAAACTGAATGAGGCAGCTGGTACAGCCTCTCAGAACCGCTAGGATGGCTGTAATTTCTCAGCGAGTTTCCTAGAAAGATTGTAATTTGGTACTAATTACAGGGTAAAGAGAGGCGAACGTCTGGGACAGTTTATTGATACATATTTGTTGACTTCCAGAGACATTTCTGTGATTAAAGCTCCAATTCAAACTCAACAAAGTAAGTAGTCTTTGATTAGTCATTAATATTGCAAAGTTTATTTTTCATATATGTGGAATTGTGGACTTGCTTGTGGACAAATTTGACATTTTTGGATGTTCGGCAGACCTGATGTAGCAACGCATTGGAGTTAAGTATTGGAAGTGTATCGATTAAACCAAAAGTACCAAAGAAGATAATCTAACGGGCGGCAGTAGCTCAGCCTGTAGGGACTTGGCTTGAGAAATGGAGGGTCGCTGGTTCAAGTCCCACATGGACCAAGTACTAAGTGTGAACTAGTAGCTGGAGAGGTGCCAGCTTGCCTATCAGGCACTGCTGAGGTGCCCTTGAACAAGGCATTCCCCTCCACCAGACACTTCTGTCTGCCACTCAGAAATTTTATCTGCCACTTTTGAATCTCTGCACTAAATGGAGTAACATTTTATATCCGATGTCATCCAATGTTCAATATATTTTACACAAAAAGCATTATATGCATGGGAGCCCTGTCGGGGATGGGAGCGTGCTGTAACAAAAACAATATCTCTGGTTGCAAATATGAAAAGAAGACGGTAGGTAGCTACAACTCCACAAAAAGATGAAGTGCTTTTTCAACATTTTGTTGCAAATTTTCAATATTTGAACTTAAAGTTAATGGCTCAGCGTTAGATGCACATGCTCAAGAAACCAGCTCAAGTTCGACGCCAAAACCAATCCAGCCATACAGTACGTGGACAGACACAATATGATCTGTAAAAACTTCTTTTAAAGACTTTAGTGATGCTTGAATGCTTTAAAGTCCAGCACAGTACTTTGTTATTGTCATTTATAGTGGCTGTTTGCTTAAAAACACAATTCAAATTATTATGAAATAAATTATTGTATTTTTATTAAAATATCTGCTTTGATTAAAAAACTTAATTCTCCTAATTCCTAATTCTCTCTATTATCTATTTTATTTTGCTGTGAAAACATCTTCAAACAACTGGATTTATTCAAAACTCTCGCCAAACATTTGAACATTTATTACATATGAACACATAATGATAACATTAGAGGTTTAGCGGTAGTAGCGCCGCGCTTTTGAGCGCTTCTTTCCTTTCTGTCGGGTCTCTGGTCCAAAACAAGCTGAAACATGATATGGCATGCGTAGAAATCATTGTGTATGCATAACTGTCAAAAAGCATCAATACAGAGGAGTCGATAGTCAAGGAGGCAGCTAGGAACCCGTTTTCGACAGGAAGTGATTTTTCTATTCCCATCCCTGGACATTTTCCTGCCTGCCAAAGTGGCGAATGACCCGATGATTTTTATCCACCACTGCCAAGAATTTACCCACATTTGCCGGGTGGCGGGTGCTAATTTCAGACCCTGCAGGTAGTGGAAATATAATTCATATAAATTACTCTGAAAGCCACATTAAAGCCACAATTCACTTCATGCCATGTGTTCATCATCTGATACTAAATAAAGGTTAATTGCCAGAGAAGCGTTTTGACTTGAATACCTGTGAACTTTATAACGTTTGAACAGGATAATTGTGAAAAACAGGCGTCTGGTTTGCACCTGTGACTCTTCACTCAACACAAACATTAATTAACAAGCCTAAATCAAAAGTGTGCTGTCAATGCAACAGTTTAGTCGACAGAGTTGCCACTTTTGATGCTTTCAGGTGTGCGATTATACGTCTTCCTGCCATCAGTACTCCGGATCCTCCACCAACAAATACACAAAGAGCTTAATTGGATCGGTGTTGTCGTGGGCCGCACCTGGCACTCCGCTCAGTCTCCACCCGCTCACTTTCCTGTCGGAGTTAGCGAGAGCCTGCAGAAATGTGTTCTGAATATGCTATGAAACGTGTCTGCAATCTAGTGTTGTAGTTTTTACAATATTCATAGCTCACTTTATGATTGATGTTGTCGTCACTAATGTAGATATAGTGTGGCACTATCTGACATACCATGCATACATATTTTATGTAACTCCCCTCCTCATAGCTGAAAGTGTGTAACTTGAATCCCAGTGGTATAGATTCAACGTAGAATTGAAGAAATATGATAAGACCATAAAGAGCAGTAACTTATTTGGTGAATCGATGTTTACTGATACCTTCTGGGTAATGGAGGGGAGGAATTTTAATTGGTCCAAAATGAGAAGGAGAAGAAGCCACCTGTTGGTTTATTTTGCAGATTGCTAAAGTCACAATAAGCATAAATCATCTCATCCTCACAGGACACTTACCTCTTCACTCTGCTAATTACTGACACTCTCCTGCTGCTGAACCGCTCTTCTGGTTTTACTGACTCTCCTTCGGCTTGAGCTGGAAATCGATCTCAGTGTGCCATCTTGAAGGATGTCTCCATTCCTAAAAGTTATCTTGAGGAGAGAGGAGGTTTGCCGGAGGAGTGCGAGCGAGGATGCACAGGTGTATCCTTTGTGGACTTCTTTTCGGCACCTGTGACGTATGAAAGAGACATGACATGTTCTTGTCTAGGGATTTAAGTAAAAAGCTGAGCAAAACTCAGAAGAGGGGCTGGTCAGCATGAGGAGAAGAGCTGGTCCACCTTAAGAGAGTCTGAGGCAGCGTTGTAGGATACAGGAAATTGGCTCCGGTCTCTTGAGCGGAGGAGATGTAGACTTGTAGCAGATATTCATTGACAAATAAACACTCACTGTCTGTTACAGCAGCGGTCATAGTTATAATGCTACCAACAAACCCACACTCGCCACTGTCAACATGCACACGGTCTGTTGGAGACTTGCTGAAGTTACGCTACAGTGGACATTAAGCTACCACAAACACACACCGTTGGACAATAGCTAAAGTTAAGCTGGGCAACAGAGTGTCGTTATGCCGGGCAGACACGCAGCTGACAACCTGCTGCACTAAATGATGCTGTCGTGGTGGCGGACATTTACGGGGACAGTGGCTGCTGATGTATATGCATATATGAATGCAGTTGACATAAATGTCAGTATATGGGCACTTTACAGTTGTAGCGTCGGCTTGTTTGACCACAGAGATAAGAGTGAGAGCTGGCTTGACCGCCCGTTACTGCAGTACGATAGCGTTTCCTGTCCGTGACCAAGTTAGCATGTAGCTTTAGTCTTGATGTCTTGATGTCTCTGCTTTTCCAGCAATGTGTGAAACCCAAAGTGTTTCTATATTTTACTGTATGTGTAACGGTTTGTTTTGGTTGACAGATACGGAGCGGATATGACGTCACATTACTACAGACAATAAAAGCGGACCCCCCCCCATAGACTTAAATGCAGCAAATAGAAGCAAGTAGAGAGTCTGTCATGAAAAAATACCACACGTCTATATGATATCAACCTTGTTCTTAGAAAAACATGTTTTAATTGCGATATCATGGAAAGGTTCTACACTACCCACAATCCTGTGTAATAGCAGCGTCTCTGATTGGTGGAGCTCACTGTTACCATGGAAATGTGTATTACACCTGTGAACGGCTAGTGAGGGTATGTGTACATGCTGCTGGTGGTGCTTATATTATGATAGTAACAGTTCACCAAAATGTGTTCCTGAAAACATGTGAGCTCTCTCATTTAATTTTCATTAAAAACTTTGCCATGTGTAACAACTTTTTTTGTGATATTTCAGCATTTTTTCTACATTTCCACAATGTGCAAATTGAAAATGCATATAAAAACAGGTTGATGTAAACACACTTTTTCATTTCTCCCAAACTTTTATATGTTTGATGAGTAAAGCTCAACTTTTTCTTCCTCCCAAAATATCCCAACTTCTCTGCAGTGGAATCTTTGGATTGATGAAGAAGTCCCAGACTGTGTTTTAGATCCGGTTGGGATTATTTTCCAGTGCTTTAATCAGATTATACAATTTGCTGTCTGGTTTATTTTGGACAGGAAACTATGAAAATCAGAGATGGCAGAAATAAAGACTGTCGTCGTGGCTCTCAGCAGGTCGGCTCCTTTGAAAGCAGATTAATTAAGCCACCACTGTGATGCAGCCTTGAAAAATGGGATTTGTAGCTTGATCACACTGATTGATTAACCACAGCAAGTCACTGAAGTCTCCGCTCACTGTTGCTGTTCAGAACCAAATAGGAATGAGCTCAAAGGTACCACATGGCAAAACTAAATAAAATATGATATTTGTGGTGCAAGTATAATTAGGAAAATTTATTTCAGGTATAAAAAGTACTCAGTGAAAAACATCCCCTGACTGTTTTACTATCACATATTATTAGATTATTATTACTCTTGCATTAATATGAAAGCAGGATGTAACAATTGAGAGACTGCAACTAATAATTACTTAACCTTAGAAATACTGACACAAATTCTCAAATAGTCAATTGACTAGTTGTTGCGTTGTTACCTTTTTAACAAAAAATCATATTTTATAAGCTTTTCATTGATTTTGTTAGCAAAAATAATCTGCAGAGTAATTAGTAACTAAAGCTGTCAAATAAATGTAGTGAAGTAAAAAGTTTAAATGAGGCCTGTCAATCCATTAAAATATTTAATCACAAATTAATCAGATGTATATTCATTAAATGTGACTTAAAAGGAGATTTATCAAGTGAAGTGGGCAAATATGCTGCTTTATCTAAATGTGTGTATACATTTATTATTGGAAATCAATTAACAACACAAAACAATGACATATATTTGTTATATCAAAATATGCTCAGATCGTGACATGGCAAACTCAAGCCCAACAGCATAAAGTGGGCATGTCTGTAAAGAGGAGACTCGTGGGAACCCATAGAACCCATTTTCATTCACATATCTTGAGGTCAGAGGTCAAGGGACACCTTTGAAAATGGTCATGAGTTTTTCCTCGCCACAATTTATTGCACGTTTGAAGTGTTAGTTAACCTAATTTGCAACAAGGTAGCAAGAAATTAGTGCCGTTAAAATAAATTTGCATTAACACATTATTGTCACTTTAACTTTGACCGCCCTAGCTATAATGTTTCTCTCTAAAACATAGTGGAGTAGAAGTAGAAAGTGACATAAAATTAAAAACTCAAGTCGGCCAAACAGCTACCTCGTAAAGCCGTTGCATTATGGGATTGTTTGCAGAAAGTAGCATACATGCCACAGACAAGTTTTTGAACGTGCAGACCAGAAAACCACCCTGAAATAGGAAAAATATCCCTGAATTTGAGTTGTACAAAAGGTCTTTTCATAGAGGACATTTTAACATGTCAGTAGGAACAACTCTAGTGTAAACACTAAAATGAATGATGGCTGAATTTTGCTGCTTTAGTTTGCTTTGTTAAGACATTTACTGTATTGACAACTGCAACTATCAGAAAATGCTTTCAAATGTCTGTTTAAATATGTTTCACCTACAGTGCTCAAAACAGTAAAGCATACTATATATGCACTACAGGAAGTGAGGAACAAGAGATTAATCCTCTCTTCATGTACACCGAGTCACACCAACAACATTAATTGCATTTAATGCATAAGTTGCAGTGGCCTTCATTAATTCACTGGAGTCTGCAGCACCTCGAGGACTATGGAGGTTGTTCATCAGTGCGATCAAACTCCCCCGTGGTGTTCGGCCCAGTCCTTGATCATTTCGACTGTGGCCTTGATGAAAGGTGACCACCTGAGAGCATGCGGGGTTAAAATTAGACTTTATCCTTATCAGCCCTGGCAGTAGGAATGAAAACAGACCATCTGTGTAGAGCAAAGACCTGGTTAGTGAAAAACCTGAATCAAGAAGCTCCTCTTGATTCAGGTTTTTCACTAACCAGGATGTCTTAACAGAAGTTGATTCTGTGACGTGTTCAGTGGCTTTTCTCCTGTGCAGTGCTTCTCCTGAGAAAGACTCCACAAGTGTACCTTTTGTCAGGTTATTCTTTAAACTGTGTAAATGCTTGGTGTTGCACATGCACATACAGTATTTATAATTTATGGTTGCACGCTATAGGCACAGTTTAAGTTTGGGGGTTTAGAAAATGGACAGGATCTCAAGGCGCAGCTGGGGGAGGAGAGTGTCCAATTTGGGAAAATTGCATCTCTGCTCTTTGCAGATGATGTGGTTCTGTTGGCTTCATCGAACTGTGACTTGCAGCATGCACCGGGGCGGTTTGCAGCTGACTGTGAAGCGGTCGGGATGAGAGTCAGTACCTTTAAATCTGAGGCCATGGTTCTCTGCTGGAAACCGGTCCTCCTCCAGTTAGGGAGTGAGTCTTTGCCTCAAGCTAGAGAGTTTAAGTATTTTGGGGTTTTGATCACAATTGAGGGTAAAATGGAGAGGGAGATGGACACACAGTCCACACAGTGGCGTGGCATCTGCAGTTAATGTGGACATTGTACCAGATGGTCGTGATGAAAAACGAGCTGAGCCGAAAGGCAAAGCTCTCGATTTACTGATCCATCTCCCAACCCTCATCTATGATCATGAGCTTTGGTTGTGACTGAAAGAATGAGATCGCAGATACAAGCAGCTGAAATGAGCTGCCTTCATTGGGTGGCTGAGGTCAGCCTTAGAGATAGAGTGAGGAGCCCAGACACCCGGAGGGAGCTCAGAGTAGAGATGCTGCTCCTTCGCATCGAAAAGGGCCAGTTTAGGTAGTTTGGATATCTGATCAGGATGCCCCATGGATGCCACCCTTTGGAGGTTTTCCCAACACATCCAACTGGTAAGAGGCCCCGGTGTAGACCCAGAACACACTGAGATTATACATCTCGTCTGGCCTGGGAACACTTCGGGGTCTCCTCCAGGAACACTTGGAAAACATTGCTTGGGTGAGGGACGGCTTAGTCTGCTGCCCCCGCAACCCGGCTCCAGATAAGCAGAAGAAAATGGATAGATGGATGGATCACAAAAAATAAAATCTAGAGTGAATGTAATGTGAACAATGCAGAGAGAGTTAACGCACTGTGATGTGCGTAGCTTGCACATTACACCCTCCAAACAGAATGCAATGCGAGCAAGTGTCAGTGACAAAATCAGTTTGATTGCATTGTTTACTATTGGAATAACCGAACTGTCCACGAGTGACAAAGCATTGTGCAACGCGCCGTTTTGAGCTGCACTTTAGTCAGACACTCGTTTCTATTTATTCCTTATGCCAAAGGATGACTAACGGCCGATTGGTGAAATTGAAATGAAGAGTAATCTGACATGATAACTCCTGATTTCACTACAAACACTTAAATACAGTGACAGCTGGCTGGAGGGAGATCACCAGGAGACTACTGTGGGCTGTGTTGTGTGTAATTTCCAGTAAATATCACAGCACAAAACCTGTGTTTTCTGTTTAAAAAACACAAATGTCAGAAGATAGCATGTAGCCTTAAGACTCACCCATCTTTTAAATGGTTTTCTCTTGTCTGATCTCGACCATGCAGCTGATAGGTACATGGTTTGTTTACATGCTGTAACAGAGGTGCCTATTGAACGGTATGTGGACAGAGAGTCTGATGTTATTAGGCTATAAGTAAATAAAAATACCACAAATCTATCTTCTTATCTTGTTGGTTTCCTATTCTGTCAATAGAAAGACACAAAAAGGTTGATATTATTCATTATTACATTAAATAATTAGCACATCTTTATTATAAAAATATATAGATGCATTTTAAGGGGGTTCAGTGAGGCCCTGAACCAGTGCTAACTGCATCTGTGCTGCACACACAGAAACATGAAGTGAAATACATCTGAGTAAGAGTAAGAGAGACTTAATATTGATTCAATCCAGTGAAAGATTTCATGTCTTACAGTATGTGACTAGCATATGTTTTGCAGTATAAAATTCAATCGATTGTGGCTCTGACACTTAAATGGAGGCATAGATGGCAACTCGCTCTTTAGACTTGGAACATTTTGAACTGTTTTCTGAAAATATTCCAAGTTTTCATCACCCTTTCAAATCTTTCAGTCCTTCTTCGCTGATTTCAGACTCTTGCATGCATTCAGTCTCTGCTCACAGCGGCACATCATGCTATCATTATTCCCCCAGAAGCACTCTCTGGTCATTTAAAGCTACCAGCACCAGCGCAGATGAGAGCCAGGACAATCGGAGCAAAACTCCTCGCTGCTCAGCAGCAGATGCGTCTGATGTGTCGGATCCATGTTTAGATTTAATTGTCGGAGCAGCTGGGCTTTTTAGGAAGGAACATTGTGCAGAAAATGAACACTTTACAGCCTGCAAAACAAGCCGTCATGCCTGCAAGTCTTTCTGTGACACAGAGAGAAATGAAATCCCTCTGCTGGCTCTCAAAGTCTGACTTATCATGTCGTGACTGTCCACGATGACCCAATTTGAGGGTTCCTGCTGGGAGCAAAAATAACAATCACACTTGAAAAACCTAGAGGGGACATGACGTTACAGAATGAGCAGGGTATCATCCAATGAAAAAAGGTCAGGTCTCACCCTGTCGGTGTACTCAGATGAAAAGTGAAATGAATTAACGTGTAGGACACTGCCATGGGGATTCCCGGGAGGCCTCTGCTTCATCCTTTTGTTATAACTTCAAAGAATATTTCACAGGAAGGATCTTTTCTTTCTGGAGCTGCCATATGCTGCTTTTATGCTCCGGAGCAGTCACATTGTTCTGCTGCTGCTTTCACAATCCACCCGATAAAACAGGTGGACTGTCAATGGAAAACAGATTATAGATAATGAGATGGTGGGATTAGTTATAGTTCACTGTCTGATTACATAGGAACTCCTGTGATGGCAAAAATACACCAGGATCATATATTTTACATTTTGCAGAGCCTGAGCAATGTAATAAATGTAGATTCAATTCTTTATTTTGCTCATGTTTTCAAATTATAATTGTTTTTTGATAATGAAAGAAATCTAAATGCAATTGAATGGGGTAAATTAATAGACAGCTGCCTTTTTGCATAATGAATAAAATAATAAATACAACCTTTAAATGTGCAAATCTTGTAGTGCAAGATATAAATTGCATATGTTTTTTTTAATAATTTCAACACAGTAAAATAAAACAATGTCAGACTGTCCTCAGTGGAAAACTACAGCATTTTTTCTTGTGTGTTTGAACATTTAAAATAAACTTTGTTGTTCTTAGGTGTCATCATGTCACGATACCAGACATTTAGTAGTTTATACCAATAATAGTGAAATTCCACGATGCTCAATACCCAATTTGATACCATGGTAAAAAACAAAAACAATATAGCAATAAATAACAGAAAAATAATAAATCCCATATATTTCAGCATACACTCCTTTATAACTGTTTGCATACTGTTTTTTTTTTGTGAATTAATTATTAATCATTGACGATCCGCCTCAAGTTTCTCACCAAAAACAATATTTTACAAGATTACATTTAAAGATCTCATGATCACATTATAATTTTCCTTCTCCCAATAGAGAGACATCCTTAGTCCCTGGCTCTGATCCTCGACATCCCACTAGTTTCTTTAACCATGATCACAATATTTCCCTGATATTAACCTGGTAGATTTAGTTGCTTAAATTGCCCAAACAGCCATAATCTGTTATGTGAATCTTTCTTTTTATAATGGGTCACTTTTAATATTTTGAAAGACACTAACAAACAGTGTTTACCTGCTGATGTTGGCGTCCAGATCAGAAAACACTCACATGGGTCATTTGGGATTTTTGCTTGTTTAAGTTTAAGTCTAACAAATGGACATACTTGGATCAGCTGGTCAGTAAAAATACTTTTTGCTCCCAGCAACAACGGTGGGCTGTGAGGCCATTTTGGGTGAAGTGGCCGTGCCGCCATCTTAGAACATGGTATCAGTTTTCATGCCTCTGTGCCAGCGACAGCCACGGCTTGAAACATTATGTTTGGGGGTTGTCCGTACTATGAATGCAATATCTCAGGAGTGTCTTGAGGGAATTTTTTCAAATTTGCTGCAAATGTCCACTTCAGCCTGGGCCAGACCAGCCGCATCAGGAGCCGGTGGCGGCTGCGTTACCTCCCGCATGTCAGCTGCAGTTCTGATGCTGCTCTTTCAGTATGGAGTTTGACTCTCATAATGGCCATTTCATTTCATTGTAAATGTCATTTATATTTATTTTAGACAGAGAAAGGTCAAGAAACCTGTGGTAATTTGTAAATAATATTAATAATCCAGTTAAAATCCTGTACTCTATTCATTCATGGAGCTGTGCAAGTCACTGCATGGTCCACAACACTGTCCTGCAAATATTTCAGAATAAAAGGCTTTCGTTAACAAATGAAGGACTCCTGTTCACAGAAAAAAAAAATGCTCGAGGGGTTTTATTTTGAAATCAAAGCAGCGAGTGTCGCTTTAAAAATAAATCTGTACTTTTTACATGCCGTTACATTTTCTACAGATATGTTTCGATAGACATCGAAACTGTAGTTATGTTGCTGATATGATGGCATTATACATATAATGACCACTTTCACTGTTTTTTGCTGCCGTGAATCGCGCTGCTTGCTTCAAAAATAGGTGACACCTCGAATCTCTAGAAGCGACACAGCTGAGATGCACGTCTCATGCAGGCAGTGTTGCAGCTCGAACTTGTTATCATGGACGCCGCAATAAAAACAACAGGTAATGCAGCCGCCACGCTCTCCTCACACGTCTTGTCTGTCCCAAGCTTTAGACACAAGGATGAATTGATTACGTCAAAGTCTAAGGTCACTGTGACCCCACAAAACATGTTTTCAGCCATAAATCAGGAATTCATGTTCTAATTATAACACACTTCATTTCACACAAATGTCTAACAGGATAAAATGATGAAATGATGACATCTTGGACAGGCATGAAAGTAAACTGCATCTTGACTGGTTGACGTAGGCACACATCTGCAAAGTGGTAATTCTATTTTCTTAATACCTCCATAGTTTGAGCAGAGAGCTGCCAATGTTTTTCCCTGTTTTGAAGCCAAAAAATGCAGAAAAAGCTACTGAGATGAAGCAACAAATAAAACTCAGATTAGGTTTTCATAGTGGGCTTTCAGTTTACGGACAGCGGCAGTGTTTTCATGTGTTAATTGAACATTTCTGTAATGTATTGTAATTATGTTTTGAGCTTCAAAAATAGAGCAATTTATTTTTTTTTCCTTTTGAAACCTCATCCATCTTTTTTGTCATGCAGGAATTCAATATCAGTGGCAGGTAGATATTGAATCTCTCCGTTATGACACTGGCATCTTTCTTTCCTACTGCATGCCTTGTCAGACTGAGCATACAAGCCCAATATGAAGTATGTAGTATGAATAATTTAACAGGGAAATGCCATTATTCTTTTTCCTGCAGATATCCTGCTGATTGTGATTACCTCGAAACCATCATCATCCCTTGAAATCCATTTCAAACACACTATTTCTATTCTCTGTCCAATACCTTTTGTGTAATCTCCTGGTAATTCAAATGCATCCATCATCCACCAGTGTGCTCACAACACACCTTAAAGATCAACCAAATATCAGAGGGAACAATGAAAATAGAAGTATTCAGCTTTAAATAGTCAATTAATTTCAGTTCCACCACTTAGCTGACCTTTAGGTGCCGGTGCCATTGGTTCCTGACTTTGGGTTAAGTGGATAATCTGGCTCAGCTGGACGGACGAGCCACGAGGTCGGGAGAAAGTCACATTGCCAATGTACGTTTCACAATATCTTCACCACGTTAGTCTCACTGTGGCTGAAGCAGTTCAGTCTGATTTATCAATGTCATACACAGAGCTCAGATAGAGGATTATGAGGATGTAGGAGGGTTACAAATGGCAGAAATGGGGCTCAAATTAGGTTTTGGTCTGACAGCCCTGCGGGAAGAGTTTCAAAGGCGGCAGGTTGTACAGCGTTCTGGTTCAAACCCTGATGATGTGTCACCGAGCAGGATCCATCCTATGCTGAAGCTAATGAGGAGGGAGTTCCCTCCTGGGATCATTTGACAAAGAAAAACCTCCATGTAGATACATGTTTAAATGTACATTAGATTGGTTGATATAGAAATCCAATACACACAACAACACGCTAAAGGCATCGTGCTTTATTAAAGGGGTTGACTCGAGAACATTCAAAATATTTTTTTGACTATTAATGAGCACAAAACCAGCTTGCAACCGCTTTTCTTTTTACCGTATTGTTCCTGCTGAGCAGCTGCATACATGGTGTGCAGTGTATTTAATGAGCCGACCATTTTCAGAGCTTTTAGGATCAAAGCATTCAGGTTTTCATGGTCAAACTTCATATGACAACTCCACACAGTTCATGCTATTTGTTCTACACTAGGTACTTCATTAAGCTGTAGCTGGAGGTACATTTTAATTGGCACAAGTAAGGTAAGAGCCATCTCTTACTTAGACATCTCTGTGTGCTGTTATTGGTTGAAATTTTTCATTGGTAATGCACTGTTCAAACCAAATGTAGTTCACTCTCTCTTCCCATATGGCAATCAATGAACTTCAATCACTCTGCTTTGGTTTTAGTGGTTGTAAAGCTGAGTATGAATCTATAGCTACATGCCAAGCCACTGCTTCCCATCCTGATAATTTAGTTGCTGCTGACAGGACTTAATAGAAATGCACTTCCAGCACCTTTAACACCGCTCTCTGCCTGATATATGTATTAATATTTGCCTGTCCAGTTTCCCAGAAGCAGCTGTCTAATGAGTGAGGGCAAATCACTGAAGTCACACTTCGAAATGTCAATTTCCAGCGATGTATGCTTCTGAATTCAGACTTTAATGATCCATATGGGGAGAAGGATCATTAGGTTTGCCTCATTTTGAGTTTTAAACTCGTGGTATTGATGGTAGCACGCCCACAGAACATTAACACGTTTAGGTCTGAAAAACATAATGTAGCTGCCAGTGGTGGAAGAAATACTCAGCACTTCTGCATTCAAAATAATAAAGTTACAGAAGTATTAGCATAGAAATTAAAAGTACTCTTTATGCAGAATAGCCCAATTTGGAATATGTATTTTTTATTATTTGATTATTATTACCCAGGCTGTCTCCTCTTAATTGATTAGATGAGTAATCAGTCGGTTTAATCTTTGTCAACTGTGAGTTATTTAGTTGTTTTTCATGCTGTATGACTGTATTTCCAAGAGTCATTGTGGAGAAACTGTTTTACAAATCTGTCGATTAAATCAGTTAATTGAATAATCGACAAAACTGTATGAGTGTTAGTCGACAAGGGCAGCCCTAATTATTACTGATAGTCAAAACTGACCTGGAACCAACTCGTTAATTGATTTAAACTGCAGATTGAGTAGTCATCTATTTTTAAATGGTACGATCTTTTGCTTCAACCTGCTGAAATGCACCTTAGGATTCATGTTGGTAGTTCTCACCTGCTTGTATCCTTTTTTAATTTTTTATTTTAAAGCAGTTGTTAATGTTTTTGTGCTGATGATTAAACCAGGAGAGTTTCATGCCCCAACTGTGAGTCAGTATTATATATGGACAAAATAAATGAAACCTTTACTTCTGGGACCAGGAGCTCCCAAAAAAAACTCTTCCCACCTTGCATTTCTATTAGACATTATAAAGCTTGGGCTGGTAACACTGAGAACACCAGCAAGAGTGTGCTAGATTTTGAAGGTGTCAGACTGAAAAACCAAGCCCAGTGTTGCCAACTCTTGTCCAGTGAAAGTAGCTAGCAGCAGTAGCTCCAAAAGTCACAAAATCTAGTGAGAAAGTCACCAAGTCTGCAACACTAACAGCCCGGACCCTTCAGGCCTCCCTCCAAAGCCACCCCCCTACACAATTATCATTTTTAACATAAACATAATGTACATAAACAATGTATATGGCTATTGTTAGGACAAGGTTGCAACTTCATTTGGGCCAAGTGATGCATTTGATTTATTGATTGCTGTCAGGATATAAAGAGAATTTCCATAAATATAAGAAGATGTTTCTAAAGTACATTACCCACCCTATCTTTAAGATTATACAGTTGATCACTCAAGTCATTAGGGTTCACCATCTGGACACTGTGGATATACTGTATGTACCACATGTTATGGCAGTCCACCCAACAGCTGTTGAGGCATTTCACCAGAAATAATTGGATGGGGAAGTCAGGGGTCTTTGGGGATCATGAATGCCTGTACAAAACTTCACGGTAATCCATCAGATATAGTTATTGAGATACTTCAGTCAAAGTGGTGGAGCAACCCACAGACCAACACCGCCTGCCCTGGAACCACACCACTAGCTAAAAAAGTACTGTAGTGTATTGTACAGCTTAGCGGTATAAGAAAATATTGAATATCGCAATATTATGCCTCAAGATACCAGATTCTCAATTAATAGTTTACATGCAAAGATCATATCAGTCAGTGCTTGATTTCATTTGCAGTGATATGATCCCTCTCTGTGTATGTGCCTGCAATATAACACATTGCTTACAGTATCGAAATAATGCATATCGCAATATATTGAATCGTAACCCCTGTATCATGATATGTATTGTATCGCCAGATTCTTGCCACAACCCTAGTACAGCCACAGTGCTAAGTTGGGAACAACTCTGCACCAGTACAGCATTTACAACAACTATAGAGCATCATTAAAGGAATATGTTGTTGTTGCAGCTGTTGTCCTTGTGAATATGTTTATTATATACTGTAGAAACAGTATACATATATATATATATTTCTGATTACATAGCTCTCAGGTTTGACGACATTTCTGGACAAATATAAGTGATTTTCTCCTAGTTAACTGTTCTAATGAAAGGAGGCCATTAACATCAGCAGCAGCACAGTGTCCCAGACTGTTATTAATATGTCCGTGATAATGCCCTCAAAGCTTCAGTGCGGCAACAGGGGTGTTGATGAAACCATTATTAATAATGTGGCAACACAAAAGCTTTTCAGGCTGGTCTCTTATTCTCTTGGCCTAATGCACAGCAGCATTAGCCTCAGTGCTTCCATTATAAAATGTAAAGTCAATTAGTGCCACTCCAGCTGTGTGTTATTAAGTGCAGATTGGAAAAAACAGCTTACAGCCTCACAGCTCACCATCAGGGTCATTCATCACGTTAATTCCTCTAAGGGGGCGATTCATTTTGGGATGAACTACGAACCAGCGATAACAAACACACGTTTACTCTTAATGTGTAATAGAGCATTCATTATTAAACAGCCACATTACAAAGCGATAATTATAGTGCTGTCATAATAAACCGTACTAATCTCATTTACATATTTGAGTTCCTATCAGATGTATGAGGCTTGTTTAGCTCAGACGCACTGCAGCTAGTTGATTATTTCTTTATTTTGTCCTTTTCATTCACTGGTTGTGTACTTTCCTCATGAGCTCCCTAGAAAGTATTTTTATTTAAATAAAGTAATATATTTAAAGGTCACCATTCATTCGGGTGTATCTGCTGCCTATGGATGTCATGGAAACGTGGACACAACTGAGTGATTCACCACACCGACAGACCACATCACGCCTCCATCTGTCTGGTGTTTTCAGTGACCGTGTTCGCCCATCTGTAGACGAGGGAGGGAGCTGCTGTGATTCAAACATGCATTCATAAAAATATTAATATATGGAACACATTGAGCTGCATACATCGGGTTTGATCTGTGAATTATGTGTCTCAGAGTAGACGAAGTGGCAACGGTGGCAGCAATTATAAAACGTTGGTGGGAATACGTAAAAATTTAACAGTTTGTCAGCCTTTGTAGAAAATTACCAACATTTTGAAATGTTGAAAGCCAAAGAGGTCAGTTAAAGGTAGAATCAGGGACAATCATACTGATGCAGTGTGTATATATGTACTGTATGTGCGCATGGGGGGATAGCAGTGCACGGCTCTGAATCGAGGCAGGAAATGTGCTTCTGTGAAGTGAAGCAGCTGAGATATACATCAACATGCTCATTGATCCTGTTTATTGAGAGTCTCTCATTTCTCATTAAGTCGCAGGCATCCATCAAGAAGTCATCCGTTCCCCTGCTGACTGTTGGTAGAAGATCACAGCGAGGGGCTTCAGTGTACCGTAGAGAGGAGGCCCGGGACACCTCGCTGTGTGGGGAACACAGTCCTCCCGTCAGGATGGATCAGGTTTATATCTGAGAGAATGCGTAAGTGTTTGTTTGTTATTTATGAAACACAGTAAACCGCTGCGTCTGCAGGGAGCTTCCAAACTGGCTGCTGATGCTAAACAAGCTTTAAAACCCAGGGGCAAATCATTCAGTACAGAGACCATGTCTCACGCTGCGAGACAGGGTTTGTAATATCGGGTTCTAGTAGGTTTGTGATTGCATTTCTTAAATATCAAATTATATTGTATTTACATGAGGACAGTGCTGTTTAATGCGGGGAAACAAAGTCACAAAATATGATTTGTTCCCAGTTTGTAGGAGTTTGCCTCCTCCAAGCCCTGTTTTTTATTTTTCTAAACAATAATGAAGCAAGACAAGGCAGCTTTATTTGTTTCATTACAAAGAAACTCAATGTGCTTAACATTTAAAAGAAAAATAAAAGAAGAAAGAAGCAGGTTGAGATGAGGACCTGGTTATAATTAACCAGATTTTTCCCTTTAGGTTGAGGGAAAAACAAAAGCGAAGCTTAGGATAAGTTCTTGGCTGATGTTGAGTGTAACTGTATATAAATTGCCATGTCAGAGATAATGTACAGCTAGTCGGTCATTGTTGTGAAATGAATCCAGACTGAACTATATTATTTATTAATATTACCCTGAAGGGGTTTATTTCACAACAATGACTGACTAGCTGTACATTATCCAAATATTCAACAAAGCCATGTAATAACACACAGTGGAAATGATCGTTTGACTGCATATTAACATCATACCAGCTACATTACGACAGTTTCAAAGTCTAGACATGATAGAATATGTCACAGACAGTGAAGGTGAACTTCTGACAGTATATTGACATCATATCATCAACATTACAACACTTGTGTCTAAATATCTGTAGAAATGTCACGGTCATGAAAAAAGTAAAGATTTATTTTTAAATCACTTGTTGCTTTCAAGGAAGCACCCTCAAGGACACCCTTCTGAGGACAGAACTCCTTCATTTGTTACCATGAGGCTTTTATTCTAAAATAAATATAAATGCCGTTTATAATGAGATGAAATGACCATTATGAAAGGCAAACTCTATGTAGAAAGAACAACAGCAGCAGCTGCTGGTGTGAACAGCAGATGCGTGAATAACGCAGTTCACCCATCTTGTCACGCAGATTGTTTTAACAGTCTGCAGTTATACACTGAAATTTTGAATATGATGCTTTTTCAGAAAATTGAATGCGTATTTCCCATGAGAATAGGATCAATTATGACAATATAAACGTACTGTAATGCATTTAAGTTGGTCATATTTTACTAACCTTTTATATTTAAGTGTCAACATTATAACATTAGTCCGTAGTTTACGTCAGGAATCCAGCATAGCTGGCCAAAGTCTCTCGTCCTCACTTGCCTCATCATTTCTGGCCTCTTTCCACGTCTTCCATCACACGGCCTCCTCCTCCAACTTTTTCACTGCATCAACCCTTAAATTCTCCATCCTTCCCCTCTCTCTGTTTGATGTAGGGGACCGTCGGCATACGGGTCCAATCTCTCGGTCATTGATTGTAAATATCTCGCTCACTCACAGAGCACAGTCAGCATATTTGGAGATGATCAGCTGCACTTCTGGGTCTTAGATCAAATTCAGTATTCCCTGCTGGCTCCACACCTCAAGGTGGAGCTCATAAACACCTACAGTATGGATCTGCTGTACGGGACTTTTGTTGCATTCACATACCTGTATGTGTTTGATTAGACAGTATGATAAATCAATTATATCATAATGTCAAGTGGCTTTTTCTTGGTTTACTTGACAGTAAATATCTTGGTCCGTTTTTTGTCTTATGCTGAAATTTTATTCTTATGTTTATATACGATATGTTAACCACGTTGTCTTCTTCTTACTTTAGTTGAGGCCACATTGATCACATCTGGCTGTATTTTTTCAATGTGTGTGTATGGTCTGTTTATTGCTCAGGGTTCAGGGCTGCTACACTGGACACCAAGGTCATGTCCTCAGTATTGTCGGGCTGCAGCTAAAGATTATTTCCATTGTCGATATCTGCGCATTATTTTCTTGATTAATCCATTTTTTTTTACTATGAAATACTAAAAAGGCCATCACAACTTCCCAAAACCCAAAGTGACCAGAAACCGGCCTGCAAAGGGGAAATTATGTCCAAATTTAAGTTAAAATAAATCTGAATTTTGACATAGGAAGCTAAAATGATGGGATATTAAGTCAAATTTATTATTAGTTATCATAGAAAGTCATAATTAAGAGAATTAAGTTAAACTTTAGAGATATGACTCAAGGCTATGCATATTTAATGTGAAAACTGAGATTTTCATTTTTTAAGGCTGGATTTTGAGATATTTTGTCACTTTTATGACTTTTTATGGGAATTAAGTCCAGATTCTAAGTAAATAATGTGTAAATTGTTATGACATATTAAGTTGAAATTATGATTTGTTTTTAGGTAGAATTAATAATTAATTCCAGTTTTGCAGTTAAACGCACTTCTATTTGTATTTTGGGCTGGATTTTTCATTTGAAAAACTGATCATTTTCAGAATGTGCTTGTACTTCTTTACACTAACAGGAAGGGGACATTTGGAGGTGTTATTATTTATAGGTTGACATGCAGTGTTTGTACTGTCTCACTGGACATCAAACTGGACTGTACGTGGCCCCAAAACTAAAATGAGTTTGACACCCCTGATTTAAACCGTTAAATATTAACACCCCTCTGAGTAAAAGTTGTTTGTTTGTCCCATCCACCACCCATCCTACCTGCCCTCAGTGGACATCTCGCTCTCAAATACTACGTCCGTTGCACTGCGTCTCATAATAAATAGGTGTGTGTTGGTGTACGTTGGTGTCAGTTTACAGTGTTGTGTTATCGGGTTGTCCGTCCGTTTATTCGATCCATTCTCGTGAGCGCGATATTTCAGGAACACTTGGCGGAAATTTCTACAAATATGGCACAGACATCCACTTGGACTGTACTGATTAGATTTTGGTGGTCAAAGTCACTGTGACCTCACAAAACATGTTTTTGGCCGTAAGTCGAGAGTGCATAAGCTAATTCTGACACCTTCAGACATGTCTAACCATGAAGTGATAAAGTGATGCCATTTTGGACGACTCGGATGGAAACTGCAGCTCGACCATGAGGTGGTTATGAGGTGACCATGAGGTGGTTATTCTAGTTGTATTCATTTCGGCGAACAAATTTTCGACTTGCAGTATTTGGAAATGGCAAAACAAATTGAAGCGAGAAGGCTTGTGTTCAAATACTCAAAAAAAAAAAAAAAAAAAAAGTTTGGAGGAGCACATTATTTTTTGGTCCACTCAATAACAGCTCAGATTTGAAGAGCACAGCTTGCAAGATACAATTTCTAACATCAGGGTTCTTGGTAAGATGGTAAAAGTATTTTTTCCAATAACCTAAAAACACATTACTATCTACTCCATGTTGGGAGGAACTACACAACAGCAGAGACAACACGCTCAATTTCCCACATATACTCTGTTGAATCCTGCAGGGAAAACCTCCGGCTTGAAATAGCTGCTCTCTCTTCTGAACCTACACATTTTCCATCTCTGCCTCTCGTTACCGAGTGAAGCACTACAGGTAGATGCTTACTCATGCCACACGGTACTCACAGGAGTGAGCTGGTTTGTTATCAGGCATCAAAAAGATGACTTCTATTACCATTACTGCTGAGATGATTTAGAAAAAGAAATCAAGGACGAAACAGGTTGGAAAATGGGCAGCGTTATCAGGAGTCAAGAACAATTAGTCACTTGCAGTACATAATATCCAGTTATACTTAAAGAGGACCTGTTATGCTCATTTTCAGGTGAATTACTGTTTAAGGTTTCTACTAGAACGTGTTTACATGCTGTAGTGTTAACCTTCCTGACCGACTACTGTCTTTCAGTTTCCAGAGCAGAAGCGTTCGCCTTCCAATCGTCTCTCCAATTGTTTTGATACCAAATCACAGCATGGCTTTTTCTATGGTGTTCCTCAAGGTCTTGGTGTCTTAAAGTGGTATATTGGAGGGATTATTAATCATTTTTATTAATTCTCGAGTGGTAAAAAATGGTTAAATTTAGCACCAAATCTGTTTAACAAATGATATCAACCCAAAAATGTATAAAACTTATGTGACATAGAGCATGGGGATGGCCATCATATACTTTTATTATAATGTGTTATCTATAATTTCTATATATTTCTATATATATATAATTTGTGTTTATTCTGATTAATGACTAGAACAACTTGATGTACAGTGCTGAGCTGCATCTCAAATTTATCTTCAGGTTCCCAGCTTTCAGATGATGTACACCACTTGTATGTGACATCCACTGTTGACCTGTTATCTCCCCCTAAAGACCCCCTGTACCCCATAAAATAAGACAAAAACGGGTCTGTTGTGGGTCAACCTCTGTCTGTAACGCTCATGTTGAGCTCCTGGCCAGTCTGCTCTGATTGGTTAGCTGGCACACTCTGTTGTGATTGGTCAACCGAACCAAACTCTTTGGACTCCGCTCCAGCTCCTCTCTAATTGGCTGTGTTTCAGGGCGTGCCACTAAGCTAGCTGCTAGTCAGGTATTATGCAAATGTGTTACTTGGTGACATCACCAAGTTACTAAAGAAAAGGCGGGACTTCAGGCAAGGCATGTCACACAGCTCAGGTGCAGTGTTTCTCCCTTTGGTGTGGACTTTGTTACTTTGCAGATCTTTTACATGCACAAAAAAACTACACAACACAGTAAAAAAAAGGAAAAAGCACAAAAACAAAATAGGTCCTCTTTAATTTTTAAGGCCTTCTTGAATATGTAGATTATGTGAGAAAATAAATGGCGTACGGAGGTTTTGAATAAACCAAAATGAGGAGGTTTGTGGGCATGAGTGCACAGTAATGGCCTGAGGAGATCAGAGCAATAAACTTTTGGCATGACTTTGACTTTTTGAACACAACAGTAATTGCATTTTTTGTGCATTTTTTTCATCTCTGCTTCCAGACTTTTAATTGGTCTCCCTCAGAAATCCTTTTAGTCTAAACTTTTTGAGTGAATATCAGGGCCAAATTCATCACTCCGCTTGCATAATTTCAGGGTCTGAACTCAAATTAGATCCAGGACTCCTCTTTGACCCGCTCGCATCTCTGCGCGGGCGAACAAAACACAAACATGTTATGGCGTCCATCTGTCCTTTCATGGCTGTGAGTTCAGACAACGCTGTGAGAGAAACCCCACCGGCCTCCCACGCATCCTCACAAAACCTGCACATTATGAGCAAACTGTGAATGTCATCATCAGTGTTGCACATAAGTAAACTGCTAAATCAATCTTACCTCCTGTCAGAACAGGATTAATGTGTTTTCACACAATAGAGGCTCTGCACTCGGGTTAAAAATACCAATAAGCTCGAGCTGTCATGCTGAAAAGCAGCGATTAGGGTTGATATGGAGATGGTCAGTCACCATAATAATATTGTAGTGTGTTGGAATTTACTTTTTTTGGTGCTGTCGCTGACCAAAGTATCAAAACATGTGCGAAAGAAGGAGCTACAAATCCCAGGTTTCTGTACTCGCTCTCAAAATAGCACAAAGTATGAGTCACATCTGATGCAGTTTGTTGCTGATCTCAGACACAGACGTTCAAAGTAATCTTCTTCTAAATCTATTTAATCCCTCACTGTGGATATACACTTGAAATACTTACACTGTCTGTATATAGGCAAGTTATTTTCCTTAAGCCCGACAGAGTATTAGTGTATGTGGAGGAAAGGATGGGATTCAGTCAGAATATTAATATGATGTATTGATTCCTGTGGTGAGGTTCTCTTGAGCTTGCTCGTCTGCAGCAGGGGTCAGAGGTCAGCGCCAGTTGCAGAGCCAAGGTCCGAGAGATGGATGTTTGCCAACACAGAGCTTGAACTGGATTTGTTTGGATGAAAATAACAGAGGTCTACAGGAGATTAAAGCAAAGCTCTAGCTCTACAGCAGCACTGTCAAACATTTAAGAATATAATTCACGATCTATTATAATTGTCACCAATGCAGGCAAATAAAGCCTGGGCCAGACCAGCCGCGTGAGCAGCGTTTGGCGGCTACGTTACCCGTTTTCTATTTCAGCATAAATGTTAACAGGGTAGAGCAGCCACACAGCCCGCATGAGATGAGCGCCTCACTCTTCTAGAGATTTTAGGTCTCGCCAGTTTTTGACGTGAGCCGTGTGGTTCACAGCAGCAGCAGACAGTGGAAGTGACTGTTGGGGTTTAACATGCCCGCTGTGACTTTTTTTACACGTTTCCCAGAGAAAAAAACAAATAACTTTGGTGAACCGCTGACTTTTTCTCTGGCGCCATCATCAGGAAACACTTATGTTCATGGACTAAATATGTAAACTAATGGCATTCCCATCAGTTTCCCATCAGTTGGGCGGCAGTAGCTCAGTCCGTAGGGACTTGGGTTAGGAGGCGGAGGTCACCGGTTCAAGTCCCCCATGGACCAAGACCAACTGGTTGCTGGAGAGGTGCCAGTTTACCTCTTGGGCACTGCCGAGGTGCCCCTGAGCAAGGCACCGAACCCCCAACTGCTCTGGGCGCTTGTCAGGAGCAGCCCCCTCACTCTGACATCTCTCCATTGACGCATGTATATGTACTGTGTGAAATTAACAACAGAGTGTAAAACTGAATTTCCCTACGGGGATTAATAAAGGTTCATCTTATCTTATCTTATCTTAGTTTCATCTGTACTTTGTGCAACATGCAAAAACAACCTATTCTCACCTGAACTATCTTGTGATTTCTGGGTTCCTTTCTGATAGCATGCTAACATGCAAAACTAAGACGGTGAACATGGTTGACATTATACCAGTTTAACATAATATTGTCTATCTATTTAATGTCAGCATGCTAGCACTGAGCTCAAAGCCCTACTCTGCCTAATATAAGTACAGCCTCAAGGAGCTGCTAGCACGGCTGTTTTTCAGTCTTTGAGTTTTCTCGTTTAACAGTTAAGTCAACAAATACTGTAAAATTATTGTTGGTCTTTTGCTGTTGGTAGTATTGTAAGTATCGTTTAACTACAGGTAAACTGTCCCTCTTTTGATAGATTAACTATCTTTTTGAAAATTTAAATTGAGCTATTTCATCTTCAGTTTATCGATTTTAAATATTGCAATAGAATTATGTCTCATCTCTGCTGTCTGTCACTATCACTGCGTGATGATATACTGTGTTATATATATATTAGGGCTGTCAGTCGATTAAAATGTATTAATTGCAATTAATTGCATGATTGTCCAGGTTAATTGTGAAATGAGTTCAAAATGTACCTTAAAGGGAGATTTGTTAAGTATTTCATACTATTATCAACATGGGAGTGGACAAATATGCTGCTTTATGCAAATATATGTATACATGTATAATTGGAAGTCAATTAACAACACAAAACAGTGATAAATATTGTCCAGAAACCCTCACAGGTACTGCGTTTAGCATAAAGGATATGCTCAAATCACAACATGGCAAACTCAACAGCTGTCAGTGTGTCAGTGTGTTGACATGACTGACTTGCCCCAAACTGCATGTGATTATCATAAAGTGGGCATGTCTGTAAAGAGGAGACTCGTCAGTATCCATAGAAACCATTTTCATTCACATATGTTGAGGTCAGAGGTCAAGGGACCCCTTTGAAAATGACATTTTTTTCTTGCCAAAATTAGTTTGGAGTGTTATTTAGCGGCTTTCACAACAAGCTAGAATAACATGGTTGGTACTGATGGATTCCTCAGGAATTTAATTAAATCTCTGTTTAAACCATTGTGGTTTAAGATAATTTAAGTTATCTCAATGTTCCTATAGTCCTATATACGTCCTCCAAACTATCTGCTGCAACTCGGGCACAGGAAGTGTTGTTCAGGTAGCGTAAGACTCAATCTTAGTTCAATATGCCATCTGTGTGATGACAGGTGGGACTTTATGAATGTAATTCTCAAATAATCTTCAATATAGGGCTTACTGTTTGTATACAGCAGATAGAAAATTACACAAAATGAATGTAATATAACCGTTTCTTTCTTCTTGACACAAGCAGCTGAAATTCAGCCTCCTTGTCTTCACTTTGAGCTTATAGCCTGTCCCAGAACGCACTGGGTGAGAAGTAGATATCAGAGATTTATTTTTCTCTCCTCAAAGGGACACTGGGATGCTGTAACACTGTCCTTTGACCATGTGCCGGAGAAGCTGATTCCTCCTCTTAGAAGAATTCAGCTTTTTCCTACGACAGTCCAGCCAGTGTCTGTGAACACCAGTATTACAGAGCTGGAGATGTTTCAGCGAGTGAATTTTCAAACCAGCAGGGATACAAAGTCAGCCAGTTAACGGAAGAAAAATTTAGTAATGACACTGTGGAGCCAGAAGACTCAAATTTTGAGTTGTCTGATTAACATTCAGCACATTCAAGGATCAGTTCTCCAGCTTTTAGCTTCAGGAACAACCTTTCTGCTTGTTTGTAGAGGCTGAGTTGTGCCTCCATGCATGAAAATCTCTCTCTCTCTCTCTCTCTCTCTCTCTCTCTCTCTCTCTTATATATATATATATATATATATATATATATATATATATATATATATATAAAAGATAAATACATTCATAACAGGTTTGTTAAATTGGTAATATACTAGTGATAAAATGAAACAAATACATTTTAAGAAAATGAACATAGTGTGGGGTAGATAAGAAAAGATAAGAAAAGATTCGGTTTTCTTAATTTGAACAACTAATTGAGCGGATTGCTGCACAGAGAAATTTCTGACTATAAATAAATGTAATGGAAGCAGACACCCGGAGCTGAAATGAGCTCAGTTTGAGTCAGCATGCAGTGAAACGGTTTAATTCCTTTTCTTTCTGCAATAATGACTTTTCAGTGTTTTTTCTCCTATATTCATCATAGTTGCAGAGTTGCAGAGTACAGTTAGTTATAGACAGAAGCTCACAGATCCAGAGGGCCTCAAGGAATCAGACGTTAGCGTCACTGTCGTGGATGGGTTACTTTGCCTGGCAATGACCCGCTGGAGATGACTCACGTTATGATCCCGAGTAAATCACAGTTGTATAATATTCACACAAAGCGTCGCACTAATGCATCCAACGTAAACATTTGTACTTTTCTTAGTTTTAGTCTGATGGTTGCATTTAACCCCTGCGGCGTCACATTTGCTGTCTTTGAAGAAAATTATGTAATATAATGAAATATAATATGTAGGCTTAGAAATGATGAACAAGACAAAGATGTAGTGATAGCAAACAACATAACCCTTGTGTTCTGTGCATTTGCAATGCTTCCTCTGTCCCACAGACCCACTGCTGTATGTCAAATAATGTTTTTTTTTTACCTTTTAATATTTTTTTTCTCTTCTGACCTCATTAAAATCATCATTAATAAAAATGTAGTGAACTGTTTCTTTTGACACAATCTGGGCTTGCATACTTGATACAGCAATTCCATAAAACATGGTATTACACCAAATAGGAAATGTAGTATCTTGTATATATTATGCTTATATGCATATGTCAAGCTAATTATTTATTTATTTGTATACATATATATGCATATATGGGTGTGTACTTATATATGTATGTTATACAGCATGTATTATATATACATTATGTTATTTTACAGAGTGATGTTATGTATTTTACTTATTTCATGTTTTATTGCTTCTTGTCTGTTTCTTTTTTTTTTTACGGTATCTACTTGGTTGTTTTTTTATCTTTATTTCTCTTTTAGTTTCTAGTTCTCATGTGCTGTAGTCAAGAGTTGATTTGCTGTCAATATTGACTTTGCTATTATCAGCTTGTGAGTCATCTGTAAAGCACTTTGACTTGTATCAACCCATATGAAAGCTGCTAAATAAGTTTGAAAAACTGATTATGAACAAACTGTTATAAAATCACAATAGCAGATGTCGAAATAGAGCTTTTGGGGATTTGGGAGAGGTAAAGCCTCGTATAAAACACTGTCAAAGAGGATCCTTTGTAGTTTTTTAGTTGTACACATAATTTCTAGCTGTTTACAATACGGTATTCAAATCTTTCTTAATTAAATAATGGTCAATCAAAAAATGAGACAAGAAACCAGATGAAATATTGTTTGAAAAGACAGAAATGAGTTCACAGAAAGTCTTTCACTTGCAACAGATTTTGGAGCCTTTCCATGCTTTGCTTAATGCTACCTTCATGGACTTATATTTATAGCCTAGCCTATATTATAGTAAACTTCAATAGTTACTAATATGGGATGAGCCCTGAATCACTGAAATAACTTCAGTTGCTAGGTAGATTTTCATTCATATTGAAGCACTGCCATCTTGAAAAGCTTGCAAAATTGCCAAAGTCTCATTGTCTTTTGACGTTAAATAAAACGGCCTAAGTCACACTCTTAACACTGGCCATTATACTGCAGGAGTAGAATTGCATGATGTGTCAACTGAGAATGTAGGTGATTTTACTAGAGGTGAGGCAAAAAAAAAAAAAAAATCATTTTTAGATGATATACAAAGTGTCTTCTATATAATTAATATATTTATAGCTGGAGCCTGTGAGACCCTAAGCTCATGAACATGTTATTTTCTGTAGTGGACTTCAAGCTGTGTTTTTATCTGAGCTGTTATAGACACAACAATACAGTACAGACTACCTGGAGACCGATGTACCTCATGCATGTGTGCAATCTGCCATCTAACACACTTCACTGACTATCATAACACTGCGTTCACTAACAGCTTGTGGTGTCAGTATTGCAGGATAAGGAAGAGCTGTTTCCTGGCCCCTACACTGGAGGATCCTTTAGAAAAGAGCTCAATACATCAGGCTCAGAGGGGGCTGCAGAGTTTAAAGCAATGTTGTACAGAAGGTATATAAAGATATTTCTCTTTGCACCCTTGAACAAAATGTATATATTGCTCTCTCATCTTTGAACATGAACACATTTTTTTAAAAATAGCCAGACGATTCACAGCTAACAAAGCAGAAACATTCTGTGATCTGAAGCTCAAACATTTCCTTTTAAAATGATGTAAAAGGTGAAATGATGGGTCATCCTGTTTGCTGGTTGAATGGTTTGAATCCCGCCTGCACTGGACCTTGGTCATATATCATCTCCAGCTCTCCTGTCCCTCTGGACTCTGTCCACTGAAACAGAAATGCCTTGAATGTGCAGTGCAGCACCCAGTGAAAGTGGTTATGACCCAGAGCTGAATACTGCCAGATTCATTTCTCCTATATTCCCATCTGTCGCCCTCCGCCTCCCCCAGTGTCTAGTTTAACACACAGAGAAAAACTGAGTAAATTGGTCTTTAAAATGTGCAGCAGTAGCACATGTTTGCTTCCAGAGAGCTGACATGAATCTGACTATATATTTTTTATATTGTAGACATCATTGGAAGACTGATCAACATGTGAGTGTACAAATACTGTGCTTTATTCAAACATGCTCATATTTATGACTGGCAATTAATCAACAACACAAAACAATGATAAATATTGTCCAGAAACCCTCACAGATACTGCATTTAGCATAAAAATATGCTCAGATCATAACATGGTAAACTGTAGCCCAACAGACAACAACATCAGTGTGTCAGTGTGCTGACTAGACTATGACTTTCCCCAAACTGCATGTGATTATCATAAAGTGTTCATGTCTGTAAAGGGGAGACTCGTTGGTACCCATAGAACCCATTTACATTCACTATCTTGTGGTCAGAGGTCAAGGGACCCCTTTGAAAATGGTCTTGACAGCTTTTGCTGACGAAATCTTAGCGCAAGTTTGGGGTGTTATTTAACCTCCTTTGTGACAAGCTAGTGTGACCTGGTTGGTACCGATGGATTCTTTAGGTTTTCTAGTTGGATATGATGCCTGTATCTTCACTTTAGCTTTAATAATAAACCTGCTACAACCTTCCTCATGATTGATTGCATTAATGTATTAAAGAAATTAGTGGCTATAAGTCAGTCTTGCATTAATGTGCTACTGCGTTAACTTTGACCGCCCTGAATTAAACCCAGTAATGTAATAAAATGTTGATATTATATTTTTACCAATGCCTTTAAGGTGGGTCTTCTTTTTCTTTTCAAAACCCATTATGTAATAATTTTGACTGATGTTGTATTTTATTGTCTTTTTCCCAGAAATGTAAAAGTGTTCAAGAACAATATACAAAATTTATAATACTGTCGGTGTCATGTTAGTCTACTGAGAGCACTAACGTGACACTGATTTCATGTTTGATAATGTAAATTACGTAGATGTTATGCAGAATTTGAGAGTTACAACGGACGGCAAGTTGTAGCCTGATATCAAGCAAAGATGCGTTAAACTAAACTTCCTATCAGTGGGAAATGAACCCACACATACCCACATTGATTGGTCGCTCTGTAAGGATCATCCATCTGTAAGGATCATCCATTAGCCCCAACACATTCTCACATTCCCAATTCGTCAAATACTGGCGCTTTGTCAGACCCCCTCAGCGTCACTCTTTTCGGTCACAGTAAACACGTGCTTAACCCTGTGAGACCCCAACAGACCCATTTTTTGTTTTTTTTTTTGGGAGGTACAGGGTGTCTTTAGGGGGAGATAGTAGGTCAACAGTAGATGTCACAGAGAAGTGGTGTACATCATCCGAAAGCTGGGAACCTTAAGATGTGTCAAATTGTTCTCATCATAAATCAGAAATAAACAGATTCATAATTGAAAATTAATTACAAAAGTGTATAAGGGTTTAGAACATTTTCATCCAAGCATCAAAATAATGCATTTTTCGGCGATTGGATCGCGAGCATTTGTGTAAACTGCTCAGAACTCCCCTTACTCTCAGTCTAGCTAGTAAAGCCATCCATCCTCTGAATGCTCCAGGTCTCTAGTTTGTGGCTGTAAAGTTTCATGAGGCTGTGATTATCTTTGTTATTTAGCTTCTTTCTCGACATGCAAACATGACCTGGTTAGCATCAGTTTCTTAGGTTTTCCAGTTTCATATGATATCTGTAGCTTCACTCCACCCCTGGCCCCGTGGGGCTTTAAGTGTTAATGTTGTGAAGTAAACAAAAACATGTTCTTAGGTTCAGTCACTATAGTTAGGTTTAGGAAAAAACATGGATGGCTTTAAAACTGTTTGTACAGTGAAAATGACAACGTTGTGAACACTAGACACTAACGAACAGCTGATCGTAACACACGGGACACTAACAGCGGTTTCCTGGATGAAATCCTTTGTTTCTTGGACCAATCCACCACCTCTCCTACCTGGTGTGCTGTTAAAACCACGTCACCACACTCCCAGAGCACTGTCCCTGAGCGTTTATATTGACGTGGATAGGTTTACAATGTAGTTTCATCTCGAACTGATGCCAGAGGAGGCCTTGTTGGTATCTAACGCTGATGGCTGAGACAAAAGGTCCGTATATGACACCCTGGGAATGCGAATGGGCCGAGCGGATCTCAGATTAGACGCCATGAGAGATGACAAACGCTGCAGAAGATGCCAAATAGATCATTTTCATCTGAGTCAACACTGACTCCTTTGGCTCATGGTTTCAAATCTAATTTAAAATAAGAAAAAAAAGTTGACCTTAATACCAAATGGTAGGATTTAAAAGTAGATTGTTTTTTGACTTTATTCACTTGCACCCCCATGGATTGTAATGGGGAGGGTGGAGGTAATTCTGCATTTTAACTTAATAACCATCCTTTTATTTCAAATCCAAAGTACAGAGCATTCAAAGTGTAAAACCGGACTGAACATGAACACCGTAGGCCTATTATATTGTCAGACATTTGACATTATTGGGTTTTATTACATGTCATCAGGTTAAGTGAACGTTTTATTAGATTTTCAGGGAATTATGACATTATCGGTGCTACAAACTCTTTAATTTCCCAGCAGGCAGATCAGGGCAGTGCTGGTCCATGGTGGAGGCTGTGCGCCTGCAGGTTACTGTCATCACTCTGTCACCTCATATTTTGGGTGAAAGTTTGTGTGTGTGTGTGTGTGTGTGTGTGTGTGTGTGTGTGTATGTGTGTGTGTGTGTGTGGTTCGAGCCTGGCTGCGCGCCGCCGCTTCATCAGTGTGCACGAGTGTCCGCAAAGACGCTGCTGCTGCTGGTCTCCAGGCGCGCAGAGGAACCATCCACAAACTTTGATGAGCTGTAACCTTCACCAAGGAAACAAAACAACCCGGGCTGAATAGTATTATTTTTTTTAAACAGCACATTTTACAGGGTGCGTAATTCGTGTCGATCCAGGTGAGTAAATGAACCTGCGAGCTTCAGATGTCACTGATGTGTTGACGTTTTGCATGAACGGCTGCGCTCCTATGTGCCATTTTTCCCGACTGTTTTGCATGATCTACAAGTGTCTCCAGAACCCAAGTGAAGTTTGCAACGCTGTCGTGCTTTTGCAGTAACCTTTTATTTATTTATTTTAATTGTAATCTCTGGTTTTCATGTGCGCTCTTCGGGCTCAGTCACACCTATTTGCCCACATTATTATTTTTAGAATTAAACGCATGCGTAATCTTTATTTTTTCCGTGTTAAAGTCGTACTTTAAACCTTTCTTTTTTTTTTTTTTTTTTTTTACAGGTGTCAAAATGGAGATGACTCCGGTTGAGATATACAAAGAAGACAACAATAAGTGCCTCTCCTCGCTGCTGGATGACTGTCCGGTGTTTAATTCTTCAGCCTGGATGTCCGGATACTCCGAGAGCCGCAATGTGACCCACGATGATAGCTGGGAGTCCGAAGGCATGTCTCCCATCATCCCCATCATCACTGCTGTCTACTCCGTGGTGTTTGTGGTCGGCTTGTTGGGCAACTGCCTCGTCATGTATGTGATCATCAGGTAAAGTCATTTTAATTAAAAAGGATAAAAATCCATGCAGTAATTAGTCTATATGGGGAGTCAGAAATGTTCTGTAAGCTCATATAGCAACATAATAGGAATGTTAACAGGAAAATTGCTGTAAATTTAATATGAAGGACTAATTTATATTACTGTCTTGTCATGACCCATTCCTCATAGGATTATTCAGACACATTAAACAACAAATCTAATCATTTTGGCATCATCTAACAGCACAATACACCAGCATTATCCAGACATACAAACATAAGCATCATCCAGACATAATGGTAAACATGAACCTCCCACAAATAATGATCCGGGATACATCCCACAATGGAAATGTAACACATAAACAGTCACAGATATACAAACACAGCCCACTAAGCACAACACACACAAATCCAAGCAAGTCTGAGGAACTTATTAATTATACAGTATGTTATGTTTCTCGTTGTCTCATGTTTTAGAGAGATCATCAGAAAATGTTAACATTATCTAAAAGATATTCAATTAAGGCTCCAGTCTCTAAATCTAAAGCAGGAACATGAATCTTTTTATATGTTGTCGTAAATCATGATATAAAGGACAAAATAAAATGAATTTCTACCTCATTTAGTTCACAATATGATAATTTATCATCTTCCAATGCAATCGGATCGTGATAACTTAATCTGATTATTCTGCATTTGTGTGCATGCATGTAAACTGTGTGTAGCTGTGTAGCTATTTACTCTTGTTTTCAATTTTTGAATGTTCATTTTGCACTAAATTTCTTAATTAAATGAAAATATTAATTTCTTTTCATTTGTCAAGAACTTAAATGCTCAACAATAGGCTTTACCATGTGATTATCATATGTTAATGTGATTTAAGGTACTAACGCAAGCTGCAGTTTGAACTTAAGTGATATATATCGTTATCAAGATATGAAATTACCTATATAGAGATAGAAGATTTTGGTCATGTCAGCCAGCTCTAACTAATTATAGTTTAAAGAATTTATACAGAAAACAACAGAGGTCCATGCAGAAGAATGTGTTCGTCCACAGTCACTGTAAATGTTATTACTTGTGGAGAAGGCACTGGCACCAACCCTTGGGCTTTCACTGTGACCTCGAGGCCATCTGGTCTACATCATAGTTCCTCTTAGTGCCTGGATGCTCAATAGAGAGACAGGTCCTCTGCTCTAAAGCCCACTTATACAGCACATCCAAAGAGCTGGTGCATGTTAAATGGTTGGGACAACATCTAAATATATGTGTGTAAGTCACAAGGGGCAAAACAGGATTTTTAATAAAGACGGTTAATATTAATGCTGTCATTTCTAATTCAGCATTAAATGTGGCAATGTAGAAATGATTCTGCCTCCTTCAAAATGACCTGTTATGATTCTAATAACCCCCAAGCTCAAAAAAATAATAACAATATTCTGTAGATTTCAGTGTGGTGGACATGATATTAATCATAGTTGCAACCAGTGGTGCTTTATCAAGCTGATAGCCCACTTGCACCTCATTGGCTGTTATTTATGGTGTGTGAGAGCCAACAAATCTCCTTGGATATAATGTGAAATGCAGCGGTGGCACCCAGAATGCTTCGGCCGGCGGACAACAATTACCTCAAATCAGATTGATTGTGACGCCTGTCGGTAGAAGCCAATTTCATCACTTCAGTTACAGAAAGGACTACATTTTACTGCTTAGTTGCTCCGTGGAGGACGGTTCAACTGCAGCAAACAGGCATTTTATGTTGATTTAGAGTAAACAGCTTCTGAAATTACCTTCATCGAAAGACAAAGTCTGCAGGCCACACGTTATATGTTGAGCTTATAAGCCATTGGTAGCTGACATGGTCGTGCACCTTTAAATGGTTTGTGTTAAAGCTGCGCTAGTCAATACTTTTATTTAACAATATGACTACGCTTCATGTAATGAAAACGGGGCTGCTTGATGAAGGTAATTATCACCTGACTGCAGTTTCCTTTCAGCTCTACAGTGTTTTAGTGATTTTAAGCACAGTTTTGCTTTCTAATTATTCACTCTCCTGGCTCTCATCAGTGTCATTTCCAGTCACATCATACAAATAAAGCTGAAATAAAACCACTATACGCTACCTGCTCAACACCAAACAACAGACAGAAAAGTTAGCAAAATCAGCTGGTGAATACAGTGGAGCATTTAGCAGCCAGATATCCCCTTCAGGAGTTGGTAGAGACCAAAAACAGAGCTAAAAGAGATCATCAGGTGAACAGAAACACAACTCTAAATGAATTCTGCTAATGTTGCTGACTGTTTGCTAACACGTCATAATCCAGTATGTTAGTGTTTTGTTTACAGCTTGTTGCGCTGCCTCCAAGTGGGCATTGAACCAGTGCATGTTTAAAGGAATAGGTCAACACTTTTGGGAAACAGGAGTAGCTTCATATTAAACCTACAGACATGAGAGTGGTATCGATCATCCTATCTATCTCTTGGCAAGAAAGCGAACGAGCATAATTCCCAGAATGTCAACATGATCTCATGGGAAGGCAGATAAATAGCGCGCCACATTTAAGGACATCTCATGTGTCATGTGACGCATTTTAGCTTCTCGTGTGTCATTTAACGCTGTTTCTATAATCTCTGTAAACAGTCAACGGGCCAAGATTTTGGTATTGGAAGCAATCTGGTTTTTGTTTGTAGTCCTAGTGGTATTGACTAATCACACTGTAGCAGGCTTTGGTTGCATGCAGGTAAACAGTCCGTGTGGTGCACAAAAGTGGTGGTGCGCCAGCTATCGTCTGACGATGATTTAGCTTTTTATTGGTATAAAATTAGCTTGTATATGGGTACACATCAGCTCTCAACTCAAACTCCATGCATCTTGAGTTGCTAATCGGACTGTAAACAATGAGCAGTGCACAGAAAAGGTCCTAGCCCGGATGTCTGCTAGCTACGCTGGAACCCCAGAGGCCCCAGAATCGTTGTCAGACCGATAGCAGATGGGTTCTGAGATTGCTGTTCTCATTACCAACTCATCACATATGGACAGACGATCGCAGTTTAAACAAAACTAGTTGGTTAAGTTTACGCAACAAAACTATTTGGTTAGGTTTAGGCAACAGAACTATTTGGTTAAAAGATCCTGGTTTGGGTGAGCATAAGGATGTTCGTTACGTAATAAGTGAACATTTGACTTTTGGTTTCACGCAGGACACTAACACACGGTGGCATCCACCCCAACTTCCTTCCTGGACTTTCCCACTCTTTATACCATATAACCTGACTTCCAGAGTGCTTGCTCTCAGTGTCTATTGCAGTGGCATGAAATGATAATCCTTTGTGGCCTTCAACATTTAAAGGAATCTGTTATGTCGTCTGCCATGCAACATTGTCATGTATGGTTTTATTTAAGGATTTTATCAGTGGTAAGAGAAACAATTTGGGTTTGATTTTGAGTAATAAATGCTCAATGTGATAACTTAATTAACAAATGTTTTTTGTAAACAGAAAATGCATCTAAAAAGGGATTTAATCTAAATGCTTCATTGCACCACTGTAGGTGCCACCACTGGTTAAGTTAAGTTAAGTGTTAAAATAAAACTTTGTGAAAGTCATCACATTCTGCTTTAATGCTATCATAATTTAATGACGGGAAAACAAGCTGACCACGCTGGCCTGCAGTCAGCAGCACACTATACATAACAATGAAGTGTGAGTCTGAAATATTACATTACAGATTCAACGAAGCAGTGTGGACTAATAGACAATGTTTAATTTATAATGATTCAACAAGGAAGGTTTTCTGAAGAGCCAACTAAGCAATATACTGTACATCTACATCAGTTTCTAGGTGGATGGTTAGCTCTGGTCATCTCTGCTCATTGATATCACAGGACAACCTTGTGTTCTGCATGTTCAACAGGTACACAAAGATGAAGACGGCCACCAACATCTACATTTTCAACTTAGCACTCGCAGATGCCCTCGTCACCACCACAATGCCCTTCCAGAGCACGGACTACCTGCTGAACACCTGGCCCTTTGGTGAGGTGGTGTGCAAGGTCTTCATCTCCATCGACTACTACAACATGTTCACCAGCATCTTCACTCTCACCATGATGAGCGTGGATCGCTACGTGGCCGTGTGCCACCCGGTGAAGGCCCTGGACTTCCGCACGCCGATCAAAGCCAAGATGATCAACGTGTGCATCTGGATCCTGTCGTCGGCAGCGGGGATACCTGCTTTTGTCCTGGGTGGCACCCAGACGAAGAGCGGTGAGGACAAGCTTTCACCGTCCCTGAATCAAGAGCGATGTGGCGATAATATTTTCAGAGCAGAAATATATCTTTCAGAGCAGAGTTTTCCATTAGCCGCACATCGTGCATCATCCTTCCTGAATATAGATGATGGCTGAAAAAGAGTTTTCAGCAAAATGTTCCCTTTTGAGTGCAGATTAGCTGTTCCATAAGCACTTGCTAAATTTGTAGCAGAAAAGCAGAGTGGAAATTTATTAATGATAAAGCACAAATGCACTTCATCACTTAATTCACCTCCTCTATCTCCCTCTCTCCTTTGCTCCTGCAGATATAACTGAGTGTGCCTTACAGTTCCCAGAGCCGTACGTGTACTGGGACACACTGATGAAGATATGCGTGTTTGTCTTCGCCTTTGTCGTGCCTGTGCTCATCATCACTGTGTGCTACTCCCTCATGGTGCTGAGGCTGAAGAGCGTCCGAATGTTGTCAGGCTCGCGGGAAAAAGACCGCAACCTGCGGCGGATCACGCGGCTGGTGGTGGTCGTGGTGGCCGTGTTTGTGGTCTGCTGGACGCCCATTCACATTTTCATCCTGGTCAAGGCCCTCGTGAGTATACCCGAAACCACCGCCATCATGGCTGCCTACTTCTTCTGCGTGGCTCTGGGCTACACAAACAGCAGCCTGAACCCCGTCCTGTACGCCTTTCTGGATGAGAACTTCAAACGCTGCTTCAAGGACTTCTGTCTCTCGGCTAAACTGAAGGGGGAGAAGGTGTCGGGGAGCAAGAAGATGGCCAGCAGTGTGCGGGAGGCCGCTGTTCCCCTGGAGAACCCAGATGGGACTAGAAAGCCGGCATGACTAGCAGTGGAACTGTCTTCAATTTCCCACATTGGAAAAGAAGACTCACATGACCTGGGCCTAACCCACATCACATCAGCAATGTAGTTTTGACTCTATTACAGAATTTATTTTCATTATCACTTCTTGGGGTTTAACCAGTGCCAACATTCATATGATTTAATTTCAGAGATCAAATGAAAGTTTCACATTATGAATTATATTCCACTTTGATTCATGGCAGTTGTTATAAAGACAACTTAAAGAGTATTTATGTGGGGTTATGGGGATCTGTTGGCAGAAATGGTATGTAATATTAATAATTATGTTTTTTTTTTTAGTGTATAATCACCTGAAACCAAGAGTTGTTACCTTAGAATGAGCCGTTTACACGATCAGCCATAACATTAGGTCAGCATGTGCACCCTGTCCAGTCTGCGGCTACACAGCCTCATACGCACCAAACCGTGATGCTCAGTGTGTTCTGACACCTCTTTATCAGAACCAGCATTAACCTTTTCAGCAATTTGAGCTACAGTATGTCTTCTATTAAAATGGACAACATGGACCAGCCTTCGCTCCCCACCTGGATCGATAAGCCTTGGCCGCCCATGACCTTGTCTCCAGTTCATTGGTTTTCCTTCCTTGATCCACCTTTGGTAGGTCCTGACCACTGCAGACTGGGAACATCCCACAAGACCTGTAGTTTTGGAGATGCTCTGACCCAGTCATCTAGCCATCACAGTTTGGCCCTTGTCAAAGTCGCTTGCATCCTTATGTTTGCCCATTTTTTTCTGCTTCCAACACATCAGCTTCAAGGACAAAATGTTCACTTGCTGCCTAATATATCCCACCTACTGTCAGGTGCCAGTGTAACGAGATTATCAATGTTTCACCTGTCAGTGGTCATAGTGTTGTTAATATTATGGCTGATCACTGTATATCTACGTTACATAAAGAACAGGTCCTCTTCACAAAGCTGGCTGCCATGTTTCTATAGTAGCCTAGAACGGACGAACCAAACACTGTTAACATTTCCTGCTTGTGCCGGAGTCAATAACGTTACTTGCTCGAGTTAACCCTCGTCATTCCACTCAGCAGCCATTAAGTTGAAACCTCTGTTGGTCTTGACGAGCTGCAACATTTATTTCAGCACAAACAACAACTGTTCATTCTCTTGATATTCTCAAAGCTTAACTGTCGTTTTCTCCACTAGCTCACTTGTTCGCTTACACACATTTGCTGCCGCTCTCTCTCTTGCTTCACCACTCACTTCCCACATTGGGAAGCACTGGCTCTGCTCCAAATGACCTACATTACTCTTAGAACAACTCTTGATAGGATCAATTGCATTTTTGCATTGGCCACCATAGTTAAACTACAAGCTTGGCACACGGGAGAGGTTTAAATTGATTGCAGTCTGCTACCTTGCCACTAGATATCACTAAATCCTACACACTACTCCTTTCAGCAAATAAGACCAAATGTGAGATTAATTATTACGACAGCACTGAACTCATCAATAATATATAGTATAAGTATCAAGTGCAACAGGAATGAGTCCTAAAACATGTAAATAAGTTAGTATTTTAGGACTTCTAGTTCCCTCATCTGGAGGTCAGTGTGTTTTTAGTTAGATGCCTGAAATGAGGTCTGTGGTTAGAACAAGCTTAAGAGATTTTGACAATTTGTTCTACAAAATATGTCAATTAATCAATATCCCACTTAGTGAATTTTGAAGCCCTTATGCGGCTTTAAAAAAGCCGGTTGCTAACAAGTGGCTAAATGAGACTACTAAACATTATCACTCGGACTCATCCTCCTTTACAGCCTTATTGTTTTTACTCGAGCTCATGCGACTGTGGTGTAGTTGGTTTATAGCCCAGCGTTAGCTTTTTACTTCTGCCAGTTGCATTCACACTTCAACAATTATACAAGCTGTGTTCATTTGTAAAGATTATCTTGCTGAACAAAACATGTAATTACCATAAATGTTTGTTTGCCACAAAGCTTATATTCCACAATACTCCAAAACCCAATGGAACAATCACTTTGGCTTTTTGTGGAGGGAACCAGGGCGATGCTTACTTCCTGGTTGGCCTACAAAAATACATCATCCCTGCAGTGTCCTGAGTGGGACATCCCCAAACCATGTGGCACGTCCCAAGAGAGGTAATAAGAATATAATGCCAAAATGTATCAAAACATTTGGTGATTGTTTAATGAAAAAATTGGAAATAGATGGATGAAAACTGTAATGTGATTGGCTCCTTCACACTCACATCAGTGTTTTTCTGTATTTAAGCTCATTGAATTGCATTTAGTTGATGCCTTTCTTAGATTCTGTTCATTCCTGTCAGTGTTTTTATATCCAAATGTGCCTTCAACAGTCCAGGATAACACGTTTGTAGCAGCGGAGTCGTGCTGATCGACCACGGTGTGAGAGAACTGACTCATGTTGGACTTAGAAGTCAAAAAACAACAACAACAACAACAACAAAAAAAACTCAGATGCATCAAAGCAAGTTTACTGATGAGAAAAGTTAAAAATCCTGGACTTGAATGTGCTTTTAAAATTTGACAGAGGGCTCTCTATCAGCTTTGACTCTGGAGTTGTGTCCAGTTTGATAAGTTGTTCAGTTTATGGTATATAACTCAATCACGTGTGCTTTGTGTGGCTTTTACCATGATACACGTAGTCCTATTAATGCTATTAATGCTATTATTGTAGAGAAACATTCTCATAAGTGCAATCTGAAAACATTAAACTACAGTATGATAGTATGTATACATTATTTTGTATTTGTAACAAAAATATCTTTGCACAGACATCACTGAAATATACTGTATTAGTAGCATGTCGATGACCATTGCTATGATAGTATACAGCAACATCGGCAGCCTGTATGCTTGATGGACTGTGCTGTTATTTTGAATGTACTGAAAATAGACTGTATTATATAAACATATGATTACTCATGATATGAACTCGTATATCTCATTAAAGGTCAGCTAATATTTATGTAATTCAGTAATAAAACTCATTTTCATACACATGCTGTGTCCCTAAACAAGAGCTATGTGGGTTTTGGGGAGTTTTTATTTACTGTTAAGAAATCTCTATGTATACTGACATAAAATAGATAAAGCACAGGTTAGTTGACAACAAAATAAGAGACATTATTCTGAGAAACCACACTGTGACCAAGATGTTATTGTTTTCTTTTCAGTCTCTGTGCTTACTGTTTAAATCTGCCGCTGCTACTGTATATTGGCTTTGTCTGCTGTCAGCCGAACAGCAGACGTATTAATCAGAACATCCTGTATGTGAAGCACTTAATATTAAAGCAAGTTTAACAAATCCACATTGATTGTCTTCCCTAGCAGTGACGAGCTCATGATGTTTTGATTTATTTGTGAATTCTCTGATTGTTCCTTAGCTGCAGGAAACATCTTTCTATGTTTGCACCATTACTTTTTCATATTTTATTTGAAAATAAAACACTGCCCCTCACAGCAGCCTTGTAAATCAAATGTTAATTAGATGAAGAGCAGTTTTAGTTCTTTAGAAATGATTTTAGTGGGAGGTCAGGAGTCCTCTGCAGGTGGAGATTTGTTTTTTTTTTACTGTATACCATTAGCTCCCTCCAGAGGATGGAAAATGTAACTACTAAAACATGAAAATCCTACAGTGATTTTTTATTCTGCTTGAGCAGATACAAGCTTCATGATAATTTAGTAAATATGAAATAAACACTGAATATCAGATTTCAAAAAATTATAAAATAACAGACCTTTGGGACCAGTTGACTCTTATTATCCTTTGCAAAGTTTTGACTATAAATAATTAATACATGCATTGATAAAATAACCAGTACATTAAGCCAATTAGTAAATTAGCATACCCTAATGTTATTTTAAAAAGATGTTAAAATGCACTTTAATCTGAAATGTTATCCTGATTTTGTTTAACTTTCTTTACATGAGTTGTCACTTCATTTATTTACATTATTTTATTGGAATTTGTTTTACCTGTTTTAGAAGAAGAAGAAGAAGAAGATCAACTTATTAGTCCCAAGTGGGGAAATTCAATTTACACTCTGTTAAACTTATACATGGTACATGCACACAAACACACACACACATGCAGTAATGGAGAGATGTCAGAGTGAGGGGGCTGCTCCAGACAAGCGCCCCGAGCAGTTGGGGGTTTGGTGCCTTGCTCAGGGGCACCTCGGCAGTGCCCAAGAGGTAAACTGGCACCTCTCCAGCTACCAGTTCACACTCAGTTTTTGGTCCATGTCGGGACTTGAACCGGTGACCCTCCGGTTCCCAAGCCAACTCCCTACAGACTGAGCTACTGCCGCCCCCACTGCAGCCTATGTTCCATTTGGTTCTTAATGTCCTGCCTTTTGTAAAGCACTTTGTAACCTGCTTGTAAAGAATTTAATTAAAGAAAATAAACCAACAGAAATGATGTTTCCTCACTGAGGTGAAGAGGTTCATGAAGGAAGGAAAACATACCATACAGATTCCTCTTGCTGCTTACACAGAAACAACTTGAGCATCTAAAGTAAATCAGAGCCTTATTAAATTTTGTATTTCTGGAAGTAAAACAGACACTCTTAATGAAGTGAGGGGAAAGGGGACAAGTGGGCCTATAGCATAGATAACTGATCAAAGAATATTTGGCAGAGGAAGCAGATTATGTCCTCCAACAAAAGGGAAATTGATGAGGTAATGGACATAATATTGATTGATTCAGGAAATTATGGACATTGAATTCCCACCCGGTAAGTGTTACTGTAGCTATATTTACTATCTGTTTTAAATGACTAGATATGTTTATTTACATATCATGTTTTGTTTATTTCTCTTTGTGGAAACCAGAAAAAACAATAATAATAATTTTCCATAATTGAAATATTTTAAAGATTTTTTTTATTTTATACGGAACATAAATACAAATACACATAATCTAAACATGAAGGAAAATAAATAAATGAAGAAATGAAGAAATGAATAAATACAGCTGTTTGGAGGGTGCGGCTGAGTGAGCAGTGATCACGTGACTCCTCTGACGTCATCCCGCAGTCTCTTCCTGGTGTTTTCCTTCAGCTGGTCGTCCACAGCGAGCTAACGCAGCTTTCTTCAAGTGTCGAAGCCCTATTTTTTTGTTTGTTTGTTGCCGAAATGAACCGAATATTTGGAAGGGGTAAACCCAAAGCTCCACCACCGAACCTTACCGACTGCATAGGAACCGTAAGTACAATTCCGAAATAACTTTTTTCCCCGAAATACCTTTTAAAACAAAGTAAATAAAGATCGATCCCTTCTCGACTGAGTTAGCTAGCTAACTGTTAGCTAACTTTTATGAGCGGAAAACAGGCCAACTTTTGCCATATTTAACTGACCTGTTGTCATTATAAACTAGATTAATAGTTAAATATAATCAAGAAATAACTTTTTAAACGCTGTCATGAACAACGTAAACAAAAGCGGATCCCTTGTCGGCTGAGTTAGCTAGTTAACTGTTAGCTAACTTTTATAAGCGGAAAACAGGCCAACTTTTGCCATATTTAACTAGCATATTGTCATTATAAACGAGACTAATAGTTAATAGATGTTGCATTATTGATAGTAGACAGGATTATCCCATCGGGCGTTTTTACCTAACACAATGTAATGATAGTATCGGTTGATAAACGAGGCACTTACACAAAAACAGTCGGCCTATCTGTTCACGTATGAATCAGCATTATGTGATTATGAGCAAGAATTTGAGCCATTTAACTAGCACACAACAGAAACCGTGTTGCTCTCTCAGTGATATGGCTGACATCAACCAGTTATACAGGTTATTTCTCCGAGCTGAGCTATTGTTAGCTAGTGTTAACTGGGGTGGAGGAGGAAACCTATGATGTTTGGTCTGTTAAGCTTCTGTGTATGTGTACCTAAAGGAAGGGCTTTCCATCAGTTAGTTAGATTTTACTGCATCTGTTCAACTGTTATTGATCAAATATCAATGTCCTTATCTCTGTTTTTTACTTGAAGGTTGATTCTCGTGCAGAGTCCACTGACAAGAAGATTGCCAGACTAGATGCTGAACTTGCCAAATACAAGGACCAGATGAAAAAGATGAGAGATGGGCCCTCAAAGGTGAGATTCATTGCCCAGTGAGGAGCTCTTCTCTTGAAACCCTTAAGGGTGCTGCCAGCCAGGTCCACATTCAAGTCACGTATCAGTATAAAATAAACATTTACGCACGTTTGTCTCTTTATTACACACACATGCTGAGAGAGGCAGAGCTCGAAATGTGGGTGTAAGTGGACTGTTGGCTATTAATATAAAAATTGTAAGAAGCAAATTAATGAGTTCTCGTCCTTTATGTCTATGCTGTAAAAGAGGGATGTACCAATCTGACTCTTTCAGTCCCAATACAGATAGTGATACGTGGACTTTGGGTATTGGCTGATACCTAGTACAGATCCGTTACCTGTGTTAAATTAATAAGCTGTTTGCCTCACTATGTGGAAGTGACTGGGATCATTCTGTTAAGGGTAAGGCGACAGCAGGCTTGATATTGCTTTCCTAACCTTGTGAATTTCTCCACTGTGAGACTAATAAAGGAATATCTTATCTTAAAACTAAACGTGGTCAATAAATATATAGTTATAAATTTATTTAGTCACACACCTCCAACTTGGTTAAAAAATCTTCAAAATTACCAGGAATTAGAAGGGTAACCATTTTTTAATGTAGCAAAAGATTGTCAAAACTTAAACATGAATTAAAAAGTGTATATCCAGTATATACTATATATAGTATATAAACATAAAATTGAATAGAAGTAGATTGTAGTAAATTGAGTAGATCAGCCTCACTGTGATGATATCTGATCCAGCTATGTGAGTTAGTATCAGCTCGATATCCAATCCAGTATCAGTATCAGGGTGTGTAAAATACAGTAATTTTGCACACCACTGAATACACATCTTATCATCATATAGTTCCGTATCATGAGATATGATATTGTTTCCAATACCTTACCACAAGAAATGTAAACATATTTTCTACAAAGGTTTTTTTCTTATTTAATAAAAGAAGTCAGACTTCTCTAATGTCTAGTTAGCAAAATGTAGACAAAACATACTCATCATATACTTTGGTCCAGTTCATGTTTTGTGTTAATCATCAGTTCGTATCACTTGTTATGTATTCTCAATCATTTTCCTTATTTACCAGAACATGGTGAAGCAAAAGGCTATGAGAGTCCTCAAGCAGAAGCGAATGTAAGTGCTTTTATTTCCCAAAATCAGTGTTTATAATATGAAACATGTCTTATTCAATTTCAAATGTTTTTCTTATCAGCCATAGTTTCTCCATCAACTGCTGTGAAAGTCTAACTTTACTTTCACATTATGTCTTCCAGGTATGAGGGCCAGAGAGATAACCTCATGCAGCAGTCGTTCAACATGGAGCAAGCAAACTACACAATCCAGACCCTTAAAGACACTAAAACCACAGTAAGAGAGTAAATTATCTGCCAGATTTTATTTTCTTCCACATAGAAAGATAATAACTATGGATCTGTCTGCTAACATTTGCGTTTTCCTTTTAGGTTGATGCCATGAAAATTGGCCTCAAAGACATGAAGAAAGCATACAAGCATGTGGACATTAATAAGATTGAGGTATTTGTTTTTTGACTACAGATTTCACTTCAGTAGAGGGACCAGAGTAGCCATCTATTTTCAGCGCAGACGATGGTGTCACAGTACATAACTGTGTATATATTTAAAGATAACATCCCCCTATTCCTCTCCTAATGTGGTATTTACACTTTAAAAATATTATCATGGACTAGAAGTGTTGAGGGACAAAAGGTACTACTTGACAGTGTGGTGTAGTTGTGCCTTTTGGGAGTTAGAAGTCCAGGGTGGCCAAAATTGAAATTTCAGTTTCGTTTCCAGGGCAGAATACTGCGGCTTCGCAATATGGTCTAGTTGTGTCGGGATGGTGCTATAAAGTTGTTTTTTTTTTAATTTTCTCTCAAAAAAGTGATTATCTTTAACTTCTATTCTATTTCTGGAGCAGATCTTTGAAAGTACATTAGGAGCTTCAAAGTTGGTCTGATGGTTGACAGCGTTGTGGGAGCATGGTGGGGGTATGTGAGCGACGCTCACTCCTGTGTTGTTTTATATATTTATTATATTCAGAATCTTCAAGATGACCTCGAAGACATGATGGAGGATGCCAATGAAATCCAGGAGACGCTGAGCAGAAGCTATGGCACGCCTGACATTGATGAGGCCGACCTGGAAGCGGGTCAGTAAAATACTTCCAGGATGCCAGGATTTTTCTTTGATATCGTATGAAAAATAATGCTGAGGCCACGGAAAGCAGCAGCCACAGTGTGCACCTTATATGATAATATTTATCGTAATATTGCCCATTAAAAGTAATCTCAGCTAACCTGACACGCCAGATGGCTTGTTTACACAGAACCATCGGAGAAGCCGTCACTGGAAAATGTTTTGAAAAGGGCAGGCACCGAAAAAAATACCTGGCAGGTGATTGGATAAACTATCTGTCAATCAAACTCTTGCCGGAGCCAGTCGGAGAAGAGCACAAACATGTTTTCCATCAAGAAAAACCTTCAGTTCCGTTCTTTGCTCGTCTTTTAATGAAGAAATACTCTCCAGCTCTGATATAACTGATATTACTGCAGCTATGCTAACCTCTTCAGGAGCCGCCATTGTTGTTTACAATGAACAGTCGCCTTCCTGTGTCGCCTCACACACACCTACGGTATACTGATTGGTGCAAATGCACTACTTCGTGTGATTCTGATTTCTCTGCTCTGATTTGGTGACATTGACAGAATTCAGCTGCCGCGCGAAGATAAATCTTCGCCACTCTGTCTGTTTCTCCTGGGCTTCTATTGCTCATTAAAGACCCAACATAACTTATATAGTTGACTTTTACTTTGACCATAATTTACAAGCAATTCATTGCTCATTACCCATAAAAAAATAAGATGTTGTCGTTGAGAGCTTTCTTTCATCTTGAGCTGTTAATGTGTCCACAGAGCTGGATGCTCTGGGAGACGAGTTCCTCATGGATGACGACAGCTCCTACCTGGATGAGGCTTCAACAGCTCCAAACATTCCCGAGGGTGTCCCCGGCGACAAGTCCACCAACAGGGTACTTTGCAGGATTTTTCTTTTTTTTTATTTATTAGATTACAGAGCTTTTTCATTAATGGGCATTCTTCTTTTTGCGTTTCAGGATGGTGTTCTGGTGGATGAGTTTGGCCTTCCTCAAATTCCTGCTACATAAAAGGAGCAATCTGAACACTCGAGCTAATTTTACATGTATCATAGCCTTTTTTGTATTTATCCAACTGACACTCCCAGCCTTAGAGTGCAGCATTGAAAACCAAAGCTGGCAAATGAATGAATGAACTACAACTTAAAATCAGGAATCTACAATTAAAAGTTGATTAATATTCTACGCGTGAGCTCATATCATATGTATCTGAGGTGTTTGAATTGGGATGCTCTTAACTTTGTACAGTTTCTGCAGCGTTTGTTGACAAGAACAAAATAAATTATATTTTTCAAACAATAAATCGAAGTAATTCAACAGCCTTTATTTATACAAAAGTCAGTTTGTTGCTGTTAGAGCCATTTCTAGCAAGCTTTTATACATTCTTATGGTCTTCCAATGTAAATAAACATGGTAAAGTTTGGAAATTTGTATTTGGTGGATTATTTCTCTGTTGTTGAAATGCTAATTAGCGTTGTATTTTACATCATTGGAAAGCCTGTTTATCCACCTTCACAATGATGTCCAACTTGTAAGGATCTTGCATTTGGATTTCTGTTGCGCCCAAGTGAAATTTGCCAAAATTCTCTGCCAATGCTAAACAGTGTATTCTGTTGGTGTTGACTCTTGTTTTGAGCTCCAGGTGCCGCCGATCAGGAGAATGTTTTTGGCAAATTTCACTTGGGCGCTACCCACATAATCAGCTGTGCTGCTCATCCCACAAATGCATGATCCTCACAAGTTGGACATCAGTGTCAAGGTGAATAAACAGCCTTTCCAACAATGTAAAATATAGTGCCAATTAGCGCTGCAACACAAATTTCCAAACTTTTGTTCTGGATTTTTTAGTATGATAACTATGTAATGTGATGGTAGCTTTTAATGCTAAACCAGAGCACAACGGTCACCTGACCTCTCAGGAAGCTCTTATTGAAGACAGGTGTGCTGACAATTAATGGACAGGACACAGTCAAAGTGCAGCATGTTTTAGTTATTTTTGCTGGTTTAATCTTAGTTTGGTTTGATGAATTGTTAATTTCCCCAATGATTTGAACTTTATGTAAAGGCTTGTTTGGGGTTTTGATTTTGTTAATGCTGTTACAGTTAGCCAGTGTACTTTAAACAACCCGTCAACTCACCATTCAAACAACCCTCGGACCGCCCGAAGCCATCATGGATCATCAAACAGTGAGTGTCAAACTAACCTGTGTCTAACATAGCGTCTCATTTAACTTGAAACCACAATTACTGCCAAGTGAAATATATAGAAGAGCGTAATCAATAAGTTAAAAACATTTACTTTTATTTACATTTATTTGAAAAAATAAATACAGATTTCTTCAAGCAAGAAAGGGCACACCGGTAACATCCATAGCCTACGAATGTGTATCATCACCAGCTCAGCCTGTATGTGTGAGGGAAGATTTTTTGGTGTAGATAGTCCACAATGCTGGTCTTGCTTCGCAGTTTTTCAAATTCGTAGTAAGGAATCTAGAAAAAAGACAAATACTTTTTCAGTCGTTTCATAAAAACAAAAGATTCAACAAGTTAACAGAACTACATGGGTAAAAGTGGTCCTGCGGAGATGAAAATCTTGCAGAAAAGGCCCAAAGAGCACACAAATTGCTGACTCACTAAAGCATAAAATGAAGGTGAGGGTCTAACCTGAACAACTTCATATCCCAGAAGCCTCAGATGTCGCTGCTTGATTGCCTCTTTCCCGAGTAGCTGCCTCGTGTTTGTAGTGAACCGCTTTTGTCCGTCGATGCAAAGAGCTATCCTGCAACAGACATCAAACGACCCGAAGGGTTTAAAACACTACAGCTCTAAAAGATGTACTTCAAAAATGTTAAGCGTAGCAACTTCGTGTAATACGTAAAGCCATTTACCTTTTGTATACTTCATCAATATGACTGGCAGGCAGCACATATCCCTCTTCATCAAGTTTTATCTCCACATCTATAAGAGTAAAAAAGTTGTTGTTATGCTGTCTATAGGTTGACAACAGGAAACATTTAGCAGATAAAGCAGATGTTACCGAGTGTGTAGCAGTACGGCGTCAGGACTTTGGATCCAAAGTACGAACGAGCCCCGAGCAGATCCACCAGTCCATTTTTCACAGAGTTGTACAGATGAGCGTCCACCGGCGTCTCCAGGGAGTGTCCAGACATGAGGAAGGACTTGACACGGTACTTGGGAAGGAGTCGGGGACCCTGAGGAGACGACAGAAGGTACGAAAGAACACAAATGCAAACACATGACAATCAAAGTCTGAATTAATTTAAAAACTATGTTTCACCTAGCAAAGTGAAATCTTAAAGTCAAACTTGCGTTATTGACTTTATAGAGCTGTCCGCCAATATCTGTTATGAACTTTTGCTGTTAATGCATTGTGGGATATTTATGCCAATTTTTCACCAGAAATACTATACAATTTGCTCACTACTGGTTTCACACTAAGGTTTCGGACATGATGAAAAATCTTGCTTAATGTTTGAGCATACTACTAGCATGTTATGCTAGTAGTATTATTTCTGAACATGAAATGTGCTTAACCAGAACCCAAATAGTTCTATGGTAATTATGGGAAATGTAGGAACTATGAGGGCCTGTACAGGTTTTATCACATAAGTGGAGTGCACTGAACCTCACATACTGATGTTAAGTAAGAGGGTGTGTATTCAGGTATGTGGTTGTGTATTAGTCCTTTGTATTTCTGCTGGGCAGGCCTCATGTTTAATACATCAAACTGTTTTACATATTTTACCTCGTAGAAAGGACACTCCAACTTCAAAGTCATGTAGAGCTGGGTCAGCTGTGCCAGGACGATCCGATTCATTCCTGTGCCTTGCTCTGGAACACAAACAATTTTAGTTATTTGAACCTAAATAGACTAAAATCACAATTCACAAATTAGTTTCAATGTGTAAAGAATAGACAAACATTAAAATTACAGTATGGACAACTATTCTTTTTAATGATGCATTCATGGAAAGGTTGCACATATTGCATTTACCTTGGAGTTGCTGAAGGAAGTAACTGCTGAAAACTTTGGAGACAAAATTAACCGGGAACCTCCCTACCAGGGTGCAGGAGTGGAGAAGGTTGAGCAGCATTCGGGGCTGGAAGTGTGAAAAGCGTGTACGCAGGATGTTTTCGACTTTCCTGAACACCTCACCAGCATTTGGAGGGAGGTAGCCGAGCTTTCCGAGAGCCATGATCTGCCTGGCCACCTGGCTGGTGCTGTAGTCGTCTGCTCGGTACACAAAGCTCTCTGCAATGGCGTCAAACACGGTCGGGGACAGGATGTTCCTCCGGCCAAAGAACTGAGCCACCTTGGTAACTGTCTCTGCGTGGGAGGTGAAGGCCATTGTGGGCACGTACCTCTCCATCGCCTCCACAAAGTAATGATCGCTGTGACCAAAGTGCATCAGGGCCCCGAGCACAACAGCGAGCTCCTCATCAGTAAAGTGAGGTACATGCCGTACAGCCTGCTTACACAGATTGATCACGAGGGGCATAGCCTGCATCTGGTTCAGGGTCACAAGAGCACTGAGCACCCCGCTGACAGCAGCAGGATCCATGCGGGAGGTGACTGTCACAGCGTGGGTGTGCATAGCGTTCAGCAGGTCCCGGTGTTTTCCATCTTCACAAACCCCACCTTGCAGAAGTCTATAGGCAGAAATGAGATCCGCAAGGCTCCACTGGGCAGGCTCCTGCTTCTGGATTTGCTCCATCACCTGCTCCAGCATCACACAGCCAGGACCCTCCATAGCCAGCATCGCCTGGCCCAGAGCACACAGCTGCCCTACGCTCATCTGCCCTCTATCCAGCCTCTCCTGGCTCTCAGACACCAGCCGCACCATCAGCGTGCTCCACGGATCCAAGAAGAGGCGAGTGCAAGCCAGGAGAGCTGATACCAGCCCAGCATCCGTCAGCCGCCCAGAGTCCTGCTCCAGCTGGAAGCACAGGGCTCTGATGGTGTCCCTCTCCAGCACTGTAGGATCCTTCAGAGAGTTACCCTCCTGCTCCAGGTCGGCCACACGGTGCAGAGCTGCTGCAGCCATGGTGTCAGACATGATCTGCACTGTGCGCAGCAGCGTGAAGACCTGCCGGGACGAGGAGCAGCTCCCTAGACGCTGCTGGAAAGCCTGCTCCTCTGCATCTGTGGGTCGGTGCAGCTGGGTCAGACGGAACTGAGGACCTGAATCTCTGTGTAGTCCAACAGAGCTGCTAGCGACAAAGGACGGCTCCTTAACGATGGTGGACAGCTTTCTTATCCTGGACTGGAGCTTCTTGCAGCCCTGTCTGTGGATGCAGCCGCCAGCTGGGGTGCACAGGCAGGGTGCACATACGGGCTGACCTCCACAGCTGAAACTCAGGAGCCTGGTGGTGCAGACGGGTCCAACAGGAGGGTAACGTTGAATCCCGAACTTCCCGAGCAGCGTAAATCTCTGGATCAGCTTGAGAGCCATGACCCTGCTCCAAGACTCTTCAGACCCAGCTGAAACGACAACAAAAACTGTAAAAACAAGAATACGACTTTACTTGAGGACAACGCACAAATCCCCACTATATACCAAGATAATGTATCAAGACTGCTAGCAATGTGAGTACTCCGCTCCCCCCTTCGTTACCCTCCTGTTAACTAACCAACCTTGAGGTTGCTGTTAGCTAACGTGACTTAGCTGCTAGCTTCCTGGCTAGCCTTGAGGACTCGCCCTGCTCTAATTAGCGAGTTTAAAGGCTGACGCCTCGGCTCAGAATGATAAATAACCAACACATAACAAGATGAAACCGGCAAAGTCCATACCTGGACATCGCGACGAAGGCAGGAGGGTCAGAGAACCGGTGACAGCGAAGATGCTGTCCTACCATGGCCCCTAACGTGGTTCCGGAAGCACTTTGAGACGTTCAGGGTGCCTTGTTATTCGGTAGTTTCAGAAACAATATTACACAACCCAGTGTTTCATGCGATTTTTGGCCGGAACTAATCTTAACCACTTAACATAAATATTACTGAGAAAGTCACGCAACGTAATGCTCCCACAGTGACAGAAGATTGTGGGTGAAGGTTTTTATTCTCATTCGCTTTAGTTGTAAAACATAAAATACGTACTTTTGCTGTATGTGCGCGGCTCGCATGATAGTCCCATCTCAAATTTTACATGACGATGACATCACAGACATTTTCATACCGTCATGTCATCACAATACGAAGTTATTTTATCAATCTTTTCACCGATGTTGGGCGTTATTGGTAGCCCCTTGTAATTCCTACCGTTATGTTCAGCATTTGAAGGTAACACCAGGCAGCTTCAGGAGGGCTATACGAACACTGCATAATCCCAACCAGAGGGGTTCCCTCTATTCAAACGCTCTAGTATGTCATGAAAATGTCACATAAAGGTCATAAAATGTCACAAAAATGTCCAATAAGTAGTATGTATGCCATAAGAAACCCTGTTAAAACCATAGTATGGCGTGCTACAAAAATGTCATAAAAGAAGTCAAAGTATATTATGACGTAAACATCACATACATTTTTATGACAAATTATGCTATGACTTTTAAATTAATTTTTTATGACGCAATTACTTTTTTGGACATTTTTCGAAACACTATAATACAGCTATTTTCATGGTTTTTGACATATACAATGACTTTTTTTGCTGACATTTGACAAACTAGGACTTTTTATCACAGCATTTTTTGACATCATATTATTCTATGTCTTTTTATGATGAACTATATTATGACTTTATCATGCATTTTATGACAACATAATAACAATATCTTTTTAATGACATTTTTTGACAAACTCTACTATGACATTTTTTAACATACCAGCTTAAAACTTTTTTAGCTTTCTATTTACTTTATCAACATTTTTTACATACAATTTTGTAACTTTCCTGCTTTCATTACCACGACTTTCTTTTGACACACTAAACTATGACTATTTCTTGACTTTTTTCAACAGATGATGCTATGTAATTTTTCTCAAATTTTTTGGCATACTTTAGAATGACCTCTTTCAAGATGCTACTGTATGCTATGACTATTTAATGACCTTGTTATGTAATTCTTCAGCATACTATGCCACAACCATTTTGACATACTTTTTTGGACCTTTCTGACATTTTTAGACATATTAAAATCAGATTTTTTTTTGACATACTTCAACTTTTTTTAAGACAATTTCAGCATTTTATACCATAACCCCTTTCCACATGCTATACATTGACTGTTTTGCTGACTTATTTTGACACACTATACAAAGACTCTTTAATCACTTTTTTCAACATACCATACTATGACATTTTTTGACACAAGCACACAGTACTATGGGTTTTGTCAAAATTTTCAAAATACTTTACTATGACCTTTTCATTACATTTTTCAGTATACTCCAAGTTGACCTTTTTCAAAATGCTATATTCTGATTATTTAAAGATATTTTTCAAAACGGTAGTTTTTTATGGCCATTTTTGACAAACTATATTATGACTTTATGTCAGAGTTGTCGACATACCATTCTATAATATCTACTTTTGACATCCGATAGTAGGACTTTTTTCTATTACTACAAACTAAACTGTCTATGACTATGCAATGATTTTTATGAACATTTTTACACATGCTATATAAAACATGACCTTTTTTTGAGCATGTCACAAAAGTCACAGTATAGTATGTCAACAAAGAATGAAAAAATTAAAGTATGGTCTGTCAACAAAAGTAGTTTTGTAAAAAATAGATGAAGAAAAAAATTAAAAATAAAAAATATGTTGCAACTCAGAGTATATTATGTTGAAAATTGTTGGAGTTATATAATTTGGTTTTAAAAAATTTTGTTGTTGATGGGAAAGGTGAAAATGTGTGGAAATAAGTAAAATAACTGTTTAAAGTGGTGTTAAAATATTTAATTAAAAAATGTGTTGGTTGAAAATTGTAGTTGTGGAAAAAGTATGTTGTAGGAAAATAGAAAAGATGTATGTGAAATAGAAAATATATTGTGGTTTAAATATAGAAAATTGTGTTAAAATAATAGGAAAAATAGGGAAACTAGAAAAAAGCGTGTGAAAAAGAGAGTTGTTGAATACAAGATAGTTGGTATGTTATAAAAAATTATATTGGAAAATTTATGAAAAAGATGTAGTGTGAAAGTGGTGAAAAATATAAAAAAATAGGTGTTGGAAAAGAAAAAAGTGTTGTAATACAATATAAAAAGGCATGTTGTATGACGAAATTTCGAAACATAAAGTTAACTAGAAAAGATAGTTTGTGTTGATAAAAGATAATATATGGTTGACATTTGTAGCATTTTAAAAACATGAAAAGTTCATGTTTGTCGTTGAGAAATTTCATGAAAACGTCTTAGTATACAAAGCTGATAAATTTAATGAAAAAAGTCATAATGTATGTTGACAAATTTCAAGAAAAAAAAATCATAGTGTTGAAAGATTTCATGAAAAATGTTAGAGTTCAGTATATCAAAAAACTGATGAAAAAATATAGTATAGTGTCGAAAATTTTTATGAAAAACGTCATCGCATCATATGTCGACAAACTTCATGAAAAAAGTCATAATGTATGAAAAAGTCACATTTTACGATATTGAAAAAAAATTCATGAAAAAAGTCATAATATAGTATGTAAAAACTTTTATGAAAAAAAGTCATAGTTTAGTATGAGGAAAAAAATTCATGAAAAAAGTCATACAGCATATCAAACAAATTCATGAGAAAAGTCATAGTTTAGTATGTCGACAATTTTCATGAAAAAAGGTCATAGTTTAATATTATTTAAAAATGTATTGAAAAAAAGTCATAATGTATGTCGTCAAATTTATTATATTATAGTATGTTAATCAAGATTATGATAACAAAAGTTACATTATAGAACGGTGAAACATTTCATGATAAACAGGTCATAGAATTGAATATTGAACATTTTTATGTTAACAGTCATATTATGGTATATTAAACAATATTATGATTAAAAAAAGTGAAATTATGTTTAAAAATTTCATGAACAAAAGTCACAGTATAGTATGTTGAAAAAATTTTGAAAAACAGGTCATAGTATTGAATCTTGAAATATTTCATGTTAACAATCATATTCTAGTTTGTAAAAAGGTTTTATGATAAAAAGTCATATTATAGTACATTGAAAAATTTCATGAAAAAAAGTCATAGTATAGTATGTTGTAAAATTTCATGATCAAAAGTCACAGTATAGTATGTCAAAATTTCTTTTGGAAAAACAGGTCATTTTATTGAATCTTGAAAAATTTCATGTTAACAGTCATATTATAGTATGTTAAACATTATTATGATTAAAAAAGTCAAATTATATTATGTTGAAAAATTTCATGAAAAACGTCATAGTATAGTATGTCGAAAAATTTCATGAAAAACAGGTCATAGTATTGAATCTTGAAAAGTTTCATGTTAACAGTCATATTATAATATGTTAAAAAATATTTTGATTAAAAAAAGTCAAATAGAACGTTAAAAAATTTCATGAAAAAAGTCATAGTCGTATATCGAAAAGTTTTAGGAAAATCATTTTACATGCTATAATATGACAGTTTTCATTTATTATTTCAACATAAAAAAATGACATTTTCATGATAAAATTTTCAACATACTATACTATGACTTTTTTTCAGGAAATTTTTCAATGTACTATAATATGACGTTTTATCATAAAAACTTTTTAAAAACTACAATGTGATTGTTAACTTGATAAAATGACTTTTATACATACTATACTATGACATTTGTTTGTAAAAATTATATATTATAAGTTGAAAAAAACATGAAAACGTCGTATTATAGGATGTAGAATGATACTATGGTGAAAAGGTGTATTATAGATGAAAATGTCTATGGTGAGCAAAAGTCATATCGATAAATGTTCTAAAATTTTACAAAAAAAACGCCATAGTATTTTGACGAAAACATCAAATTTTTTTAATGTTCAAAAAAAACATGAAAACGTTTTTTTTATAGCATGTAGAATGATTCTATGTTGACCAAAAAGTCATTTCGTGAAATGTTGTAACATTTTACAAAAAAAACACGCCACAGTATAGTACGTCGAAATTTTTCGACGATAATTTCAGATTTTTTGATGTTGAAAAAAAATTTGAAAACGGTGTTTTTATAGCATGTAGAATGATTCTATGTTGAGCAAAAGTAAATTTGTGAAATGTTGTAAAATTTTAAAAAAAAAAAAACCAAAGTATAGCATGTTGAAAATTTTCGACGAAAAACGTCAAATTTTTTTGATGTTGAAAAAAACCTTGAAAACGGTCTTATTATAGCATGTAGAATGATTCTATGGTGAGCAAAAGTCATTTCGTGAAATGTTGTAAAATTTTACAAAAAAAAAACGCCAAAGAATACTATGTCGAAATTTTTCAACGAAAACGTCAAATTTTTTTATTTTGAAAAAAACCTTGAAAACGGTTGTATTATAGCATGTAGAATGATTCTATGGTGAGCAAAAGTCATATCGTGAAATGTTGTAAAATTTTACAAAAAAAAACGCCATACTATAGTATGTCGAAATTTTTCAACGAAAACGTCAACATTTTTTGATGTTGATTAAAAACCATGAAAACGGTCTCATTAAAGCATGTAGAATGATTCTATGGTGAGCAAAAGTCATATCTATAGAAATGTTGTAAAATTTTACAAAAAAAAACGCCATAGTATAGTATATAGAAATTTTTCGACGAAAACGTCAAATTTTTTTGATGTTGAAAAAAAACATGAAAACGGTCTTATTATAGCATGTAGAATGATTCTATGGTGAGCAAAAGTCATATCGTGAAATGTTGTAAAATTTTACAAAAAAAAACGCCATAGAATACTATGTCGAAATTTTTTAATGAAAAGGTCAAATTTTTTTGATGTTGAAAAAAAACATGAAAACAGTCTTATTATAGCATGTAGAATGATTCTATGGGGAGCAAAAGTCATATCGTGAAATGTTGTAAAATTTTACAAAAAAAAAACGCCATAGTATAGTATGTCGAAATTTTTCGACGAAAACGTCAAATTTTTTTGATGTTGAAAAAAACCTTGAAAACGGCCTTTTAATAGCATGTAGAATGATTCTATGGTGAGCAAAAGTCATATTGTGAAATGTTGTAAAATTTTACAAAAAAAACGCCATAGTATAGTATGTCGAAATTTTTCGACGAAAACGTCAAATTGTTTTGATGTTGATAAAAACCATGAAAACGGTCTTATTACAGCATGTAGAATGATTCTATGGTGAGCAAAAGTCATATCTAGAAATGTTGTAAAATTTTACAAAAAAAAACGCCATAGTATAGTATATCGAAATTTTTCGACGAAAACGTAAAATTTTTTTAATGTTGAAAAAAAACATGAAAACGGTCTTATTATAGCATGTAGAATGATTCTATGGTGAGCAAAAGTCATATCGTGAAATGTTGTAAAATTTTACAAAAAAAAAGCCATAGAATAGTATGTCGAAATTTTTCGACGAAAACGTCAAATTTTTTTGATGTTGATAAAAACCTTGAAAACGGCCTTTTAATACCATGGAGAATGATTCTATGGTGAGCAAAAGTCATATTGTGAAATGTTGTAAAATTTTACAAAAAAACGCCATAGTATAGTATGTCGAAATTTTTCGACGAAAACGTCAAATTTTTTTGATGTTGATAAAAACCATGAAAACGGTCTTATTACAGCATGTAGAATGATTCTATGGTGAGCAAAAGTCATATCTATAAATGTTGTAAAATTTTACAAAAAAAACGCCATAGTATAGTATGTCGAAATTTTTTGACGAAAACGTCAAATTTTTTTGATGTTGAAAAAAAACATGAAAACGGTCTTATTATAGCATGTAGAATGATTCTATGGTGAGCAAAAGTCATATCGTGAAATGTTGTAAAATTTTACAAAAAAAACGCCATAGTATAGTATGTCGAAATTTTTCGACGAAAACGTCAAATTTTTTTATTTTGAAAAAAACCTTGAAAACGGCCTTTTAATAGCATGTAGAATGATTCTATGGTGAGCAAAAGTCATATCGTGAAATGTTGTAAAATTTTACAAAAAAATCGCCATAGTATAGTATGTCGAAATTTTTCGACGAAAACGTCAAATTTTTTTAATGTTGAAAAAAACCATGAAAACGGTTTTATTCTAGCATGTAGAATGATTCTATGGTGAGCAAAAGTCAATTTGTGAAATGTTGTAAAATTTTACAAAAAAAAATGCCATAGTATAGTATGTCAAAATTTTTCGACGAAAACGTCAAATTTTTTTGATTTTGAAAAAAACCTTGAAAACGGCCTTTTAATAGCATGTAGAATGATTCTATGGTGAGCAAAAGTCATATCGTGAAATGTTGTAAAATTTTACAAAAAAACGCCATAGTATAGCATATCGAAATTTTTCGACGAAAACTTAAATTTTTTTAATTTTGAAAAAAAACATGAAAACGACCTTATTATAGCATGTAGAATGATTCTATGGTGAGCAAAAGTCATATCGTGAAATGTTGTAAAATTTTACAAAAAAAACGCCATAGTATAGTATGTCGAAATTTATCGACGAAAACGTCAAAATTTTTTCATGTTGATAAAAACCATGAAAACGGTCTTATTACAGCATGTAGAATGATTCTATGGTGAGCAAATGTCATATCGTGAAATGTTGTAAAATTTCACAAAAAAAACGCCATAGTATAGTATGTCGAAATTTTTCGACGAAAACGTCAAATTTTTTTGATGTTGCTAAAAACCATGAAAACGGTCTTATTACAGCATGTAGAATGATTCTATGGTGAGCAAAAGTCATTTCGTGAAATGTTGTAAAATTTTACAAAAAAAACGCCATAGTATAGTATGTCGAAATTTTTCGACGAAAACGTCAAATTTTTTTGATTTTGAAAAAAACCTTGAAAACGGCCTTTTAATAGCATGTAGAATGATTCTATGGTGAGCAAAAGTCATATCGTGAAATGTTGTAAAATTTTACAAAAAAAAACGCCATAGTATAGTATGTCGAAATTTTTTAATGAAAACGTCAAATTTTTTTGATGTTGAAAAAAAACATGAAAACGGTCTTATTATAGCATGTAGAATGATTCTATGGTGAGCAAAAGTCATATCGTGAAATGTTGTAAAATTTTACAAAAAAAAAAACGCCATAGTATAGTATGTCGAAATTTTTCGACGAAAACGTCAAATTTTTTTGATGTTGAAAAAAACAATGAAAACGGTCTTATTATAGCATGGAGAATGATTCTATGGTGAGCAAAAGTCATATTGTGAAATGTTGTAAAATTTTACAAAAAAAAACGCCATAGTATAGTATGTCGAAATTTTTCGACGAAAACGTCAAATTTTTTTGATGTTGATAAAAACCATGAAAACGGTCTTATTACAGCATGTAGAATGATTCTATGGTGAGCAAAAGTCATATCGTAGAAATGTTGTAAAATTTTACAAAAAAAACGCCATAGTATAGTATGTCGAAATTTTTCGACGAAAACGTCAAATTTTTTTAATGTTGAAAAAAAACATGAAAACGGTCTTATTATAGCATGTAGAATGATTCTATGGTGAGCAAAAGTCATATCGTGAAATGTTGTAAAATTTTACAAAAAAAAAGCCATAGTATAGTATGTCGAAATTTTTCGACGAAAACGTCAAATTTTTTTGATGTTGAAAAAAACCTTGAAAACGGCCTTTTAATAGCATGTAGAATGATTCTATGGTGAGCAAAAGTCATATCGTGAAATGTTGTAAAATTTTACAAAAAAACGCCATAGGATAGTATGTCGAAATTTTTCGACGAAAACGTCAAATTTTTTTGATGTTGATAAAAACCATGAAAACGGTCTTATTACAGCATGTAGAATGATTCTATGGTGAGCAAAAGACATATCGTGAAATGTTGTAAAATTTTACAAAAAAAAACGCCATAGTATAGTATGTCGAAATTTTTCGACGAAAACGTCAAATTTTTTTGATGTTGAAAAAAAACATGAAAACGGTCTTATTATAGCATGTAGAATGATTCTATGGTGAGCAAAAGTCATATCGTGAAATGTTGTAAAATTTTACAAAAAAAAAAACGCCATAGTATAGTATGTCGAAATTTTTTGATGAAAACGTCAAATTTTTTTATGTTGAAAAAAACCTTGAAAACGGCCTTTTTATAGCATGTAGAATGATTCTATGGTGAGCAAAAGTCATATCGTGAAATGTTGTAAAATTTTACAAAAAAATCGCCATAGTATAGTATGTCGAAATTTTTCAACGAAAACGTCAAATTTTTTGATGTTGATAAAAACCATGAAAACGGTCTTATTATAGCATGTAGAATGATTCTATGGTGAGCAAAAGTCAATTTGTGAAATGTTGTAAAATTTTAAAAAAAAATGCCATAGTATAGTATGTCGAAATTTTTCGACGAAAACGTCAAATTTTTTTATTTTGAAAAAAACCTTGAAAACGGCCTTTTAATAGCATGTAGAATGATTCTATGGTGAGCAAAAGTCATATCGTGAAATGTTGTAAAATTTTACAAAAAAACGCCATAGTATAGTATATCGAAATTTTTCGACGAAAACGTCAAATTTTTTTAATGTTGAAAAAAACACATGAAAACGGCCTTATTATAGCATGTAGAATGATTCTATGGTGAGCAAAAGTCATATCGTGAAATGTTGTAAAATTTTACAAAAAAAAACGCCATAGTATAGTATGTCGAAATTTATCGACGAAAACGTCAAAATTTTTTTAATGTTGATAAAAACCATGAAAACGGTCTTATTACAGCATGTAGAATGATTCTATGGTGAGCAAAAGTCATATCGTGAAATGTTGTAAAATTTTACAAAAAAAACGCCATAGTATAGTATGTCGAAATTTTTCGACGAAAACGTCAAATTTTTTTTGATGTTGATAAAAACCATGAAAACGGTCTTATTACAGCATGTAGAATGATTCTATGGTGAGCAAAAGTCATATCGTGAAATGTTGTAAAATTTTACAAAAAAAACGCCATAGTATAGTATGTCGAAATTTTTCGACGAAAACGTCAAATTTTTTTGATTTTGAAAAAAACCTTGAAAACGGCCTTTTAATAGCATGTAGAATGATTCTATGGTGAGCAAAAGTCATATCGTGAAATGTTGTAAAATTTTACAAAACAAAACGCCATAGTATAGTATGTCGAAATTTTTCGACGAAAACGTCAAATTTTTTTGATGTTGAAAAAAAACATGAAAAAGGTCTTATTATAGCATGTAGAATGATTCTATGGTGAGCAAAAGTCATATTGTGAAATGTTGTAAAATTTTACAAAAAAAACGCCATAGTATAGTATGTCGAAATTTTTCGACGAAAACGTCAAATTTTTTTGATGTTGAAAAAAACCATGAAAACGGTCTTATTACAGCATGTAGAATGATTCTATGGTGAGCAAAAGTCATATCGTGAAATGTTGTAAAATTTTACAAAAAAAACGCCATAGTATAGTATATCGAAATTTTTCGACGAAAACGTCAAATTTTTTTGATGTTGAAAAAAAACCATGAAAACGGTCTTATTATAGCATGTAGAATGATTCTATGGTGAGCAAAAGTCATTTCGTGAAATGTTGTAAAATTTTACAAAAAAAAAAAACCGCCATAGTATAGTATGTCGAAATTTTTCGACGAAAACGTCAAATTTTTTTATTTTGAAAAAAACCTTGAAAACGGCCTTTTAATAGCATGTAGAATGATTCTATGGTGAGCAAAAGTCATATCGTGAAATGTTGTAAAATTTTACAAAAAAAACGCCATAGTATAGTATGTCGAAATTTTTCGACGAAAACATCAAATTTTTTTAATGTTGAAAAAAACCATGAAAACGGTCTTATTATAGCATGTAGAATGATTCTATGGTGAGCAAAAGTCATATTGTGAAATGTTGTAAAATTTTACAAAAAAAAACGCCATAGTATAGTATGTCGAAATTTTTCGACGAAAACGTCAAATTTTTTTGATGTTGATAAAAACCATGAAAACGGTCTTATTACAGCATGTAGAATGATTCTATGGTGAGCAAAAGTCATATCGTGAAATGTTGTAAAATTTTACAAAAAAAACGCCATAGTATAGTATGTCGAAATTTTTCGACGAAAACGTCAAATTTTTTTGATGTTGAAAAAAACATGAAAAAGGTCTTATTATAGCATGTAGAATGATTCTATGGTGAGCAAAAGTCATATCGTGAAATGTTGTAAAATTTTACAAAAAAAACGCCATAGTATAGTATGTCGAAATTTTTCGATGAAAACGTCAAATTTTTTTATTTTGAAAAAAACCTTGAAAACGGCCTTTTAATAGCATGTAGAATGATTCTATGGTGAGCAAAAGTCATATCGTGAAATGTTGTAAAATTTTACAAAAAAAAACGCCATAGTATAGTATGTCGAAATTTTTCGACGAAAACGTCAAATTTTTTTGATGTTGAAAAAAACCATGAAAACGGTCTTATTATAGCATGTAGAATGATTCTATGGTGAGCAAAAGTCATATCGTGAAATGTTGTAAAATTTTACAAAAAAAACGCCATAGTATAGTATGTCGAAATTTTTCGACGAAAACGTCAAATTTTTTTAATGTTGAAAAAAACCATGAAAACGGTCTTATTATAGCATGTAGAATGATTCTATGGTGAGCAAAAGTCATATCGTGAAATGTTGTAAAATTTTACAAAAAAAACGCCATAGTATAGTATGTCGAAATTTTTCGACGAAAACGTCAAATTTTTTTATGTTGAAAAAAACCATGAAAACGGTCTTATTATAGCATGTAGAATGATTCTATGGTGAGCAAAAGTCATATCGTGAAATGTTGTAAAATTTTACAAAAAAAACGCCATAGCATAGTATGTCGAAATTTATCGACGAAAACGTCAAATTTTTTTGATGTTGATAAAAACCATGAAAACGGTCTTATTACAGCATGTAGAATGATTCTATGGTGAGCAAAAGTCATATCGTGAAATGTTGTAAAATTTTACAAAAAAAACGCCATAGTATAGTATGTCGAAATTTTTTAATGAAAACGTCAAATTTTTTTTGATGTTGAAAAACAACATGAAAACGGTCTTATTATAGCATGTAGAATGATTCTATGGTGAGCAAAAGTCATATCGTGAAATGTTGTAAAATTTTACAAAAAAAACGCCATAGTATAGTATGTCGAAATTTTTCGACGAAAACGTCAAATTTTTTTGATGTTGATAAAAACCATGAAAACGGTCTTATTACAGCATGTAGAATGATTCTATGGTGAGCAAAAGTCATATCGTGAAATGTTGTAAAATTTTACAAAAAAAACGCCATAGTATAGTATGTCGAAATTTTTCGACGAAAACGTCAAATTTTTTTGATGTTGAAAAACAACATGAAAACGGTCTTATTATAGCATGTAGAATGATTCTATGGTGAGCAAAAGTCATATCGTGAAATGTTGTAAAATTTTACAAAAAAAACGCCATAGGATAGTATGTCGAAATTTTTCGACGAAAACGTCAAATTTTTTTGATGTTGATAAAAACCATGAAAACGGTCTTATTACAGCATGTAGAATGATTCTATGGTGAGCAAAAGTCATATCGTGAAATGTTGTAAAATTTTACAAAAAAAAAGCCATAGTATAGTATATCGAAATTTTTCGACGAAAACGTCAAATTTTTTTGATGTTGAAAAAAACCATGAAAACGGTCTTATTATAGCATGTAGAATGATTCTATGGTGAGCAAAAGTCATTTTGTGAAATGTTGTAAAATTTTACAAAAAAAATGCCATAGTATAGTATGTCAAAATTTTTCGACGAAAACGTCAAATTTTTTTTATTTTGAAAAAAACCTTGAAAACGGTCTTATTATAGCATGTAGAATGATTCTATGGTGAGCAAAAGTCATATCGTGAAATGTTGTAAAATTTTACAAAAAAAACGCCATAGTATAGTATATCGAAATTTTGCGACGAAAACGTCAAATTGTTTTGATGTTGAAAAAAAACATGAAAAAGGTCGTATTATAGCATGTACAATGAATCTATGGTGAGCAAAAGTCATATTGTGAAATGTTGTAAAATTTTACAAAAAAAAAAAAACGCCATAGTATAGTATGTCGAAATTTTTTCGACGAAAACGTCAAATTTTTTTGATGTTGAAAAAAACCATGAAAACGGTCTTATTACAGCATGTAGAATGATTCTATGGTGAGCAAAAGTCATATCTGTGAAATGTTGTAAAATTTTACAAAAAAAACGCCATAGTATAGTATGTCGAAATTTTTCGACGAAAACGTCAAATTTTTTTAATGTTGAAAAAAAACCATGAAAACGGTCTTATTACAGCATGTAGAATGATTCTATGGTGAGCAAAAGTCATATCGTGAAATGTTGTAAAATTTTACAAAAAAAACGCCATAGTATAGGATGTCGAAATTTTTCGACGAAAACGTCAAATTTTTTTTATTTTGAAAAAAACCATGAAAACGGCCTTTTAATAGCATGTAGAATGATTCTATGGTGAGCAAAAGTCATATCGTGAAATGTTGTAAAATTTTACAAAAAAAACGCCATAGTATAGTATGTCGAAATTTTTCGACGAAAACATCAAATTTTTTTAATGTTGAAAAAAACCATGAAAACGGTCTTATTATAGCATGTAGAATGATTCTATGGTGAGCAAAAGTCATATCGTGAAATGTTGTAAAATTTTACAAAAAAAACGCCATAGTATAGTATGTCGAAATTTTTCGACGAAAACGTCAAATTTTTTTGATGTTGATAAAAACCATGAAAACGGTCTTATTACAGCATGTAGAATGATTCTATGGTGAGCAAAAGACATATCGTGAAATGTTGTAAAATTTTACAAAAAAAAACGCCATAGTATAGTATATCGAAATTTTTCGACGAAAACGTCAAATTGTTTTGATGTTGAAAAAAAACATGAAAAAGGTCTTATTATAGCATGTAGAATGATTCTATGGTGAGCAAAAGTCATATCGTGAAATGTTGTAAAATTTTACAAAAAAAAAAACGCCATAGTATAGTATGTCGAAATTTTTCGATGAAAACGTCAAATTTTTTTATTTTGAAAAAAACCTTGAAAACGGCCTTTTAATAGCATGTAGAATGATTCTATGGTGAGCAAAAGTCATATCGTGAAATGTTGTAAAATTTTACAAAAAAAAACGCCATAGTATAGTATGTCGAAATTTTTCGACAAAAACGTCAAATTTTTTTAATGTTGAAAAAAACCATGAAAACGGTCTTATTATAGCATGTAGAATGATTCTATGGTGAGCAAAAGTCATATTATGAAATGTTGTAAAATTTTACAAAAAAAACGCCATAGTATAGTATATCGAAATTTTTCGACGAAAACGTCAAATTTTTTTAATGTTGAAAAAAACCATGAAAACGGTCTTATTACAGCATGTAGAATGATTCTATGGTGAGCAAAAGTCATATCGTGAAATGTTGTAAAATTTTACAAAAAAAAAGCCATAGTATAGTATGTCGAAATTTTTCGACGAAAACGTCAAATTTTTTTGATTTTGAAAAAAACCATGAAAACGGTCTTTTAATAGCATGTAGAATGATTCTATGGTGAGCAAAAGTCATATCGTGAAATGTTGTAAAATTTTACAAAAAAAACGCCATAGGATAGTATGTCGAAATTTATCGACGAAAACGTCAAATTTTTTTGATGTTGATAAAAACCATGAAAACGGTCTTATTACAGCATGTAGAATGATTCTATGGTGAGCAAAAGTCATATCGTGAAATGTTGTAAAATTTTACAAAAAAAACGCCATAGTATAGTATGTCGAAATTTTTTAATGAAAACGTCAAATTTTTTTGATGTTGAAAAAAAACATGAAAACGGTCTTATTATAGCATGTAGAATGATTCTATGGTGAGCAAAAGTCATATCGTGAAATGTTGTAAAATTTTACAAAAAAAACGCCATAGTATAGTATGTCGAAATTTTTCGACGAAAACGTCAAATTTTTTTGATGTTGATAAAAACCATGAAAACGGTCTTATTACAGCATGTAGAATGATTCTATGGTGAGCAAAAGTCATATCGATAAATGTTGTAAAATTTTACAAAAAAAACGCCATAGTATAGTATGTCGAAATTTTTTAATGAAAACGTCAAATTTTTTTGATGTTGAAAAACAACATGAAAACGGTCTTATTATAGCATGTAGAATGATTCTATGGTGAGCAAAAGTCATATCGTGAAATGTTGTAAAATTTTACAAAAAAAACGCCATAGTATAGTATGTCGAAATTTTTCGACGAAAACGTCAAATTTTTTTGATGTTGATAAAAACCATGAAAACGGTCTTATTACAGCATGTAGAATGATTCTATGGTGAGCAAAAGTCATATCGATAAATGTTGTAAAATTTTACAAAAAAAAAGCCATAGTATAGTATATCGAAATTTTTCGACAAAAACGTCAAATTTTTTTAATGTTGAAAAAAACCATGAAAACGGTTGTATTATAGCATGTAGAATGATTCTATGGTGAGCAAAAGTCATTTCGTGAAATGTTGTAAAATTTTACAAAAAAACGCCATAGTATAGTATGTCAAAATTTTTCGACGAAAACGTCAAATTTTTTTTATTTTGAAAAAAACCTTGAAAACGGCTTGTATTATAGCATGTAGAATGATTCTATGGTGAGCAAAAGTCATATCGTGAAATGTTGTAAAATTTTACAAAAAAAACGCCATAGTATAGTATGTCGAAATTTTTCGACGAAAACGTCAAATTTTTTTGATGTTGATAAAAACCATGAAAACGGTCTTAATACAGCATATAGAATGATTCTATGGTGAGCAAAAGTCATATCTATAAATGTTGTAAAATTTTACAAAAAAAAACGCCATAGTATAGTATGTCGAAATTTATCGACGAAAACGTCAAAATTTTTTGATGTTGATTAAAAACCATGAAAACGGTCTCATTAAAGCATGTAGAATGATTCTATGGTGAGCAAAAGTCATATCTATAAATGTTGTAAAATTTTACAAAAAAAAACGCCATAGTATAGTATATCGAAATTTTTCGACGAAAACGTCAAATTTTTTTTATATTGAAGAAGAATATGAAAACGGTCTTATTATAGCATGTAGAATGATTCTATGGTGAGCAAAAGTCATATTTTGAAATGTTGTAAAATTTTACAAAAAAAACGCCATAGTATAGTATGTCGAAATTTATCGACGAAAACGTCAAAATTTTTTTGATGTTGATAAAAACCATGAAAACAGTCTTATTACAGCATGTAGAATGATTCTATGGTGAGCAAAAGTCATACCGTGAAATGTTGTAAAATTTTACAAAAAAAACGCCATAGTATAGTATGTCGAAATTTTTCGACGAAAACATCAAATTTTTTTAATGTTGAAAAAAACCATGAAAACGGTCTAATTATAGCATGTAGAATGATTCTATGGTGAGCAAAAGTGATATCGTGAAATGTTGTAAAATTTTACAAAAAAAAAGCCATAGTATAGTATGTCGAAATTTATCGACGAAAACGTCAAATTTTTTTGATGTTGATAAAAACCATGAAAACGGTCTTATTATAGCATGTAGAATGATTCTATGGTGAGCAAAAGACATATCGAGAAATGTTGTAAAATTTTACAAAAAAAAACGCCATAGTATAGTATATCGAAATTTTTCGACGAAAACGTCAAATTTTTTTGATTTTGAAAAAAAACATGAAAACGGTCTTATTATAGCATGTAGAATGATTCTATGGTGAGCAAAAGTCATATCGTGAAATGTTGTAAAATTTTACAAAAAAAAAACGCCGTAGTATAGTATATCGAAATTTTTCGACGAAAACGTCAAATTTTTTTGATGTTGAAAAAAAAACATGAAAAAGGTCTTATTATAGCATGTAGAATGATTCTATGGTGAGCAAAAGTCATATCGTGAAATGTTGTAAAATTTTACAAAAAAACGCCATAGTATAGTATGTCGAAATTTTTCGACGAAAACGTCAAATTTTTTTGATTTTGAAAAAAACCATGAAAACGGTCTTATTAATAGCATGTAGAATGATTCTATGGTGAGCAAAAGTCATATCGTGAAATGTTGTAAAATTTTCAAAAAAAAACGCCATAGTATAGTATGTCGAAATTTTTTCGACGAAAACGTCAAATTTTTTTAATGTTGAAAAAAACCATGAAAACGGTCTTATTACAGCATGTAGAATGATTCTATGGTGAGCAAAAGTCATATCTATAAATGTTGTAAAATTTTACAAAAAAAACGCCATAGTATTGTATATCGAAATTTTTCGACGAAAACGTCAAATTTTTTTAATGTTGAAAAAAACCATGAAAACGGTCTTATTACAGCATGTAGAATGATTCTATGGTGAGCAAAAGTCATATCGTGAAATGTTGTAAAATTTTACAAAAAAACCGCCATAGTATAGGATGTCGAAATTTTTCGACGAAAACGTCAAATTTTTTTATTTTGAAAAAAACCTTGAAAACGGCCTTTCAATAGCATGTAGAATGATTCTATGGTGAGCAAAAGTCATATCGTGAAATGTTGTAAAATTTTACACAAAAAACGCCATAGCATAGTATGTCGAAATTTATCGACGAAAACGTCAAATTTTTTTGATGTTGATAAAAACCATGAAAACGGTCTTATTACAGCATATAGAATGATTCTATGGTGAGCAAAAGTCATATCGATAAATGTTGTAAAATTTTACAAAAAAAACGCCATAGTATAGTATGTCGAAATTTTTTAATGAAAACGTCAAATTTTTTTGATGTTGAAAAACAACATGAAAACGGTCTTATTATAGCATGTAGAATGATTCTATGGTGAGCAAAAGTCATATCGTGAAATGTTGTAAAATTTTACAAAAAAAACGCCACAGTATAGTATGTCGAAATGTTTCGACGAAAACGTCAAATTTTTTTGATGTTGATAAAAACCATGAAAACGGTCTTATTACAGCATGTAGAATGATTCTATGGTGAGCAAAAGTCATATCGATAAATGTTGTAAAATTTTACAAAAAAAAAGCCATAGTATAGTATATCGAAATTTTTCGACAAAAACGTCAAATTTTTTAATGTTGAAAAAAACCTTGAAAACGGTTGTATTATAGCATGTAGAATGATTCTATGGTGAGCAAAAATCAATTTGTGAAATGTTGTAAAATTTTACAAAAAAATGCCATAGTATAGTATGTCAAAATTTTTCGACGAAAACGTCAATTTTTTTTATTTTGAAAAAAACCTTGAAAACGGTTGTATTATAGCATGTAGAATGATTCTATGGTGAGCAAAAGTCATATCGTGAAATGTTGTAAAATTTTACAAAAAAAACGCCATAGTATAGTATGTCGAAATTTTTCGACGAAAACGTCAAATTTTTTTGATGTTGATAAAAACCATGAAAACGGTCTTATTACAGCATATAGAATGATTCTATGGTGAGCAAAAGTCATATCTATAAATGTTGTAAAATTTTACAAAAAAAAAACGCCATAGTATAGTATGTCGAAATTTATCGACGAAAACGTCAAAATTTTTTGATGTTGATTAAAAACCATGAAAACGGTCTCATTAAAGCATGTAGAATGATTCTATGGTGAGCAAAAGTCATATCTATAAATGTTGTAAAATTTTACAAAAAAAAAACGCCATAGTATAGTATATCGAAATTTTTCGACGAAAACGTCAAATTTTTTTTATATTGAAGAAGAATATGAAAACGGTCTTATTATAGCATGTAGAATGATTCTATGGTGAGCAAAAGTCATATTTTGAAATGTTGTAAAATTTTACAAAAAAAATGCCATAGTATAGTATGTCGAAATTTATCGACGAAAACGTCAAAATTTTTTTGATGTTGATAAAAACCATGAAAACGGTCTTATTACAGCATGTAGAATGATTCTATGGTGAGCAAAAGACATATCGATAAATGTTGTAAAATTTTACAAAAAAAACGCCATAGTATAGTATATCGAAATTTTTCGACGAAAACGTCAAATTTTTTTATTTTGAAAAACAACATGAAAACGGTCTTATTATAGCATGTAGAATGATTCTATGGTGAGCAAAAGTCATATCGTGAAATGTTGTAAAATTTTACAAAAAAAACGCCATAGTATAGTATATCGAAATTTTTCGACGAAAACGTCAAATTTTTTTTATTTTGAAAAAAGCCTTGAAAACGGCCTTTTAATAGCATGTAGAATGAATCTATGGTGAGCAAAAGTCCTATTGTGAAATGTTATAAAATTTTACAAAAAAAAAAGCCATAGTATAGTATGTCGAAATTTTTCGACGAAAACGTCAAATTTTTTTAATGTTGAAAAAAACCATGAAAACGGTCTGTATTATAGCATGTAGAATGATTCTATGGTGAGCAAAAGTCAATTTGTGAAATGTTGTAAAATTTTACAAAAAAATGCCATAGTATAGTATGTCAAAATTTTTCGACGAAAACGTCAAATTTTTTTATTTTGAAAAAAACCTTGAAAACTGCCTTTTAATAGCATGTAGAATGATTCTATGGTGAGCAAAAGTCATATCGTGAAATGTTGTAAAATTTTACAAAAAAACGCCATAGTATAGTATGTCGAAATTTTTTGACGAAAACGTCAAATTTTTTTATTTTGAAAAAAACCTTGAAAACGGCCTTTTAATAGCATGTAGAATGATTCTATGGTGAGCAAAAGTCATATCGTGAAATGTTGTAAAATTTTACAAAAAAATCGCCATAGTATAGTATATCGAAATTTTTCAACAAAAACGTCAAATTTTTTTTAATGTTGAAAAAAACCTTCAAAACTGTTGTATTATAGCATGTAGAATGATTCTATGGTGAGCAAAAATCAATTTGTGAAATGTTGTAAAATTTTACAAAAAAAATGCCATAGTATAGTATGTCGAAATTTTTCGACGAAAACGTCAAATTTTTTTGATGTTGATAAAAACCATGAAAACGGTGTTATTACAGCATGTAGAATGATTCTATGGTGAGCAAAAGTCATATCGTGAAATGTTGTAAAATTTTACAAAAAAAAAGCCATAGTATAGTATGTCGAAATTTTTCGACGAAAACGTCAAATTTTTTTAATGTTGAAAAAAACCTTGAAAACGGTCTTATTATAGCATGTAGAATGATTCTATGGTGAGCAAAAGTCATATCGTGAAATGTTGTAAAATTTTACAAAAAAATCGCCATACGTCAAAAGTATGTCGAAATTTTTCAACAAAAACGTCAAATTTTTTTAATGTTGAAAAAAACCTTGAAAACGGTCTGTATTATAGCATGTAGAATGATTCTATGGTGAGCAAAAATCAATTTGTGAAATGTTGTAAAATTTTACAAAAAAAATGCCATAGTATAGTATGTCAAAATTTTTCGACGAAAACGTCAAATTTTTTTATTTTGAAAAAAACCTTGAAAACGGCCTTTTAATAGCATGTAGAATGATTCTATGGTGAGCAAAAGTCATATCGTGAAATGTTGTAAAATTTTACAAAAAAAACGCCATAGTATAGTATGTCGAAATTTTTCGACGAAAACGTCAAATTTTTTTATTTTGAAAAAAACCATGAAAACAGTCTTTTAATAGCATGTAGAATGATTCTATGGTGAGCAAAAGTCATATCGTGAAATGTTGTAAAATTTTACAAAAAAAACGCCATAGTATAGTATGTCGAAATTTATCGACGAAAACGTCAAATGTTTTTGATGTTGATAAAAACCATGAAAACGGTCTTATTACAGCATATAGAATGATTCTATGGTGAGCAAAAGTCATATCGTGAAATGTTGTAAAATTTTACAAAAAAAAAACGCCATAGTATAGTATGTCGAAATTTTTTAATGAAAACGTCAAATTTTTTTGATGTTGAAAAACAACATGAAAACGGTCTTATTATAGCATGTAGAATGATTCTATGGTGAGCAAAAGTCATATCGTGAAATGTTGTAAAATTTTACAAAAAAAATGCCATAGTATAGTATGTCAAAATTTTTCTACGAAAACGTCAAATTTTTTTGATGTTGATAAAAACCATGAAAACGGTCTTATTACAGCATGTAGAATGATTCTATGGTGAGCAAAAGTCATATCGATAAATGTTGTAAAATTTTACAAAAAAAACGCCATAGTATAGTATATCGAAATTTTTCGACGAAAACGTCAAATTTTTTTATTTTGAAAAAAACCTTGAAAACGGCCTTTTAATAGCATGTACAATGAATCTATGGTGAGCAAAAGTCCTATTGTAAAATGTTATAAAATTTTACAAAAAAAAAGCCATAGTATAGTATGTCGAAATTTTTCGACAAAAACGTCAAATTTTTTAATGTTGAAAAAAACCTTGAAAACGGTTGTATTATAGCATGTAGAATGATTCTATGGTGAGCAAAAATCAATTTGTGAAATGTTGTAAAATTTTACAAAAAAATGCCATAGTATAGTATGTCAAAATTTTTCGACGAAAACGTCAAATTTTTTTATTTTGAAAAAAACCTTTAAAACGGCCTTTTAATAGCATGTAGAATGATTCTATGGTGAGCAAAAGTCATATCGTGAAATGTTGTAAAATTTTACAAAAAAAACGCCATAGTATAGTATGTCGAAATTTATCGACGAAAACGTCAAAATTTTTTGATGTTGATAAAAACCATGAAAACGGTCTTATTACAGCATGTAGAATGATTCTATGGTGAGCAAAAGTCATATCTATAAATGTTGTAAAATTTTACAAAAAAAACGCCATAGTATAGTATATCGAAATTTTTCGACGAAAACGTAAAATTTTTTTTAATGTTTAAAAAAACCATGAAAACGGTCTTATTATAGCATGTAGAATGATTCTATGGTGAGCAAAAGTCATATCGTGAAATGTTGTAAAATTTTACAAAAAAAACGCCATAGTATAGTATGTCGAAATTTATCGACGAAAACGTCAAATTTTTTGATGTTGATTAAAAACCATGAAAACGGTCTCATTAAAGCATGTAGAATGATTCTATGGTGAGCAAAAGTCATATCTATAAATGTTGTAAAATTTTACAAAAAAAACGCCATAGTATAGTATATCGAAATTTTTCGACGAAAACGTAAAATTTTTTTAATGTTGAAAAAAACCATGAAAACGGTCTTATTATAGCATGTAGAAGGATTCTATGGTGAGCAAAAGTCATATCGTGAAATGTTGTAAAATTTTACAAAAAAAAACGCCATAGTATAGTATATCGAAATTTTTCGACGAAAACGTTAAATTTTTTTAATTTTGAAAAAAAACATGAAAACGACCTTATTATAGCATGTAGAATGATTCTATGGTGAGCAAAAGTCATATCGTGAAATGTTGTAAAATTTTACAAAAAAAACGCCATAGTATAGTATGTCGAAATTTATCGACGAAAACGTCAAAATTTTTTGATGTTGATAAAAACCATGAAAACGGTCTTATTACAGCATGTAGAATGATTCTATGGTGAGCAAAAGTCATATCTATAAATGTTGTAAAATTTTACAAAAAAAACGCCATAGTATAGTATATCGAAATTTTTCGACGAAAACGTAAAATTTTTTTAATGTTGAAAAAAAACCATGAAAACGGTCTTATTATAGCATGTACAATGAATCTATGGTGAGCAAAAGTCATATCTATAAATGTTGTAAAATTTTACAAAAAAAACGCCATAGTATAGTATATCGAAATTTTTCGACGAAAACGTAAAATTTTTTTAATGTTGAAAAAAACCATGAAAACGGTCTAATTATAGCATGTAGAATGATTCTATGGTGAGCAAAAGTCATATCGTGAAATGTTGTAAAATTTTACAAAAAAAAAAACGCCATAGTATAGTATGTCGAAATTTTTCGACGAAAACGTCAAATTTTTTTGATGTTGATAAAAACCATGAAAACGGTCTTATTACAGCATGTAGAATAATTCTATGGTGAGCAAAAGTCATATCGTGAAATGTTGTAAAATTTTACAAAAAAAAAGCCATAGTATAGTATGTCGAAATTTTTCAACGAAAACATTAAATTTTTTTGATGTTGAAAAAAACCATGAAAACGGTCTTATTGTAGCAGGTCGAATGATTCTATGGTGAGCAAAAGTTATATCGTGATATGTAGTAAAATTTTACAAAAAAAACGCTATAGTATAGTATGTCGAAATTTATCGACGAAAACGTCAAAATTTTTTTGATGTTGATAAAAACCATGAAAACGGTCTTATTACAGCATGTAGAATGATTCTATGGTGAGCAAAAGTCATATCGTGAAATGTTGTAAAATTTTACAAAAAAAACGCCATAGTATAGTATGTTGAAATTTTTCGACGAAAACGTCAAATTGTTTTGATGTTGAAAAAAAAACATGAAAAAGGTCTTATTATAGCATGTAGAATGATTCTATGGTGAGCAAAAGTCATATCGTGAAATGTTGTAAAATTTTACAAAAAAACGCCATAGTATAGTATGTCGAAATTTTTCGACGAAAACGTCAAATTTTTTTATTTTGAAAAAAACCTTGAAAACGGCCTTTTAATAGCATGTAGAATGATTCTATGGTGAGCAAAAGTCATATCGTGAAATGTTGTAAAATTTTCAAAACAAAACGCCATAGTATAGTATGTCGAAATTTTTCGACAAAAACGTCAAATTTTTTTAATGTTGAAAAAAACCATGAAAACGGTCTTATTACAGCATGTAGAATGATTCTATGGTGAGCAAAAGTCATATCTATAAATGTTGTAAAATTTTACAAAAAAAACGCCATAGTATTGTATATCGAAATTTTTCGACGAAAACGTCAAATTTTTTTAATGTTGAAAAAAACCATGAAAACGGTCTTATTACAGCATGTAGAATGATTCTATGGTGAGCAAAAGTCATATCGTGAAATGTTGTAAAATTTTACAAAAAAAACGCCATAGTATAGGATGTCGAAATTTTTCGACGAAAACGTCAAATTTTTTTATTTTGAAAAAAACCTTGAAAACGGCCTTTCAATAGCATGTAGAATGATTCTATGGTGAGCAAAAGTCATATCGTGAAATGTTGTAAAATTTTACAAAAAAAACGCCATAGCATAGTATGTCGAAATTTATCGACGAAAACGTCAAATTTTTTTGATGTTGATAAAAACCATGAAAACGGTCTTATTACAGCATGTAGAATGATTCTATGGTGAGCAAAAGTCATATCGAGAAATGTTGTAAAATTTTACAAAAAAAACGCCATAGTATAGTATGTCGAAATTTTTTAATGAAAACGTCAAATTTTTTTGATGTTGAAAAAAAACATGAAAACGGTCTTATTATAGCATGTAGAATGATTCTATGGTGAGCAAAAGTCATATCGTGAAATGTTGTAAAATTTTACAAAAAAAACGCCATAGTATAGTATGTCGAAATTTTTCGACGAAAACGTCAAATTTTTTTGATGTTGATAAAAACCATGAAAACGGTCTTATTACAGCATGTAGAATGATTCTATGGTGAGCAAAAGTCATATCGATAAATGTTGTAAAATTTTACAAAAAAAAAGCCATAGTATAGTATATCGAAATTTTTCGACAAAAACGTCAAATTTTTTTAATGTTGAAAAAAACCTTGAAAACGGTTTTATTATAGCATGTAGAATGATTCTATGGTGAGCAAAAGTCAATTTGTGAAATGTTGTAAAATTTTACAAAAAAAATGCCATAGTATAGTATGTCGAAATTTTTCGACGAAAACGTCAAATTTTTTTTATTTTGAAAAAAACCTTGAAAACGGTTGTATTATAGCATGTAGAATGATTCTATGGTGAGCAAAAGTCATATCGTGAAATGTTGTAAAATTTTACAAAAAAAACGCCATAGTATAGTATGTCGAAATTTTTTGACGAAAACGTCAAATTTTTTTGATGTTGATAAAAACCATGAAAACGGTCTTATTACAGCATGTAGAATGATTCTATGGTGAGCAAAAGTCATATCTATAAATGTTGTAAAATTTTACAAAAAAAACGCCATAGTATAGTATGTCGGAATTTATCGACGAAAACGTCAAAATTTTTTGATGTTGATTAAAAACCATGAAAACGGTCTCATTAAAGCATGTAGAATGATTCTATGGTGAGCAAAAGTCATATCTATAAATGTTGTAAAATTTTACAAAAAAAAACGCCATAGTATAGTATATCGAAATTTTTCGACGAAAACGTCAAATTTTTTTTATGTTGAAGAAAAATATGAAAACGGTCTTATTATAGCATGTAGAATGATTCTATGGTGAGCAAAAGTCATATTTTGAAATGTTGTAAAATTTTACAAAAAAAATGCCATAGTATAGTATGTCGAAATTTATCGACGAAAACGTCAAAATTTTTTTGATGTTGATAAAAACCATGAAAACGGTCTTATTACAGCATGTAGAATGATTCTATGGTGAGCAAAAGACATATCGATAAATGTTGTAAAATTTTACAAAAAAAAACGCCATAGTATAGTATATCGAAATTTTTCGACGAAAACGTCAAATTTTTTTATTTTGAAAAACAACATGAAAACGGTCTTATTATAGCATGTAGAATGATTCTATGGTGAGCAAAAGTCATATCGTGAAATGTTGTAAAATTTTACAAAAAAAACGCCATAGTATAGTATATCGAAATTTTTCGACGAAAACGTCAAATTTTTTTATTTTGAAAAAAGCCTTGAAAACGGCCTTTTAATAGCATGTAGAATGAATCTATGGTGAGCAAAAGTCCTATTGTGAAATGTTATAAAATTTTACAAAAAAAAAGCCATAGTATAGTATGTCGAAATTTTTCGACGAAAACGTCAAATTTTTTTAATGTTGAAAAAAACCTTGAAAACGGTCTGTATTATAGCATGTAGAATGATTCTATGGTGAGCAACAAGTCAATTTGTGAAATGTTGTAAAATTTTACAAAAAAATGCCATAGTATAGTATGTCAAAATTTTTCGACGAAAACGTCAAATTTTTTTATTTTGAAAAAAACCTTGAAAACGGCCTTTTAATAGCATGTAGAATGATTCTATGGTGAGCAAAAGTCATATCGTGAAATGTTGTAAAATTTTACAAAAAAAACGCCATAGTATAGTATGTCGAAATTTTTCGACGAAAACGTCAAATTTTTTTTATTTTGAAAAAAACCTTGAAAACGGCCTTTTAATAGCATGTAGAATGATTCTATGGTGAGCAAAAGTCATATCGTGAAATGTTGTAAAATTTTACAAAAAAATCGCCATAGTATAGTATATCGAAATTTTTCAACAAAAACGTCAAATTTTTTTAATGTTGAAAAAAACCTTCAAAACTGTTGTATTATAGCATGTAGAATGATTCTATGGTGAGCAAAAATCAATTTGTGAAATGTTGTAAAATTTTACAAAAAAATGCCATAGTATAGTATGTCAAAATTTTTCGACGAAAACGTCAAATTTTTTTGATGTTGATAAAAACCATGAAAACGGTGTTATTACAGCATGTAGAATGATTCTATGGTGAGCAAAAGTCATATCGTGAAATGTTGTAAAATTTTACAAAAAAAAAAGCCATAGTATAGTATGTCGAAATTTTTCGACGAAAACGTCAAAATTTTTTAATTTGAAAAAAACCTTGAAAACGGCCTTTTAATAGCATGTAGAATGATTCTATGGTGAGCAAAAGTCATATCGTGAAATGTTGTAAAATTTTACAAAAAAAACGCCATACATCAAAAGTATGTCGAAATTTTTCAACAAAAACGTCAAATTTTTTAATGTTGAAAAAAACCTTGAAAACGGTTGTATTATAGCATGTAGAATGATTCTATGGTGAGCAAAAATCAATTTGTGAAATGTAGTAAAATTTTACAAAAAAAATGCCATAGTATAGTATGTCGAAATTTATCGACGAAAACGTCAAATGTTTTTGATGTTGATAAAAACCATGAAAACGGTCTTATTACAGCATGTAGAATGATTCTATGGTGAGCAAAAGTCATATCGATAAATGTTGTAAAATTTTACAAAAAAAAACGCCACAGTATAGTATGTCGAAATTTTTTAATGAAAACGTCAAATTTTTTTGATGTTGAAAAACAACATGAAAACGGTCTTATTATAGCATGTAGAATGATTCTATGGTGAGCAAAAGTCATATCGTGAAATGTTGTAAAATTTTACAAAAAAAATGCCATAGTATAGTATGTCAAAATTTTTCGACGAAAACGTCAAATTTTTTTGATGTTGATAAAAACCATGAAAACGGTCTTATTACAGCATGTAGAATGATTCTATGGTGAGCAAAAGTCATATCGATAAATGTTGTAAAATTTTACAAAAAAAACGCCATAGTATAGTATATCGAAATTTTTCGACGAAAACGTCAAATTTTTTTTATTTTGTAAAAAACCTTGAAAACGGCCTTTTAATAGCATGTAGAATGAATCTATGGTGAGCAAAAGTCCTATTGTAAAATGTTATAAAATTTTACAAAAAAAAAAGCCATAGTATAGTATGTCGAAATTTTTCGACAAAAACGTCAAATTTTTTTTAATGTTGAAAAAAACCTTGAAAACGGTTGTATTATAGCATGTAGAATGATTCTATGGTGAGCAAAAGTCAATTTGTGAAATGTTGTAAAATTTTACAAAAAAAATGCCATAGTATAGTATGTCGAAATTTTTCGACGAAAACGTCAAATTTTTTTATTTTGAAAAAAACCTTTGAAAACGGCCTTTTAATAGCATGTAGAATGATTCTATGGTGAGCAAAAGTCATATCGTGAAATGTTGTAAAATTTTACAAAAAAAACGCCATAGTATAGTATGTCGAAATTTATCGACGAAAACGTCAAAATTTTTTTGATGTTGATAAAAACCATGAAAACGGTCTTATTACAGCATGTAGAATGATTCTATGGTGAGCAAAAGTCATATCTATAAATGTTGTAAAATTTTACAAAAAAAACGCCATAGTATAGTATATCGAAATTTTTCGACGAAAACGTCAAATTTTTTTTAATGTTGAAAAAAACCATGAAAACGGTCTTATTATAGCATGTAGAATGATTCTATGGTGAGCAAAAGTCATATCGTGAAATGTTGTAAAATTTTACAAAAAAAACGCCATAGTATAGTATGTCGAAATTTATCGACGAAAACGTCAAATTTTTTTGATGTTGATTAAAAACCATGAAAACGGTCTTATTAAAGCATGTAGAATGATTCTATGGTGAGCAAAAGTCATATCGATAAATGTTGTAAAATTTTACAAAAAAAACGCCATAGTATAGTATATCGAAATTTTTCGACGAAAACGTCAAATTTTTTTAATGTTGAAAAAAACCATGAAAACGGTCTTATTATAGCATGTAGAATGATTCTATGGTGAGCAAAAGTCATATCGTGAAATGTTGTAAAATTTTACAAAAAAAACGCCATAGTATAGTATATCGAAATTTTTCGACGAAAACGTCAAATTTTTTTAATTTTGAAAAAAAACATGAAAACGGCCTTATTATAGCATGTAGAATGATTCTATGGTGAGCAAAAGTCATATCGTGAAATGTTGTAAAATTTTACAAAAAAAAACGCCATAGTATAGTATGTCGAAATTTATCGACGAAAACGTCAAAATTTTTTGATGTTGATAAAAACCATGAAAACGGTCTTATTACAGCATGTAGAATGATTCTATGGTGAGCAAAAGTCATATCGATAAATGTTGTAAAATTTTACAAAAAAAAACGCCATAGTATAGTATATCGAAATTTTTCGACGAAAACGTCAAATTTTTTTGATGTTGAAAAAAACCATGAAAACGGTCTTATTATAGCATGTAGAATGATTCTATGGTGAGCAAAAGTCATATCTATAAATGTTGTAAAATTTTACAAAAAAAACGCCATAGTATAGTATATCGAAATTTTTCGACGAAAACGTAAAATTTTTTTAATGTTGAAAAAAACCATGAAAACGGTCTAATTATAGCATGTAGAATGATTCTATGGTGAGCAAAAGTCATATCGTGAAATGTTGTAAAATTTTACAAAAAAAAAAACGCCATAGTATAGTATGTCGAAATTTTTCGACGAAAACGTCAAATTTTTTTTTGATGTTGATAAAAACCATGAAAACGGTCTTATTACAGCATGTAGAATGATTCTATGGTGAGCAAAAGTCATATCGTGAAATGTTGTAAAATTTTACAAAAAAAAACGCCATAGTATAGTATGTCGAAATTTTTCAACGAAAACGTCAAATTTTTTTGATGTTGAAAAAAACCATGAAAACGGTCTTATTATAGCATGTAGAATGATTCTATGGTGAGCAAAAGTCATATCGTGAAATGTTGTAAAATTTTACAAAAAAAACGCCATAGTATAGTATGTCGAAATTTATCGACGAAAACGTCAAATTTTTTTGATGTTGATAAAAACCATGAAAACGGTCTTATTACAGCATGTAGAATGATTCTATGGTGAGCAAAAGTCATATCGTGAAATGTTGTAAAATTTTACAAAAAAAACGCCATAGTATAGTATGTCGAAATTTTTCGACGAAAACATCAAATTTTTTTTAATGTTGAAAAAAACCATGAAAACGGTCTAATTATAGCATGTAGAATGATTCTATGGTGAGCAAAAGTCATATCGTGAAATGTTGTAAAATTTTACAAAAAAAAACGCCATAGTATAGTATGTCGAAATTTTTCGATGAAAACGTCAAATTTTTTTATTTTGAAAAAAACCTTGAAAACGGCCTTTTAATAGCATGTAGAATGATTCTATGGTGAGCAAAAGTCATATCGTGAAATGTTGTAAAATTTTACAAAAAAAAACGCCATAGTATAGTATGTCGAAATTTTTCGACGAAAACGTCAAATTTTTTTGATGTTGAAAAAAACCATGAAAACGGTCTTATTACAGCATGTAGAATGATTCTATGGTGAGCAAAAGTCATATCGTGAAATGTTGTAAAATTTTACAAAAAAAAAACGCCATAGTATAGTATGTCGAAATTTTTCGACGAAAACGTCAAATTTTTTTGATGTTGATAAAAACCATGAAAACGGTCTTATTACAGCATGTAGAATGATTCTATGGTGAGCAAAAGTCATATCGATAAATGTTGTAAAATTTTACAAAAAAAACGCCATAGTATAGTATATCGAAATTTTTCGACGAAAACGTCAAATTTTTTTGATGTTGAAAAAAACCATGAAAACGGTCTTATTATAGCATGTAGAATGATTCTATGGTGAGCAAAAGTCATATTGTAAAATGTTGTAAAATTTTACAAAAAAAACGCCATAGTATAGTATGTCGAAATTTTTCGACGAAAACGTCAAATTTTTTTGATGTTGAAAAAAACCATGAAAACGGTTGTATTATAGCATGTAGAATGATTCTATGGTGAGCAAAAGTCATTTCGTGAAATGTTGTAAAATTTTACAAAAAAAACGCCATAGTATAGTATGTCGAAATTTTTCGACGAAAACGTCAAATTTTTTTGATGTTGAAAAAAACCATGAAAACGGTCTTATTATAGCATGTAGAATGATTCTATGGTGAGCAAAAGTCATATCGTGAAATGTTGTAAAATTTTACAAAAAAAACGCCATAGTATAGTATGTCGAAATTTTTCGACGAAAACGTCAAATTTTTTTGATGTTGAAAAAAACCATGAAAACGGTCTTATTATAGCATGTAGAATGATTCTATGGTGAGCAAAAGTCATGTCGTGAAATGTTGTAAAATTTTACAAAAAAAACGCCATAGTATAGTATGTCGAAATTTTTCGACGAAAACGTCAAATTTTTTTATTTTGAAAAAAACCTTGAAAACGGCCTTTTAATAGCATGTAGAATGATTCTATGGTGAGCAAAAGTCATATCGAGAAATGTTGTAAAATTTTACAAAAAAAACGCCATAGTATAGTATATCGAAATTTTTCGACGAAAACGTCAAATTTTTTTAATGTTGAAAAAAACCATGAAAACGGTCTTATTATAGCATGTAGAATGATTCTATGGTGAGCAAAAGTCATATCGTGAAATGTTGTAAAATTTTACAAAAAAAACGCCATAGTATAGTATGTCGAAATTTTTCGAAGAAAACGTCAAAATTTTTTTGATGTTGATAAAAACCATGAAAACGGTCTTATTACAGCATGTAGAATGATTCTATGGTGAGCAAAAGTCATATCGTGAAATGTTGTAAAATTTTACAAAAAAAAAACGCCATAGTATAGTATGTCGAAATTTTTTGACGAAAACGTCAAATTTTTTTGATGTTGAAAAAAAACATGAAAACGGTCTTATTATAGCATGTAGAATGATTCTATGGTGAGCAAAAGTCATATCGTGAAATGTTGTAAAATTTTACAAAAAAAAAACGCCATAGTATAGTATGTCGAAATTTTTTAATGAAAACGTCAAATTTTTTTGATGTTGAAAAAAAAACATGAAAACGGTCTTATTATAGCATGTAGAATGATTCTATGGTGAGCAAAAGTCATATCGTGAAATGTTGTAAAATTTTACAAAAAAAACGCCATAGTATAGTATGTCGAAATTTTTCGACGAAAACGTCAAATTTTTTTATTTTGAAAAAAACCTTGAAAACGGCCTTTTAATAGCATGTAGAATGATTCTATGGTGAGCAAAAGTCATATCGTGAAATGTTGTAAAATTTTACAAAAAAAACGCCATAGTATAGTATATCGAAATTTTTCGACGAAAACGTCAAATTTTTTTGATGTTGATAAAAAACATGAAAAAGGTCTTATTATAGCATGTAGAATGATTCTATGGTGAGCAAAAGTCATATCGTGAAATGTTGTAAAATTTTACAAAAAAAACGCCATAGTATAGTATGTCGAAATTTTTCGACGAAAACGTCAAATTTTTTTGATGTTGATAAAAACCATGAAAACGGTCTTATTACAGCATGTAGAATGATTCTATGGTGAGCAAAAGTCATATCGATAAATGTTGTAAAATTTTACAAAAAAAAACGCCATAGTATAGTATATCGAAATTTTTCGACGAAAACGTCAAATTTTTTTAATGTTGAAAAAAACCATGAAAACGGTCTTATTATAGCATGTAGAATGATTCTATGGTGAGCAAAAGTCATATCGTGAAATGTTGTAAAATTTTACAAAAAAAACGCCATAGTATAGTATGTCGAAATTTTTCGACGAAAACGTCAAATTTTTTTGATGTTGAAAAAAAACATGAAAAAGGTCTTATTATAGCATGTAGAATGATTCTATGGTGAGCAAAAGTCATATCGTGAAATGTTGTAAAATTTTACAAAAAAAAACGCCATAGTATAGTATGTCGAAATTTTTCGACGAAAACGTCAAATTTTTTTGATGTTGATAAAAACCATGAAAACGGTCTTATTACAGCATGTAGAATGATTCTATGGTGCGCAAAAGTCATATCGATAAATGTTGTAAAATTTTACAAAAAAAACGCCATAGTATAGTATATCGAAATTTTTCGACGAAAACGTCAAATTTTTTTGATGTTGATAAAAAACATGAAAAAGGTCTTATTATAGCATGTAGAATGATTCTATGGTGAGCAAAAGTCATATTGTGAAATGTTGTAAAATTTTACAAAAAAAATGCCATAGTATAGTATATCGAAATTTTTCGACGAAAACGTCAAATTTTTTTATTTTGAAAAAAACCTTGAAAACGGCCTTTTAATAGCATGTAGAATGATTCTATGGTGAGCAAAAGTCATATCGTGAAATGTTGTAAAATTTTACAAAAAAAACGCCATAGTATAGTATGTCGAAATTTTTCGACGAAAACGTCAAATTTTTTTAATGTTGAAAAAAACCATGAAAACGGTCTTATTATAGCATGTAGAATGATTCTATGGTGAGCAAAAGTCATATTGTGAAATGTTGTAAAATTTTACAAAAAAAACGCCATAGTATAGTATGTCGAAATTTATCGACGAAAACGTCAAAATTTTTTTGATGTTGATAAAAACCATGAAAACGGTCTTATTACAGCATGTAGAATGATTCTATGGTGAGCAAAAGTCATATCGAGAAATGTTGTAAAATTTTACAAAAAAAAAACGCCATAGTATAGTATATCGAAATTTTTCGACGAAAACGTCAAATTTTTTTGATGTTGAAAAAAACCATGAAAACGGTCTTATTACAGCATGTAGAATGATTCTATGGTGAGCAAAAGTCATATCGTGAAATGTTGTAAAATTTTACAAAAAAAAACGCCATAGTATAGTATATCGAAATTTTTCGACGAAAACGTCAAATTTTTTTGATGTTGATAAAAAACATGAAAAAGGTCTTATTATAGCATGTAGAATGATTCTATGGTGAGCAAAAGTCATATTGTGAAATGTTGTAAAATTTTACAAAAAAAACGCCATAGTATAGTATGTCGAAATTTTTCGACGAAAACGTCAAATTTTTTTGATGTTGATAAAAACCATGAAAACGGTCTTATTACAGCATGTAGAATGATTCTATGGTGAGCAAAAGTCATATCGATAAATGTTGTAAAATTTTACAAAAAAAAACGCCATAGTATAGTATATCGAAATTTTTCGACGAAAACGTCAAATTTTTTTATTTTGAAAAAAACCTTGAAAACGGCCTTTTAATAGCATGTAGAATGAATTCTATGGTGAGCAAAAGTCATATTGTGAAATGTTGTAAAATTTTACAAAAAAAAACGCCATAGTATAGTATGTCGAAATTTTTCGACGAAAACGTCAAATTTTTTTAATGTTGAAAAAAACCATGAAAACGGTTTTATTATAGCATGTAGAATGATTCTATGGTGAGCAAAAGTCATATTGTGAAATGTTGTAAAATTTTACAAAAAAAACGCCATAGTATAGTATGTCGAAATTTATCGACGAAAACGTCAAAATTTTTTTGATGTTGATAAAAACCATGAAAACGGTCTTATTACAGCATGTAGAATGATTCTATGGTGAGCAAAAGTCATATCGTGAAATGTTGTAAAATTTTACAAAAAAAACGCCATAGTATAGTATGTCGAAATTTTTCGACGAAAACATCAAATTTTTTTAATGTTGAAAAAAACCATGAAAACGGTCTAATTATAGCATGTAGAATGATTCTATGGTGAGCAAAAGTCATATCGTGAAATGTTGTAAAATTTTACAAAAAAAAAACGCCATAGTATAGTATGTCGAAATTTTTTAATGAAAACGTCAAATTTTTTTGATGTTGAAAAAAAACATGAAAACGGTCTTATTATAGCATGTAGAATGATTCTATGGTGAGCAAAAGTCATATCGTGAAATGTTGTAAAATTTTACAAAAAAAACGCCATAGTATAGTATGTCGAAATTTTTCGACGAAAACGTCAAATTTTTTTGATGTTGATAAAAACCATGAAAACGGTCTTATTACAGCATGTAGAATGATTCTATGGTGAGCAAAAGTCATATCGATAAATGTTGTAAAATTTTACAGAAAAAACGCCATAGTATAGTATATCGAAATTTTTCGACGAAAACGTCAAATTTTTTTATTTTGAAAAAAACCTTGAAAACGGCCTTTTAATAGCATGTAGAATGATTCTATGGTGAGCAAAAGTCATATCGTGAAATGTTGTAAAATTTTACAAAAAAAACGCCATAGTATAGTATGTCGAAATTTTTCGACGAAAACGTCAAATTTTTTTGATGTTGAAAAAAACCTTGAAAACGGTTTTATTATAGCATGTAGAATGATTCTATGGTGAGCAAAAGTCATATCGTGAAATGTTGTAAAATTTTACAAAAAAAACGCCATAGTATAGTATGTCGAAATTTATCGACGAAAACGTCAAAATTTTTTTGATGTTGATAAAAACCATGAAAACGGTCTTATTACAGCATGTAGAATGATTCTATGGTGAGCAAAAGTCATATCGTGAAATGTTGTAAAATTTTACAAAAAAAACGCCATAGTATAGTATGTCGAAATTTTTCGACGAAAACGTCAAATTTTTTTGATGTTGAAAAAAACCATGAAAACGGTCTTATTATAGCATGTAGAATGATTCTATGGTGAGCAAAAGTCATATCGTGAAATGTTGTAAAATTTTACAAAAAAAAAGCCATAGTATAGTATGTCGAAATTTTTCGACGAAAACGTCAAATTTTTTTATTTTGAAAAAAACCTTGAAAACGGCCTTTTAATAGCATGTAGAATGATTCTATGGTGAGCAAAAGTCATATCGTGAAATGTTGTAAAATTTTACAAAAAAAAAACGCCATAGTATAGTATGTCGAAATTTTTTGACGAAAACGTCAAATTTTTTTGATGTTGAAAAAAAACATGAAAACGGTCTTATTATAGCATGTAGAATGATTCTATGGTGAGCAAAAGTCATATCGTGAAATGTTGTAAAATTTTACAAAAAAAACGCCATAGTATAGTATGTCGAAATTTTTCGACGAAAACGTCAAATTTTTTTGATGTTGATAAAAACCATGAAAACGGTCTTATTACAGCATGTAGAATGATTCTATGGTGAGCAAAAGTCATATCGATAAATGTTGTAAAATTTTACAAAAAAAACGCCATAGTATAGTATATCGAAATTTTTCGACGAAAACGTCAAATTTTTTTATTTTGAAAAAAACCTTGAAAACGGCCTTTTAATAGCATGTAGAATGATTCTATGGTGAGCAAAAGTCATATCGTGAAATGTTGTAAAATTTTACAAAAAAAACGCCATAGTATAGTATGTCGAAATTTTTCGACGAAAACGTCAAATTTTTTTGATGTTGATAAAAACCATGAAAACGGTCTTATTACAGCATGTAGAATGATTCTATGGTGAGCAAAAGTCATATCGTGAAATGTTGTAAAATTTTACAAAAAAAACGCCATAGTATAGTATATCGAAATTTTTCGACGAAAACGTCAAATTTTTTTGATGTTGAAAAAAAACATGAAAAAGGTCTTATTATAGCATGTAGAATGATTCTATGGTGAGCAAAAGTCATATCGTGAAATGTTGTAAAATTTTACAAAAAAAAAAAACGCCATAGTATAGTATGTCGAAATTTTTTAATGAAAACGTCAAATTTTTTTGATGTTGAAAAAAAACATGAAAACGGTCTTATTATAGCATGTAGAATGATTCTATGGTGAGCAAAAGTCATATCGTGAAATGTTGTAAAATTTTACAAAAAAAAACGCCATAGTATAGTATGTCGAAATTTTTCGACGAAAACGTCAAATTTTTTTGATGTTGATAAAAACCATGAAAACGGTCTTATTACAGCATGTAGAATGATTCTATGGTGAGCAAAAGTCATATCGTGAAATGTTGTAAAATTTTACAAAAAAAACGCCATAGTATAGTATATCGAAATTTTTCGACGAAAACGTCAAATTTTTTTGATGTTGATTAAAAACATGAAAAAGGTCTTATTATAGCATGTAGAATGATTCTATGGTGAGCAAAAGTCATATCGTGAAATGTTGTAAAATTTTACAAAAAAAAAACGCCATAGTATAGTATGTCGAAATTTTTTAATGAAAACGTCAAATTTTTTTGATGTTGAAAAAAACCATGAAAACGGTCTTATTATAGCATGTAGAATGATTCTATGGTGAGCAAAAGTCATATCGTGAAATGTTGTAAAATTTTACAAAAAAAACGCCATAGTATAGTATGTCGAAATTTTTCGACGAAAACGTCAAATTTTTTTATTTTGAAAAAAACCTTGAAAACGGTCTTTTAATAGCATGTAGAATGATTCTATGGTGAGCAAAAGTCATATTGTGAAATGTTGTAAAATTTTACAAAAAAAAACGCCATAGTATAGTATGTCGAAATTTTTCGACGAAAACGTCAAATTTTTTTAATGTTGAAAAAAACCTTGAAAACGGTCTGTATTATAGCATGTAGAATGATTCTATGGTGAGCAAAAGTCATATTGTGAAATGTTGTAAAATTTTACAAAAAAAACGCCATAGTATAGTATGTCGAAATTTATCGACGAAAACGTCAAAATTTTTTTGATGTTGATAAAAACCATGAAAACGGTCTTATTACAGCATGTAGAATGATTCTATGGTGAGCAAAAGTCATATCGTGAAATGTTGTAAAATTTTACAAAAAAAACGCCATAGTATAGTATGTCGAAATTTTTCGACGAAAACATCAAATTTTTTTAATGTTGAAAAAAACCATGAAAACGGTCTAATTATAGCATGTAGAATGATTCTATGGTGAGCAAAAGTCATATCGTGAAATGTTGTAAAATTTTACAAAAAAAAAGCCATAGTATAGTATGTCGAAATTTTTCGACGAAAACGTCAAATTTTTTTATTTTGAAAAAAACCTTGAAAACGGCCTTTTAATAGCATGTAGAATGATTCTATGGTGAGCAAAAGTCATATCGTGAAATGTTGTAAAATTTTACAAAAAAAAAACGCCATAGTATAGTATGTCGAAATTTTTCGAACGAAAACGTCAAATTTTTTTGATGTTGAAAAAACCATGAAAACGGTCTTATTATAGCATGTAGAATGATTCTATGGTGAGCAAAAGTCATATCGTGAAATGTTGTAAAATTTTACAAAAAAAAACGCCATAGTATAGTATGTCGAAATTTTTCGACGAAAACGTCAAATTTTTTTGATGTTGATAAAAACCATGAAAACGGTCTTATTACAGCATGTAGAATGATTCTATGGTGAGCAAAAGTCATATCGTGAAATGTTGTAAAATTTTACAAAAAAAACGCCATAGTATAGTATGTCGAAATTTTTCGACGAAAACGTCAAATTTTTTTATTTTGAAAAAAACCTTGAAAACGGCCTTATTAATAGCATGTAGAATGATTCTATGGTGAGCAAAAGTCATATCGTGAAATGTTGTAAAATTTTACAAAAAAAACGCCATAGTATAGTATGTCGAAATTTTTCGACGAAAACGTCAAATTTTTTTGATGTTGAAAAAAACCATGAAAACGGTCTTATTATAGCATGTAGAATGATTCTATGGTGAGCAAAAGTCATATCGTGAAATGTTGTAAAATTTTACAAAAAAAAAACGCCATAGTATAGTATGTCGAAATTTTTCGACGAAAACGTCAAATTTTTTTGATGTTGATAAAAACCATGAAAACGGTCTTATTACAGCATGTAGAATGATTCTATGGTGAGCAAAAGTCATATCGTTAAATGTTGTAAAATTTTACAAAAAAAACGCCATAGTATAGTATATCGAAATTTTTCGACGAAAACGTCAAATTTTTTTGATGTTGAAAAAAAACATGAAAAAGGTCTTATTATAGCATGTAGAATGATTCTATGGTGAGCAAAAGTCATATCGTGAAATGTTGTAAAATTTTACAAAAAAAAAAACGCCATAGTATAGTATGTCGAAATTTTTTAATGAAAACGTCAAATTTTTTTGATGTTGATGTTGAAAAAAAACATGAAAACGGTCTTATTATAGCATGTAGAATGATTCTATGGTGAGCAAAAGTCATATCGTGAAATGTTGTAAAATTTTACAAAAAAAAACGCCATAGTATAGTATGTCGAAATTTTTCAACGAAAACGTCAAATTTTTTTGATGTTGAAAAAAACCATGAAAACGGTCTTATTATAGCATGTAGAATGATTCTATGGTGAGCAAAAGTCATATCGTGAAATGTTGTAAAATTTTACAAAAAAAACGCCATAGTATAGTATGTCGAAATTTTTCGACGAAAACGTCAAATTTTTTTATTTTGAAAAAAACCTTGAAAACGGCCTTTTAATAGCATGTAGAATGATTCTATGGTGAGCAAAAGTCATATTGTGAAATGTTGTAAAATTTTACAAAAAAAAACGCCATAGTATAGTATGTCGAAATTTTTCGACGAAAACGTCAAATTTTTTTAATGTTGAAAAAAACCATGAAAACGGTCTTATTATAGCATGTAGAATGATTCTATGGTGAGCAAAAGTCATATTGTGAAATGTTGTAAAATTTTACAAAAAAAACGCCATAGTATAGTATGTCGAAATTTATCGACGAAAACGTCAAAATTTTTTTGATGTTGATAAAAACCATGAAAACGGTCTTATTACAGCATGTAGAATGATTCTATGGTGAGCAAAAGTCATATCGTGAAATGTTGTAAAATTTTACAAAAAAAACGCCATAGTATAGTATGTCGAAATTTTTCGACGAAAACATCAAATTTTTTTAATGTTGAAAAAAACCATGAAAACGGTCTAATTATAGCATGTAGAATGATTCTATGGTGAGCAAAAGTCATATCGTGAAATGTTGTAAAATTTTACAAAAAAAAAGCCATAGTATAGTATGTCGAAATTTTTCGACGAAAACGTCAAATTTTTTTATTTTGAAAAAAACCTTGAAAACGGCCTTTTAATAGCATGTAGAATGATTCTATGGTGAGCAAAAGTCATATCGTGAAATGTTGTTAAATTTTACAAAAAAAAAACGCCATAGTATAGTATGTCGAAATTTTTTAATGAAAACGTCAAATTTTTTTGATGTTGAAAAAAAAACATGAAAACGGTCTTATTATAGCATGTAGAATGATTCTATGGTGAGCAAAAGTCATATCGTGAAATGTTGTAAAATTTTACAAAAAAAACGCCATAGTATAGTATGTCGAAATTTTTCGACGAAATCGTCAAATTTTTTTGATGTTGATAAAAACCATGAAAACGGTCTTATTACAGCATGTAGAATGATTCTATGGTGAGCAAAAGTCATATCGATAAATGTTGTAAAATTTTACAAAAAAAAACGCCATAGTATAGTATATCGAAATTTTTCGACGAAAACGTCAAATTTTTTTATTTTGAAAAAAACCTTGAAAACGGCCTTTTAATAGCATGTAGAATGATTCTATGGTGAGCAAAAGTCATATCGTGAAATGTTGTAAAATTTTACAAAAAAAAACGCCATAGTATAGTATGTCGAAATTTTTTAATGAAAACGTCAAATTTTTTTGATGTTGAAAAAAAACATGAAAACGGTCTTATTATAGCATGTAGAATGATTCTATGGTGAGCAAAAGTCATATCGTGAAATGTTGTAAAATTTTACAAAAAAAACGCCATAGTATAGTATATCGAAATTTTTCGACGAAAACGTCAAATTTTTTTGATGTTGAAAAAAAACATGAAAAAGGTCTTATTATAGCATGTAGAATGATTCTATGGTGAGCAAAAGTCATATCGTGAAATGTTGTAAAATTTTACAAAAAAAAACGCCATAGTATAGTATGTCGAAATTTTTCGACGAAAACGTCAAATTTTTTTATTTTGAAAAAAACCTTGAAAACGGTCTTATTGAATAGCATGTAGAATGATTCTATGGTGAGCAAAAGTCCTATTGTGAAATGTTGTAAAATTTTACAAAAAAAAACGCCATAGTATAGTATGTCGAAATTTTTCGACGAAAACGTCAAATTTTTTTAATGTTGAAAAAAACCATGAAAACGGTTGTATTATAGCATGTAGAATGATTCTATGGTGAGCAAAAGTCATATTGTGAAATGTTGTAAAATTTTACAAAAAAAACGCCATAGTATAGTATGTCGAAATTTATCGACGAAAACGTCAAATTTTTTTGATGTTGATAAAAACCATGAAAACGGTCTTATTACAGCATGTAGAATGATTCTATGGTGAGCAAAAGTCATATCTATAAATGTTGTAAAATTTTACAAAAAAAACGCCATAGTATAGTATATCGAAATTTTTCGACGAAAACGTAGAATTTTTTTAATGTTGAAAAAAACCATGAAATCGGTCTTATTACAGCATGTAGAATGATTCTATGGTGAGCAAAAGTCATATCGTGAAATGTTGTAAAATTTTACAAAAAAAGCGCCATAGTATAGTATATCGAAATTTTTCGACGAAAACGTCAAATTTTTTTGATGTTGATAAAAAACATGAAAAAGGTCTTATTATAGCATGTAGAATGATTCTATGGTGAGCAAAACTCATATTGTGAAATGTTGTAAAATTTTACAAAAAAAATGCCATAGTATAGTATGTCGAAATTTTTCGACGAAAACGTCAAATTTTTTTGATGTTGATAAAAACCATGAAAACGGTCTTATTACAGCATGTAAAATGATTCTATGGTGAGCAAAAGTCATATCGTGAAATGTTGTAAAATTTTACAAAAAAAACGCCATAATATAGTATATCGAAATTTTTCGACGAAAACGTCAAATTTTTTTTATTTTGAAAAAAACCTTGAAAACGGCCTTTTAATAGCATGTAGAATGAATCTATGGTGAGCAAAAGTCCTATTGTGAAATGTTATAAAATTTTACAAAAAAAAAAACGCCATAGTATAGTATGTCGAAATTTTTCGACAAAAACATCAAATTTTTTAATGTTGAAAAAAACCTTGAAAACGGTCTGTATTATAGCATGTAGAATGATTCTATGGTGAGCAAAAGTCATATTGTGAAATGTTGTAAAATTTTACAAAAAAAAACGCCATAGTATAGTATGTCGAAATTTATCGACGAAAACGTCAAAATTTTTTTGATGTTGATAAAAACCATGAAAACGGTCTTATTACAGCATGTAGAATGATTCTATGGTGAGCAAAAGTCATATCGTGAAATGTTGTAAAATTTTACAAAAAAAAACGCCATAGTATAGTATGTCGAAATTTTTCGACGAAAACATCAAATTTTTTTAATGTTGAAAAAAACCATGAAAACGGTCTAATTATAGCATGTAGAATGATTCTATGGTGAGCAAAAGTCATATCGTGAAATGTTGTAAAATTTTACAAAAAAAAAGCCATAGTATAGTATGTCGAAATTTTTCGACGAAAACGTCAAATTTTTTTGATGTTGATAAAAAACATGAAAAAGGTCTTATTATAGCATGTAGAATGATTCTATGGTGAGCAAAAGTCATATCGTGAAATGTTGTAAAATTTTACAAAAAAAAAAACGCCATAGTATAGTATGTCGAAATTTATCGACGAAAACGTCAAATTTTTTTGATGTTGAAAAAACCATGAAAACGGTCTCATTGTAGCAGGTCGAAAGATTCTATGGTGAGCAAAAGTTATATCGTGATATGTTGTAAAAGTTTATAAAAAAAAACGCCATAGTATAGTATATCGAAATTTTTCGACGAAAACGTCAAATTTTTTTTAATGTTGAAAAAAACCATGAAAACGGTCTTATTATAGCATGTAGAATGATTCTATGGTGAGCAAAAGTCATATCGTGAAATGTTGTAAAATTTTACAAAAAAAAAGCCATAGTATAGTATGTCGAAATTTTTCGACGAAAACGTCAAATTTTTTTATTTTGAAAAAAACCTTGAAAACGGCCTTTTAATAGCATGTAGAATGATTCTATGGTGAGCAAAAGTCATATCGTGAAATGTTGTAAAATTTTACAAAAAAAAAAACGCCATAGTATATTATGTCAAAATTTATCGACGAAAACGTCAAATTTTTTTGATGTTGAAAAAACCATGAAAACGGTCTTATTGTAGCAGGTCGAATGATTCTATGGTGAGCAAAAGTCATATCGTGAAATGTTGTAAAATTTTACAAAAAAAACCGCCATAGTATAGTATATCGAAATTTTTCGACGAAAACGTCAAATTTTTTTATGTTGAAAAACAACATGAAAACGGTCTTATTATAGCATGTAGAATGATTCTATGGTGAGCAAAAGTCATATCTATAAATGTTGTAAAATTTTACAAAAAAAACGCCATAGTATAGTATATCGAAATTTTTCGACGAAAACGTCAAATTTTTTTGATGTTGAAAAAAAACATGAAAAAAGGTCTTATTATAGCATGTAGAATGATTCTATGGTGAGCAAAAGTCATATCGTGAAATGTTGTAAAATTTTACAAAAAAAAAAAACGCCATAGTATAGTATGTCGAAATTTTTCAATGAAAACGTCAAATTTTTTTGATGTTGAAAAAAAACATGAAAACGGTCTTATTATAGCATGTAGAATGATTCTATGGTGAGCAAAAGTCATATCGTGAAATGTTGTAAAATTTTACAAAAAAAACGCCATAGTATAGTATGTCGAAATTTTTCGACGAAAACGTCAAATTTTTTTGATGTTGATAAAAACCATGAAAACGGTCTTATTACAGCATGTAGAATGATTCTATGGTGAGCAAAAGTCATATCGTGAAATGTTGTAAAATTTTACAAAAAAAACGCCATAGTATAGTATATCGAAATTTTTCGACGAAAACGTCAAATTTTTTTGATGTTGAAAAAAACATGAAAAAGGTCTTATTATAGCATGTAGAATGATTCTATGGTGAGCAAAAGTCATATCGTGAAATGTTGTAAAATTTTACAAAAAAAAAAACGCCATAGTATAGTATGTCGAAATTTTTTAATGAAAACGTCAAATTTTTTTGATGTTGAAAAAAAACATGAAAATGGTCTTATTATAGCATGTAGAATGATTCTATGGTGAGCAAAAGTCATATCGTGAAATGTTGTAAAATTTTACAAAAAAAACGCCATAGTATAGTATATCGAAATTTTTCGACGAAAACGTCAAATTTTTTTATTTTGAAAAAAACCTTGAAAACGGCCTTTGAATAGCATGTACAATGAATCTATGGTGAGCAAAAGTCCTATTGTAAAATGTTATAAAATTTTACAAAAAAAAAGCCATAGTATAGTATGTCGAAATTTTTCGACAAAAACATCAAATTTTTTAATGTTGAAAAAAACCTTGAAAACGGTTTTATTATAGCATGTAGAATGATTCTATGGTGAGCAAAAGTCATATTGTGAAATGTTGTAAAATTTTACAAAAAAAACGCCATAGTATAGTATGTCGAAATTTATCGACGAAAACGTCAAAATTTTTTTGATGTTGATAAAAACCATGAAAACGGTCTTATTACAGCATGTAGAATGATTCTATGGTGAGCAAAAGTCATATCTATAAATGTTGTAAAATTTTACAAAAAAAAACGCCATAGTATAGTATATCGAAATTTTTCGACGAAAACGTCAAATTTTTTTTAATGTTGAAAAAAACCATGAAAACGGTCTTATTACAGCATGTAGAATGATTCTATGGTGAGCAAAAGTCATATCGTGAAATGTTGTAAAATTTTACAAAAAAAAAACGCCATAGTATAGTATATCGAAATTTTTCGACGAAAACGTCAAATTTTTTTGATGTTGATAAAAAACATGAAAAAGGTCTTATTATAGCATGTAGAATGATTCTATGGTGAGCAAAAGTCATATTGTGAAATGTTGTAAAATTTTACAAAAAAAACGCCATAGTATAGTATGTCGAAATTTTTCGACGAAAACGTCAAATTTTTTTGATGTTGATAAAAACCATGAAAACGGTCTTATTACAGCATGTAGAATGATTCTATGGTGAGCAAAAGTCATATCGTGAAATGTTGTAAAATTTTACAAAAAAAAAACGCCATAGTATAGTATGTCGAAATTTTTCGACGAAAACGTCAAATTTTTTTATTTTGAAAAAAACCTTGAAAACGGCCTTTTAATAGCATGTAGAATGATTCTATGGTGAGCAAAAGTCATATTGTAAAATGTTATAAAATTTTACAAAAAAAAACGCCATAGTATAGTATGTCGAAATTTTTCGACAAAAACGTCAAATTTTTTTAATGTTGAAAAAAACCATGAAAACGGTCTTATTATAGCATGTAGAATGATTCTATGGTGAGCAAAAGTCATATTGTGAAATGTTGTAAAATTTTACAAAAAAAACGCCATAGTATAGTATGTCGAAATTTATCGACGAAAACGTCAAAATTTTTTTGATGTTGATAAAAACCATGAAAACGGTCTTATTACAGCATGTAGAATGATTCTATGGTGAGCAAAAGTCATATCGTGAAATGTTGTAAAATTTTACAAAAAAAAACGCCATAGTATAGTATGTCGAAATTTTTCGACGAAAACATCAAATTTTTTTAATGTTGAAAAAAACCATGAAAACGGTCTAATTATAGCATGTAGAATGATTCTATGGTGAGCAAAAGTCATATCGTGAAATGTTGTAAAATTTTACAAAAAAAAAGCCATAGTATAGTATGTCGAAATTTTTCGACGAAAACGTCAAATTTTTTTTATTTTGAAAAAAACCTTGAAAACGGCCTTTTAATAGCATGTAGAATGATTCTATGGTGAGCAAAAGTCATATCGTGAAATGTTGTAAAATTTTACAAAAAAAAAAACGCCATAGTATAGTATGTCGAAATTTTTTAATGAAAACGTCAAATTTTTTTGATGTTGAAAAAAAACATGAAAACGGTCTTATTATAGCATGTAGAATGATTCTATGGTGAGCAAAAGTCATATCGTGAAATGTTGTAAAATTTTACAAAAAAAACGCCATAGTATAGTATGTCGAAATTTTTCGACGAAAACGTCAAATTTTTTTGATGTTGATAAAAACCATGAAAACGGTGTTATTACAGCATGTAGAATGATTCTATGGTGAGCAAAAGTCATATCGATAAATGTTGTAAAATTTTACAAAAAAAACGCCATAGTATAGTATATCGAAATTTTTCGACGAAAACGTCAAATTTTTTTATTTTGTAAAAAACCTTGAAAACGGCCTTTTAATAGCATGTAGAATGATTCTATGGTGAGCAAAAGTCATATCGTGAAATGTTGTAAAATTTTACAAAAAAACGCCATAGTATAGTATGTCGAAATTTTTCGAGAAAAACGTCAAATTTTTTTGATGTTGATAAAAACCATGAAAACGGTCTTATTACAGCATGTAGAATGATTCTATGGTGAGCAAAAGTCATATCTATAAATGTTGTAAAATTTTACAAAAAAAACGCCATAGTATAGTATATCGAAATTTTTCGACGAAAACGTAAAATTTTTTTGATGTTGAAAAAAAACATGAAAAAAGGTCTTATTATAGCATGTAGAATGATTCTATGGTGAGCAAAAGTCATATCGTGAAATGTTGTAAAATTTTACAAAAAAAAAAAACGCCATAGTATAGTATGTCGAAATTTTTTAATGAAAACGTCAAATTTTTTTGATGTTGAAAAAAAACATGAAAATGGTCTTATTATAGCATGTAGAATGATTCTATGGTGAGCAAAAGTCATATCGTGAAATGTTGTAAAATTTTACAAAAAAAACGCCATAGTATAGTATGTCGAAATTTTTCGACGAAAACGTCAAATTTTTTTGATGTTGATAAAAACCATGAAAACGGTCTTATTACAGCATGTAGAATGATTCTATGGTGAGCAAAAGTCATATCGATAAATGTTGTAAAATTTTACAAAAAAAACGCCATAGTATAGTATATCGAAATTTTTCGACGAAAACGTCAAATTTTTTTGATGTTGAAAAAAAACATGAAAAAGGTCTTATTATAGCATGTAGAATGATTCTATGGTGAGCAAAAGTCATATCGTGAAATGTTGTAAAATTTTACAAAAAAAAAAACGCCATAGTATAGTATGTCGAAATTTATCGACGAAAACGTCAAATTTTTTTGATGTTGAAAAAACCATGAAAACGGTCTCATTGTAGCAGGTAGAATGATTCTATGGTGAGCAAAAGTTATATCGTGAAATGTTGTAAAAGTTTATAAAAAAAAAACGCCATAGTATAGTATATCGAAATTTTTCGACGAAAACGTCAAATTTTTTTAATGTTGAAAAAAACCATGAAAACGGTCTAATTATAGCATGTAGAATGATTCTATGGTGAGCAAAAGTCATATCGTGAAATGTTGTAAAATTTTACAAAAAAAAAGCCATAGTATAGTATGTCGAAATTTTTCGACGAAAACGTCAAATTTTTTTATTTTGAAAAAAACCTTGAAAACGGCCTTTTAATAGCATGTAGAATGATTCTATGGTGAGCAAAAGTCATATCGTGAAATGTTGTAAAATTTTACAAAAAAAAAACGCCATAGTATAGTATGTCGAAATTTATCGACGAAAACGTCAAATTTTTTTGATGTTGAAAAAACCATGAAAACGGTCTTATTGTAGCAGGTCGAATGATTCTATGGTGAGCAAAAGTTATATCGTGAAATGTTGTAAAATTTTACAAAAAAAACCGCCATAGTATAGTATATCGAAATTTTTCGACGAAAACGTCAAATTTTTTTATTTTGAAAAAAAACATGAAAACGGTCTTATTATAGCATGTAGAATGATTCTATGGTGAGCAAAAGTCATATCGTGAAATGTTGTAAAATTTTACAAAAAAAACGCCATAGTATAGTATGTCGAAATTTTTCAACGAAAACGTCAAATTTTTTTGATGTTGATAAAAACCATGAAAACGGTCTCATTACAGCATGTAGAATGATTCTATGGTGAGCAAAAGTCATATCGTGAAATGTTGTAAAATTTTACAAAAAAAACGCCATAGTATAGTATATCGAAATTTTTCGACGAAAACGTCAAATTGTTTTGATGTTGAAAAAAACCATGAAAACGGTCTTATTATAGCATGTAGAATGATTCTATGGTGAGCAAAAGTCATATTGTGAAATGTTGTAAAATTTTACAAAAAAAACGCCATAGTATAGTATGTCGAAATTTTTCGAAGAAAACGTCAAATTTTTTTGATGTTGATAAAAACCATGAAAACGGTCTTATTACAGCATGTAGAATGATTCTATGGTGAGCAAAAGTCATATCGTGAAATGTTGTAAAATTTTACAAAAAAAACGCCATAGTATAGTATGTCGAAATTTTTCGACGAAAACATCAAATTTTTTTTAATGTTGAAAAAAACCTTGAAAACGGTTGTATTATAGCATGTAGAATGATTCTATGGTGAGCAAAAATCAATTTGTGAAATGTTGTAAAATTTTACAAAAAAATGCCAAATTTTTTTGATGTTGATAAAAACCATGAAAACGGTCTTATTACAGCATGTAGAATGATTCTATGGTGAGCAAAAGTCATATCTATAAATGTTGTAAAATTTTACAAAAAAAACGCCATAGTATAGTATATCGAAATTTTTCGACGAAAACGTAGAATTTTTTTGATGTTGAAAAAAAACATGAAAAACGGTCTTATTATAGCATGTAGAATGATTCTATGGTGAGCAAAAGTCATATCGTGAAATGTTGTAAAATTTTACAAAAAAAAAAACGCCATAGTATAGTATGTCGAAATTTTTTAATGAAAACGTCAAATTTTTTTTGATGTTGAAAAAAAACATGAAAACGGTCTTATTATAGCATGTAGAATGATTCTATGGTGAGCAAAAGTCATATCGTGAAATGTTGTAAAATTTTACAAAAAAAAACGCCATAGTATAGTATATCGAAATTTTTCGACGAAAACGTCAAATTTTTTTGATGTTGATAAAAACCATGAAAACGGTCTTATTACAGCATGTAGAATGATTCTATGGTGAGCAAAAGTCATATCGTGAAATGTTGTAAAATTTTACAAAAAAAACGCCATAGTATAGTATGTCGAAATTTTTCGACGAAAACGTCAAATTTTTTTGATGTTGATAAAAACCATGAAAACGGTCTTATTACAGCATGTAGAATGATTCTATGGTGAGCAAAAGTCATATCGTGAAATGTTGTAAAATTTTACAAAAAAAGCGCCATAGTATAGTATATCGAAATTTTTCGACGAAAACGTTAAATTTTTTTGATGTTGAAAAAAAACATGAAAAAGGTCTTATTATAGCATGTAGAATGATTCTATGGTGAGCAAAAGTCATATTGTGAAATGTTGTAAAATTTTACAAAAAAAATGCCATAGTATAGTATATCGAAATTTTTCTACGAAAACGTCAAATTTTTTTATTTTGAAAAAAACCTTGAAAACGGCCTTTGAATAGCCTGTACAATGAATCTATGGTGAGCAAAAGTCCTATTGTAAAATGTTATAAAATTTTACAAAAAAAAAGCCATAGTATAGTATGTCGAAATTTTTCGACAAAAACATCAAATTTTTTAATGTTGAAAAAAACCTTGAAAACGGTTGTATTATAGCATGTAGAATGATTCTATGGTGAGCAAAAGTCATATTGTGAAATGTTGTAAAATTTTACAAAAAAAACGCCATAGTATAGTATGTCGAAATTTATCGACGAAAACGTCAAAATTTTTTTGATGTTGATAAAAACCATGAAAACGGTCTTATTACAGCATGTAGAATGATTCTATGGTGAGCAAAAGTCATATCTATAAATGTTGTAAAATTTTACAAAAAAAACGCCATAGTATAGTATATCGAAATTTTTCGACGAAAACGTCAAATTTTTTTAATGTTGAAAAAAACCATGAAATCGGTCTTATTACAGCATGTAGAATGATTCTATGGTGAGCAAAAGTCATATCGTGAAATGTTGTAAAATTTTACAAAAAAAGCGCCATAGTATAGTATATCGAAATTTTTCGACGAAAACGTCAAATTTTTTTGATGTTGATAAAAAACATGAAAAAGGTCTTATTATAGCATGTAGAATGATTCTATGGTGAGCAAAAGTCATATCGTGAAATGTTGTAAAATTTTACAAAAAAAAACGCCATAGTATAGTATGTCGAAATTTTTCGACGAAAACGTCAAATTTTTTTGATGTTGATAAAAACCATGAAAACGGTCTTATTACAGCATGTAGAATGATTCTATGGTGAGCAAAAGTCATATCGATAAATGTTGTAAAATTTTACAAAAAAAACGCCATAGTATAGTATATCGAAATTTTTCGACGAAAACGTCAAATTTTTTTATTTTGAAAAAAACCTTGAAAACGGTCTTATTGAATAGCATGTAGAATGAATCTATGGTGAGCAAAAGTCATATTGTAAAATGTTGTAAAATTTTACAAAAAAAACGCCATAGTATAGTATGTCGAAATTTTTCGACGAAAACGTCAAATTTTTTTTAATGTTGAAAAAAACCATGAAAACGGTTGTATTATAGCATGTAGAATGATTCTATGGTGAGCAAAAGTCATATCGTGAAATGTTGTAAAATTTTACAAAAAAAAACGCCATAGTATAGTATGTCGAAATTTATCGACGAAAACGTCAAAATTTTTTTGATGTTGATAAAAACCATGAAAACGGTCTTATTACAGCATGTAGAATGATTCTATGGTGAGCAAAAGTCATATCGTGAAATGTTGTAAAATTTTACAAAAAAAAACGCCATAGTATAGTATGTCGAAATTTTTCGACGAAAACGTCAAATTTTTTTGATGTTGAAAAAAACCATGAAAACGGTCTTATTATAGCATGTAGAATGATTCTATGGTGAGCAAAAGTCATATCGTGAAATGTTGTAAAATTTTACAAAAAAAAAACGCCATAGTATAGTATGTCGAAATTTTTCGACGAAAACGTCAAATTTTTTTATTTTGAAAAAAACCTTGAAAACGGCCTTTTAATAGCATGTAGAATGATTCTATGGTGAGCAAAAGTCATATCGTGAAATGTTGTAAAATTTTACAAAAAAAAACGCCATAGTATAGTATGTCGAAATTTTTTAATGAAAACGTCAAATTTTTTTGATGTTGAAAAAAACCATGAAAACGGTCTTATTATAGCATGTAGAATGATTCTATGGTGAGCAAAAGTCATATCGTGAAATGTTGTAAAATTTTACAAAAAAAACGCCATAGTATAGTATGTCGAAATTTTTCGACGAAAACGTCAAATTTTTTTGATGTTGATAAAAACCATGAAAACGGTCTTATTACAGCATGTAGAATGATTCTATGGTGAGCAAAAGTCATATCGATAAATGTTGTAAAATTTTACAAAAAAAACGCCATAGTATAGTATATCGAAATTTTTCGACGAAAACGTCAAATTTTTTTATTTTGAAAAAAACCTTGAAAACGGCCTTTTAATAGCATGTAGAATGATTCTATGGTGAGCAAAAGTCATATCGTGAAATGTTGTAAAATTTTACAAAAAAAACGCCATAGTATAGTATGTCGAAATTTTTCGACGAAAACGTCAAATTTTTTTGATGTTGATAAAAACCATGAAAACGGTCTTATTACAGCATGTAGAATGATTCTATGGTGAGCAAAAGTCATATCGTGAAATGTTGTAAAATTTTACAAAAAAAAAACGCCATAGTATAGTATGTCGAAATTTTTCGACGAAAACGTCAAATTTTTTTGATGTTGAAAAAAACCATGAAAACGGTCTTATTATAGCATGTAGAATGATTCTATGGTGAGCAAAAGTCATATCGTGAAATGTTGTAAAATTTTACAAAAAAAAAGCCATAGTATAGTATGTCGAAATTTTTCGACGAAAACGTCAAATTTTTTTGATGTTGAAAAAAACCATGAAAACGGTCTTATTATAGCATGTAGAATGATTCTATGGTGAGCAAAAGTCATATCGTGAAATGTTGTAAAATTTTACAAAAAAAAACGCCATAGTATAGTATGTCGAAATTTTTCGACGAAAACGTCAAATTTTTTTGATGTTGAAAAAAACCATGAAAACGGCCTTTATTATAGCATGTAGAATGATTCTATGGTGAGCAAAAGTCATATCGTGAAATGTTGTAAAATTTTACAAAAAAAAAACGCCATAGTATAGTATGTCGAAATTTTTTCGACGAAAACGTCAAATTTTTTTTGATGTTGATAAAAACCATGAAAACGGTCTTATTACAGCATGTAGAATGATTCTATGGTGAGCAAAAGTCATATCGATAAATGTTGTAAAATTTTACAAAAAAAACGCCATAGTATAGTATATCGAAATTTTTCGACGAAAACGTCAAATTTTTTTGATGTTGAAAAAAAACATGAAAAAGGTCTTATTATAGCATGTAGAATGATTCTATGGTGAGCAAAAGTCATATCGTGAAATGTTGTAAAATTTTACAAAAAAAAAAACGCCATAGTATAGTATGTCGAAATTTTTCGATGAAAACGTCAAATTTTTTTGATGTTGATAAAAAACATGAAAACGGTCTTATTATAGCATGTAGAATGATTCTATGGTGAGCAAAAGTCATATCGTGAAATGTTGTAAAATTTTACAAAAAAAAAACGCCATAGTATAGTATGTCGAAATTTTTCGACGAAAACGTCAAATTTTTTTGATGTTGATAAAAACCATGAAAACGGTCTTATTACAGCATGTAGAATGATTCTATGGTGAGCAAAAGTCATATCGATAAATGTTGTAAAATTTTACAAAAAAAACGCCATAGTATAGTATATCGAAATTTTTCGACGAAAACGTCAAATTTTTTTGATGTTGAAAAAAAACATGAAAAAGGTCTTATTATAGCATGTAGAATGATTCTATGGTGAGCAAAAGTCATATCGTGAAATGTTGTAAAATTTTACAAAAAAAAACGCCATAGTATAGTATGTCGAAATTTTTCGACGAAAACGTCAAATTTTTTTTGATGTTGAAAAAAACCATGAAAACGGTCTTATTATAGCATGTAGAATGATTCTATGGTGAGCAAAAGTCATATCGTGAAATGTTGTAAAATTTTACAAAAAAAACGCCATAGTATAGTATATCGAAATTTTTCGACGAAAACGTCAAATTTTTTTTATGTTGAAAAAAACCATGAAAACGGCCTTTTAATAGCATGTAGAATGATTCTATGGTGAGCAAAAGTCATATTGTAAAATGTTGTAAAATTTTACAAAAAAAAAGCCATAGTATAGTATGTCGAAATTTTTCGACGAAAACGTCAAATTTTTTTTAATGTTGAAAAAAACCTTGAAAACGGTTGTATTATAGCATGTAGAATGATTCTATGGTGAGCAAAAGTCATATCGTGAAATGTTGTAAAATTTTACAAAAAAAAAAACGCCATAGTATAGTATGTCGAAATTTTTTAATGAAAACGTCAAATTTTTTTGATGTTGAAAAAAAACATGAAAACGGTCTTATTATAGCATGTAGAATGATTCTATGGTGAGCAAAAGTCATATCGTGAAATGTTGTAAAATTTTACAAAAAAAACGCGATAGTATAGTATGTCGAAATTTTTCGACGAAAACGTCAAATTTTTTTGATGTTGATAAAAACCATGAAAACGGTCTTATTACAGCATGTAGAATGATTCTATGGTGAGCAAAAGTCATATCGATGAAATGTTGTAAAATTTTACAAAAAAAACGCCATAGTATAGTATATCGAAATTTTTCGACGAAAACGTCAAATTTTTTTATTTTGAAAAAAACCTTGAAAACGGCCTTTTAATAGCATGTAGAATGATTCTATGGTGAGCAAAAGTCATATCGTGAAATGTTGTAAAATTTTACAAAAAAAACGCCATAGTATAGTATGTCGAAATTTATCGACGAAACGTCAAATTTTTTTGATGTTGATAAAAACCATGAAAACAGTCTTTTTATAGCATGTAGAATGATTCTATGGTGAGCAAAAGTCATATCGTGAAATGTTGTAAAATTTTACAAAAAAAACGCCATAGTATAGTATGTCGAAATTTTTCGACGAAAACGTCAAAGTTTTTTTGATGTTGAAAAAAACCATGAAAACGGTCTTATTACAGCATGTAGAATGATTCTATGGTGAGCAAAAGTCATATCGTGAAATGTTGTAAAATTTTACAAAAAAAAAAAAAACGCCATAGTATAGTATGTCGAAATTTTTCGACGAAAACGTCAAATTTTTTTGATGTTGATAAAAACCATGAAAACGGTCTTATTACAGCATGTAGAATGATTCTATGGTGAGCAAAAGTCATATCGATAAATGTTGTAAAATTTTACAAAAAAAAAGCCATTGTATAGTATATCGAAATTTTTCGACGAAAACGTCAAATTTTTTTGATGTTGAATAAAAAACATGAAAAAGGTCTTATTATAGCATGTAGAATGATTCTATGGTGAGCAAAAGTCATATCTATAAATGTTGTAAAATTTTACAAAAAAAAACGCCATAGTATAGTATGTCGAAATTTTTCAATGAAAACGTCAAATTTTTTTTGATGTTGATAAAAACCATGAAAACGGTCTTATTATAGCATGTAGAATGATTCTATGGTGAGCAAAAGTCATTTCGTGAAAAGTTGTAAAATTTTACAAAAAAAACGCCATAGTATAGTATATCGAAATTTTTCGACGAAAACGTCAAATTTTTTTGATGTTAATAAAAAACATGAAAACGGTCTTATTATAGCATGTAGAATGATTCTATGGTGAGCAAAAGTCATATCTAGAAATGTTGTAAAATTTTACAAAAAAAACGCCATAGTATAGTATGTCGAAATTTCTCGACGAAAACGTCAAATTTTTTTTGATGTTGATAAAAACCATGAAAACGGTTTTATTATAGCATGTAGAATGATTCTATGGTGAGCAAAAGTCATTTCGTGAAATGTTGTAAAATTTTACAAAAAAAAAATGCCATAGTATAGTATGTCGAAATTTTTCGACGAAAACGTCAAATTTTTTTATGTTGAAAAAAACCTTGAAAACGGTCTTTTTATAGCATGTAGAATGATTCTATGGTGAGCAAAAGTCATATCGTGAAATGTTGTAAAATTTTACAAAAACAAAAACGCCATAGTATAGTATGTCGAAATTTTTTGATGAAAACGTCAAATTTTTTTGATGTTGAAGAAAAATATGAAAATGGTCTTATTATAGCATGTAGAATGATTCTATGGTGAGCAAAAGTCATATCGTGAAATGTTGTAAAATTTTACAAAAAAAACGCCATAGTATAGTATATTGAAATTTTTCGATGAAAACGTCAAAATTTTTTTGATGTTGATAAAAACCATGAAAACAGTCTTATTACAGCATGTAGAATGATTCTATGGTGAGCAAAACTCATATCGTGAAATGTTGTAAAATTTTACAAAAAAAACGCCATAGTATAGTATGTCGAAATTTTTCGACAAAAACGTCAAATTTTTTTAATGTTAAAAAAAACCATGAAAACAGGTCGTATTATAGCATGTAGAATGATTCTATGGTGAGCAAAAGTCATATCGTGAAATGTTGTAAAATTTTAAAAAAAAAACAAAAAAAAAAATAAAAAAAAATTTTAAAAAAAAAAAAAAAAATAAAAAAAAAAAAAAAAAAAAAAAAAAAAAAAAAAAAAAAAAAAAAAAAAAAAAAAAAAACGGAAATAAAAAAAAAAAAAAACGCCATAGTATAGTATGTTGAAATTTTTCGACGAAAACGTCAAATTTTTTTAATGTTGAAAAAAACCATGAAAACGGTCATATTATAGCATGTAGAATGATTCTATGGTGAGCAAAAGTCATTTCGTGAAATGTTGTAAAATTTTACAAAAAAAAAAAACGCCATAGTATAGTATGTCGAAATTTTTCGACGAAAACGTCAAATTTTTTTGATGTTGATAAAAACCATGAAAACGGTCTTTTTACAGCATGTAGAATGATTCTATGGTGAGCAAAAGTCATTTTGTGAAATGTTGTAAAATTTTACAAAAAAAAACGCCATAGTATAGTATGTCGAAATTTTTCGACGAAAACGTCAAATTTTTTTGATGTTGAAAAAAACCATGAAAATGGTCATATCATAGCATGTAGAATGATTCTATGGTGAGTAAAAGTCATATCATGAAATGTTGTAAAATTTTACAAAAAAAAAAACACACCATAGTATAGTATGTCGAAATGTTTTGACGGAAAGGTCAAATTTTTTTGATGTTGAAAAAAAAACATGAAAATGGTCGTATTATAGCATGTAGAATGATTCTATGGTGAGCAAAAGCCATTTCGAGAAATGTTTTAAAATTTTACAAAAAAAAGCCATAGTATAGTATGACGAAATTTTTCGACGAAAACGTCAAATTTTTTTTAAGTTGAAAAAAACCCTGCAAAACGGTCATATTATAGCATGTAAAATGATTTTATGGTGAAAAAAAGTCATTTTATCGATTGTTTTAAAAATTTTACAAAAAATGTCAGTCATTCGAAAGTATGTCGAAAGTTTTCGATGAAAACATCAAATTTTTTTGATGTTGAAAAAAATCATGAAAAAGTCATATTATAGTATGTAAATTGATTCTATGGTGAAAAAACGTCTTTTTGTGAAATGTCAAAAAATTTACAAAAAATGTCAGGTCATTTTAGTGAATCTTGACAATGTTCATGTTAACAGTCATATTATAGTATGTTAAACCTCATTATGATTTTTAAAAAGTCATATTATAGTACGTTGAAAAATTTAATGATAAACAGGTCTTAGTATTTAATCTTGAAAAATTTCATTTTAACAGTCGTATTATAGTTTGTACAAAGGTATTGTGATAAAAAAGTCATATTATAGTATGTTTAAAAATTTAATAAAATAAGTCATAGTATAGTATGTCAATAAATTTCTTGAAAAACAGGTAATAGTATTGATTCTTGAAAAATTTCATTTTAGCAGTCATATAGTATGTTAAACAATGTTATGATTAAAAAAGTGAAATATATTATGTTTAAAATTTTAAGGAAAAATAGTGATAGTATAATGTCGAAAAATTTCAGGTCATAGTATTGAATCTTGAAAATGTTAATGTTAACAGTCATATTATAGTATGTTAAACAATTATGATTAAAAAAGTTCAAATTATATTATGTTGAAAAATTTCATGAAAAAAGTCATCGTATAGTATGTCTCAAATTTTCATGAACAAAGTTACATTGTGTATCCTATGAAAAATGTCACATTTTAGGAAGTTGACAAAAATCATGAAAAAAGTCATAGTATAGTTTGTCGAAAAATTTGATACAAAAAAGTCTTATTCTTATGTCAAAAAAGTCATAGTTCCGTGAAAAAGGTTATAATGTATGTCGAAATTTTCATTAAAAGCGTCATCGTATACTATGTTAAAAAATTTCATGAAAAATGTCAGTTCAGTATGTCAAAAAATTTCATGAAAAAAGTCATAGGATCGTACGTCTACAAATTTCATGAAACTAGTCACGGTATAGTATATCAACAAATCTAATGGAAAAAAAAGTCATAATATTGTATCAAAAAGTCCCATTTTAGGATGTTCAAAAAATGCATGAAAAAAAGTCTTAGTTCAATTTGTTGATAAATTTCAAGAAAAAAGTCATAAATTGACAAAAATTCATGAAAGAAGTCATGGTATTGTATGCTGAAAAAAATTATAGTTTCACATGTCAAAAAAATATCATAGTATAGAATGTCGAAAAATGGCATAGGATAGAACGTTGCAAAAAAAAGTCATTGTGTAGTATCTGGAAAAATATATATATATAATATATAATATACAATATTTACCAAACTGGTGAGCCGGCAAAAAAGAACAAAAGAGGGGAAGCCACCTCACCAGCCCTTACAGGGCCGGCAGAACCAGGTGTTTCCCTCTACCCCTACACAACATATTACCCAACAAACAGAAACAAACCACGAAAACTAGACCACCAGACCCACCAGAAAAGATAATGGACCATAACCCAACAAACTACAAGTGGACACATTACCACTGATGTTTCTGAGGCTGCTGCCAGACCAGAGCGGAAAAAAGAGTGAGCACACATCCTCTCCCTTCTTTATTGCCTCTTAGTCACCTGAGCAGCCACACCTGGAGAGAAAAAGACACAGAACAGGAATGAGGCATCAGGATCGGCATGATCAGAAGGGGGAGGAGCACGTAACAATGTCCAAAAAAGTATAATATGTCAAAAAAATATTTATATTGTTTGTCAAAAAAGTCTGAGTATGGTATATAAACAAAAAAGCCTAGTACAGTATGTCAAGAAAAGATCATAGTATAGTATGGAAAAAAAAGCCATAGTAAAGTATGTTGAAAAAATGGAAGAAAAAAAAAGTAATTGAGCAAAATATTTTAAAAAGTCACTGCACACTATGTCAAAAAGTATAGTATGTTGGGAAAAAAAAAGTCATCGTTTAGTATCTCAAAAAAAGATACTAGTGTAGTATTTTGAAAAATGTCATGGTAAAACGGATACGAAAAGTCATACAATTGTATGTTGAAAAAAGTCATAGTATGTCCAAAAAAGTCATATAACAGTATGTCAAAACAGTCATAGTCTTGTATGTCAAAATTAAAGCCATCGTATAGTATGCAGAAAAAAGTCATAGATAAAATGTTGAAAAAAAGTCTTTGTATAGTATGTCCAAAAATGACATAGTATAGTATGTCCAAAAAAGTCAAAGTATAATATGTCAAAACAATCATAGTTGAGTATGTCGAAAAAAAAAGCTATCATAGTATTGTATTGTATTTGTTGTATCCAAAAACAAGTGCTAGTATGTCGAAAAAGTCATAGTATAGTATGCCTAAAACAGTCATAGTATAGTATACAGAAAAAGTCAACGAAAACATGTTGAAAAAAGTAATGGTGTAGTATGTCAAAAAAGGAATCAATCAATCAAAATCACACAGAATGTTAAAAAAAAATTTTAGTACTGTATGTCAAAAAAGATCATTGTATAGTATGTATGAAAAAAAGTCATAAAAAAGTATGACGAAAAAAAGTCAAGAAGTCCAAGTATAGTTCGTCGAAAGATGTCATATTACAATATGTCGGAAAAAGGATTTTAAAAAATGTTATAAAATAGTATGTTGAAAAAAATCATGGTATTGTATATCGCAAAAAACAATAGTATCGTATGTCAAAAAAAGTCCTAGCATGTCAAAAAAGTCATAGTATAGTATGCCAAAAAAGTCACAGTATAGTATGTCCAAAAAACAGTCAAAATATAGTATGTTGAACAAAAGCTATCGTATAGTATGCAAAAGAAATCATAGCAAAAACGTTGAAAAAAAAAGTCACAGTCATAGTAAAAAGAGGCATAATATAGCTTGTTGAAAAGAAGTCTTAGTATAGTGTGTCAGGAAAAAAGGTTAAAAAGTCATAGTATAGTATGTCCAAAAAACAAGTGCTAGTATACTATAGTATGTCAAAAAAAGTAATAGTATAAAATGTCAAAAAACTCATAATATAGTATGTAAGCAGAAAAAAGTTTTCATCAGTTGGGGAAAAAAATCCATACTAAAAAATCATTGTATGTCGAAAAATGGCATAGTATAGTCTGCTGAAAAAAGTTATAGTATAGTTTGTCCAAAAAGGTGCTAGTATAGTGTGCAAAAAAAAAAAGTCATAATATAGTTTGCCAAAAAGTCTAAGGGAATAGTAAATAGTATGTATAGAAAAAAAAAAAAATCATAGCATGCAGTATGTGAAAAAAGTCTAAGAAAATATGCTAAAAAAAAAAAAACAGTCATGGTATAGAATGAAATCAGTAAAAAAATCATGGTACAGGATGTCAAAAAATGATCATAGTATAGTATGTTAAAAAAAAAAAAAAAAAAGCCATAATAAAGTATGCCGTAAAAAAAGTCAAAAAGTCTTAGTGTAGTTCGTCGAAAGATGTCATAGTATAGTATGTTGGAAAAAGAGTAAACAGACATAGTGTAGTATGTTGAAAAAAAATCAAGGTATCTATGTAAAAAAAAAAAAAAAAAATGTATAGTATGTAAAAAAAAAAGTCATAGTATAGTATGTTAAGAGTCATAGTATGTAAAAAAAAAAAAAAAAGCCATAGTATAGTTTGCCAAAAAGAATCACAGTATAGTATGTCCAAAAAAACAGTCAAAGTATGTTGAAAAAAAGCCATCATATAGTATGCAGACGTCACAGAAAATGTTGGTTATAGTCATTGTAAAAAGAGGCATAGTGTAGTATATTGAAAAGAAGTCCTAGTATAGTATGTCAAAAAAAAATCATGTAGTATGTCCAAAAAAGTCATAGCCCAAAAAAAAGTGCTAGTATAGTATGTCAAAAACATCATAGTATAGTATAGTATGTCAAAAAAGCCAGAGTAAAGATTGTTAAAGAAAATGGTTAAAAAAAAAAAAAGTCGTAGAACAGTATGTTGGAAAAAGAGTGCTAGTATAGTTGTGCTGTGACCCGACAGTGCTAACCACTGGACCACCACAGTATACTGAAAAAAGTCATCGTATAGTACATCTTTAGTATAGTTTGTCAAAATGTCATAGTACAGTATGATGAAAAAAGAAAACGTTTTAGCATGTAGAAAAAAAAAATCATAGCATAGTATGTATTAAAAAAAAAAAAAAAAAAAAAAAAAAAAAAAAAAAAACCCAGTTGTACCTCAGTACAGTATTTTGGAAAAAAAGAAAAAAAAAATGTGCAGTATACTACAGCATGTACCCAAAAAAAAAAAAAAAAAACCCTCAGTGACTTTTGCTCTTTTTTGACATTGTACTAATATAGCATGTAAATAAATGCATAGTATAACTTTAAAATGTCATAGTGGGGGCGGCAGTAGCTCAGTCTGTAGGGAGTTGGCTTGGGAACCGGAGGGTCACTGGTTCAAGTCCCGCCATGGACCAAGAACTGAGTGTGAACTGGTAGCTGGAGAGGTGCCAGTTACCTCTTGGGCACTGCCGAGGTGCCCCTGAGCAAGGCACCAAACCCCCAACTGCTCGTGGGCGCTTGTCAGGAGCAGCCCCCTCACTCTGACATCTTTCCATTGTTACATGTTTGTGCATGTGTGTGTTCGGGTCTGCATGTACCGTGTATAAGTATAAGTTAACAACAGAGTGAAAAAAAAATTGAATTTCCCCTCATGGGACTAATAACTAATAAAGGACTATCTTCTTCTTAAAGCTACTAGCTACTGGTGCCATGCCACCTAGCGGTACCTTGCAAGTTAAGATAAGATAAGGTGAACCTTTATTCATCCCCGGAGGGAAATTCAGGAAGTTACGGGAATTACATCCTGTCATCACTGCTAGTACTGTCTGATAAAGTTAGCGATTTCAGTGAAAAACTCAGTAGTTTGATGTTTGATATTTTCTTTCAGGTGGGCACTTTTCTTGTGCCACCCTCAATCATATGCTGGCTCCCTAAACTGGCACTAAAACACCTAGTGGCCTAGTGGGTTGATTTACAGTTGGTGATTTTAGTCGTACAGCTGATTAAAAGTTTAGTTTAAAGTTGCAGATTGCTCGATGAATAGATGGATGTTATTGGCACGTACCAGCTTAGGTAAGCATAAGTTATACTTTGTTTTACAAGAAGAAACGATTGGAATTTGATATAAATATACAAAAATGACGATAACTTACTCACTTATAAAACTCCTCCAATACAACCACACACAATACCATTTATGTCAAGGGGATAACTGACAAGATTTGTGCCTTGCATGCCAGAGTGCTATGGTTATAGTGCTTCATATGCCACCCAGCTGCAACACTGAGTGCAAGTTGAGTCTTAAGATGTCTGGATAGCTCAGAGTCCTCACTTGTCTATTAAATAAGGGTTTTTAAATCATATAACGCCACTCCCTTTGACAGAAATATGTAGTATGCTTGTACAGTTTTTTTATGAAGTTATACTTAATTGTGCCCCCCCCCAAAAAAAGCTTAATTTTTAAGTATAGTTTGTGTTCATTTGTCCTTTTACAGAAAGAATTCAGCTAGTGCAAGTCAGCACACGTTGAATGAATTTCGTGGGGAGGGAGACTTGACAAGACATGACAAGCACCGGAGGACGGAAAAATGACGCATAAGCATTTTAGTTATGCAGGAAAAATAAAGACAGAATAATAGAACACTTATTTCAGTTGTCATTTATGGAAGGGAAACAGCCAAATACAACTTGATAGATGGCTTTATTTAAAAAGTTTATATTATAAAATGTAAAAATTCAGCTAAACCTGATCACGTGGATTGCAAAGACTTATCCCTTAGCTTCCGATGTGCTGCCATGTCACATCTATACATGACAGGAAAAAACATTTTTCAACCTATTTCATTTTTTTCCTTCTCATTAGAGATGTGTGCATTTGGCAACACTGGAAGTTGATAAAAAACACGAGTGGATAGTTATTGCTTTGGTTTGTTTAAAATGGGGTTTATACCGGAGAGTTGAGACATGCAGCACGGTGATCTAGCTGACGGAAGAGGAGGGTGGGAAGAACTGTGCTGGTATGGCTCTTTAATCGTCCTTATCCCTGGCACCGTGCTTTAGGATGCGTGTGAACTCCACGTAGTTGAAGTTGCTTTTCTTGTCAATGGGGGCCTCTCTAAAGAGCTCATCCACCTCCTCATCCGTAAACCGGTCACCCATTGTTGTGAGCAACTCTCTGAGATAATCTTCCTGGATGAAACCTGAGGGGAAAGCAATCAAATCAGATAAGAAGGCTAAGACAGCATGAATCATCAGAATCACCTCCTTGCAATAACATTAAGATCTTTAAGAATCCATTTATCTAAAAGCTGGATTGCACACCTTTCAAACACAGCTGCAATTCAAAGTGCTTTATATAAAACCATGAAAGAAAGTATTTGAACAATAAAATACAACCAAATTCTTATTTTAAGGCCCCTTTAAAGCCACTTTCCTCTTTAAAATTTAACTAATCTTTGTATCGGCAAAGGCTTCACAGCTGAGAGGAAAATGGGTGGAGATTTTGCAACAACAAACTATACTACACTCTTCCGTCTACCAGAAGGAAAGAAAACTGGAACTGTCAAAGTTTACCTGTTCCCTCCTCATCGAAGCAAGCAAATGCATTTCTGATCACGTCCTCAGGGTCTGTGCCATTGAGCTTCTCCCCAAACATTGTGAGGAACATGGTGAAATTAATGGGTCCAGGAGCTTCCATCATCATGGCCTCCAGGTACTCATCAGTTGGATTTTTCCCTATCAAAAGAAATCGGTGTGGTGCACTTAGTCTGAGGATGTTAAACTACAGAGGTGGTTCAAGTACAAGTGACAATAGCAACTGATTAAAATATGTTTGCTTGCAGAACTAGTTTCCAAACAGTAAAGAGTGTAGGTACACACCCAAATGAAGTGCAGAACTGCCTAGAGACATGTTGGTCGACCCTGAAGTAAAAACTGATTCAGACACTCCTACTCACCCAGTGAGGCCAACATGTCGTGAAGGTCCTCTTTGTCCACAAACCCATCGCGGTTCTGGTCGATCATGTTGAAAGCCTCCTTGAACTCCTGAATCTGAGACTGGTCAAACATGGCGAAGACATTGGAAGTAGCGCGCTGAGGGCGCTTCTTCGTGGTCTTTCCCTTTGCTCTTTTGCTAGACATTTTGATGTTTTTTTAGTCTGGGGAAATACATATATACATGTTAAATTATACATCCTGCAGCCAGGTATTATCACAGTTTACTCATTAAGGAAGACAAGCAACAGCAGGGAGGGAGAAAAAAAAAAGACAAAATATAGATGTGCTTGATAAGACAGACAAAAGAGGACACAGAGACAATCTGATCAAAAGGTAACATGGATCACGCTGTTACTCAAAATAAGAAATCGTCATTCGTGCCCACCACTCAGTGGCAGGGCATTTTAATTCTCTGGCAGTGATTCCCTGGTGTGGTGTCCTCACTGGGCTATAAATGGAAACGTTCCCCATCTTTCTAGGTTGATCAGCCCACTGCCTTCACTGAGGGCAGGAGAATTAGTGATGTGAGGACAGATGCCCTTATCAGGCAACATCCTGAATGAAGACTTAAGCTGTGCTACAGTCACATCTTTATGATGACAGATGCTTGTGTTTTTGTCACTGGGTGTTGAGGGAAAATGACCTCAACCAGCTTGGAGATGTGTAGAGCTTTACTTTGTATTTAGACACAGTCAATATGGTGACATGGCTAAATATTATTCAGTAGACTGGTATTTATAAAGGCTCGGACAACATTCAGTGATACAAGTTAATAGTCTGAGTTACGGCCAGAACTATCTACTGTTATAGTTATGAAATTACCTGTCAGTTACTTAAAACAATTATTTAATACATAAACTGCTCATCATAAGCTGATTTCTTTGTTATTACAGCAAAAAAACAACATATGTGGCAAATTTAAAAACAGGAGATGCTGACAACAGCGAATAACTGTGCTGTTCCGTGTAAACAAATTACTAAAAAAAACATACGTCTTTATAGCTTCAGGACACTACTTAGGTTTAAAATGCGGTCAAATATTGACAGACGTATCCCAGTTTTAAAAAAATGCTAGCGTTTTAGTGTCATTTGCTTTTGTTTGTGCAGCGCATACCGTAACGTACAAATCAATACACAACTTCAAACAAAACAAGTTTATCTTCATGTCAATTTAATTTAGGACCTTTTCACCACTCAAAGCGCATTATTAAGTACGTATACAGTTTGAGGCCTAGCTTGAGCTACATTACGCGAGTATGCACACAGCTGTTAGCCCGCTAAAAACACCGAGCAGCCGCAGGAGTTTACAAAGATCTACACCTAACATTAGATGTTTGATGCTATAAAGCTAACAATTTGCTTTACAAGTCTACGACACGCATTTATTAGCGACCTATTTAGCAATCGAGTCATTAGCCGCGCAGCTAACAGCTAGCCGTGTTTTCAATGCAATCAACCGGACACGCAAAATGGCACGACTGCATATTATTCAGATACACGCCTTTAATATTACCACCAGCGGTGTCATATCCTGATGGAAAAGCGTTTAGAATGAAGCTAACTGTAGTATACATAAAAATAAAGTAAAAACAGACAAGCTTACCTCACAACAAGCCGATACTCCGTGCTAGCCCGATGCTGCTCTTTTCTCAACCACCGCCCTTCACTTCCTGATAAAGATGTTGGGTTCCGTACAGGACAGACGGAGCAAACCAACTGATGAAAATAGGGGTGGACGACAAGTATGAAACCATCATTACTCGCTTAAAAAAAATTATATGTTTTTTTAGTCTAAATGTTTATTTTACATGTATCTTAATGGACTACATTTGACAAAATTGATCCTAATCTTTCATTATTAGAGATAATAATATACATAATGTACCTTTACACCCCCCGGTGGAGTAAATGTAACTTCCTCAAACACTCCCTTGCCTGCGTTGACATTCCTAGATATGCCCTTTTAAGGGAAGAAAGACACACCGTCCTTTGTGCAATTAGGCGAAGGGAGATCTGGGAAAAACAAAGCAAACATATCAGGAAATTGATTATTATTGTTATTTAAAAATAAATATATATTTTGGGTTATTTGATAAATCTTGTCAAGCAGATGCAAATGATAGTTGTCACTTTACTATTCCCCATTGAGTTGTTAGTGTTGATTTGATTCAGATACTTTCATAATTATATGTGCATATGCAGTTGTCTCAGCCTGTTTTATGTTGTATGTATTGTATTCATTGCTGTAAAAATATTTGTATGTATTTGTATTGTGATATTCAGACAGGTTTTTCTTGTAAAAAGCTGATTAAGTAAAGTAAATGAAGTTCACATACTTAAACCAAAGCAATAAATGGAAAATGTTGATATAATAGATAATAATAGACAGTGACTGCCAGCATGGGTCAGACAACAGTTGGCACCACTGGTCATTGCTGTAGGCCCATAGGGAGGCTTAGTGCTGCAGGGCTTCAAAAGCAACATGTTAAACTGTTGACTCACAGGTTAAAACAAGCCACACAGTCTTCTTTGTCCAGTTGTCATATCACTTTCAGAGTTGATAACAAAATGGTTGACCATGTGCCATAAGTCACTCATACTTATGCTATATGTTGTACCCAAAAATAAAACCACACCAGTCTAGGAGTGTATAGTCCTTAAAAAACACAATAAGTGTTAAAGATGGTTACAATTACAGTTTAATGATTGAAGACATATAAATTTAAATAACTACACATCTCATCAATGGTTTTCTGGTCTTTCAGGTTTATTTATTTATTTATAAATGAAGTGTAACCAATGTAATGTATGTAGGACGTCTAGCTGTAGCTAATTAGCAGACTGTGTCCCTGAAATGAGCGGGCACAAATTAAACACAGTTTCTGTTATTATGTTGTATTAGTTAAGGACACACAGAGAAGCTAATTTAGATAAAAGTGTCCCAGACAGCACAAAAAAGACATTTTTATCACTGGGATGGGATTACTAGTGGATGTCTGTCAATCTGGAATGTCACATTGGATATTTCTTTTGTTTTATTTATGGGTCTTAGTAATTTCATTTTAACCTTTTCCCGTTAATCTCTTTGTATTTGTTCATGTCCTGCTGAGTCAAATTTACACAAAATAAGTAAATTTGAGCATGCACTGTAGGTGTAGTGTCACCTTGAACCACTGGAGTGTGCTAGTGTCACATAAAAGCTTACCTTTTCCCAGCGATATGATAGCCAGTTCCTTGAGGTCATTAATAGTTTGTCTCAGCATGTTACTCAATCCAGTGTGACAGCTCATTTAATTTGTTCATGTTTAAGACTGTTATCTTAAACATTCAAGTAGCCTCGTGTGTGGGAGCTATACTAGACAGAGCATAAAAATACCCCTAATAGATCCCATGAGATGTCCATACAGCTGGAATTTCCTGGACAGCTGAACCCAGTGGCACGGTGCTAACATGAATGTGATTATTATAACCCTATTAAAAACAAGCAGGAAATGGACAAAATATTAGGAACACCTTTCAATGTAATGCGAGAGAGAGAGAGAGAGAGAGAGAGAGAGAGAGAGAGAGAGAGAGAGATGCACAGCAACAACAATAATAGCTTAACAGCTATAATAATAATAATAGAAATAACATTAATAATAGCAGTGACAGATTTTTGGTATGACAATAGTAATAGCAGTAATAATAATATACTACTACTACTACTAATAATAATAATAATAATAATAATAATAATAACAATAATAGCAGTAGTGGTGGTAATGATATTAGTATTAGAAGTAATAATAGCAGAAATTACATAGTTCTGTCTACTACTAATACTAGCAGCAGTGGATATAATATACTACTACTGCTACTACAATAATAATAACAATAATAATAATAGCAGTAATAGTAGCTGCAATAATAATAGAAATATGGCTGATAAAAATGATCATAGCAGCGGGTATCAAACAGGGCCACAGCAGTAGGCCCAACCACAAATGTAACCTCGATCCATGGAAGAAACATAAATACAGATTTACTCAAACTGTAATAAACTATTTTAGTTATGAGGTGATCAAATTCTCTTCTGACTACGGTCAAGCACTAAAACAGACATCTGATACTCTTAAAATACCGCTGGATACAATGGGATAAAGATATTATGTTCCTGTGAAGATATTCGCTTTAGTTTCTCTATGAAACTGCAGCGTTTCAAGGAAAAGTCTCTTCTATAAGAGCTGTGAGTGACAGTTTTGTTATTGGGGTTTATAGTCAGATTAGAGTAAAGCCGGGGATGTTTGTGATGAAATCTACAGAGAGACCGTATGCTATTTTTGCCATTCAGTCATATTCACTAATCCTGGAGGGTACTGTACCTGTAGGTGTCTCACAGGGAAGTAATACACAGACGTTATGATACAAATATATCTAATTAATTGTCATGGAATATTATTGTTACACAGTAATCACTGTAACATCTTCTCTGATGATTAGTTTACTGTCGCATCTTTGTTAATTATATCAGCTCAAAGCAGTCACGCTGGCAAATGATTTAGTGACTTGCGACATATTATATTTGTATATATCCCATTTTCATTAGACAGCATTTAGTGGTATGACCCTGCTTAATGTATTGTATTGTTCTCTCAGTGCTGATCTATTTTTATGGGTTTACACTTCAGATAACTGCCATAACATTTCAGGTATGCTGCCGTGTTGACTGTTGTGCCATGTGGGACAGTGGTGGGTGAGGGCCAAACAGGATGAGTGGTCAACACAAAGGCCTCAGAGGCCTGATATTTTTGCCATGGAAACTTACCAGATGTTTGTGTCGCAGTCAATTCCCAGAACATCTGTGGCAGCCGAGTTAAATCTGCCCGCCAAATGGCCTCTGACAAACTTTATTTAAACAGGGTAACTTTTGTAAATTCACATTTACGAGTCATACAGAGTGTTTTTATCAACAGCCTCTGAGTCTTTGATTTATTTAACTTTTTCTTTTAGTAACTGTTTATGAGGGGGACATTTGTATACTTCCACAGATGAGAGTGAGACCGAAAGAGAGAGTGACAAAGAGACAGTAACTGGCATTTGTTGCATGTGAAGCAAGTAACAATAGCATACAGTAGCTAAAGTTAGACAGTCACAGCTGACTGCGGTAAATAGTCAAGACAAAAGCGGATAGAGAGATTACCCAGGGATGAAGTACAACTATCTATCTATCTATCTATCTATCTATCTATCTATTATATGGATCAGCCATAACATTTTGACCACCTGCCTGGTATTGAGGAGATCCTGCACATCCCTCAGATGCTCGACTGGATTGAGATCTGGAGGTGATTTTGGTGGTGGACACCGGTCTAAATTGTGATGTATTATGTGTTCTGACACCTTTCTGTTGGAACCAGTATTAACTTTTTCAGTAATGTCAGCTACTATTAGATCGGACAACACAGGCCAGCCTTCGCTCAGTGAGCCAGAAGATATGTGCATCGTGTGATACTAGAAAACCATCGGTACCAACCATGTCATACCAGCTTGTCGAGAAGGAGGCTAAATAATGCTATGAAATTAGGCAAAATTTTGACAAGGAAAACTGTCATGACCATTTTCAAAGGGGTCCCTTGACCTCTGACCTCAAGCTATGTGGTTGAAAATGGGTTCTGTGGGTACCCAGAAGTCCAAGTCCAGGCCAAGTCATAGTCAAATCAGCTCACTGACACACTGACAGCTGTTGTTGCCTGTTGGGCTTGAGTCATTATTTAGGCTTGAGTTATTATTTGTTATTATTATTATTGAGATATTATGATTTAAAGATTTTTTTATACTAAACGCAGCACCTGTGAGGGTTTCTGGACAATATTTGTCATTGTTTTGTGTTGTTAATACAAGCCAAGCCACTTGGAAATATGGGGATCACTGAGTCTCAAAAAAGTTGGATTGTGAGGTGCTTATGTACTGTTACATTGATTTAAAATACTGTAAGTAGGCTGTTATATTCATAACTAGTCAACTCTTTGACCTAATCCCTTCTGTAGAGTATAAAATATAACAAACTAACAAGCAAAAATAAACAGAAAGGCATACTTAAACAAATACAGCACATCTTATACATAGAGTGGCTTACATTTTATACATTTCATATATATGTAAGCTGGATAAAGGAGGACAAATAATTAATAATTTAGAGAATAGAAAATGGTCAAAAAGTACAAAAGTAATCCTGTGTTTACCTGCATATCAGACAGTAACGTAAGCAGAGACCTGCACCCATAAATGTGTCGCCCTACGGGAGCTGCCTGGCCCCCAACACTCTGCTCTCAGCTATATTTATCTCCACCCTCACCATAAAAGGCTGCGACTGCTGCTTGGACACTCTGGCAAGGGCCAATATTATTTTGGTTGTGTAGAAACCGCAGCCCTGTACGCACCTACCTGAGGGTTTGCTGGGATATCGAGCTTTAAGTGTGGAGTTGGACCATCGTTTGCTTTAAAGCTTGGAGTTTGAGGCTTTCTTGTCCAGGGTAAGTGGCAACAGTTGTGCAGGGATAAGATGTGATAAGCCGCATTGGAGTTGTTGCATTATGTCTAAGCATGGTGAGAAAGTGGCTCAGTCGTCTACGGTGTCTTGAATTTGCAATTTCATGATGGTTAAAAGTCTTTTCTTCTGTTTTCTTTTTTAATCATGAAAATATTGTGCAGATTTTGGCTACATTAGTTTAATATATATGCATCATGGAGATTACATAACTTCTTAATATTATTTTGTTTTAGAGAAGTTGATTTTTTTCCATCTTGAGAGCTAGATTAACTGTCCATGTTCAACTATAAAGAACATGTTGAAGTAAATGAAAGCATGGCCAGCTTGGTAACTGATTTAAACAGTTAAGTGAAAGTCATGATGAATCTACAATATATTATAACAGTCAATCAATCTAATCTTGAACACTAACTAACCACAGAAAAACAGATAGGCAGCAAGAAACTCAGAAATTCAGGGCTGGTACCGGGAGCGGCCTGCAGCATGTCTGGATTTATACCGTTCTACCAGAAGCGCCATCGCCACTATGACCGGGACTACCGTAGCAAGGAGACAGAGTCAAAACTGAGCCAGTACCAGACCAGCAGCAGATATAATGCTGGCAGCAGCACCTCCACCGCCACCGCCGTCACCAGCAGGAGCAGGGGGTAAGGAGGAGGAAGAAGATCATCAATCTGTTTCTTTGTCACAGGGAAGCTCCCCTTAACACCATCATCCAATCCAACATATCAAGTTCACCTCCATCACCCCTTATTGGATCACTTCCCTGTCACCACCTTGGGATCATCTCTCCTGCTTTGCTGCCACATTCACACCAAAGTAACCATCCATCCCTCCTTTGAGTCCTCTTTGATCACACACACCTGAAGATCTTTGCTCCTTAAACTGGTTAAAAACACATCTGAATCCTGCATGAAGCTTGATGCATGTAAGAGATGCCCTGTTTGCTTTTCTGCATGCTAACAAACTCCTGTAACACACCTATTCCTAAATAACTGTTTTTGCTCTCTTCAGAGCAAACCCCTTTGTTAGCTAAGCTGTAAGGTACACTGTTATGTAATGGTTGAGTTATGGTATATAGCAAAGACTGAAATAGATTCTTGGCCTGTGCATACCATGATGGGGGGAAAGTAACAAGTGACAGTGTGTCTATCTTTAAAAGCTGAAGGCATTTACATTTCTTATGTTTTGGAAAGTTATTTGCTTCCTGTTATTTCCGATAAGGAGAGTTTTCGGTTAGGTTTCTTGGTTTGTCTGTTTGTCAGCAGGATTATGGGAAAACTACTAGTCTGATTTTCAGAAAATCTGGTGGAATGGTGTAGCTCGGGCTAAGGAAGAAGGAGCAGATCCGAATCACAGGGCACATACACATTATTTTTGGAGGTCTGCGCTCTCTTGCGTACTTTTCTAGATATTGGTTGTTTTTGTTTCCCAGATTTGTTCAGTTCCTGTTGAATGGATTGGTCTGCTGCCCAGTGTTTGTAGTATTAAATATACAGAACATCAAATGAGTTTTGTCAGTCTATGTGTCTATTTTTGCAAGGAAAGAGCAAATTAGATTTAAAGAATCAACAACAAAAAGAAAAGTGACGGCAGTTGTCAGCTGATTCAGCTCTGTGATGATTCCTCACTAGACAGGAGCTTTTTCTTTCTATTTTAGGAATAACAAAGCATCCAGTTTATGGAGATCCTGTCTTTTACAGCGCTGGCACATCTTTAAATACAGTGGCCTGGAGAGTGTGAGGGCTTAGGTTTTAATAACGCCATCTGATCTTTGCCTTTACGCTCATGAGGCTGGGCAGCCCACCAGTCACCAAATCTGTGCTGAGGAAAGGTGGATTATGATGTGATGATGATTTAACAGTCAGAGTGGTTGCGATAATGCTGCATTTATATAGACATGACCAGCGGATTTGTTGTATTAAATAACCTTTATTCGATTTCAGTAATAAAACCGAGCTCATTTTAATGGGAGTCGCTGGCAGCCCTGATCGTGGAAGGTCAAGAGCGTGTAAATGGTCAGAGCTAATGGGACAGCGAGCCAGATAGATACAGGAAAAATTTGGGCAGTTGTCCCGTCACCCTTCTTGCCCCCGCCTCCTTATCAGGTTTTTGTTATCTCATACCACGAGCTCCGACCACTAACTCTGAGTGCTGGAGATAGTTTCGCCACAGACAAACTGTGTGGCGTCTGACCTAAATCTAAAATATTTTGTAGATTTTTACTAGGGCTGTCAATGTTAACGCAAAATCCTGACTAAATTCTTTAACGCATTAATGCTATCGATCTTTCAGAGGTCGTAGCAGACTCTGTTTTAAAATTAGAGTGAAGATACTTCATTATCATACAAAACTAGAAAACCTAAGTTAAAGTTAAAGGTTAAATAACGCTACCAAGTTACATTAAATTTGGGCGATGAAAAATAGTCGTAGCCATTTTCAAAGGGGTCCCTTGACCTCTGACCTCCACATATGTGAATGAAAATGGGTTCTATGGGTTCCCATCAGTCTCCCCTTTACAGACATGCCCACTTTATGATAATAACATGCAGTTTGGGGCAAGTCGTAGTCAAGTCAGCACACTGACACACTGACAGCTGTTGTTGCCTGTTATGAATTTATGCTAAATTCAGCACCTGTGAGGGTTTCTGGACAATATTTGTAATTGTTTTATGTTGATAATTGATTTCCAGTGATAAATATATACACACATTTTGCATATATATTCCACTCCCATGTTGATAAGAGCATTAAATACTTGACAAATCTTCCTTTAAGGTACATTTTGAGCAGATAAAAAATGTGTAATTTATGATTAAATAATTTAATCAATTGACAGCCCTACATACTACCCCACTTGTCATCCCATAACTAAAGTTATTTCAAGATTTAATGGTATAATTAATAATTAGATTGGGGTCTGTTAATGATTGAATAATTACATCAGTGGTACTCATATTGTCTTTCATATCAGATGAACTTTGTTGATTGTGAAAATGTAGTTATTATGGAGACCGTAAAATTAATCAACACTAAACCACCTACCTGCACTCCCCACTGACCCGTCATACACAACTCACCCACACTTCATCCCCACATGTTGCTGTTATGTTATTAGCTGTCTGGCTGTGAGCCAGGCTGATGGTACTGTATATGTCCCAGACTTAAAGTGTCTTCACATTCTGGGCTGGAGGCGAGCAGACTGAGTCCTGTACCCAAGAGAGCCAAGCCAACTTACTTGGCCGTGGATAAAGAGAACCAAATCATCGGCTATGTAGTGCCTATCTTCAGGGGCAGGTAATGAACTCTTCACGATATAAAACTCCAAGAATGTTGAACAACATCTTTTTCAGTTTTAATGAAATGCCTTACTCCCTTACATCTATCCCTGGCTCCACTCTACAAACTCCTAGTCAAGACTTTGCTACAGGATATTCGGATACTGAGGAAGGCAGGGTGAGGGACTCTGCTGCATACATGGCCCGCAGGGATTTGTTCACCAGTGGCCTGGAGATGGAGAGGTCAGAGCAGATCACCAGGAGGGAGGCCGTGCGCGAGTCGGCCAACCGCATCTCTCTGAGCAAAAGGGTCAGTGGGGGAACTCTACATGTAGCTGTGTAACGACTTAAAGACTCCCGACTATAAGACAGCAAGTGGACGTTGAAAGTTGTGTAGCGTGAATGTAGCTTAAAGTGAAAATGAAATTTAATGTTGTGAACACCGGAACGAACGAATAGCTTATTGCAATATGAAAGTGAAACTGAAAGCACAGGACATGAACAGCGGCCTCCTGGATGAAAGCACTGTGTTTGACGGATGCATTAAATCCCTTTGTGTGTCTTTTTGCTCTTTAAGCTATGTCGCTGCAGTCCTAGCACAGTTTTTCTTGGCATTTATTGTTGCCGGGTTTCTGGTACGTATCACACCGGCGCTAAAAGGTACCTTGTGCTTTGGTATCACATGCCGATGGGCGTGACAAAGCTTCGGTAATTTACACTGACTTTTGCTACTCGTGACATCACAGCAGACCATTGTGTTTCATGACATCATAGAGAGGCTTTTGTTGCTTGAAACGTCATCACAGCAGACCGCTCTGTTTCACGGTAAAACCTGACTTTTGTTACTTTATTATGGTTAGTTTCTACTACTTGTGACATCACAGTAGACCACTCTATTTCTGTTTCACATTGTCTTTTGTTACTCGTCACATCACAATAGACGATCACAAGCTGTGTTTTTGTATTTGTGACATCATAGCGGACAATCTCATAATAGTCATAACATCACTTTTGTTACTTGTGACATCAAGTGATTTAAATTAAATGTTAGGCTACATAGCACAATCATGTTTTATGCCTTGTCACATTACTGAGCATAATTAATAGCAGTACTGCTTGGCAATACCAAGTGCCTGTGGTTCAGTGGCTGATACTACTACTCCTTACACAAGGAAGTTATTAATGTCCCTAAGCGATTAAGTGAAGTAGTACCCAACCATTCACTGAGCATTATAAAAGCCACAGTGAGCCCGCTCACTGTACTTATCTGTCTCCACTCTGCCAGATAGTTACTTACTACTGGGCGACAAATTCCTCTGGAGGTCGTGTTTCTTGAGACACAGTGAAGCAGTGTCCCAATGGTGTTGTCATATTATGTGTTGAGAGCTACTGGATGCACAACTAGAGACGAGGCCTCAACACCCCTGGCTATTCATAGGACATAATGAACAACACACACTCGAAACACGTGTCACGTTTAAAAGTGCAAACATCTTGCATGCGCGAAACAGATAAATATATGTTGGGATCTTGCTCAGTTTGTATTTGTAAAAGCTTTGTTTTGATTTGACTGTGCATTTTGAATTCCTGGTGAAACGTTGGCGTTTGTGGTTGTCGTATTGTCCTGAGCGATTTAATGCTTAAGCGCTGCTCTGTTTGTAGATCCATGAACACGGGGAACACTTTAAGCGCATGAACGAAGACAACCTGATGCACCCCCCGGAGTTTGTGATTAAACCACGCTCCCACACCGTGTGGGAGAAGCAGTGTGTGCGGCTGCACTGCACTGTGAGCGGCTGGCCCGACCCACGGGTCGTCTGGTAGGTCACCAGCATACATCACCTGTAACATAACTTATTATTATTATACAAATCTGTCCTCTCTGTCCCCTCTACATCCTGCTAAACTCCACCTGGTTTCCATGGCTTTATTATTTTCCTCCTGATTCTGTTTCATCCTTTTCAAGTTCTTTCCGTTTCCTCTGGTCTGTCTTCTGTCATGCTTTCTGCCTCCCTCTACAAGGTACAAAAACAATGTGGCAATTGACCCTCTTGCCAATGCTGGCAAGTATAAACTTGAGAGCAGATACAGCGTGCACTCACTGGAGATCAACAGGTAGGTGTAGCTTTCCCTATCCACAAAATAATCTTTTCAAGAAGTAACTGAAACATCGTGTGCCATAGAAACACTGCAGAAAGTCCTGGAATTTGCATACAACTTAGTTTGCGTGGACGTCTTTTTCTCACATTAACTTGGCTCGTAATTAGCTCTTCTCTTAGTCTTCTTTCGCAGGCTTTACAGGAAATATTACAGGTCTCAGGCCTTTTCAGCTGAGTTTAACGCAGCTGATACGATTATTCACCTTGATAACAGACTACAGATTGTAGCATGGAATGGCAGTAGTGTTAATTGTGTTTGTTTGACGTTTAAATTAGGATTTACTGCTGTCTGCCATCTTTAACACTTAGCTGGCCGGGATAGGTAAACATTTATGCTTCAGGAAGTACATTTACTCAAGCATTGAACTTAACTACAAATTTAGGTACTTCTTTTATTGTCTTTTCTTATACCACCATTATTTACTTCTACTCCCCTACATCTCAGAGGGAAATATTGTACATTTTACTTCACTATATTTATCTCAGAGTTGGAGTTAGAGTTAGTTAGTTAGTTGTTACTAGAGTTGTTACTTTACAAATCCCTGCCTACTTAACTGTTTTTACAAGAAACACGTAATATGCAGAGTCAAATAGCGCCATAGACATTTCATGGGAACTTTAAGTAATACATTTGTACTGTTTAAAGGTATTTTCTACTCATACAACACCTTACTTAAGCTTTGGCTTCATGATTGGACCCAGTGGGAAGAACCAAAGCTTCAGTCTTTATGTGGCGTGGTAATGTTGATATATGCCTTTGTCCCTGCCTAACTTGCCCAAACAGACAGACTGTGAGCCAGAGAAGAGCCACACTAGTTCCCAGGCTGCCACAGATAACAAAGAGCATATCTAAACATAGCTAAGGCCATTTGACCGTTTCAACAAGCAGCCAAAACTCACAAGATTACACAAGATTATCTTTATCACATTTTAGCAGAATATGTCGGCTCTGGATACTTTCATGTACAGTGACCCACACCACCTGGTGCACATGACATCACCGGTGGTGTCTATTTATTGCCAGAGTATTCCTGGCCAGGAGTCATGGAGCGCTTTACGGTCGGCGGTCACATACTTGGTATTATTTACATGGTTGTGAGCGCTGAGGTTGAGGAGGGGGAAGGGCACTGTACGCGTGAATCCTTAAGAGAGAGAATGTGCATATCATGGACATTGATCACCTGATGCTCTCCTCTTTCAGATGTGATTTTGATGACACGGCGCAGTATCGCGTCTCTGCCATGAACTCCAAGGGAGAGCTGTCTGCATTTGCCTCTGTCGTTGTTAAGAGTAGGTTTCACCACGTCTTAAAACCATCACTCACCCAATGCTCTTGAACAAGCTCTCAAAACTGTTTTGTCGTGATCAAAAATTAAATTAAATTACAAAAAAGCAGACCTACTATCAGTGCGTAAAGTTTCCAAATCTAGTTTTAAAGGTTTTCTTGCTAATACCTTCTCATTAACTGTAATAGGTCTCAAAAGTAGGAACCTGATGTACTGTAAGTTTCAAGTGTCATATTAATTAAAGACCCCTCATGTGAAATGTGACACCTGTAATTTAATTTGTTTATGATTTCTCATATGATTTTGACATCTTGTCAGTCTCATACTGTTGAAGCAATGTGTGTGCTATACATATTAATAGCAACTGCTGCTGCTCTCCATAGGGTTCAAAGGTGAAATTGATGAGTCCCTGCCATCACCCAGACGTAAGTGTGAATTTATTGAGTATGTGTTTTTATTGTGTTGTGGAATTAAAGCTGTGTTCATTCATTTATGGCCACCAAGAGGCAGACGAATAAGCTGAAAGACACAGGGTCATGTCGAGAAGGTAACCCCCGAGTTGGGAAACTCTCGCGAGATGATTAAGGTTAAGCATTGATCTCAAATGGTTAAGGTTAGGCATTGACCTCAGATGATTAAGGTTAGGTATTGACCTTGAATGGTTAAGGTTAGGTATTGACCTCAGATGGTTAAGGATAGACATTGAGCTCAAATGGTAATGCTTAGGCATTGACCTTGAATAGTTAAGGTTAGACATTGACCTTGAATGGTTAAGGTCAGGCATTGACCTAAAATGGTTAAGATTTGGCATTGACCTCAAATGATTAAGATTAGGAATTGACCTTAAATGGTTAAGATTTGGCCTTGACCTCAAATGATTAAGATTAGGAATTGATCTTAAATGGTTAAGATTTGGCATTGACCTCAAATGATTAAGATTAGGAATTGACCTTAAATGGTTAAGATTTGGCCTTGACTTCAAATGATTAAGATTAGGAATTGATCTTAAATGGTTAAGATTTGGCATTGACCTCAAATGATTAAGATTAGGAATTGACCTTAAATGGTTAAGATTTGGCCTTGACCTCAAATGATTAAGGTTAGGCATTGATCTTGAATGGTTAAGGTTAGGCATTGACCTTAAATGGTTAAGGGTAGGCATTGACCTCGAATAAGGTTAGGGCAAATCATCAGGCAGCGAGTCTTGCAAGAGTTATTTCAAGTTTTTGCCAGATTTCGTGATTTGTGGGTTACTTTCCAGACACAACCAAGACATCGACTCAACATATTTTCATGTTGTAGAGTTGTTTCAGCTAATGTGTTAGCAAGCAGTTGCTTATTTAAAGCCGTTTCACGCCAGTTCAATGTGAAAATGCGGTGCGGGACTACAGAAAATCTATGTGCAAATTTTCCACTATCTGCTAACTATATGCACAGGTCCTGGTGCAGGTCCCGCATTGCCGTCTTCCATTTTGTCAATGACGCCGAATGAGTTTTCTCCTGAACAGTGCCTGTGTCCACTTCACATAACAAAAACCTTTCCAGACTGAGAATGTCTAAGGGGCTAACGTTAACTACACAATACATAAACTGCTCGGACCCCAAATTTGATGCTAACATTAGCTGTTGTGATTAACCTCATTCAAGCCATATATTGCCCTTTATTTGGTTGCTGAGTTATTATAGTTTGTTGTACATTATTGGATGTTGATAAGGGGATGGCCTATTTAAAAAAATTAGCTACAAAATTAGCATTCATTTGGATTTATATTTTTTCCACCTGATGAATATAAGTCATACATTCACTCTCATAGCTCTGTTTTGGTCTCCACCAAGTCTTGAGAAAAATATTTGTGTATTCAGCTGCAAGATATTCGATTCTCTTCACCAGCTAGCTGCTAACATTGTGTGTCTGCTGTTTGGTGCTATGCATGTACTGAACAGCTGCTTTATTGCTGAAAACATCTGCCCTCTATCTGCTGCTGGATGCAGGGTTGATGAGCATGAACAGCAAATACTCTGGCTGTAAAACCAAAACACTGAGCTAAAAGAGGCTAAAAAGCACAAAGCAAAACAATTGTTTTATATGATATAATAATGCTAATAATAACGCTCTGTGAGTTGTGACTGATCACGTCATTTGATTCAATGTTAACATAATGTAACTTTAATGTTACATACGTTTTTATGCAAAAAATATCACTATATTATAACATTACTCATGCTGGGTTACGCTAACTGCTCATATGGGATGGGAGGGATGTGGTGGGCTGGGGCTGTGAAGACGGGTGGGTGCTACTGCACTAACAACTTTTCTGTTTCCTTGATGCCACGGTGAAAATGCAGGGGCCAGTACTGAAGGTAACAGGGTCGCTGGAGTCTGGTTTGAAAACGTTTTGGTGAACTTGATGTTTCCACTGACTACATGTCCATGCATGACCACTCTTGTCTGTGTATATATATGTATGTATATGGTTCACTGTATTCTCTATAAGTAGTTTATACAGTATGAAAACAATGTTGTAAGTTTGCAGCCTTGTAAGCTTATTTTCTCATTACATAGACTGAGTGTGCTGCTGAGAGAAGATGCATCTGAGAGCTCATTTTGTTGTCATTAATTAATGGAGCCTTGGAAGTACAATGTACTGGAACAAAACTATTTATTTTTATTTTTGATTATTATTTATGCTACGTATATTGTAAATGTGTTACATGATCGCAACATAAAGATTGGAATTGTATTTTCAACTAATTTAAGAACTGAAATCACTGAATATTGAGTGGGGTTTTTTTAGTCATTTCAACCAGGATTTTCACGTTTGTTGTGCTTCACTGTTGCATGATTACAAATTATTTTTTGCGAGCACTGTGCTGTTGTTTCAGAGTCACTCTTTTGGTCTGTATTTGTTTGTCCTTCTTTATTCATATTATACATGTTCTCAGTTATTGGTTTTTCTGTGCATATGACTACTGATGTGGAAATATTCAGTCTTTCATAGTGCTGTTTCCACTTGTTGTGTGTGTGCAAAGAGTGTGCATTATGAATGGCAGCCCGAGCTCACTGACTCTGCTGTCTCATGCTTTGTCTGCAGATGGCCCAGTGTCTGAATATGGCATCAACTTCAAGACTCACATTGTTGATAAATTTGGTGTGTCGTTTGGAAGAGAGGGAGAGACCATGAGTCTGGGATGTACGGTCATCATTTATCCTGCCCTGCATCGCTACCAGCCAGAGGTCCAGTGGTACAGAGACGGTAAATCTTCAAACTGTGGCTTACTGCTGGATTAAGTGACTCAAATCCTAATGCTGTATGAATATCACTGGGATGACATTTCAACTGTGGTTGATGAAGTGCTCAGACATGTTGCTTATGTAATAGAAATAAAGTGTGAAAGTCCTACATTCAAGTACAAAAATATTAGCATCAAAATATACTTAAAGTACCCAAAGTAAAAGTACTCATCGTGCAGAATGGCCCATTTCAGAATTATATATATCATGCTATTGTATTATAATGCAGGTGGGGTTAATATTAATGGCTATGCTGCAGGGTAGCTTGTGAATTCCCCCAGTGGCTCAATGAAGTCTTTATCTATAAAAAATACAGCATGATTTATTTGTTTATTAAATTTGTATTAATTATCTGAATCTGTAAAGTCACTAAAGGTATCAAATGAATGTAGTGGAGGAAAAAGTACAATATATCAGGCTATTAAATAGGCCTTATCGGTTGCTATAAGCACCATAGATGTGGGTCAGAAGGGGCCTACTACACCCAATATTAGGTTTTATAATCTGTTCACATGGGCAATCACTGAAAGATGGTATAAAAGAACGGGATAGTGACGTCTAGCGATCGTAGTAATTATAACAGGAGCAGAAGTGGTTGTGAGGTGCTGTAGTATAGAGAGGATGAATCTCCACCACAACTCCAACTCTAAACACAGAGTTTTAACCCCGTCAAGCTAAGCCAAAACGTGATGTTTTTCCCTAAACTTAACTAAGTGGTTTTATTATACAGCTTTGTTCAATACTCAGTTCTGATTGGTCAATCACAGCGTTCTGCAGTCTTTTATTTCTTTATAGCAGACTGTTGCTATGGATGTAGTTCTTATGTCGGACTTGGGCGGACCATTTTTATGTCAAAACATCGCTTCCTCAAGTAAGTAGCCGAGTAATAAATAGGATAATGTACATCTAGCAGGTCATTGTTGTGAAATAAACCCCTTCAGGGCGACGTCAGGGTGCGGCATCACCCTGTCGGGGTTTCTTTCACAGCAGTGACTGACTTGCTGTACACGATCCCTCGCTTGTTGCCTAAACCTAAAGAAGCCATTTCGTTTGTGTTCAAAATGTTTTTTACAACATGTTGCTTTTAAGTTTCATTTTCACTTTTACAACTTAGGCGTAGTAAACCCCTACTGACTGACATCTCTGGTAGATATAGAGACAGATTTAATGGCCTGATGACACTCATATCGGGAGTGTACAAGTGGAAAGTAGCAGAAAATGGAAATACACAAGTTAAGTGCCTCAAAATAGTACTTAAGTAGAGTACGTGACTAAATGTACTTAGTTACTTTCCTCTACTAGATTTTTAAATTCAGTATTTACCTCAATTGAATACATCACATGCATTTTTTGGGTTGGGATGACTGCATTTGTCTGTGCATGTCTCTGCTTGGTGTTTATTTTTTACTGAAGACGGATTATGTTCGTATTGCATGTTACTCGGGAACCCTCCATCTTTTTCTCCCAGATGTTCTGCTGTCTCCTTCCAAGTGGAACCACATGCACTGGAGTGGAGATCGAGCCACGCTGACGCTCACGCACCTCAACAAAGAGGACGAGGGGCTCTACACGCTGCGAGTCACCACCAAGTCTGGATATGAAACCTACTCGGCCTACGTCTTCGTCAGAGGTGGGTACATCTTCCCTAATTTTGAAATATTAGATGACTCTCAGCTGTTCTCTAGATGATGGATTATAATCTAGTTTGCGTAAAGATGGCTGCTGATTTATGTAAAATGCCTCATTTTGGAGAGATTTCACACACATACAGAAACATCCAATATATTTCTTAATTTATTTCAACTGAGTGCATTGTTGTGCTTTACATATTTAGGAACACTATGAATATGCTCCAAACCAGCCGTTACTTGTCTAAATATCATATCCAAATTATGCTCCAATGTTGCATCCAAGCCTGATGGTACGTGTCCACAGGCTCCGTTCTTTCCACAATTACCATTCATTGTCTACATGCAGCCGTACAATGCATTCTGGTAGCGTAGACTCAATGCCTCTGGAAACTCCCAATCTAAAATAAAGACATATTCAGCAACTGGGTGGCTTATTTTTCACCTAAAATGTTTTCAGAAACACATTCTGGTGAAATATTTTTGTAATATACAAGAAAAAAAGTTTCCAAACAAGCTGCCATGTTGGTTCCAGATTGAAAGCGAGGAGCCCACCAGTGAATGCATTCATCCAGTATGGTGCCAAGTCACACGCCCATAAAGCGTCCAATGCTGGGAAACGAGGTGATCGCTCGCATCCAAAAATGCCCCCGTGGACCCGTAACATAAGGCTCCTTCAGAGGACTCAAAGCTCAGATTCTGACTCATTCATGGTCAAACATCAGTACAGCATGTTCTGAAACCTCACTTCATGCACATTTAGACAAGATCCTCAAGCCTTTAATTCTACCAAATGTTACGTATCTAAAATATCTCCACACAGACATGTTCCCTGTGACAATACAAGCTAAATGCAACCTGATTCCCCAAGCTTTGTTTTTGTTGAGCCGGTCATGAGAACAAGGTCAAAGTCACAACACAAAACGTCCTCTGGCACCGGATGGCCACACCACATCTAATATTCAAAGTAAATGTTTGAATACAGTGGAAAAAGTGGTCAGTGAAGCTAATCTTTGCTGCCCTCAAAGGTTCAGCTTCAACACATGTTAAATATGAAGAAGCTATAAAAAAAAGCTCTGGTTGGTTAACACAAGGGAGGCAAACTTGGATGGAATCCTTGTGTTTGTTGGACCCAACTACCTCGCACCTGCCCATAGGGTGTCTTTTCGCTTTTTGTCACCACACTCCCAGCACACTTTCTCTGAGTGTTTACTGTTGCCATGGATGGGTTGACATTGGAGTTAATGGAAAGTCTGGTGCAATACATTCAGGCACTAAAGGGTGCCTTGTTCGGCGGTATCAGATGCCAGGTACAATCTCCATAATAAAATAGTCAGGTTATTCTCAGAGAGCTCAGCTATGGAAAGAGTCTGGCTGTGAGCACAGATAGATACTGTAAATATCTGCTTCAAGGAGAAACAATAGGCTGCCCAGTTTCCTTACTGCTCCATGTGACTGAATACTCGCTCGTACGATTTTGGGCTATCTTGCTTCCATAACATCTCTTCTCTCAAACTAGTGAAAAGAAAACATCTAAAATACACATTTTAGGTGTTTATTTTACTAATTTGTCTATTTGCATCTGCAGATTTCTCCTAAATTCTCCAAAAGTTAGCTTTGTATAATGCCTCGTTTGCATATTTAAACATAACATTTTAGAAAGCACTTAATGTAAGTAATGAACTGGGCAAGTTTTATGGTAATATATCAGTTAAAGATGCTATTGATATCCTTGATAACATTCAGCCATGAGATGTCACATTCTCCCGCCCCTTTTCTATTGCATTTACTTCACAACAAGTCATTGCCAGACACTTACCGTCAATCTCAGCCATTTTTCCTTTTTTTACACACTAACTGGTGACCCAGAGATACCACCTAATACCAGCATTATACTATTTGCTCACAAACCTTGTTAGAAGTGGGACCCTAACATCAGATATCTTCCATAGACATAAACAAAACATTCATTTTGGACCCGCCAACATTGTTATAATGATTAGTTCATATATACCATAATTTTGGCAAGAAAATCATTTTTTATTTGATGCATTTTTTAAATATAAAAATGTTATCAATAAAATATTTTAAAAATTTGCCCTTGTGTCAAACAATACATCCATCCATCGTCAACCGCTTTTCCCGTTAGGGGTCGCGGGGGGGCTGGAGCCGATCCCAGCTGGCATTGGGCGAAGGCGGGGTTCACCCTGGACAGATCGCCAGTCCATCGCAGGGCACATAGAGACAGACAACATATAGACAGACAACCATTCACGCTCACATCCACACCTACGGGCAATTTAGAGTCATCAATTAACCTAAACAGCATGTCTTTGGACTGTGGGAGGAAGCTGGAGTACCCGGAGAAAACCCACGCTTACACGGGGAGAACATGCAAACTCCACACAGAAGAGCCCCAAGCCGGAATCGAACCTGCAACCCTCTTGCTGTGAGGCGAGAGTGCTAACCACTACACCACCGGGCAGCCCTGAAAACAATACATCTCAAAATTATTTTTTTCTCACTCTTGAGTGTGTCTCCCCTTTTGAAAAGTCAGTTTTTTGACCCGTACTATCATTTTGTGTAAGGTTTATGGTTACATAATACAGGCTGTGTATGTAGACATGTACCTAGCCAGTTAATTCATGCTCTTACGTAATGATGCAACTGTTAGGTGGCCTGGCTTTACCTTTTATATTTTTTTAAGAGTCACCTCTCTTATCCCCTTTCACTTGGGCGTGCTACAGCTAATTCTGTCCTCCTGCCGCTGATTGCTCTCAGCTTATGCATAACTTGAGGACCAGAAACATTCCTGGCATCAAGCCCTGCTGCTACACAGTTCAGCCTATCGCACTGCTCACTTTAACATCACCAGCTACAGTAGAATCGATTCATTACAGACAAATCTTTGGCTCAGAGGTGAATAAATATGTGTGTGTAAGAAAGAGAGAGGATGCATGTACCGACAGTCCTGATGTTGTTGTTTCTGTTTGTGTTAGATGCTGAAGCTGAGGTTGAAAGAGCTCCTGGTGCCCCTCTGGATGTGCGCTGCCTGGATGCCAACAAGGATTACATCATTGTCACCTGGAAGCAGCCAGCTGTGGATGGCGGCGACGCCATCTTGGGCTACTTCGTGGACCGGTCAGTCAATATGTTGCTGCTAAAAATGTCCGTCTGTCTCACTGTGGTCGTCTGCATAAAATAATGGGAGAAAGAAAGGGAGAATCACAATTTTAAAGTAATATTGTTTTGCTTTCCGCTGTTGGTGGCACTCTTAAAGGGATAGTTCGGGTGTTTTGAAGTGGGGTTGTATGAGGTAGTTATCGACGGTGTGTATTACCTGCTGTAGATGGCATTTGGCACACCCCCAGTTTGGAGAAGCAGACAGGAGTTACCACATGAGAGCAAAGCAATGTACTGCTGTGGATCAGTTTAAGTGTACGCTATATTTAGAATATTTTCACTGATTTACCTTGCCATGAGACAGCCATTTCTGACGGGGAACTGAAGCTGTTGCATCCACATTGCAAAGCCACCACTCTCCACTGCAATTTTACCTTGCAGAACACAAGGGTTGCTAGTCTACCGCTGCCTCGACCAGTTAGTTAGTTTGTGCTATTATGCGACTTTGGTGAATCTAATCAAAGTCGTGCAATAGAGTGCCAACTACAGAACTTCTTATCAATTAAAAATCAGAGGAAACAAGATGATAAATAATTGTTTAAAGAGCTCCATAAAGGTATGAAAATGATAGAGCAACAGAAGCACTGCTTATCAGTAACGATATTCCTAAAATAAAAACAAAAGCTAGGATGTTACTGACTGATTTTTTTTTTTTTAAATCAAACACCTGCACTAAATGCTCTGCACACAGATGTGAGGTTGGAACCAACCACTGGGTCCAGTGCAATGACACTCCGGTTAAGTTTGCCCGTTTCCCCGTCACTGGCCTGGTGGAGGGCCGCTCCTATATGTTCCGTGTGCGCGCCGTCAACAAGAGCGGCATGAGCCGCCCGTCCAGAGTCTCTGAGCCAGTGGCTGCCATGGACCCAGCTGATCGCGCCCGCATGAGAGGTACTGCAGCCTTTACTGTATGTGTCTTCAGACATAGCCTACCAGTCTCCTATCCATGTATTTAAAGAATCAGAGCAAAATACTAAAATGTTAAAACCTAAAAACAAAAACAAAAAAACACTTTTCATGATCATTTACTTGTTGTCAGGTACCTCTGCTCCCTGGACCGGCCAAATCATTGTCACAGAGGAGGAGCCTGCAGGTAGGAAATCCAATTTAATACATTATGTATATCACTTATATCTACAATACCTGGTGACACTGGTGGACTCAGGGGTGCCACCATGTTTGAACAAACTGCAGCAAAATTGCCTTCTGGGATGCATGGTAGATAAAACATGAAAAAAACATGATAAAGTACCCTCTAGGGTATCCTTTCAGTGCAGAAAACATGATAAAGTGCCCTCTAAGGTGCCCTTCCAGTGGAGGTGAAGTACAATGAAGTGCCCCTCAGACAGCCTGAGTTCACCACTGACCGGTGACATGAAGGTTATTTACCTGCTGCACGGCTGATGTGTTCAGGGACCTCATTCTTTATGTTTTGACCATCAGAGGGCATTGTTCCCGGCAGACCTCTTGAGCTGCAGGTGACAGAGGCAACCAAGAACTATGTGGTGCTGAGCTGGAAGCCACCTGGAGAGAAAGGCCTTGAAGGAGTCATGTACTATGTGGAAAAGGTAAATTAGTTAACATTTTGTCATGTTACTTGTCAAAGGACAAATCAACAGTAACACCTTGTATCCTTGTTTGTCAGTGTGTCTCCGGCACAGACAGCTGGCAGAGGGTGAACACAGAGATCCCAGTCAAGTCTCCTCGCTTTGCATTGTTTGACCTCGCCGAGGGGAAATCCTACAGCTTCCGCGTCCGATGCTGCAACTCCGCCGGTGTTGGCGAGCCATCCAACCCAACGGAGGCTACCACTGTTGGCGACAAGCTCGGTCAGAAAACAAACATGCATACATGTGTCATAATAGCAGCTATGTCAGTTTATGACCCAAAATATGTCAACTGTTCTGGTCCACAGATATCCCATCTGCTCCAAGCAAAGTTGTCCCAACCAGAAACACAGACACATCAGTTGTTGTGTCCTGGCAAGCGTCCAGTGACGCCAAAGAGCTGGTGGGATACTACATTGAGGGAAGCATTGCGGGCAGCAATGAGTGGGAGCCATGCAACAACAAGCCTGTAAATGTGACCAGGTAAAATGACTCCTTTCTCTTTAACCAAGGTTTATATAGTCCAGTTGTTTTATATAAACACATTGTCGCTATCACATTTGCAGGTTCATCTGCCACGGTCTGGTGACGGGAGAGAAATACGTGTTCAGGGTGAGGGCAGTGAACGCAGCAGGGCTCAGCCAGTTCTCCCCGGAGTCTGAGCCTGTGGAGGTGAAGGCAGCTATTGGTGAGTAACACTGAGGGTTTCAATACACGAATCTAATGCAGCAGTCAGAGGATACAGAGAATTATAGATTATTATCCTATTGTTTGTATATTCAACAGTAAAGGACAAATCCACTGAAAAGAAATCCCTTTAATAATGTTTAAAAATCAGCTGCTGGTATTGCAACATGCATTTCTGAAGTCATTTTGCTGTTAGAGTATATTTTGTAACTTCCATGGATTAACACAGAAAATGATGTTAGGATATATTATGTAAGAAAATCTCCAATATTTAATTTCAGAATTAATGTGTAAAGGTAATTTTACATTTAAAGAAAACAAAGAGCTTCCTTCTAGAGTGTTTTACAGTAATGTTTCATCATAGTGAGAAAACATTATTTACACTTATGATAGCGCTTTCACAAGATTATATATGTAGCCAACTAGAGGTGTCACAATATACAGGTATTGACAATAACCATGATATCTAAAAATTGAATACTGGTATCATGTTGTTAATACATACATGATAATATCGTGTACATAATTCAGCACCTCTTAAATGGTTACAGATTCTCTCTACCTCCCTAAACTCGTATTTCGACTGTCATTTATTTGCCAAAAAAGAGACAAAACACACAACAAAGTTAAACATGATGGCATTTTACTATAATATAGTCACTTGATTTTAGTGTATATAAAAGACACCTTAAAAGGTATTCTGGGAAATGTAGAAAACCCTGAAGTAGAGGCAGGTGAAGCAGGTTTGGGCGAGGACGTTTCTCCACAAAATGACTCCTGAAATGCCCTGAACACCAAAAAAATGACTTGATTTGAATGATTGGTTTAAATATTGGGTGGAATTGTCCTTTAAAGTGTCTATATTTTTGAAAAAAAAAAAGTTATAAAAGATGTGCAAGATTTGTCATTTTAACATGATGTTGTCTTCTGAGACATGTCTTCAGTTTTTTACACCATCAGCATCTACACTCCCACACTTTCTCCACCATGGTTCCACCCTGTGTCACCCTGCCACGTTATTCTGCACTGTTATGTGCCCCCACCTACCCACCACCACCACCACCACCCTGTCTAGCCACATCCATCCTCCCTCCTCCTCCTCCTCTTCCTCCTCCCTGCTCAGCCTGAGGCGGGGTCAGGACTTGTAGACTTCCTCTAATTTGGGTCAGTGCGATCCAGTTCAGTGGTTGTTACAAACCAGTCCAATGTCACACACCACCACCACCACCACCTCCACCCCCCATTTCCCTCACCTTTCCTGGGCTAAAGTCGTGTGGGCAACCCCACATGGTGCTAAAGGTAGCGACACACACCTCTCCACCACCGGTACCTTTAAACTGAGTTGCTCTGTCTTAACCTCTCTCCTAGCAGCTAACCCGGCAGTGGAATTGTTCTGTTTGATATTTAACTAAAATTTGATGACTTAACTATAAAAAAAAATGTATGAAATCTGAGACATGGACCAACCTTTCCTACTGTAAATCTGACTGGGCTATTTGGTTTCATACATACATTGGCCTGCATACATTTCCACAGTTTATACATAAATGTATACCATATTTGATTAATGAAAACTTTATGTAGATGTTGAAAGAAATCAAATTGTACACAAATATAAAATTGCATATATGCTACAATAAAACTAACTTAAAATATGATGACACATGAATTTGGATAATGAGAAGGAATATTACCAAAGGCATTTTCAGTGGTGTTTTCTCAGCATTGAGCTGGCTATGTGTTTACACAGAGACACAGTTAAATCAGAAGTACCAGTACTCAGTACTGGTGAGTACCACCAATAATAATTAAACACCAATAAAACACCAATGATGATTTATATCACAATATGTCAGCAAAATCTCAGTAATGAAATGTTTTTTTCATCAGAAAAGAAAATTTACATGTATAAAACATGATGTCTGCTTAGAATCATTAATTTAGACAACATAACTCTTCACATTATCAACGATTCCTCTGAAAGCCTATAAATAATATTGATTTGAAGCACATACTGTGCAATACAGGCAAATCCTGCTGCTGTGATAATTGTTAGAGATGCTCTTTCTGATCTCCTGCATGTGTTCCCTAAAGTCTCTGCATTGCCTTTGGATGTCACTCATTCTTCTGAGCAGCATGCTCTTTTTTCCCTTATGAAACACACTCACTTGGTACATTATTAAAAAAAATGCCAATGCATTTCTCTGCAGGCAGACGTATTGGTAATGTTCTCAAGAAAAACAATCATTTGTACTTTGTTAAAGGACCAGTGTGTAGGTTTTCGGGTGATCTTTTAGTAGAAATTGAATATAAATGTAATAAGAACGTTTTCTTTAGTATACAATCACTTGAAAATAAGAATCGTGTTTTTGTTATCTTATAATGAGTCGTTTTTATCGACATAGAGTGGGTCCTCTTCACGGACCTGGCCTCCATGTTTCTACAGTAGCCCAGGATGGACAAACTGTTTCTAGACTCCTGTTTTTGCTTCAGCCGCTGTATGCGAAGTTTCACTTGGTTGCAATCTGTAACCTCACCACTAGATGTCGCCCGATACTACACACTGCACCTTTAAATTACAAATAATGGAAGGGGATGTTATACTTCTACTACGAATACATTTTATTTACAGTTCATTTCATACAAGAAAAGTTACAGTTCTAAGTTCTTAGTGTTGAGGAGAAATAGCAAACAAAGAGCAGTTTAAAACAATTCCTTCATATGATTTAGACCATTCGATCTCAACACATCAGTTATTTCATCTTTAGAGAGGGAACTGAAGACGTGATTAAATCCTTTGGCATTGTTACTAAAGTGCAGTGTTTTTCATAGAAGGTTGGTGCAAAGCCTGCACACCCACAGTCATTGCCTGTTACTTCACACGCCTGCATGCCCTCATAATCCCAGATGAAGCCTACTCACCGCCTCACACAGATGTCACTTGTTGGTCATCTTGTCTTCATTTTTCACTCCCTGTCAGATGAAGACATTTACTGTATTTGATAGGCTGATGAACTGTTTCTGTTTGTCTGGATGTTGCGTGATTGAGATTAGCTGAGACTTGTGAACAGATCTTTTGCCTGTTTTTTTCTTTAAAAGCCTCTTTGCTTTTCTCTGCTAACTCCTGTAGGGGGCGGCATCCCTCATGGTGTGTTGCCGGAGATGGGGCCGGGGGGTAACGTGGGCCAACTAACCGAGCACAGGCCACGCTGGACGGGCACGCATGAAACTGTCCAGTCCCCCCCTGACACTATGCAAAAGTGCTATAAAGCTCAGACTGACACTGAAGCCAGGCAGGGGGCCCTTGCACAGCCTGAACCCGTGGAGAGTAAACGCAAGGGGGGCAAGAGAGGCAGTGTTTCCTGGGCCCCTGACCTGGCAAAAGGCCTGGTCTCAGAGTCTGTGTCAGACTCAGTTTGTGACTCACTAACTGACATAGCTGCACACATAGACCCAGTCACTGCTGTCAATGAGCCTGAGGCCCAACAGGCACGTAAGTTCTCAGTAGATGCTTCTGCTAATCGGGAGACAGCGAGGAGAGAGTCGGCAGGTGAGCACCGGTCACAGATGAAAAGATCTTCGTCCAACCTTGTCCCCAGAAAAAAAATGTTGTCATTGTATGTTTCTGAACCAAAAATATGTTTCATAAATACGTTTCGTATCAGCTTCGTATCACACTTGCAGAGACACACAATGCCACGGGGTTAATGTTGTGAAATGACTGGTTATGTTTAGGCAACAAAACTACTTGGTTAAGATTAGAAAAAAGATTACGGTTTGCATTAAATTCTAACAACAACATAAAGCAACAACATAATGCAACAACGGAACGGACAATAATGTAACGCAACAATGCATCACCAATGTAATGCAACAATGTAACACAACAACGTAACGCAACAATGTAATGCAACGTAATCAACGTCACAATGTCACTAGTGTAAAGAAATAACAACTGCCAGCATAATGCAACAATGTAACTCAACCACTTAACACAACTCACCCACGTAAAGCACCAACGTAACGCAACAACATAGCACAACGATGTAATACAACAACGTAACACAACAACATTAACGCATACACATATCCGTGTTTGGTAGAAACATACAATGCCAACATTTTTTCCTAGCCAGTGGGCTGTTTTGTCAACTCCCTCTAAAAATAAATAAATATCCCCCCACTTAGCATCCATGAAAATATTTTGCCCTGACTTTACCAAGTGACAAAAGAAAGATTTCACTTGTTCAATCAGTTCTGCAAGGTTCTACTGTTACATTCACATGCTTTGACATATAATCATCAATAAACAGTTGGTGAAGTTCTCTACTGGTACTCTTCTCTTTAAGGTAAGTCACTGTAAACCACCAACCTTTAACTCAACACAGTCACGCTTGTCAATGGTTTTCCTGGCCACCACTTTCCCACAAGCTGCTCACTGGGTGGCTCGACATCAGTCACCTGGCACCTCAGGACCTGCCATCACATTCAGTACCCAGAGCACTTTAACACACACACAAGTATGTCATGGCAGGAACCGGCTAATCACACCCAGTACTTGAAAAGTGGGTCATCCAAACAACACAAGAGCAGGACACTTGTGACCTGAGACCTTTTTGGTAGCGCACTGTGTACTCCTTCAGATGTCCATCTCTCCGGCACTTTGACCAACTTGTCAGCCCTAAATAGGGGAGAGTATCAAGTTCACGTTGTGTACGTCAGGCCAATTTGATACACGACCCTGCTTTTGGAGACACCTTTCGCTCACAGTTACTCCTTTAACCAAGTACCAGAAATCGTTGTTTCCTCCTTTTTGTGTCATTTGTAGCCACAAAATTTGTGTAATATTTAACTATTAATAATATTAAAAAAAATGGTTTGACATTTTGCTTATTCACTTTCTTGCTGAGAGTTAGATGATGACCCGCTGGATGGTTTGTTACACAGAACCATCTGAGACGCCATCATTTGAAACTGGAAAAGAGCAGGTACTTAAAATACTTGGCAGGAGATTGGATGAACCATCTGTCAATCAAACTCTTGTGCTGCCGTTCTTTGCTCTTCTTTCAGTAAAGAAATATTCTCCTGTTCTGATATAACTGATGCTATGGCAGCATCTATGTTAACCTCTTCAGCTATTGTTGTTTTAAACCAGCAGTCACCTCTCCATGTCGTCGCGTCACACACATAAACCACGGCCATGTCTAGATGGTACTCCAATTTGCAAAACTCTCACAAGATGGTTAAGATTAGGCATTAACCTCGAATGGATAAGGATTGCTGTTGGGCAGCGGGTCTCGCCCAAGTTTTTGCAAGTTTTCACAGTTTGTGGGTTACCATCTAGACATCACCATTGCAGTAGCTCCTCACAGGATGCTGATTGGTTCAGTCACTGGCTGGTTAGACATAAAAGCATTACTTGAAGCCTGACAAGACTGACTGACACCACTCCCTCTTGTACATCAAATACAATATGAAGCTAAAGATTAGCTTAGCTTAGCTAAGGACTGGAAACAGGGAGAAGTAGCTGGCCTGGCTCTGTCCAGCAGTAACAAAATAAGCACCACTAAATTAAACCAATATTTCTTCTTCTTTTAATCTGTTTAAAAACCTAAATGTAAAAATGATGCAGCTTATGTGTCAGACGTATTATTGGCCAGGCACAGTGACTTTGTGGCCTCTCTAGATTTCACTCTTTGGTCTTTGTATGAATTAAACAAACAAGATCCAATATGTTAATTAGTGAGCTTTAATGAATTCGCTTTTAAGACAAAGTCAAGCTAAATGTTTCCCTGTTTCCAGTCTTCATGCTAAGCTAATCTTCTACCTCTAGCTTCATATCGAGCATGCAGACATGCATCTAACTCTCTGCAGGAAAGTGTGTTTCCCAAAACCTCAAATTTTTTTTTAAGCAAATCATTATACAAAAGCCTGATATAAAAGGTTAAAGGTGTAACTGTGTTGTAAGAGTGATGATATTCTGTTAAAGCAGGTATTTACCTAGTATTGTCTTTAAACTTTTATACAATCCAGTGGTGATTTCACTGATGTTTGGCTTTGAAAGAAGGTGTAATGCACCTGCTGTAAACAGATACGTTTTCAGTAATGGGACACTGAAGCATCAACAAACGTTCAATAAACTCAAGAAATGCATCTATTATAAATAAATTGGAGCAGCTGGTTGGATGTGTAAAAACAAGTTTGAGAATTAAAAGTATAACCTCATTGTAGCGCTTCAGTTTCCCATTACGTCCCTGCATTGAGACATTATGGCGCTAATTCATGTTTTCTGTCACCTCAGCCTCCCCCGCTCCGCCCTATGGCATCACTGTCCTGGAGTGTGTTTGCGACTCCATGGTGCTCGCCTGGAAACAGCCAAGCTTCATCGGCGGTGCCGACATCACCGGCTACTTCGTGGATTACCGTGAGGTCATCGATGGCGTGCCGGGGAAGTGGCACGAGGCCAACGTCAGGGCTATCAGCGAGAGGGCCTACAGGGTGAGTTATTCCTCAACACAAATACAGAGTTTAGTTGATTTTAAAGGACACTTCCATAAGTAAGGTTTTGTCTTTATGTCCCTTTGTCTGCAGGTATCTGACCTGAAGGAGAACAAGAAGTACCAGTTCCAGGTGCGGGCGGCCAACATGGCAGGTGTCGGCATCCCTTCGCTGCCCAGTGACACCTTCTTGTGTGAGGAGTGGACCATCGCCGTGCCAGGTTGGTTAGACATCCTATTGAACACACACTGCCCCCACACACTTTTGTTACAGATATATCATGTCCTCACTTAAAACTGATCACACAATCCAAATCAACTACTATATAAATACTATATTTCAGTACTTTATATAGCACATACAAAGTTCCTTAATGTTGAATTGATGGTTTCAGTCAGATGTGGGACAAAGGCGTTGTTCTATACAGTATGGACATATTTGTCCTCCTGGGAAAATTTGTTTTCGACTCCACACTGCACTTCAATGCAGCACCATAACAACCATAAATGCCCCACGTCAAGCTTTAAAATCCTAAACTTTGTGGTCCAAGTCCTGAATGCAACTTTTCCTCCCGCTCAAGCGGTGATTGGCTGCCACCGACTGAAAGGACATCAAATATTATTATTACTAGTAAAACAAAAAAGTTGATTTGTTGTACACATTTCTAGTTTTTTGGCCAGGGGAGGATATCCAGTCATTCCAAGTCAAAAAAGCTAAAGGTCAGGTAAAACCAAGTTGCAGGTCTTTTTTTTTTTTAACTTTGTCAAATTGAGTTTAAAGACACAATGTGTGTGTTTCCAAAAAAGTAATGTATAGACTGATAAACTAATCCTGTCAGTCATCACTGATCCACTAGTGTGTGGCTAGACTCTGCTGCCGTCTGCCTTTATTTTCTTATTTTGTTGTGTTCGGGATGTTTCTGGGCATCAACCTCTATAAAAACTTAGCGACCAGGTGTCAGATTGTAAGCATGCATCCAAGAGGAAGAAAATGTCAGATACAGCACCTGAAAAAAACTAAAATATGGCGAGGCAAAAGCGGACAAATCTTGCTCCAAAATGAGTAAATCTGGGGTTGGGATTCACCTGTGGGGAGCAGTTTTGAAATTTTTTTTTAAGAATGAAAAGAAATATTTACTCCCTCTGCCTGTAAAATCCTCAAATTTTGGAATAAAAATGCTTGACTCCAATTACAGGGATCGTGTAATCATCCTTAAGATCCTGGTTCCTAAAAATTGAATGACTTTGACAATGATGTTGTGATTTTTAATTATTAATCATCAATATATACATGCGTGTTCTAGGGGTGTCAGTATGTATCTTATTGACATTAACCATGATGTTTTAAAAAATAAACATTGATATGTTGAATCATTTTGTATATGCTGTACAGTTATGGTTATAGACTCTCTCCACCTCCCTATGCTCACATTTTGAGTGTAATTCATTTGCCAAAAACGAGACGAATTTCACTGATAGCGTTATGTTGTTTTTTATTTGCTATAGATGTCGTGATAATATTGTTATTGTGAATTCTTTTGGCCATGCTAATCAATCACTATGTTTCTGTTTTGGACCACAGGACCTCCTCATGACCTGCAGATAAGAGAGGTGAGGAGCAACTCCCTGGTGTTGCTATGGAAACCACCTGTGTACCAGGGCCGCAATCCAGTCAACGGGTACTACGTGGACATTAAGGAAGCAGACGCACCAGCAGAGGCGTGGAGAGGAGTCAACAACATGGCTACGGAGAAGACGTACATGAAGGTCGCCCCATCGTCTGGCTGAGTGCTGCTTCTTGGTTTGCATGTGTGACAGCAGCTGGTGTGTAATCTGATTGTTGTCTTTCATTTTGCAGATTAACAATCTGAAGGAAGGAGAGACGTTTGTGTTCCGTGTGCGCGCTCAGAATAAAGCTGGTGTTGGACAAACCTCAGATGTGACAGAGTCGGTCCTGGCTGTCACCAAACCAGGTAGGAGAAAGGTTTGGTTGTAATGAACCAGCGGAGACGAGCTCATTGTTTCAATACCACGTCTGGCTTTCAGGCACCAAGGAGATAGAAGTGGACGTTGATGATGACGGCGTCATCTCCCTGAACTTTGAGTGCTGCGACATGACCCCCGACTCCAAATTTGTGTGGTCCAAGAATTACGAGGAAATCACAGATTCGTCCCGCCTGACAATAGAGACCAAGGGAAACAAGTGAGAAGTTTAGCCTCATTTCATCAACATGCCATCACTCAGTAGTCTTACTTATTAATCCTTTTATCTGCAGATCCAAAACTGTTTTCAACACTCCCGGGGAGGAGGACATTGGCATTTATTCATGTCTTGTCACCCACACTGATGGTGCTTCATCCAGCTACACTCTCTCTGAGGATGGTGGGTCACAATGTTTTAAGAAGCAAATCAAATGAAATGACTTTCTGCTCTATTTATGCATATCTTTGTCATGTTTTTGTCAGAGTTGAAGAGGCTGCTGGAGGTCAGTCATGACCACAAATTCCCCAGTGAGTGCATCAGCATGAAATCACAGGTCTATTAATGTCAGTATGTCATGGACTGGACTGTTTCTTTGAGCTGGCTCTCACTCTTTCGTCAAACTAGTTATTCCCCTGAAGTCAGAGTTGGCTGTGGAGCTGCTGGAGAAGGGCAAAGTTCGCTTCTGGCTGCAGGCAGACAAGATGTCAGCCAACGGCAAAGTCGACTACATCTTCAATGATAACGCTCTCTCTCACGGGGATGTCAGTGAACTATTTGTATCATAATATATCCAGGAATTATGTTTTTAAGTAGGTGAGAAAAGTTTAAATTGTGTCTTTGTGTTGTAGAAATACAAGATGAATTTTGACAAGAACACCGGCGTGATTGAGATGATCATGGAGTCTCTGACTCCGGCAGATGAGGGCACCTTCACCTTCCAGTTGCAGGATGGGAAAGCTACCAACCAGTCCAGCTTGGTGCTGATAGGAGATGGTATGTCTAGTCAAACAATAAAATCCTGAAGATGAGCTCATCACAAATTCTATCAAGCTGGAGATCAATGAGAGTTTTGTTTAGTTTAGAAAATCAGTGGATACTTACTGGCTAGAATTATGAATTATTTAAAGGAGACCTGCAGAGCCGGGGCAATCCTGACCGACTTTACTGTCTTTCAGAGGCTCTATCAGGTTCAGGTTTAGGTCTAGAGTGAAGCTATAGATATCATATGAAACTAGAAACCTAAGGAATCCACAGGTATCAACCATGTCATGCTTGCGTGTTGGGAAGGAGGCTAAATAACGCTCCAAAGCTGGGCTAAATTTCAGTGAGGAAAAACTGGCATGGCCATTTTTAAAGGGATTCTTTTTCTTTGTTTACCAAAAATAAGACATAAAGCACAGCAAACAAAGCTGAAGATAAAATTGATAAAGTCTCACTATAATATTCTTTTTGGCCGATGTCTTGATATCATGACAGCTCTAAATATAAATATACAGAAAAAAAACATGTCTGGAGTGAAGCATTAAAAATCTGGCTACTTTTATGATGACTGGGTCAGTTCTGGGCTCTGATTGGACGGCTTTTTGTTGGCCCAATCTGGCAACACTGATCCCAAACTACATTCACATTATCACATAATTTAAGAACAACCAGACAAGTATCACATTGGTTTGATATCATGGTTACATCAAGTGTTTTGAGACATAAAACGTTAATATTTTAAATTATTTTTATTTGCAGTGTTCAAGGATCTGCAGAAGGAATCAGAGTTCCAGATGAAAGAATGGGTCAGAAAGCAAGGTATGGGACACTCACTATTATGAGTAGTATAACCCGAAATACTTCATAATCATAACTGATTAATCTGCCGACTGTTGTCTTGATTAAACAATTAGCTGTGTTGTCTGTAACATCTCTGAATACAAGAAAAAGATATAAAGAAAAAGGCTGGTTGGAACGAGACTAAAATAGTTTTAAATTTTCAATTACTTTTTATTTTAGTTTTCTTTTAGTTAGTTTTCAGGGTGTGTTTAGTAGTTTTACTTTTGTTTCAGTTTTTCAGAAAGGTTCAGTTTTTATATATGTAGCTTTAGTTTTGTTAGTAGTTTTAGTTTGGCCAAGTATAATGTCTCAGAAGTACAGTATGTAGTTCTACACATACACAATACGTGGTTAGAGAACTGTGTAGGAATGGTCATAATATTTAAATCTTTAAAGTAATTTTTCACAAACACTCAATTTCTGGTTCAATGTCGCGAGACTTGGAAATCCGGTTGTGATATTTTATAGCTAAAAAACTAAAATTGACATGAATTTGCCTTCATTTTTATCTCATATTTGATGAGTTTTGTAACTTGGCAATATCATTTCAGTTTAGTTTCTGTTAAAGGATATCTTTTTTATTTACTGGACTCAAACGACGAACCGCTTATCAAAATAGTTACAGATCAATTTTCTGTTGATCAGCTAATCAAATAATTCAAGCTCTACTAGAATCGTTATGTATCTACGTTTGCCTTACATATATGATTTCCATTGTTATAGCTGCCATATCTGTTTCAGGTCCTCACTTTATCAAGTACTTGAGTTACGAGGTGACACCAGAGTGCTGCGTTATACTGAAATGCAAGGTGAGGCAGAACTTTAAAAGGATTTTTTTTTTAATGCTGCAGTCCTTTAAAGAAATACTGTGTGTTGGTGTAATCACATCCTTCTGTTGCGGCGCCTCTCAGGTCGGCAACATGAAGAAGGAGACGTCTGCGCTGTGGTACAAAGATGGACACGAAATCAAAGCTGACGAGAATCTTGGCTTCACCGAGGGAGTGCTAAAGCTGGAAATTGCTCAGGTAAGAATAAGAGAAAGGAAACTCTTGTGTGTGACTATATGTGTATATATGTATATTTCTGTACTGTGTAATTGTCACTGAATTCATTGGCATATATGAATGTTAATGGCGGATTCCTTGCACAGCTCGTTTTATGTCTATACACCAAAAATATTTGGATCCTTCACATTTTATGGGCATCTTTCACCTCAGTGTTGGTCCACAAGAATCAGGTTTTTGAATAAGTTTGAATAAAAAAAAAAGATCAAACAGGGAGTTGTTCATTTTTATAAAAGTTTCATATAGCACTCCATGTCCATCCTTTCGTCTGTCCGTTCGCATGTCACACTTTTCGTTTCCAGAGCAGAACTCGGAAACTACTTAGGAACGACTTAGGAACTTTAAATTTGGTATGATGGTTGACAGTGAGGTTTAGTTGTGCCTTTTAGGGGTTAGAAGTCCAGGGCGCCCAAAATTTTTGGCCAAAACTGTGATTTTTTTACAATTTCAGTTTCGTTTCCGGGGCAAAAATATTGCAGCTTTGCAATGTGGTCTAGTTGTGCCTTTCTGCGGTCGTAATTCCAGGGTGGTGCTATAAAATTTTAAAATTTTCTCTCAAAAACCGATAGTTTCAACTTCAATTCATTTCTGCAGCAGAACTCTGAAACTATTTGATTAAGGAACTTCAAATTTGGCATGATGTTTGCCAAACTGTTCGAAGTTTTGGCAAAAAAAGGTGAATTTTCCAATTTTTATATTGCTTCATTGCTGAACTTCTTATATAATTCTTACACCCACACTACAACTAATCTGACAAATATTGTCACTGTTTTGTGTTGTTAATTGATTCCAGTAATAAATACATACTTTAATTTGCATAAAACAAGCATATTTCATAAGAGTATTAAATGACAAATCTCCCTTTAAGGTACATTTTGAACAGATAAAAAATGTGTGATTAATCGCTTTATTATATGGACAAGCATGCAAATAATTAAGATTAAATATTTTAATCAATTAACTGCCAGACTACTTACACTTACTTGTTTGTTATAAATAACCAGAATTACTTCTCTTTAAATAAATAAAACAAAAAATTTCTAACAATGCCATTAAATTGATTCACAATAAATTTTTGGACGCCATTTTCTGCCTCTAACTCTTCTGTCTTCTTCAAATTTCATTTCACCCTCTTTTCCATCCATCATCTCACAACTTGTTCCCATCCCACTGTATCGTCTCTAAACGTCTGTCTCACTGTCATTCAGTTGGTCATATAAACATATAAACATATAAACGTGATCACATGTGTCCCATTTCAGCGCAACTCCTCTGCAGACACGTCGGCCGATGACCTAATCTGGAGAAGCCTAAAAGTTGGGAACAGTTATATGTTGTCGTCATGGGCCAACGGCCATTTCTGGTTTTGCCGTTCTGCCTGAGAATGCTTTATGTATTTATTTGTTTGTTTGTTTGTTTGTTTGTTGGCTTTTTTGCTTTTGCGTCATATATGTGTTTTCTGCAGCACCCATAGCAGAAGAGAAAAGCTTGCCTTTTCAGATGAATGCAAATAATTTTCCTCATTCTGTGTCGTTTTTATGACTGAATATGACGTTCCCGCTCTCTCCGTCAGATTTCCAAGAAGGACGCTGGTGTGTATGAGGTTGTTCTGAAGGATGACAGAGGAAAGGATACTTCCACATTGAATCTGAAAGATCAGGGTAACCTTCACACAATAAGACAACAACAATCACAAATGAAGCAAATGCAGTATATCACTTAGGATATATATATATATATATATATATATATATCATCTGGTTCTCTTCCAGGTTTCAAAGACTTGATGAATGAAGTTTTCAGTTTTATCGGTGAGAAGAGAAACATTTTGGTGCCTGGTTCATTTTGAATTTGCATTTTGACCACAAATAAACATCTGAATTACAGCCAACTCCTCCACTCCGCTGAAGATCACGAGCACAGATGAGGGCATCCGGCTCTACACCTTTGTCAACTACTACAACGATTTACTCCAAGTGACGTGGCACTACAAGTATGTTCTACATTGCTATTTGAGCAAACACGAGTATATCTGTTAATAAAATCGATTAGTTGCAGCCACTCTAACTACTGCAATTAAGCTGTTTTATTTGAAAGTGATGCTCCCTCTCAACAGTATGAACATTTTTAATGAGATGTTCCAATACCATTTTTTCCTTTCTTTCCTCTACGATACCAGTGCATTAAAAAGTTGTTGCTGTTTTACTGGTTGGGTTTTACAGTGTAAAATATTGCAAAATTGCTGACATGTTGCTTGTTCTATTGGAACAACTCTATTTTTAATAACACCTTTTACTTGACTACCTTTTATATATCAATGTGACAGTAAATTGTTACTTCTAGTATTTTTGAGACACATTTTTACAATGTTGTACAATGGTAAAACTAATTCGGTGCTTTGTCCACCTGTAGTCTCAAGTTTCTGTGTCGTCTCTCTGACAGGGATTCGGCCATCGCTTTCTCTGACCGTATAAAGAGCGGCGTGGTGGGAGAGCAGCTGTGGCTGCAGATCACAGAGCCCACAGAGAAAGACATGGGCAAATACGCCATTGAGTTCAACGACGGAAAGGGAGGCCTGAGGAGGACCGTTGAGCTGTCTGGTCAAGGTGAAACTTCTCTCTTAGCCATAATGATTGTATACTTGTACTGTGTTTAAATGTTGCTTCTTTTAGAGACCAGTATTTTAAATTTGGGGTTTTTAGACATTTTCTGACCTCTAACAGACTTCTTGTACTTATTTTTCTTGTTCATTTTTCTCGTTTTGCATGTAGTGTATCCTGTATCTACAAACTTTTGTTTTGTTTTGCAGCATTTGACGATGCTTTTGCAGAATTCAAGAGACTCCAGTAAGTTACTTACTCCTCGATAACTATCATTATTATAAAAGCTTCATGTAGCCACGATCACAGCATGCATAAAAACACATTTTGTAAATTTAAACCTACAGTGATTTGAGGAACTACATGAAGATGTATGCATGAAGATTAAGCCATAACTTTCACTTCTTTCTTTCATCTAATCTTTCGTTTTTTACCTCATCAGAGCTGCTGCTATTGCAGAGAGAAGTAAGTGTATTGTGTTTAAAGTGGCTTAATTTCATCATCAAGGACACCCGTCTTTCATATATTGTCAAGAATACTGTGTAATAGAGTTTCAAATGCTGCAACTTGGATTTTAACTAAAATCATCATTAACATATTTAAATCTTATTATTTCCACCTAATACACAGATAAATACACAGATTCCACTGATTATGTTTAAAGCAATACATTAGCCAGACTCCATATTTAATGGATATTATGTAACGGTTGACTGTTGCTGTTTGTAAACATGGCATTCAAAGTTGGCCCCTCTAAGAGAGAGAACAGCAGTGGTTGAGCAAGCTACAGAGTGACTGAAGAGAGGGAGCAGCGTTAGTGAGAACAAAGCAGTGAATAAAACGTTATTGCTGAGAAAATACAGGCAGAGGGCAGGACCTCTGCATATTATACAATTAATATAAATGATCACATATATTTAATGTCCGATACAGTTGTTCTCTTGAAATTGAAGATTTATTGTAAGCACATCATGTCTACAGCATCAGTAAGGAAAAATGCACAGTACTCCATGCCACAAAAGTTTATTAATGATTATGTTTTGATCTGACTTGGATCATTTTGATCTGACAACGATCCAAGTGTAGTCATTAATAAACTTTTGTGGCATGAAGTCGTGTGCAAGTGTTCAAGCGTTTTCCTTGCTTACGTTAGACTAGTGCAGTCCCTGTTTGGGAAAAAAGCTACTGTTTCCCTCTTGATCTAGAGAGTTTCTGTACCAAATTTGGTGTTGATTGCTTGAAATCAGAGGAGGAGTAACGGAGTAGAGGAGTAGCAAAAACTCAGATTTGGACACAATTCAAAATGGTGGAAAATCACTCTGGACACAAATGGGCATGGCTGATGTAGGGAGATTCTTCTGGACCTACAAAATTCAAGAAAAGAAGGACTTTTTCTGAGAGTTAAAGTTCGTAAGTTACAGGCCGAAACATAAAGTTCATTGTAATAGAGCCACCATCTGCTTGAACTGCACCACATTCAACACTGTACTCCTCTGGGTCTCCAGCAATTCACCCGCCAAGTTTGATGTTGATCGAATGAAAAGTTTTCAACATATGCGAAGGACATACAGAAAGAGAGAAATAGATTCCTCGGTTTATAGTTAGATTAGATTACCACAGAAATAAAAGGTATTTACTGTAATTGCTGAAGTTGATATTGTGTCTTTCAGGTCGTGCTCGAGTAGCAGGAGGCCTGCCTGATGTGGTCACTATACAGGAGGGCAAGGTAAACTGTTTAAGCTGCCTTTTAAACAGCTCAATGACAGGTACAGAGACTCTACATGCTGAACATATTGTTATCACTACATAAATGTATGTGTGCGTTTCATGTTATCCTCTCACCAGGCTCTCAATCTCACCTGCAACATTTCGGGTGACCCCGTGCCAGAGGTCACCTGGCTGAAGAACGACAGGGAGATCACGTCCGACGAGCACTGCATCCTCAAGTTTGCGTCAGGCAAGTTCGCCAGCTTCACCATCACCGGCGTGAACACGTCGGACACCGGCAAGTACAGCATCCTGGTGAAGAACAAGTACGGCACGGAGAGCGGGGACTTCACCGTAAGTGTCTTCATCCCTGAAGAGGCGGGCGGCAAGAAAAAATAAAAGCGGTCCAAATCTTGTCGTAAATATGTATAAATGAAAAACAACAGTTGAAGGAAAGAAACAGGCTTGAGGATGTGTTGGATGTTTTTGCGTAGAATATAAAATTAACTCTAGAGGTGCTGAATCTGAAATTAAATGTCAACAACAGTTCAGAAAGACATCCAGAGTGTGGTAAAGAGCCAATAATAACAAATCTAACATCATGTCCAATCAAAAATGGTGCAATTTTAGTTTTTGTTTGTGTAAAGTCATGGCATGCAGAGAAGCAAATGTTGGCGCTCATTTTACTCTGTTTGCTTTAGAAGGAAAATAAAACTTGACAAAAGAAAGCCAAAGATGATAGTTTAGTACATGTTGTGTTTATAGGATGCAACGCTCAATCATAGAAAAGAAAACCATTGAGTTTGTGTGCAGTGTCTAAATGCTTTTTCATATTTTATCCCATTTGCTACAAATCATGCACAGCAAGCTACTTTACTGCCAACCACTTACGAAAGCACTCAATAACATTATATCAATCCATGCATTGTCTTTCATTGTCTTGTCTTTCAGGCAGCAATTTAATTTAGTTTATATTATTTAAATATGGAAAGCATTTTGCAGAGACTTGAGAAATGCTTGTGGCTACAGAAAGTTGCGATTGAAAGTCATTGTTGCATGTAGTCAGGCTTAACGTTGGTACATTCAAGTGCTGTTGGGAATCCAGAACATCAGAGTTGTTTGATTCTTCTGTCAAGCTTTTAATAACGGTGGCAGATTTTTTGAGATCCTGAGTCATTTTGAGGTTGTATTTCAGGCATGCAAAGACAAAAACAAGCTTCTCATTTCAAGATTTTAACTAAGCTAATGTTATTTTAGCTCAGTTACCAGTGGCTAGTTAGCAAATGAAGCTAATGTCAGCTCTTTAAGTTGGCAGAAAATGCTCAATTTGACTTTTTATCAATAGTTTGCACCCTGTTTGTATTCTCAAACTCTATGCTTTCACTTTTTAATGTTGCAAAAGAAGAGGCTTTTAGGATGAGCGCTAGCTAGCTGATGTAAATCCAACAACAAGCAGGATAGAGCCGCTAACGTTATCGTACTGTTAGCTTGGATAGCATCAAAGACCTGTGATCTGTGGTGAACAAGCAGGCCTATGTGGACCCCAGAAAGTAGTTATGATACCCTATACTCCTCATAACTAGCCTTGGAAGCTACGTTGGGCTACTTGACAAATGTAGGTAGTAGGCTAGGCTAGTTAGCTGAACATGCTAACAGTTGCAGCTTACATTAGAGCAGAGAAATGTGTACTGTTTAATCCAGTGAATGCTTTGTAAAGTAAAACAGTAAAAGTAGGCAAAACAAAATTTGTTGCAAATGGGCTAAAACATTGCGCCATTTCATCAGATTTTACATTTAGTCCTGTTTTATTAGTATTCACATTCATTTGAATGTTGTGATCGTGACATCACTTCCATTATCTCCCTGTCCCAGTGAACGCTGTATGTTTGCCCGCTGTCATTGTTGTCACTCATGTGAAACACCGTTGTTATGAGATCCCCTTCACAGTCCTTCATTTTAATGATGATGATGCCTCCTTTATTATGATGATAACAATGCCACTGTAATGAAGACTGTTAGATCACTGTTCATTAATAGTGGTTATTGCATCACTTCCTATTCCCCTGTTCTTGATGACACTAATAAAAATGAGCATGTACTTCCCCAACTTCCTCCTCCTCCTCTTCCTCTTCCTCTTTGAGTTGCCTCATTTGGTTTTGAACCCTCCACCCTTCACTGTTCACTCTTTTGTTTCAGTTGTCTCTTACCTCTTTCACTCCCAGCCACCATTTCTGTAGACTCGGACTGGCCGAAGACCAACCACCAGCATGGAGACAAGCCCTCCCTCCACTGTAACCATCATGTGCTTTATTGATTATTGCTCTGGAACAAATAAATCACCTTTAGATGAGCACAAACAGGGCAAACAAAATCAAGCTCACCTGAATGAAAGAAACTAATGCTGTTACCCCTCGTTGTCTATAGCATCCAATGGTGCTATACAGAATATACTGTTTATAATTGGTTGTTTTCCTCATCAGTTTTAACATGAGTACTGCTGCTGGAAGTCATGGTGCACGGCCAAGAAATAATCCAGCACATAACCCCCAAAAAAACAAATTTTATATGAATTAAACAAGGTATAAGGTGTTAATTAGAGAGCTTGGTAATACTTTAATTAGGTGATAATTAGCACCTAACCTATTTGAAATTTCTTTGGAAGTCCCATCAAGTTACCCCAATATTTACCTCAAAATTGATCAAAAATGACTTTATTATAAACATTATTTAATAATTAGATGCTAAAATAGCATATAATGGTTAAAATGGGGCCCTTAAGCGGCTGCTCCTCATCAGAGATGGAAAACCAAAACTAACAGAAGACACGTCTGATCAGGCACAAATCTCACCATCGTGTGATTTATTGTCGACACAAATGTAACCTGGCAGCTAATGTAATCATTCAGGGAGTATTTAAAGAAATGTCAGTACAGTTATTAGATAATTACTATTTTTCAGCAGACATGGAAATAAAGCTTATCTATTAAAAATCAATTTTTAATACATTTTGAGGTAAAAAATCAGGGTAATTTGGCAGTAATGCCAAAGAAATTTCAAATAGGTTACCTGCTAATTATCATATAATAACCATGAAATTTGGGACCTGTAAAATGAAGCGTTACCATGAACCTGGAAGGCAGATTTCATCTTTGGGCAGAGCCAGGCTAGCTGTTTTCCTCTGTTTACAGTCTATATGCTAAGCTAAGCTAACCTGAGCTAAGCTAAGCCTCTCCTGCTGTCTCCTGGCTGGAGATTCATATTAAACCAACCTGATTTCATGGGAATGCGTACAAGTAGCACATTACACAGATTCCACGCCCTATGAGAACACATTTTAGCTTTTTCTTTTTGTGTATCATTTTTACATCACACAAAAAAACTACAGTTACGCCCATAGTTAGGTTTAGGCAACAAAACCACTTAGATATGTTTAGGAAAAACATCTTGGTTGGGCTTAAAAGAAGTATGTAAACAAAGTAAAAAAACATACATAACGTAACAGAAGTAATTCACGAAAAAACACATTACAAACATCACTAATGTAACTTCAAAATAACTCACTTTGGGAGTATTCACTGGTCTTGTCCCTTGCGTTACGTTTCACTGTACAATGAGCTGATCGTTTGTGTCCCGTATTAACAATGTCAAGTCACATTTTAACTGTACAAACAGTAATTTGAAGTCCAACCATGGTTTTTCCTAAACCTAGCTGGTTTAGTTTTAGGGCTAGAGTGAAGCTACAGATATCATCATATGAAACTGGAAAATGGATGTCAGATGAATATTGATTATGAAAGTTTAAGTGTATGTGGATTATATATACAGTCAGTGATAGGTGTGACCTCACTGAACGTCCTGGGTAAGTAGAGGACATCATTCTTTGGCTGGTTCTGGTTTGAGCAGGGCTTTTTAAACATGGTGACGTCTGACACCAGTTTTTTCTCCTCTCAGCTGGAGATCACAGAGGGAACACCTGACCTTGGGGTGACCTCATACTCGACTGATGCAGAGGGAAATGTGGTGTTTGATCCAAACACCCCAAAAGAAAGGATGAAAATCACAGTGACTGGAACGAAAAAGCAGAAGCGAAAGGGTGAGAGGGCAAATATGTGATGTCTGAAACATTACAGTATGGTGTAATTTTGTCATGGCTGAGATTAAATCGTGACTGTTGTCTTGCAGAATCTGTAACTAAGAGTCTTCCAATGGGAAAGGTTGAAGATAAAGTGAAGGTTGCACTTGAGCCCAAAGCTTCAGACTCAGAACAAACAGAAGAAGCAAAAGAGGAAGTCGCTGATTTGACTGCTGACCAATCAGACGCCCCCGAGCAGCCTGCAGACACAGTGGAGGAGCCTGGACCAGTAGCTGAAACACAGCCAGAGTGAATCTAGTGGAGAAAAGTATTGATTATAATCACATACAGTATATGCTACAAGTTTAATGTGGGCTTTTCAGCCTAATATGATTGATGTGTTTCCAATTGTTGTAACTTAGACATGCATTTGCTCTTATGAAATATTAATGATAACAATATTCCACATTTGCGTAATAGAATAAGTATCTTATGCTCTCTTTACAGACCACCGTTGTTACAGTTTGCCTGCATTTAATTTGGATATTTTGTCTACCGTTTTTATCTTTTTCATCATATTTGCTTTAATAAAGGATCTGTTGGCATATCTGTTGGTTTAAATGGTCACATTTTTAGTGCATAATGGCAGAAAATGATTGGATGTGCAGAATAGAGGCTCACAGAGATGAAGCGTTCACTAGTTGGAGGGAGGAACAAAGCAAACATGGGAAATTCTTTGGGTGAAACAGGGCAGAATTAATTCAGATCAACAAGTTGTAGACGTCCAGGAGAACTGGCCTCCTTACATACAACATTTTGATATTCATTTAAAATGTTTATTTTTTAAAATTTATTTAGATATTTTTTACATGATTTTGAGATATTATAGATTTTAGAGAAGAGCAAATAGCAGTAAATAAATGTATAGCTAACTGGCACATCTGAGGCACTCAGCAAGCAAAAGCATGTACAGAAAAAGATTTAAAACAAGCAATTAAACAAGCGTTTATGTGACAGTGTTACCAATTTGGGAAATCCCTGCGTAAACATGCAGTCATAGTCTGACTCAGCAGGTGTTTTATGGGGAACTGAAACTTTCTACTTCCCTGTAGAGCTGGTGAATAGTACATCATGGTACACTTCATTTGTTCCTCCTTGCTTTTCTTTATCAGACAGCTGGTGGGAAACATTGCCTTTCGGTGGCTGAGGATTCAGGTTCAGTCCAGTCCACGTTGCCAGATATTTGCCCTGCTGAACTGTCCTGGAGCAAATCCCTGAAAATCTCACACCACCTGCAGGGCTGCTGCTCTGAAGCTGGGTTTGACCTCTGACCTTCAAATGAAAAGCGTGGAAAATCCTTACTGTGATCAATAAAGTAAATCACCTTAATTTGCTGTACTTCGTTTCAGTGTAGAAACAAGGGGTAAATTCTGCAGCATCCACATTTGATCAAATCTTATCAGTTAATACAGGCTTAAGTTATTTATTGTGAGTGTAGATCGCAGACTGAAAAATCCCACAAGTAAAAAATGGGAATCTAAGACATAAAATAATGCAGGAAATGAAATAAGATGTATTTGTGGGGGACAGTAATTGCCAAATGAATCAACAGGAATGTAAACAGGAATGTGGTAAATGCATCCTATATGTGTAATGAGAAGTAATAAATATATTCTTGTAGAATGATAATAAAATTAAATGTTTTAAAAGTAAGTCCAAGTTGCTGGAAAGGAGGGTTCGGCCGATAAACGAACTTGGATCAAAGAGGAACAATGCAGACTCTGGCTGTGGAACAACGGACCAGCTCTTCACTCTGCAGGATCTGCAGGGGGCCTGGGAGCATGCCTATCCAGTCTACATGTGCTTTGTGGGCTTGGAGAAGGTGCGTGACCGGGTTCCCTGGTAAATACTGTGGGGGGTGCTGCAGGAGTATGGGGTGAGGGGGTCACTTCTCAGGACAGCTGTGCTCGGGTCCTCGGCAGTAAGTCGGACTCGTTTCCGGTGGGGGTTGACCTCCGTCAGGGTTGCGCTTTGTCACCAATCCTGTTCGTGATATTAAGGGACAGGATATTGACACATAGTCAGGGGGAGAGGGGTTTGGGGGGGGGGGGCCCCCCCTGGGGGGGGGTTCCGGGGAAAAAAAAAGGGGGGGGGGGCGGGGGGAAGGGGGGGGAATGGGGGGAGGGGGGGGGGGGGGAACGCCTAATTATCCCCAGAGAGGGGTGGGAAATGTGGGTTATGTTTTATTTAAAAATGGTGTTATTGGGGGGGGGGGGGGGAGGGGGGGGGGGGAGGGTTGTGGGCGTTGGGTGCCTCAGATAACAGTGGGGAGGGGGGGGGGGGGGGGGGAGGGGGGAGAAGGCGAAGCCAAAAAAAAAAATAATATAAAATTAAAATCAATATAAAATAAAATTAAATTGGGGTGTGTGATGTGATGGGGTATGTGAGGGAAGGGATGGGGGGAGGGATAACTTTTGCCCGATGCCAGCTGGGATCGGCTCCCCCCCGCGACCTCTAACAGGATAAGCGGTTGATGATGGTTGCAAGAGCTTTATGGAGATTTTTTTTTTCTGGTCATTTCATTGATTCATCATTTGCATCTGGCAAATGGTTTCCTTTTTTAGAGACACATAGATAGATAGATAGATAGATAGATAGATAGATAGATAGATAGATATTTATTCATATTTTTTCTTTGGGATGAACTTCCACATTTAGTTTGGCAGTGCAGAAACACATCCCGACATTGCTCACAATAAAACTCAAACAGTTAACCTGAATACTTTACCTTTATAATTAACCCCATCCTGCCTTGTGATCACGTGCAGCCTGCGGGTCACGTGCTGCGGTCGGCTGCATCGCAGCAGCAGCAGCGGAGCCTCAAACACACCGGCGGAGGAACCGACCCAAGGTGTCACAGCCTGCCTCCGGTCCAGCAGGTAGGACGATTTAACCCGCTCCTCTCCTCCGTATCGCCTCATCGAAACACTTGTAGAAAAACCGAAACAAGTCAGACGTCATAATAATGCTGGTTAATCTAGCAGCGCGGTCCTCGAAGGCGTCTTTAGGACACATTTAGCGGCTTGTTTAACTCGTGAGTCCTGTGTGACACCGAGTATCGCGTGTGAAGTGGTGTGATATTAGCGAGTAACACCGACTAGCAAACACTTTGTGTCTTCTCATAAAGATAAACTGGACATTTACAACTGTGCGACACGTTGCTGCTATTTAAAAAATTATAGTGGTTCTCATAAATCTCTACTCTTGACAAATCAAACCCTCCATTTGTGTCCCTGAACGCCTCATAGGTTTAAATTACTAGTTCACATCCACAGGTGCGTTTGTACAGATTGGACTACATTTTTGTCAATATCAGGGATATTATGAGGCAAATAAAAGTTTGTATGATGCTCTCTCACTCAGTGGCTGACAATATGCAGGATTTATCATTTGATTGTGTTTAAACGCTTTCAAATAGAGGAAAATAATGATCTGTGAGATACTGTATTATGTCTCAGTTGTGATATGAGATTTAGGCTGCTGTCATTTCCTTCTTAAAGTGTGCATAGGTGTCCAAATTAAGTATGTTTTTCCTTAGAGATCATATCGCACACATACTAGATGTTTTACAGCACCAAAATGGTTGCATTTAGTACTGAGATGAAGTTAATGAACTGACTAGATTGCCAAACATATTTTGGTCCCAGAGCTTCAAATATGAGGATTTGCTGCTTTTCTGTGTTTTATATATTTGTACGTTCAATAATTTTGGACTGTTAGACCGACATTTTACAGATAAAATCTAAAATAACAGTAGATTAATCGAATTCAAAGTATAAGACACAGCCCTGGTTTCATTAGCTGAGGGAAACACTTTGTGGTGTTTGATTTGAACTTGGTGGTTTAAAATAAAACTGGTCACAGCAACACTGACCGACGCAGAATCACGTTGGACGTAGTGAGCCGGACAAACGTGCCGAGACAGGGAAAGCTAGATTTGTCCTAATCTTGTAAACAGGATTAACACCTCTTAAGGTCCCCTCACAGTGTCATGGATGAGGTCTGGTTGAGATGGATGTGTAGCCTGTCATCAGGTTAGTGGGCATGTTGTTAATGTGGCACAAAGCAAAGCTTGAGGAGTTCGGTCAGCTGTTTTCCAATCGTATCGTGGAGATGGGTAGATTATTGTCATAATATGAGCTGTAGAGGTTTAAACTATCAAGTCATTGTCATTTGCTTCCTGTGAATGAGGAGGAAGCAGCGTCACTAAAGGAAGTACAACACCTTCAGCTTCTTTCTTTCGTTTAGTTAATTTGAGAAGGGACAGCACAGATGAATAAATAGACCTGGTATAATAAAGGCCAACACTAACTAATCTGTTAAAAAGTCTTCCTAAAATATGTCATTGTGTCTTGACCTTCAACTCTCAACAACTTAAGATCTACTTACTCACTTTTTCTGGACCTTTCGACCAGTCTCCATCAGCAGATGGGCTTCACGTAGTAGTCTTGTAACTAGAGCTGAAACAGTTATTATTATTATTAGACAAGTGACATACATTTTAGCATAAACATGATAACGATTATCAATTATCAACATTTTTGACGAAATTGTTGATAATGTTTTCTATACAACTCTGTGACAATATCTTTGAGTTGTGGACAAAACAAGACATTTTAGGGCATCCTGTTGGGCTTTGGTTAACGGTGATTGACATTTGTCACCATTTTCTGACATTTTATAGTCTATAAAAAATAATCGATTAATCAAGAAAATAATCACCAGTGAAAATAATTGTTAGTTGCAGCCATAATAAACTGAATAACTTCTGGTTTTGGACTCTTTGTTGGACTAACAAGCACTATGAATACGTCATCATGGGCTATGGAAAATCTGAGTTTTTTCACATTTTTTTGTTATTTTGAAAGATTAATCAAAAAAATAATCATGAGATCAACCAGTCATAAAAATAATAGTCAGTTGCAGACCAACCGGGAACTGTATGTTGAACTTGACAGTTTATCTGATGATGAAGATTGTGTTATATGGTCGAAAGCTCTGGAACAATAAGTGTACTTTCAGTTTATACTTGTCCTTAATGTAGAGTAGCAGAGATGAACTGATTAGTTGTCAACTATTAAATTAATCGCCAGCTATTTTGATTATTGATTTGAGTAGTTTTGAAGAAAAACTCTGTTTTCTGGTTTCTTACTCCTCTCATTTTCTGATCAAACAACAGACTAAACAACTAATTGATTAATCGAGATAATAATCAACAGATTAATCAACAATAAAATAACTGTTATTTGCAGCCCTACCTTAATGTGAAGGATTTTATTGATCAGGGAACAAGCTGATTTAATTTAACTCTAATTTCAGCACATTTCAAGCCCAGAGAGCATGGCAGACTCTGCAGAGCGTCATCACACTACTACTTCCTCCTTTACTCAGGCTTGAAGTGCTGCAGCAGAGGGGTCTGTGTGAAGTGCTGTGGGAGGTGAGGCTTTTACTGAATGTGGTTCGCAGCTCATGCAGACAGTGTGCAGTCAGCTCACTAGAGAGATGTGGTTGTGCAGCGTTGCTATCGCCGCTGATGACTCTCATCTAGACTCTTCTGCTTTGTCCATTAAATGCACTTTCACTGTACAATGTACAGCAGTTCGCTGAGGGGAAAAACACCAGCAGGAACACAGTGTTCAGTGTGACTCTATTATCAACTGGTGGTATAATACACTGGATGCCTGCAGTGACTTCTGTAGTTATAGTATCGTTCAGTTAACAGATGGGACTTAACCTTCACTAAACTAATCATGTTTAGCCATGCTAGCAGTGTGGCTGTTGGGATGGAAGTGTTGATCTGTTGTTTTGCTTCTTTGGTCAAGACTGAAATATCTCAAACTATTGGATGACACATTCAGTGTCCCCAGATGATGAAGCGTACTGACTGTTGTGATCCCCAATCTTTCCTCTAAAAGGCCAAATCTTTACTTATTTTTTCCAATGAACTATCTCAACATCTACTTGATGGATTAGCATAAAATTTTGCTCAGACATTCATGATCTCTAGCTAAAAGCTAACAACTTTTGATGGGTCTTTGTCATTGTTTTGGCATTATAGAGTTAATGATTCATCATCTATTAGTCAAACAAATTGATTAAAATGTTCCCTTGAGCACACGATGGCGGTAACGGAGGGCCGGTGCAAAAAGAAGTTATGTAAGAGTTTTCCTCAGTTTGTGCTCAGTTAGGGGGGTTAGAAAGGTCGTAGGAGCTGTGGTACATGGCGGCACAGACCAGGAGGACGGGGGGAGAGGAGGCTTCAGCTCAGCTCCTGTTTGGGGGACATGGAGCTCTCAGCGAGGTTACCTGTAGAGCAGCAGGACCGACGGCTGCACCTGAAGTCCCATTGGACTCTGGTGAGTTGGGTCAGATTTGAATATGCAGAGCGAGTGAGGTTGTTAGTTTATGTGCTGTGTAACAATTATACATTTTATATATACAGTATATCTGCTAACAATTATAGGTGTCAGAAGACTGAACCTCTTGTTCTAACTGTAATCTTGACCCAAATGTTAAAATGTATTTTAGTTTAGTTTGTTAACCCAAACTAAACACCGCTAGACTGCTTCTATTGGAGGTAATGTATAAAATAATATTTAAGATAATCACATGGATAAATCACAGTATATATAATTTAATTTGACATCATCTAATACTATAATGTTTTCAAAATTTGATTTTAGCACCAACCACGCATATTAACCCATTTAGACCTAAGATTTAAGAAGCTATATTGTTACGTATAAGAAACCTGAGCCGTTTTTTAAAACAGCCTCCGAAATCCTGAGGATTTCTGAAAAACCTGATAGAATTATTAATGTTTACAAAAAACTTTATTTCTCAGCCTCTGTAGCAGATAGAAACATGAAATAAAAACATGTGGCAGCTTAGCTTTGATGAGAAATTTTTGGCTTTGTCTTAAAAAATATTACTTTTTTTTTTAAATGACTAAACAACAAAAAATAAAAAAATAGATAAGTTCTGATCTATTGTCCAGAGATGTGTTTACATGTCAGTGTAAAACAAAGTGTTACTGTAATAAAAAAGATGCAATGCAAGAACTTAAATGGTAGTCTGCAAAAATTGGATCTGAAATATGTATATATATTTATATATATATATGTAGTCACTATATGTCATTATCGTACTGAACTGAAAATGTCTAAAACGTGCATGTCGCATCCAGTCTTAATGGTATAAATACACAAACATGGCATCCGGTCTTAATGGGTTAAACCTTAAAGGACCAGTGTGTTGGATTTGGCGACATCTAGCAGTGGTGAGGTTGCAGATTGCAACCAACTGAAACTTCCTGGTGGCTGACGTGAAAAAGCGAACGCCCCTATCTGTTGGTTGGTGTTTGGTTTGTCCGTTGCGGACTATGTAGGAACACGGCGGGGGGCGGGTCATGAAGAGAGGATTCAGATATAAACAGCTCATTCTAAGGTAACAAAAACACAATGAAAGAAATATACTTATTAATATAATATTCTATTTATGTCACTAGATCCCCCTAAATGCGACACACGGGACCTTTTTAATATAGACGGAGTCACAAAATGCCTGTTTTATGTGTGTTATTGTTTATCTGCACAAATTCCTTCATCTATTTGAAGCCACATTGCCCTATCCTACTTGATATTGTAATATTGTTATCATGTGAAAGTCAGCAGAGATTTAGTGACACACTGTCGTCACCTGATAGTGAGGTGATCAGATACAGTATGTGCAGCATGTGAGGCATCATCATCATCTGTTCCTGTTGTTTATGTTCTTAGTCTGTGTCATGTGTTCATCATAGCTATTTTATTTCAGGTGTTTTCTCAGCAGATGGTTATTTACAGAGTGTATTATCGGTTAAATGAACTAGAGTTTACTGTAGCTGGTTCAGTGGCTGCCAGTCTTAGAGACTCAGTGGTTTCAAAGTCCACCCAGCTGGTATGCAGCTCAGATTTAGTCAGTGTAAACTATTGTCCTAAATACTGAAACACACTGCTGCAGTCTCCTTGTTCAGGCACACACACACACACACACACACACACACACACACACACACACACACACACACACACACTGAATGTCCTCCATAGTAATTACAGGTGGTGAGCCAAGGTGAGAACACATAATGACACTCATATGACTACAGTAGTGCTGACGTCGTCCTACTGAGATGATCAATCCACTGCTTTAAAAACAAGGAGAACACTGAGCAGTAAAGTGACCTGTATGTTTAAAAAGAGCTAAAGTGGCACACTCAGGATTTTGGCGTGTCACGATTAAATCAAGTGAAGTCAGTTTTATTTATATAGCTCAAAATCGCAGATTCCCAGCCTCACCAATCAGAGCAACGCGACCTCCTCTTCACCATGGGATCCAGAGAGAGGACCAGATTGTTGTACCGTGGCCAAGTCCCCAGGAAGAGGACCAGGCTTTGAAGCAAATTTTCATAGTGGCCAAACAGTTGTACTACAACTTCTGTGTTCATCATGTGATGCCGTTGGCCCCAAAAATTGTTTTTCCCATAAACTTACATTTGGAAAAGAGACGTCTGTGGATAGGTGTGGACTGCTGTCTTAGTGGATATTTGAGGTGAATCAACTTCCCATTATGAACACTTGAATAGCCTTTATTTAAACTATTTGGTCCTAAAACTTGTAAAATACACTAATAGCCAAATCCAAAGTTATTTTCAGTCCTCCATTCATGTGAATGGGACCCAGATCAAGGCTAAAGCAGCTCAACTCTGCTCTTTGGGCCCAGTGGATGCAGAAGGTCGCCCGGTACTTTATCACTCAGCAGCTGAGTGATTTTTCGCCACCGAGCAACTTTCTTAGAAATGAACGGGAACCCGTCTTCAATGCTGTATCCGGTAGTCTTTATACATCTATTACCACGGCAGCCTGTAAAACATGTTGCCTGTAAAACATGTTGCCTGAACGTTGCAGCTGCAGAGAAGAAGAGTAATATATTGTACGTTTCTTAATAATAAATAATAATAAAAATAAATGATAAGACGTTGACTTCAGGTGAATAAGATATTTGAATAAAATGAGTCTTTTTTTTGATGCAAAGATTTGTTGATTAGCAGGAATGTAGCGCAACGTGAAAGCAGTGCTCTGTTTATTTAAATGTGAAAGTGTAATAGAAGTATTTGTCCCTAAAATCTAATGAATAATCATGATATCAATATTGATCAAAATAATCTGTATTATCATTTTGGCTGTAATCCAGCAGCCCTAGGGAACACTGAGCAGTTCATTGACATGTTCAAATGCTGACCTGTAAGTTTAATAAGAGCTCAAGTGGCAGATTATTTTGACACAAATTGTGATTTTTAGTGTGTGTTTTTCTTGCTCCGCTCTGGTCTGCAGCAACCTTGTTGCTGCATTCGAGGGCCTGATTAAACCTCCATCAGCTCAGGATTCTTTTGAGGAAAATGGGACAGAGCCGCTGTGTTTAGGGACCGGCTTGCTTTTCCTTTGCAGATTATTCTGAACAACAGGAGCATTACTGCCACGACGCTGACCTACTAAGACGTGTAGTAGCGTGTGGTTTCATTCTGCTTGTAGTTCAGGTGTGTTAAACTTGTGTTAGCAGGCAATAATACAGAGTAATTAATGAGTGTTTTTACTGACAGGTGGACACCATGAACTACGTAGGGCAGCTGGCAGGCCAGGTGCTGGTGACGGTGAAGGAGCTGTATAAGGGGATCAATCAGGCCACTCTGTCGGGCTGCATCGACGTGATCGTGGTCCGACAGCCCGATGGGACGTACCAGTGTTCCCCTTTCCACGTCCGCTTCGGAAAACTGGGGGTGCTGCGCTCCAGGGAGAAAGTAGTGAGTGCACAAATTTTGATATTATTGAATGTTTTTCTAATTGATTGTTTTGACAGTTTTTGAGCCTTTTGGTAATATTTTAACTTTTAAGCTATTTTGATAATCAATTTGAGGTTTTTTTTAAGAATAAAAGTCTAAATTATCTGATTCCAGCTTCTTAAATGTGAATATTTTCTGGTTTCTTTACTCCTCCGTGACAGTAAGCTGAATATCTTTGAGTTGTGGACAAAACAAGACATTTGATGGCCTCATCTTGAGCTTTTGGAAACGCTGATTGACATTTTTCACCAATTGAGATAATAATCGGCAGATTAATCGACAGTGAAAGTAATCATTAGTTGCAGAGCTATTTCACCCCTCCTGCAATCAAAACTCTGGTCTTCACTCTTAAAATCATGCAGTAAAATGTGGGATAGCTCCTCTCTTTCCCTCTGTGAACATTTCCATCCAACCACTCTGCTTCTCACAAGAGCAGATCGTCCTTCCTCTCTATTTATAGACACTGTGTAGTTGTGAGCTGAGGACTAAGGTGGGATAGACACACTAAAGCTCAATTTAGCCTCTTATTCCCAGTTTGTAAAGATTCATCCCATTCAAGGAAAGTGTCTTACAGAAGAGCCTTTTCTCTCATTAACCCTCGGTCAGACGTGCAGGAAGGAGTCTGTTGTTTGTCATTGTTCAGAAACAAAGCTGGAAATAACTGAATAATCTTGACCTAATATCAAATGTCAGCATCTTGCAGACACTTTAAGCGGATTTTGGTTAATATCTGAATATTTCTGACAATTTAAAGATGTAAGAAAGCATTGCTGTGCACACAGCTCACCATACTGTATGTTTATTTATGTTATTGATATTATATAATATTATTTGTTTAATATGTAGATAGAAAATAGGAATCCTTTGTACAAGCTGTTCTTGAGTTTTTTTCTTATCTGGCTTAATTTAATTCTTCAGGTGAATCTGTGGCACAGTTGTTTTAGTCATAAATCAGATATAAACACGAATTAATTCATTAATTATTTAAAATAAATTGTGAAACTGTGTAAGGGCTTAGGGAATTATGATTGAAATATATGATGGCCATTCCCATGCTCTGTGGTCCATGTATCTTTTGGTCATCTGATTTTCCTTTCACATGAAGATATTAAAATGCAAAAAATTATTTGATTTTCGTTTTTCAGAAATTTAAATAATTCAAATACAGGGAGTTTTTCTTCAGCAGGGTCAAAAAGGGATGAACCAAAGTTAAAAAAAAAAAGGTTGATTTTCCTTTTCTACTTCTTAAAACAAAAAATAAACATCCATTTTTCCATATTCTTTGACTGGAAGTTGTATAAGAGCGTGTATGAGAGCAATAACAACTAAAGTTGGAATCATATTTTGGCAGATTTGAACTTCCCACATCAATAACTCTTAAACGAAACTTTTGTTAAAACACAAATGGGGGCTCTTTTTAACCGTAGTGAGGTAGACCACGAGCTGCAACTTAATTTTACCTATCGAATTTATAAAAACGATCAATAAAACCACAAATACCACATTAAGAACTCTAAGAACGCCTTCATTTGAACTCTTAATACTTCAGGTAAATCTGTGGCACAGTTTGTTTTATCATCCTTAAGCTGCGTTGTGCATGCATGTGGTGCTTTTCTGCTGTAAACAAACCTCATTAATGGCTGCCGAGGCCAACAGAGGAAAATGTGGTAAACTACACAGTAAAGTTTTGTAGTATTTTTTTACGATTTGTGTTGTTTGACTCTGCAGATTGATATAGAAATCAATGGGGAACCTGTAGAACTGCACATGAAGCTCGGAGACAACGGAGAGGCCTTTTTTGTTCAGGAGACGGAGCAGCACAATGTGAGTTTTCAACAGTATATAATGAAAATAAAAAAGGGTTTTATGCTGAATTTAAAGTGCTTTTTTACTAATAGAAATCAGTTACTGTGGTGACATTTGTTGCCTCATGCTGAACTAAGATGGTGAACGTGGTTAATATTATACCTGCACAACATCAGCATGGTAGCATTTAGCTCAAAGTGTTGCTGTGGCTAAGGCTGCGTTCATATTACAAGCAGATGTGGCTCAGATTTTTATTTGTTCTCATGACCAATATGGGTTTTTTAATAGCTGATGCCGATTTATTGGAGAATCAGGATAGCTGATGGCCGAGGGGAGAGATTTATTCACATTGATGTCAGATATGGATCACTTCAATCATGAATGTGTACAATCTAAGTAGAAAGATCATGTCTGGACAAAACACTGAGGCTTAAGCTTTGTGAGCGTAGCCTAAGAGCAGCAGCATGGTGTAGACTCTTAGTGTTGTTAACCTCGTCACAGGAGATTGTTCCCGCCCACCTGGTGACCTCGCCCATCCCCACAGAAGAGGCTCTGTTCAGGAGCAGAGAGCCCAGATGTGGCGGTTCGGCAGCAGAGAACGGTCAGCCTCAGGGTCCAGACGACCCGGCCTCTGGAAACCTCCAGCCCTGCTCCAACACCGCCGGGAAGAAAAAGAGGAAACGCAGGAGGAAGCACAAGGCCGAGCCACGCAAGGAGGAGCAAACCACACCTGCAGGTGGGGAGGCGGAGCTGTGTGAGCTCAGTTCAGATGAGGAGCACAATGCGCACCATGGACGGTAAGTAAACCTTTGGAAAGCTGGACTTTTATGTTGTCATAAACCTTTAATTAATGTCATTGTTTACTGTCTTCAGGGCATCTTCACTCTCCATGATGAAGGACAACAGGCAACATTCGCCTCTTACCACCCTCGAATGGGACAGCTACCCTTTCTCTGATGGAGACTGGTCTCCATGCACTGCGTACGGCCTCCTCTGTCACTATCAGATATTTATGTCAGTCATACGAGCATAGAGAAACAATGAGACAATCCACTTTATGAAAACAGGAAGGGCTGAGTAAATCAAAACACCCCCTCATGGTTGTTACAGCTGACTCAGTGAAAATGTGGTGTTTGCTTACAGCAGGAAGATGTCGGAGCCCATGTCGCCCAAAAGTGACTCTGAGCTGATGGTGAAGCCGACGGAGAGCATGCTCAGGGCAGAGTCCCACATGCAGTGGACCTGGGGGGAGCTTCCAGAACCCACCAGGGTAAGGTTCAGGTCTAGACCTGTAGGATCTAGTCTAACCTTTGTGTGACAAGGGAGCGTACCAGCTTGCCAACCATCCAGATTTTCCAGGAAGACTTGCGGGTGTCAAAGCCCTCTCCTGGTTTCCTCCCGGGGTCACAATTCTCCTGATTTATGGTAATTTTTAACACTTTTTTGTCCTTTTCATTATTTCAACCTGTTTTTGGCACTGTATAGCGTGTATAAACCCTCCTGTTTCCACCCGGACGGCAATAGAGTTAGGCCAAATGTCCTTTCCTGGAGGAGGAGGGGTGCTCACGACATTGCGGCACTGTTTAAGCTGCACGTCACACCAAAGCCATCATGGCCTGGCGTGGTGCAAGCTATTGGAAATGACAGGTGTCAGAGCACAGTGGTGCTGTTGTTCACGTTATCTTAAAGGGCCTTCAGTGAGTAAGAGATGTGGATTACTAAGAGAAAGAAATACTCAAGCAGGAGCAAAAAATAAGTGGATGAATGAAAACTGCTGAATATTATCTAGCTGATAGCGGAGATTCACACAAATGCCAGAGGAAGTTTTGTTTCCTGAGAATTAAACGTAAAATTAAAAGTAGGCCTATTTAACAAAAATGCCGTTGTAGTGCAGTTATTATTGTTTGTTTTTATTCTTTAAATGTCACCAGAATGCATTTTTTAGGTCTCAAGGTTGGCGAGTATGCAAGAGAGATTTGTGGCGTTGAATTTCAAGTCTAGTTCATGTCCTTATTTACATATATTTAGAGTTACTGTGCATATCCCTCAGATCTAGTAACAGGGCGTCTCAACGCTTTCCATTAATTTTCTATGGAAAGCAGGAGAAGCAGTCGGCCAGTGCATAGTGGAGTGTTGTGGTGAGTTGGAGATGGTCTGTATTTGCATAAAAATGAAAGATCTAAACTTTATGCAAATGAGCCCATCCTGCACAACTAGCCCGGCTCAGGAAACTCGGACCAAGCTGTCAAATGATGCGTTCAAGTGCTAAAATGAAACCATTCAGCAGTGGCATAGCCTATTTCTCATATTTTGTAGATTTTGGTGGATTGTTAAGGTGGAATAAAGTTTATGAGCAAGCTGCCGTGTTATTTCCTGTTTTGTAGTAGTGAGCAGAGAACCAGACCAATCAGGTTGAGCAGCCAGTTGAGTGGAGCAGCACGTCCCTACTGGATCTGGTGGACGTGGCGTTGAACCTATTCCTAACATACAGCGAGCAAGCTAACTCTAGTGTGATAAATTGTCCAGTTACGGGGCGCTGTTGTTGCTGACTAAGTAGCGCTGGCTCCCCATGTACCAAGGCTGAGGTATTGCCGCAGCAGCCCCGGTTTCAAATCCAGCATTGGGCCCTTTGTTGCATGTCGTTCCCTTTTGTCTGCCACTTTCAATACCGTTACTGTAAATAAAATGAAAAACACTCCAAAAATATTTTTAAAAATGATGTGATTGATTTACTGTAAGTGATGATTTGGATCAGTGAAAATAGGTTTGAGGTGTTGCAGGTACACGAAACTTTGCATAAATAGTTCCAGGCCTGATGCACAAACAGGTTAGGACATCTTCATCGGGGAACCTGAAACAATCTGATGTTTGCTTATTCACAGTGTGCCCAGTTCGGAAAAGGTGCTGAGATTTTTAGAAATGCAAGCATGTATATTAAATCTTTCTCTTGTGCTGTTCTTTCTTGCATCCAGGCCAACAAAAAGGACAAATCAGAGCCAAAGACCTTGACCATCACTCCCTCTGAGAGCACACATTTCAGGGTGATCCTGAGCTCAGAAGCCATGGAGGAGAGGGACGGAGAGAGATCCGCAGACCCCGTCTGCAGTATTGTGAAGCCAGAGCCTCGGACCGTCAAAGTCGATCAGTGCGTCTGTAAACCACAGCCCCCCGAGGCTTCGTCACACAACACAAACATTACCGACCACAAGCCGGACCTTTCAGGTTTAACGTCCGGCAGTTTTACCTCTGAGCCGTGTCCCACCAGCTCCGGCCTCAAAGCAGTACGCACGACCAGGTGGACGTCTTCCCCACCCAGCCGCAGGGACAGCGGCCCAGTTGTCAGCGGAGTCGGTAACATGGATGGAGACTTGGCAGCAGTTTGTCCTGATACAAGAGCCTCTAAAACCATTGACTCCCCCATGAAGAGGAGAGGTAACACTAATTCTTTCATAACTTTTTCAGTCAGTGATGTGGATATAAAAATGAGCAGCATAGCAAGTGTCTCAAGATAGACTGAAAACCAGAGACTAGGAAGCTTCCCAGCATTTAGGTACAGTAACTTAAAAAAAAAATCTTCAAATCAGATCTGTAAAATTGAGTTTCTTCATAAAGAAACACAAGTAAGAACAAGAAACAAGAAAAAACAAGAAAAACAAGTGTCCTAGAAGTAAGTTACTCCCAGCCCTAATGGCAAACATAAGAAAATGGTACAAAAAATGAAAAGAGCTGCAAAATAAACAAATAAATAAGTAAATAAATTATTAGTCTCTGAATGAGTACAGTCAATCTATTATATAAGGGACTTGAAAAGCTTTAATTATATCTGCATATTTGTGATGAATGTTTAAAAAATGTATAGAAGATTATTATAATTGTCAATAGGGCTGCAACTAATAATTACATTCATTGCCAATTCATCTTTATTTGACGAAGTTAGTTGTCTGGTCTATAAAATGTCAGAAAATGGTAAAAAATGTTGATTAGTGTTTCCTTGACATCCTCTAATGTCTCATTTTGTCCACAACTCAAAGATATTCAGTTTACTGTCAGAGGAGAAAAGAAACCAGAAAATATTAATATTTAAAAAAGCTTTTTTTCTTAAAAAGTTATTCAAACCGATTAATCATTGCAGCTCTGACTGTCAGTAGTCATTCTTAAACGTGGGAAAGTCTCGAGTAAAGCTCCAGATTACGTTGCATACATACATACATACAGTTGAAATGTAAGTGAATGTTAACAGGAAGGATGTGGTTTCTGTATTCAGTGTCTTTTGCTCTGCATTCACATGCAGAAGTTTAAAAGGAAGTGAAAACAGAAAACTGAAATGCCACTGTCAGCGATTTCTGAAAATGTGTCTTACTTTCATTAAAAAAAAAAAAAAAAAAAAAAAAAAGGCGTGAGGAAGAGGAGCCAACATCAGGGCCCTGAAGACATTTACCTCGATGACCTGAACGCACTTGAACCCGACGTTGTTGCCCGGTACTTCCCAAAAAGGTACAAACCTGGGAATCCTTTCATGTTATCTCATTAGGATTATATCATTATGTATGAGTACAGTAAGCATACATAAAAATGGCTGCAAATATCTATATAACTCGGTGTCTGTGTTGTCAGCGAGTCTGAGCAGGTTCCTAAACACTGGGTGGAGACGGGGCGGCGCTCTGGGTCCCAGTCTCCCCAGTCTGTTGGCAGCGCAGCAGCAGACAGCGGCACCGAGTGTCTGAGCGACTCTGCCGGTGACCTCCCCGACGTCACGCTGTCGCTGTGCGGAGGCGTTGGCGAGAACTCGGAGATCCCTAAAGGTACCCAGCGATCTCTGTTCAGCAGCAGTCATTAATCACAGCAGCACAGTCTTAAAACTCTAGTGGGCACAGCAGCTTTTAGTTCCTCTAAAATCAGAATAAAGGGCAGAAAGTAGATCGTTGAGCAGCAGCAGCTGATTGAAATATACTGGATGTTAACAATTACGTTGTATTTATTTTGAAGGATTTATTGCCCGAATGCATGTTAAATCTTTTGCACTGCCTTGCACATTACATGCTTCCTACATATTTTACCTTTTTAACCTGTGTTTATGCATTTCTATCTAATCTAATCCATTATTCATATTTGCAAACATTGCATTTCACTGATACTATTACATGCATATGTGACAAATATGATACTGTATGATATAACAACTTTATTTAAAGACAAGTCATTCTGATTATTTCTAACAAAAAATTAAGTGTAATTAGCCCATAGTATATGGTGATTAATCGCACATTGATCATACGTTTTTTCATCTGTTCAAAATGTACCTTAAAGGGAGATTTGTCAAGTATTTAATACTCTTATCATCATGGGAGTGGACAAATATGCTGCTTTGTGCAAATATATGTATACATTTATTACTGGAATCAATAATCAACACAGTACAATGACACATATCATACAGAAACCCTCACGGGTGCTTTTTGTATTTAGTTTAAAAAATATGTTCAAATCATAATATGGCAATAATAATAACAAATAATAACTCTAGCCCAAATTATAACTCAAGCCCAACAAGCAATGTTTGACTACGTTTTAATATTTAGACTATTTAAATTAATTCAAATTTATGATGTTTAATTATGGATTAAGTCTTTTTACTCCACCTTTATGAGCTGCAATATTAGTGATGCTCGCACATTAATGCATCAATGTTTACAATCTAATGATATATGTATTATTCTGAAACTTTTGGTACTTTAAATGTTTTATTAGGGCTGCAAGTAACAATTATTTTCATTGTTGATTAGTTGTTTGGTCTATAAAATGTCAGAAAATGGTGAAAAATGTCAGTGTGAGGAGTTTCAGCAGCCATGCCAGTTTTTCCAGCAAGATCAGAGCGTTATTTAACCTCCTCTAAGATGTAAAAATCACAAGATGCATTGCCTTAAAGTGGCATTGCAGTGAATTTGTGTAATTATCCTGTTAACTTTGACCTCACTATTCATTACATATTTTGACTGTCGTGCTTCGCAGCTCACGCATGCTGGTTATGGTGTTGTGAATATAGAAATATGGCCATCATTGATAATCAGGCTTTTGTTCCATTTATTCCAGAGAAATTCATGGAGCACATCATCACCTACAATGAATTTGCAGAGAATCCAGCAATAATCGACAATCCCAATTTGGTGGTTAGAATTGCAAACAGGTGAGTTTCCCTTCTTCCTAACTCAGTTACTAAAACACTCCTCACAGTTTAACTGATGATTATTAATACCTTTATTACTTGATGTATACATGACAGGTATTACAACTGGACACTGGCAGCACCGCTGATACTGAGCATGCAGGCTTTTCAGAAGAACCTGCCAAAGGTATTAATCCTCTGGGTCTAATGTGTTTATAGTGTAGCTGCACATTATATACACATCTGTTCACATAACTGAGTCATGTTTATGAATGGCAGGCTACAGAGGAGGCCTGGGTGAAGGAGAAAATGCCAAAGAAGTCTGGACGCTGGTGGTTCTGGAGAAAGAGCAGCGTAAAGAAGGTACTGAATGATGTTGACTCAAAAGTCAGTGAGTGTTCACAGCAGCAGTGAAGACAATGCTGAAGTGCCTTAAACCTGCATTGTTTCTAACAGCCAGCAGGGGGCGACTCCTCTGGTTGCATAAAGAAGTTTTGAAGCCTTGAGTCTGTCATTTTTGGCTGTCCTTATCTTGGTTTGTGCAACCAGATGTGACCTGAGGGTGGAGATATGCTGAATGAGCCATTTTTAGATGACCAAAAAGGTTGTAAATTAACTTTCATGAGCTGAAAAAACACTGTGAATGGGTTAAACTTCTAAGACAAAAACACAGACAACACCGTGGTAACAACCTGTCAATCACAAGGCTCTAAATGAGACCATAATTTACTAAATGAACATCATGCTGTATTGAAGAAGACTGAGACCATAAACTCATGTTTACAATGTTTACTGAGGTAATAAATCAAGTGAGAAGTAGGCTCATTTTCTCATAGACTTCTATGTAATCAGACTTCTTTTTGGAGGCATCGCCCCCTGCTGGCTGTTAGAAATAATTCAGGTTTAAGGCACTTCAGCTTTGGCTTCACACCTCAGACGCAGACGTAACCCACCGGTGGCTACCTTGTGATTGACAGGTTGCTACCACGGTGTCCAGTCTGGGAGTTGTCCGTGTTTTCGTCTTCAACTTAAAGCTTTTCACAGTGTGTTTTCAACATTGTGGTCACCTAAAAACGATTCAGCATTCAGTTGTACTTCGCTCCACCCCCTCACTTCTTGTTCCAAAAAAACAAAAAAAACAAGATAGCGATGGCAAAAATGACATCGCTGTGACTGCGTTCACTTGTTAAATATAGTCTGTGGAGGTCTGTGGGAATCCCACGGTGTTTGACTTTGCGTTGTAAAAGAAAAGGCTGATAACATCTCCGTCTTTCCTCAGTCATCAGAGACCACGTTAGAGAGACAGGAGTCTCTGACCAGAGAGAGTCCCGCCCTTCACCAGGCCCCAGAAACACAGTGAGTCAGCAACAAAGCTCTGGCTTCCTCACAGCACCGGTTACACACCGACACCTGCAGCGTCGGGTAAACACCACCCACGACAGTCCTGTTACGACTCATAAACTCAGTGTTAAAAATCCAGGAGAAAGACTTTAAATACTGATTGAACCAGGCAGCTTCTAGTTTGTTTTAGAGCTTATTAAGGATGCATCTAGCTCTGTGAAAATAATCAATTATATACAGTTAATCTATAGCAGCATTTCATTAATTTCTGTTAATAAAACTAAAAGTTTGGATTATTATTTAACAAACCAACTTAAACATTAGAAAACAGAATAAAAACAAAATACAGTTGTATTAAACGTAGGGCTATTTTTAACCTATATTTATACATTTCTATCTTAAATTTATAATCCTTGTTTTCCATTTTAGTTGTTACATTGCAATTCACTAATAATATTACTTGCTTATGTGATGAATAAACCTTTGAATCCTTGTTTTTAAGGATTAAATGAGCAGGATTCATTACTAAGGCTGTCAGTTGATTAAAATATTTAATCATGATTGATCGCATGATTGTCCATAGTTATGATTAATGGCATATCTATCTAATCAAAATGTACCTTAAAGGGAGATTTGTTATGTATTTAATACTCTTATCAACATGGGAGTGTGCAAATATGCTGCTTTATGCAAATGTATGTATATATTTATTATTGGAAATCAATTAACACAAAATAAATAAATGCGTTAAAGAAATTAGTAGTGTTAAATTAATTAAAAGTTCTTAGAAATAAGAGGAAAATTGATCTCTGCTGCGAATTGCTCATTTTACACAAACTTCCTGCTGTAATTTTCTTCACTATTTGGGTTAATTGTACAGTTTATCAGTTAATCATTGAATATATATGAAGTATCCATAAAATACCACTTAGTCAGGGGTCGTCAGATTACTCGATGACAGATTAAGGAAAAAGGTTGGGAACCACTGGTCTAAATGATTCTTTCTTGTTGACCCTGAATAACACACATGAATAAATATGCCTTTACGTCAGTGCATTTCCTTGTTAAGGTGTTTATTGGGACATAGATTGGTCAACACTTCAAGATTAACTCTTTCTACCTGCTCCAGTCTTGATATCTGGTGGTCTCCACTGTATTGTCCCTCGCAGGCAGAAAGCAGCAGAGTGGTCCAGCGACGACGAGACTAAAGAGCTGAGCGCTGTGGCGCCTGCTGAGACACCTACTGAGCATGTGCAGACCGAAGGACCGGCACCGGCGCCTTTTCACTCCTACAAGAAGTCCCTCCGCCTGTCGTCTGACCAGATAGTAAGACAAGTGATCGCTGATGCTGGTAGTTTGGCTAAAATTAGGCAAAAACACTCACAAGTCTGCTGTTTTTCTGATAATGTACATAGAATAAAAAGATGATATCCAGTAGGGCCGGGACGATACACCCGTTTTGTACTGCGATTTTTAAGTGTTGTGATTCGATATGATTTATTGCGATTTTTGTTATCTTTTTTAACACTAGACCATGGGAACATGTTGAATCATACACTTCTGAGGACTTTTAATTTGGAAAATCTCTAAGTGAACACAGTAGAAATGTTTGATTTTCAGCATGTATGTAGTCAAATATATCAGTCATTGTTCCCTCAAAAATTAGTGGTATTTTCTTTTTAATTTTTAAGAACATGTAATGTTTTAAACTACTGGTGAATATAATCCATCAATCTTATTTCCATATATGTATTTTGTAGATACAGTTCCCTCTGTTAACACCTTATTTTGAAAACTGGGCTTGTGCTAACTTCACCATGTCCGTCGCTAGCTCTGTTCTCTTTACATCCACGGTCGGCTCTTTGACTGGTTTTAACAATAATGTCAGTATGTGGCGCTCTACAGTTGTAGCGTCGGCCGATTTGACTGTGGAGATGAGTGATGGCGGGATTGACTGCATACGATAACGTTTCCCGTCAGTGACAGTTAGCATGCAGCTTTAGCCGCGACGTCTTGCTCTGCTTTTCCTGGCAATGTATCAACGCGGACACACCGCCGTTAAAGCTCCACCCGCTCAGAAAACGCCGCCAAACCTCCAATCCTCAACCCGCTCAAAATGTGCCGCCAAACCTCCAATCCTCAACCTGCTCAGAACGTGCCGGTAAAGCTACACCCCCTCAGAAAGCACCGCCAAACCTCCACTCGCCAAACCTCCACCCGCTGAGAACACTCCACCAAACCTGCACCGGACAAACCTCTACCAGCTCAGAATGTGCCTACAATCCTCCACCACTCAGAATGCGCAGACAAAGCTACACCCGCCAATCCTCAACCTGCTCAAAATGCACCGCCAAAGCTCCACCCGCTCAAAACGCGACAGACTCCCCGCCATTTTTGCTTTATCATTTCGGCTTGCAGCTAAGACGTTACGTTGCTGTAACTTATTCTACCTCTGTATAGACTCAAATACTCTTTATAGATTCTGGCATTAAAAAACTGATTTCAAAACCGTACAAAAAAAAAAAAAAATCTCGATACACAAGTCGTGTAAAATCATTTTTTCCCCACCCCTAATATTTATTAACTCTATTTTAATGGTTACGCTTTTAAACCACTCATCTTCCTCTGACAGGCCAGCCTGAAGCTGAGAGACGGGCCGAATGACGTCACCTTCAGTATAACCACCCAGTACCAGGGGACGTGTCGCTGCGAGGGCACCATCTACCTGTGGAACTGGGACGACGAGGTCATAATATCGGACATTGACGGCACCATCACCAAGTATGAGTCTAATATCCACCTCTTCATTACATTGTGTTTGTTCTCACGCAGCAGTAAGTAACACTAATCCCATTCATAACACCTGAAATCAGGCTTTTAGTTGAGGATTAACTACCCTGATCATCTTCTTCCCACAGATCAGATGTGTTTGGTCAGATTCTGCCTCAGCTCGGGAAAGACTGGACTCATCAAGGCATCGCTAAGCTCTACCACTCGGTGCACGAGTAAGATGCAGATTGATTCAGTCGGCATGAAAGTGGCCCCGGTTCAGTTCAGATTTAACCCATTAATGAATATCTGACCGCTGCAGGAATGGTTACAAGTTCCTGTACTGTTCAGCTCGAGCTATCGGCATGGCGGACATGACCCGAGGATATCTGCACTGGGTCAACGACCGAGGGACTCTGCTGCCTCAAGGACCGCTCATGCTCTCCCCCAGCAGCCTCTTCTCCGCCTTCCACAGGTAGGAGATACTTTAACACGCCGCCAAACCTCCACCCGCTCAGAACACACCGCCAAACCTCCACCCGCTCAGAACACGCCGCCAAACCTCCACCCGCTCAGAACACGTCGCCAAACCTCCACCTGCTCAGAACACACCGCCAAACCTCCACCCGCTCAGAACAGGCTGCCAAACCTCCACCCGCTCAGAACACGCCGCCAAACCTCCACCCGCTGAGAACACGACGCCAAACCTCCACCCGCTCAGAACACGACGCCAAACCTCCACCCACTCCCCACAAGAACATGACGCCAAACCTCCACCCGCTCAGAACACCCTGCCAAAGCTACACCGGCCTGCGCTGCTAATCCTCCACCTGCCCAGAACGTACATCCACCTGCTCAGGACATGCTCAGAACACGTCGCCAAAGCTACACTGGCTCAAAACACACTGCCAAACCTCCATCCACTCAGAAAGCACCATCAAATTTCCAATCCTCCGCCCGCTCAAAACGCATCGCCAAACCTCCACCCACTCAGAATGCGCCGCCAAAGCTACACCCGCTCAAAACGCGCCACCAATCCTCCACCTGCTAAGAACGCGTCGCCAAAGCTACACTGGCCCAAAACATGCTGCCAAACCTCCAATCCTCAACCCACTCAAAATGTGTTGCCATACCTCCACCCACTCAGAAAGCACCATCAAATTTCCAATCCTCAGCCCGCTCAAAACGCGTCACCAAACCTCCACCCGCTCAGAATGCGTCACCAAAGCTACACCCGCTTTGAATGTGGTGCCAAAGCTACACCCTCTCAGAAAGCGCCACCAAATCTCCACCCGCCAAATCGGCAATCTTCAACCCACTCAGAACGTGTCGATAAAGCTACACCCTCTCAGAACGCACCGCCAATCCTCCACCAACTCAAAATGTGCTGCTAAACCTCCACCCACTCAGGACGCGTCACCAAAGCTACACCCGCTCAGAACACACTGCCAAACCTTCAATCCTCAACCGCTCAAAATGCGCCACCAAACCTCCACCCGCTCAGAATGAGTCACCAAACCTCCAATCCTCAACCGCTCAAAATGCCCCAACAAACCTCCACCTGCTCAGAACGTGCTGCCAAAGCTACACTGGCTCAAAACACGCTGCCTAACCTCCAATCCTCAACCTGCTCAAAATGCGCGGCTAAACCTCCACCCACTCAGAAAGCACCATCAAATTTCCAATCCTCAGCCTGCTTAAAACGCGTCACCAAACCTCCACCCGCTTTGAATGTGGCGCCAAAGCTACACCCTCTCAGAAAGCGCCACCAAATCTCCACCCCCCCTCCACCCGCCAAACCTCCAATCTTCAACCCACTCAGAACGTATTGATAAAGCTACACCCTCTCAGAATGCGCCGCCAATCCTCCACCCGTTCAGAACGCACCGCAAAACCTACAATCCTCCACCCACTCAAAATGTGCCACCAAACCTCCACCCACTCAGGACGCGTTGCCAAAGCTACACCCGCTCAGAACACGCTGCCAAACCTGCAATCCTCAACCCGCTCAAAATGTGCCGCCAAACCTCCACCCGCTCAGAACGAGTCACCAAAGCCACACCCACTCAGAACACGCTGCCAGAATTCCAATCCTCAACCGCTCAAAATGCGCCGCCAAACCTCCACCCACTCAGAACGTGCTGCCAAAGCTACACCCACTCAAAACACGCTGCCAAACCTCCACCCGCCAAACCTCCAATCCTCAACCCACTCAAAACACACTGCCAATCCTCCAAACCTCAACCGCTCAAAATGCGCCGCCAAACCTCCACCCGCTCAGAACGCGGCACCAAAATTACATCAACTCAGAAAGCGCTGCCAAACCTCCACCCCTCCAATCCTCAACCCGCTCAGAACACGCCACTTAAGCTGCACCCTCTCAAAACGTGCCATCAAATCTCCACCCGCCAAACCTCCAATCCTCAACCCACTCAGAACGCGCCACTTAAGCTGCACCCTCTCAGAAAGTGCCATCAAATCTCCACCCGCCAAACCTCCAATCCTCACCCCACTCAGAACACGCCACTTAAGCTACAACCCTCTCAGAACGTGCTGCCAATCCTCAACCCACTCAAAATGCGCTGCCAAACCTCCACCCGCTCAAAATGTGCCCCAAACCTCCACCCGCCAAACCTTAATCCTCCACCTGCTCAGAATAAGCCAATAAAGCTACATTCTCTCAGAAAGCCCAAACCCCTCAAACCCCCATCCTCCACCCACAAACGCCCCCAAACCTCCACCCGCTCAGAACACAATGCCAAACATCCACCCACTCACATCACGCCGCCAAAGCTTCACCTGCTCAGAATGCACCGCCAAACCTCCACTCGCCAAACCTCCAATCCTCAACCTGCTCAAAATGCACTGCCAAACTTCCATCCGCTGAGAAAGTGCTGGCAAACATCCACCCATCCTCCACTTGCACACCCGCTCAGCATGATTCCAAACCTCCAACCACTCATCCACTCAGAACACGCTGCCAATCCTCCATCCACTCAAAACATGATGACAAACACCCAACACACCTCGCTCAAAACACGCCGCCAATCCTCCACCCACTCATCCACTCAGAACACTCCGCCAAACCTCCACTCGCTCAAAACATGCCGCCAGCCCTCCATCCCCTCAGGACATGCTCAGAATATGGTGCCAATCCTCCACCCACTCACCTGCCCAGAACATGTCGCCAAACATCCACCCTCTTGGAACAAGCCAGCAAACCTCTAACTGTTAACCCACTCAGAGCAAAGCTTTCTTTTTGTATGCAGTCTGTTCACACAAAAGCATTAAAGTTGGGAAGAGTCCACTGAATGATGCATAAAAAAAAACATTTAAACACAATTTAAACATTTTTCATTTACATCACACAGTAATGACACAAAGCTGATTGAAAATCTGCAAAGTTTCCCTTTAATTTTTTTGTTTTTGAACATTTTAAAATGAAATCTCAGAATTTGATGCAGTGTTTTATGTATTTGTATTGATTGATAACCTTACTAACCTGTTTCATGGTCATTTTGTGCTTTTCGGATACTCATTGACTTTATAAATGGCTATTAAAGGTGAAGTATGTTATCTTTTTTTGTCGCTCTCTTGGTAGAGAGGTCATAGAAAAAAAGCCAGAGAAGTTCAAGATCGAATGCTTAAAAGACATCAAGAACCTGTTTTCCCCAAACACACATCCCTTCTATGCAGCCTTTGGAAACAGAGAAAGCGTAAGTGTAAAATTTGTGTAGCTGTATCGATTTAAGTCTTGGATTTTATCTTCACTTCTTCATCACTACAATTAGATGCCATTACTCTGAAAATTGTCTTTTTCCGTGTGTTTAAGGACGTGTTTGCATACAAGCAAGTGGGCGTGCCCGTGTGTCGGATATTCACAGTGAATCCCAAAGGGGAGTTAATCCTCGAGCAAGCCAAAGGCAATAAAACATCGTAAGTAGTGAAGCATCACTAGACTCATAGTTTGTTTGCCGTTTCTCTCAGACAAATGTTTATCGTTCCTATTGCTGCTTTTTATTTTTTACAGATACAGCCGGCTGAGTGAGCTGGTGGAGCACGTTTTCCCTTTGCGAAGTTCACAACACAACGCCACCTTCAGCTGCCCAGAGTTCAGCTCCTTCTGTTACTGGAGACAGCCCATCGCTGAGGTGCGTTTTGAGGAGCTGCTTTAACTCCAACTGGTATTTTTAATTAATTACTTGAAATCAATGAGAGCAGTAATGGCTATATACACTGGCTTATAATATTTTTTCAACTGTCTATTTTTTGTAGGTGACTGGAATAGTTTGATTGTTTTAGACACATTCCACTTTAGTGAACAAGATCTGAATGTATTCCATATTTCATCATCTTCTCATTTTGAGCTTATTCCCTTCATGCAGAGGTGTATTTGAAGGCACCGGCAGCTTTTTGGCTCATACGAAAGCCAAAGTATGACATGTCAGTTATTCTTCTGACCACTGGCATAGTGTTTTTGTTACAGTGCTTATGAGAAGATATTTCCTCAGCACTTATTTAGGCAGTGGAGGTGCTTAAACTGGCCACAGACTCGGTATGAAACAAATACTGACTCTTTCTTCCTGACCTAAGCTTTCAGAAAAAACACAAGGTAGTATAGCAGCTATGTTTTCATCCTTTTAAGGCCTTATTCAACGTCTTACATATTTGCTCCAAGGCTTAGTGATTTTGCACTATTATGCTTTTAAAGAAAAATGTGAAATTATTTGGCTCATAGTCAATAATTGCATGACTGCAATGTGAGAAAAAAAGCACTCTGAACTGTAGATACTGCTGCTATTTGGAATTAAGTATTTTTCAAAAATCAAGATTGTGAACAAAAAAATATTTTTGATGAACCTGCTGATGTTTGTGAAAACTACCAGCCTGCTCTCCCAGGAATTACATTCTCATACAACAAAACTGCATCGTCTATTACACAGAAACATATTTTTTCCTAGATTACGTTTGTGTTTTTTTTTTTTTTTTATGTATCTCAAATACATCTCTAATCAAAGTGCGTGCAAATCTCCATAGGGAGGAGGTCGGGGTGGACTTTCTCCCAGGAGACCGCTGTTTATGTCCCGTGTGAAACCAAACCAAAGTCAACATTGACTTGTTTTAATTTTCATCTGAAATTTAAATAATGTAAAATTTGCATTTTTTTGTTTCAATTTTAAATGTTAACTACATGTGTGCTACCGTAATCTGGGAGAAAAATGTTTTCCTCAAAACGCAATTGTAAATGCAGTTTAGATGAATGGGAATATAATATTTGTAGGAGACAGGGTTGAAACAACGGCATATTAATGTTCTGTCTCTTTTTGTTTTATCCTTTTCACGCTCAGTAATGGCTGTAAGTAAAATTTAATGCATTCTTTCTATGAAAGTGATGAACTTTGTGTGAAGAGAACACAGTATTTTCCTGGTTTTTATATTTCACTTTTCAGTGAAGAAACTTTGCTGCTGTGTTTTCTATAGATGACTGTGATTACGTGGTAATCTAGTTTACATTAGACTTTCTATTTGTTAGACAGTGACTATGTTTACATGCACACCAATAATCCACTATTATTCCAAATATGACAATATTGTGAATTTGATACGGGTCATATAAACAGCATATTCTGAATTAGGCCTTATTCTGAATGGAGCATTTTCCAATTAAGATATGTGGGATATGCCAATATAATATTAGTGGAATATTAATTTTCATTAGCCATGTAAACAACTTAGTAGGATTATTGTCTTTTTCAGAATAAGAGCAAAAAAAAAAAACAGAATACCTTGTGCATGTAAACATAGTGAGGGGAGCTTGAAAAACATTTACAGTGTTATGAACTTACTGTACATATTTACTATATGTATTGTATTAATAAACTGTTTAAATCACGTTGAATGATAAAAATAAACTGGTGTGAACTGTAGAATGTTTATAAGTCGTTTCTGAAAAAATAAAGCACTGAAGTTATAAGCAAATGGGAATTCAAATTTTAGCACAAACAATTCATTCACATTATCAATTACTAGGCGGTGTAGGTATAATACACTGCTTTTAATATTAAAGAAGAATCTCTGATTACTGCAGTGGGAAAAAAAATGTTCAAGCACATATGTATTTGTAAAATCTAGGTCATAAACAAAACTTCACAATATATATCTGCAGTGTAAACACACTATATATTAGTACTAATGATAGAAATAATCTCATTTTGTTCCTTGCTGTTCAAGAGAAGGTAGTGTAAAATCCCCATTAGCCTTAACGTGTCCCCAGTAATGTTCACCATACTCCACACCAGGTGTCTTTAAAAGAAAAAGGCATGGCTACCGTGTTGATGGGCTGGGGTACAGAAGCACAGCGCTGAAAGATGACAGGAAGTCAGACGAGGACGAGATGGCGAGTTTTCCCGCAGTCATGACCAATCCCGCTCGATCTCCTCTCCTCAGCGACAGAACCAGACTCAGTGAGGTAGAGCCGCTGCAGTTACACTGATCATGTGACAGTGGCGACGGCGCTCCTGACAGGAAGCCCGTCGAGTCCAACCTCTGGATGCTGCGATTGGACACAGACAGGACCGCCTTGACCCTCTCCCCTCGCTGGGCTGTGAGGACAGCGGTCACCAGGTAGCGGCCATCTGTGGGAGCTGTGAAGATACCTGAGAACAACAGAGATGCTCTTAAAGGGATAGTCAGTGTATTAACTACAGTAGATGACGGTCGGCACACCTCGTTTGGAGACACAGAAAGGAGTTACCGTATGGGAGCAAAGCAATGTACTGCTGTTGTCATATAGTGTCACTCTAAGTTGTGTAGAAGCATGTCACCTTGGGTTTGTTGATTAACATTTCAGAAATGTTATAGTCTAAACAATGAAACAACTAATTGACAATCAATAGACTAATGAATCAAATCTATCAAAACCGTACAATTACAACCCGCGGAGGAAAATGCAGGTTTATACTTCATTGTTTGGGTCAGTGAGACTGTAGCAGCAGTTACCTGTATGAGCATCATAGTGTCCTCCGTCATTGACCAGCACCTTGTTGAATCGAATGATTCCAATCTCTCCCTGGAACGGAGGAAGAGTCAGACCAGCGGAGAACGACACCTTCTCACCTGAACGCAGGAAAGGAAACATTAACGAACAAATATGATATTAACGAACATAACATCAACCGAGGCAGAGACCTTTATGTTGAGTATTCATTCTGACCTGACGCTGTGGCAGGTTTCTGTGGTGACCGTCTGTGGATCACGTTCACATCTGCTGATCAAAAGAAAAAGTTTAGAATAACCATCATTAATAAATGGTAAATTGATAGTTAACCTTGAGTACATAGTTACATTACTGTTAAACAATACGATAATTCATGTTTACTAATTATCAGTAATTCCATAATTTGTGTTGTTTGTTATTTCAACAGTTTATTGTTGCACACATTATAAAACTATGTACTATATCAAGTATTTAAATGAACTGTAACCCTTTGAGAAACTGCTTGCAACACTTTGTTAATGGTTAATAATAGGTTGGTAAACCATCTATAAACATTAAAAATGTGCATGTTTATTACTGATGATTTTAACTTTATTTAGATAGTTAATACTTTGTTCATGGTAAATAATTGATTTGTAAACATCTATAAACATTATTTTGGTGGCTATTATACAGCTAGAGTGAAGATACTGGTATCATATAAAACTACAAAACCTGATGGATCCATTGGTACCAAACATCTCATACTAGCTCGTCACGAAGGAGGTTAAATAATGCTGCAAACTTGTGTTAAATGTTCTTTAATTTTCAATTTGGCCATTTTTAAAGGGGTCCCCTGACCTCTGACCTCAAGATATGTGAATGAAAATGGGTCCTATGGGTACCCACTAGTCTCCCCTTTACAGACATGCCCTCTTTATGATAATTACATGCAGTTTGGGGCAAGTCATGGTCAAGTCAGCACACTGACACACTGACAGCTGTTGTTGTCTGTTGGGTTTGGGTTTCCCATGTTATGATTTGTCATTGTTTTGTGTTGTTTGATTTCCAGCAATAAATATATATACATACATTTGCATAAAGTAGCATATTTGCCCACTCCCATGTTGATAAGAACATTAAATACTTAATAAATCTCCCTTTAAGGTACATTTTGAATAGATAAAAATGTGCCGTTGATTTGCAATTAATCATGATTAACTGTGGACAATTATACGATTAAATATTGACAGCCCTAAGCTATACTAATTAGTAAACATCATTATTTCATTGGTTGTTGAGAGTAAAATAACTATCACTTTACCATTTACAAATTAAAAGGAGCAATGTTATTACCTGAGATGAATGGCGTGCCAGGCTTTAGTGAGTCAGTGGATTTCACCGGTGAGGCTATGAAATAAAACCAAACAAATGAGGCACATGAAATAATCCTGGGAAACACATACATGTTGGTGTGTCTCACCTGGAGCTCCAGCATAACCCTGAACAGGCATCATGCTGCCGTCCGTCCCCTTGGGCAGCTTCTTGGACGAGGTCATCTTGCCAGGGGGTCCCGCCTCTCCGGTCTCCATCACAGGCGGCTGTGGGAAGGAGGCGTTTGGGGGACCGACCCGCCCTGTTAGGCTCTTACTTGAACCCCGGGTGTGTCCTGCATCCTCTACAGCAACCTGAACACCTGAAAAAGACAGATAATGGGTGAGGGATGGAGCCGAGGCTGCAGGGCAGAGAGCGACAGATGCAGGGCCAGATGTTTGGAGGCCGTAAATCACGTCAAAAACCTTTGAATTATGAGCAGAAGACACAAATGGCTATTAGTTTTTAAGAAGATAATTGACTAACTACAATTATCCTCACCTTAGAGCAGTATCTACTGTAATTATATGTAATTTACAGGGAGGATTAGTGACATTGACATGTAACTATTTGTGGTATTAGTTGTAGTACACGTGTTCTTTTCTTGCTTGGACAAGTTAAAGCATCTGCTGTGAAAAAACAGTCTATTGACAATGATGTCCACCTCATAATAGAAGGAATATAATATGTACACCTTATAATATAAACAGGTAACCCTAAACTCAACCCTTCAAACAGGTGGGCGGCATGGATAAAATCTTCTGTCATGGTATATGTAATTTTACAGTATATTGCAAAATTGATATATTTCACAAGACCAGAAAATTTGGGGGGAATTTATTGAGAATGTTTTTTGGGGAAAAAGGGGATTTTTTAGAGGGGGAATTCAAAAAGTAGGAAAAAAAAAATTTGGGTGGACTGACCTCAAATAGTTAAGGTTAGGCATTGAACTCCAATGAACTCCAGAAGTCAAGGTTAGGTATTGAACTCTGATAGTTAAGTCACTGAATGCCAGCAGTTAAGGTGAGACATTGATCTTGAATAGTTAAGGGTAGAACAGGTCGTCAGGCAGTAAGTCTTTTTTCAAGTCGTTTTTGCAAGTTTTCGCAATTTGTGGGTTACCATCTAGACACGGCTGTGAAATGGAGATTCTGGGACTATATGATTGCCAAAAAGCATGCTTGCACACTGATTTGCCAGAAACCCTGAACATTGTGGTCAGTGTTGCAAATCAAACTGGGGGCAGCCAATACAGGAGGTCAAACATGGCAAGGGGGGAAGAATGCGGAGAACGAGTTGAGTTGGGGAAAAAAAAAAAAAAAACGATCGTACTCCTGAAGGAGCATGAAGCTAACGTAACATAAGCTAACGAATGTGCTCTGATGCCAACAAGGCAATCAAGATTCAGGTTTGCAAGATTTATTCAGACCACAGCTGACCTGGTCCTAACTGGATGCGATGCAAACGAGACACACATCAAATTGGCTCCAATTATGCAAAGTCTGACACACTTCCAGCCTATTTTCACTGGTCAACATTGATGCTGATGTTACGCTTCTTAAAAGAGCGACGTCTTCAAGGTGCAACACATTTATTGTGGTTCATTCATTGTGCTTCATATGAGGTCCTGTGCAGGAATACATACAGCACGTCAGTGACGGTTCAATATTTTCACGGCACACAGGTTGTTATAACCTCTGACTTCTTCTGTCATTCAAATACTGAAATGTAATTGTCACTGAACTAATATTTTCACTATGCCATATGCACTGAACTTGATCATATTAAACACAACATACAAAAACTGTACAAAACATTTCTATAACAACTGAAACTGTAAATATTTCTATCCCATATTCACGTAAGGAATTTCAACACACTTAAAATTATTATGCTGTCAAGTTAACGAGACATAAAACATAGACGGATCTGACATCACATTTCCTCCTAATAAGGCAGTGACACCTACAGCCCAACATAACCCTACAGGTCTTACTTGGCTCTCTAACTGACCCAAAAATAGTGTTTTTAACACTGAATGGAAATAATGCCAGAATAATTTCAAAATTGCTCGACAGACGAGCTGCTAGAGTTTAACGTTAGCGCTTAACACTGTACAGAAATCACCTATTTATCGTCACGGACGTTAACAGCTAGCATGCTAACACTAGCGTTGGTCGCCGATCTTTCAAAGTAAACACACAACTTCCGCCCTCATATAATAGTGTTTCCTCTTTCTCTCACATCACAACACTGTCTTAGACAACTTATTGATTATTTCTGTCATCCAACAATACATACCTGTGCAGAAATACATACGACACAGTGTCGGTTCAATACTTTCGCGGCACACTGCTTGTGATAACCTCTGACCTCTGACTTCTTCTGTGCCCGAAATAACAGTCGCTTCTACACTCAAGAGCGCATGCGCCCCCTTGTGGCCATTCTACTGTAATTACACAGACTTAGTTTTAACTGACTGCCATATGAACAGATTGATAAATAATCATGTTGTTTAAGTGATTTGAGTTTTAGAATGGGGGTACAATGTTTACATGGGGTATTTTGTGTCAGTGTCTTCAATATTAGTCTGTGGAAAACCTAAAACTCCATTAACCAGTCTGTGGAAAACCTATAAGGGCCACACTGACATTTAATCAGTGTCGCACTATCCAGGTACTAGAGTGACATTGCTCATAGTGTAGCTCAGAATTCACTCACTCGCTGTATGTTAAGAAGCATGTACAAGATGAACCGATTTATAAAATACACAAAATATGACAAACACCTATCTCACTATCAACCTCACAATCAATATAATGGGAGAGATTTGTGTGTTTTGTGTCTAAAAAGTTGGAAATAGGAGTCTTTAAGGGGAAAGACTGAAAAACTGACTTTCAGTGCTTGTGTACAGAGTGCTTAGCAGCCCACAAACTGTGAAATAAGACAACCCAGTCAGTGTTTGTGAGCAGCATCGATCAGAAGATGTGATTCAACAAGCCATTCAGATTGGGCTCCCCTTCTTATGTCACATACAGGTTCGCTAGAGTGAAGAGATCTACCTTTGCAAAGGTGCGCCATATTCTTCTCATGAGCCAATCAGAGCTGACTGGGCTTTCTTTGGGGTTTTAAAGAGACAGGCGCTAAAGTAGTGTGTTTCAGATAGATGGTGAAGACAGTATGAGAAAAATAAAGTGGAAATATGTTGTAGTGGAAACCCAAAATACAAGTATGAACCTGGAAATGAGTATACATCTCCTTTAATATGCTCCAAACTTTTGTAATTACTTGTTTGCACCAACAAATATTGACAAACCTCAAAGGAATAACATGTAATTATCTTTTATGATGTATTTCCACGTTTTCACTTTAATTTTCCCTTTTCAAGATACGTGTTTATGTTTATGCCGGCGCTACCGTCAACTCATTAACAGCCAAACTGTGTGATTATCTGAGCCTCTTATTATGGCAATAAACAGAAAAAATAACAGGCTTCTCCCATCATATGGTTATCATCTCTGAACTACATGCACCACTGCATTCCTGAGAACCGCAGCTGAGACAAACCCTGGAGTTTATCAACAAATCAACCCTCCTGGCTGGGGGCACAAACTCTGGTCTACAACGAGACAACAGGCCCCAGCTCCAAAAGGAAAAGGCAGCTGCACATAAAAGGCATCCCTGCCAGCATACCGAGACAAGGCCACATGTTCAATCACCAGCAGACAGCTTGTCCCCTCACCTCAGGGAGAAGGGTCATTTAGTATAGAAGCCAGGAAAGTCTGCCTGTTAAACACAACATATGGAGAGGGGCTGGTGTGTAACCATAAAACAGCACAGGGGGGTAAGTCCGCATATTCACATGTGCATGTGTTTCACTGGTCTGCGTTTATGGTGGTTAATGGTGTCGCTCCTCATATACAGCGAGGTATGTGAGTAGTCTTTAATGGGAGGGATTCAAAACTGATTTCAGACCTAGTGCCACGAGGATAAAAGAGGCAAACACAGGATGTATGCCTGCGAGAGCGTCTGCCATGATGAAAGTAGCTGTAAACAAATGCAGCTGGGTCTACCGTCAACCACAAAGCAGCATGGGAAATGCACATTTTGTTGTTTGTCACTCAACCCCTCCATAGTTCCAGGATACTACAGCCCCTTGTGTCACCAGAATGGCCACATTACATACCACATCATAACGATGACTGCACAGCAATTTGGTGCATTCTGAGTTTATGGGCCACACAAATGCTGCACTCTACAGACTTTTATTTAAGAATCAATAAATCCAGCCTCAGAAATCAGAAGCTCAAAGGGAAATTGTTAAATTTCTGATACTGTCGCACACACTTGATGGCTTCCTGTCAGGTCCCATCTTGTTTTTGGTTCATGGGGTTATCTGGTTTGACCGCTGACCAGAATGGGTCACCCTACAAGTTACCTTATCTCCACTGAGCAATGTCAGAAGCAGGAAAGCAGGCTTTCTTATCTCAGAGTGTCCCCATAATGGAGCTCAATGATCCTGTTTCAAGTGAGCCGAGGCCACCTTGTCAAACACAATGAGAAGGATGTGTTTTAACGCAAGTAGAAGGATTAGGAAACACATACATTCACATAAACAAACTGAGGAAGGGGCACTTTGTAGTGTATGGCTCCATGTACGCAAAGTCCGCTAACACTTTTTTGTGATCAATTATTTAGGCTAAACAATATATAATAATAACAATATATATAAAGAGACATGAGGGGATTCTGTGTCATTATCATGACTTAAATGGATTAAAACTGTGAGATGTGGTTAAAGACTCAAAAAAACAGATATTAAAGGTGCAGTGTGTAAGATTTCGGGGTATTTATTATCAGATATGGAATATCATTTTCAGAACTATATTATAATTAGTGTATAATCACCTGAAACTAAGAATAATTGTTTACGATAGCTTATAATGAGCCCTTCATATCTACACAGGGAGCGGGTCCTCTTCAGACGCACCATGTTGCTCTGCCATGTTTCTACAGTGGCCCAGAACGGACAAACACTATACATAGCAACGGTCTGTTGTCCATAGAAATGGTCTGTTACACATAGCGACGGTCTGTTGTCCACAGAATCCATCAGTTGGACATAGCAACAATCTGTTGTACATAGCAATGGTCTGTTACACATAGCGACGGTCTGTTACACATAGCGACGGTCGGTTACACATAGCGACGGTCTGTTGTCCACAGAATCTATCAGTTGTACATAGCAACAGTCTGTTGTACATAGCAATGGTCTATTACACATAGCGACGGTCTGTTACACATAGAAACGGTCTGTTGTACATAGCAACGGTCTGTTGTACATAGCAACGGTCTGTTGTCCACAGAATCTATCAGTTGTACATAGCAACAGTCTGTTGTACATAGCAATGGTCTATTACACATAGCGACGGTCTGTTACACATAGAAACGGTCTGTTGTACATAGCAACGGTCTGTTGTACATAGCAACGGTCTGTTACACATAGCAATGGCCTGTTGTACATAGCAACGGTCTGTTGTACATAGCAACGGTCTACTATAAAGAAATAACAGACTGTAGATCGCTGTGACTGACCAATCATAATCAAGTATTCAACAAAGTCGTATAATAAAAAATTACTTTTAACTTTGAAACGTTTTCTGTTTTAAACTATTGCAAGGTCAAGAACAAACTTTCATTCTCATTTCAGTTCTACTGAACTAATAGGTCAGTTTTTCTCAACTGTAGCTGTTATGCACATTCAGAGGCCCACTGCTGAATGAAGAAATGGGATTTCAAACAAAACTTCAGTGGCTTATATATTTCTGTCACGATGAGCGAACAAGCCATAGGAAATTAAAACAACGTCATGATCAGCGCTGAAAGCAACCAAATAATTTCAAGAATGACATAATGCATCTTTTTTCATCCCTTTCCTGACCCTCTCATTTCCTTTCTCATTGGATGACATCATGGTAAACACATTGACAAATGGCCCTTGGGACCCTTGCACTGTTTATTTCAACAGAAAAGGAAGTCAGCCATGCAAGTTAGAAAGAAAAGTGAGAAATCTGCAGATGGACTTGAAGAGACGGGAGTAAAATAAAACACTGAAGAGGAAAAGGAGTGACAGTAGTACCTAACCTAAACATACTGAAGCTCTTGGCTCCGATATAAAGAGTGCTCCCTGTGATAAGCTGTGTGGAGGAGGTCTCTCCATAATGGACTCATCCAAGCAGCTTTTTCCACTCTCTTTAGATAAGCAGAGGAGAGAGAGACAATAGGATGAGGCAGCTGGCAGGGCAAAGACAAACAAGGAGCCCAAGTTTTTACATCAAAATGGCTCCTGGTAACTTTGAGCATGAGTGGAAACAATGCAAAATCATGCAGAACTTCCCAACAACCATGTGGCAACATGTCATCACATAAAACTGGTATCCCAGAGATGATTCAGATGCAAAACACACTACCACAACAAGAACCAGGACTTATTCCAGCTCACCTCCCATGACATTTTGGACTGGATCATATGCTGCATCAGCTGCCACATAAACCAACGACTGAAGGTCTCAGAGGAAGAGAGTTGTCTCGTAAAACTTGTTGGCGTGCTTCTAGTTCACATTTACATCTGGGAGAGTCCGAGAGGTCCAACTCGGTCTCATAGGCACCATTAATGGGCTCATACGAGAAATATGCAACATATGCTCTGATATGAAAATCTGTACTTGCAAATATGCTTAAAGCAACAATAATATCCAGCAATAGATCCACGATATTAAATGAGATCATGTTTTACAAACAATAACCTATAGATACACGTACAAAGTTTATGGACACACATAAATACACACTTGGATGCACAAAAAAGCCAAGCGAGCAATATTTCTTTATGCCAAGGCATTGCTCAACAAAAGCGGGGTCTATTAAATCAAGCATGTGTCTTTAATCAAGCCTCCTTTAGCTGAGAACATGAAAATCCAACTTCCTCTCACTCACACACACTGAAACACACTCCAACATCACAGCCACTCCAATAAATGGAGGAAAAAATAGAGTCCAGTCCAAGCAATGACCTAAAAGGTTAGGGAGTATTACAGCGATTTGACTGATCTCAAGCTTCTACTATTTAAATATCAGCGGATAATAAATCAGATTTAGTCCGATATAAACCTGGAAAAATGTGTTTAAATTTGAGACTATGTAACTTCAGCTGAATAGTGCCCACTGTGGCCACAAGAGACACTTACAGGATAATGGAAAATACAGTGGTACAAGCACAGAATAGTCACTTAACAGAGTCAGTAATGTCATTTATAACATTAGCTAACATTAGCTAAGCTCATAAGTTACGCGTCATGCCAGACTAAGTCAGGCAGTGGCAGCAAAACATGAATGTATTGATCATAGACTGTACATAACAAGTAAAACCAGTCACCATGATGTCACCCATTGGTTTGTGGACTACAGTTTCAACGGTGATGGCTAGAAGGTATGACGCAAAATGGCAAAACAGTAGATGGTTAAGGTTAGGCACTGACCTCGAATAGTTATGGATAGGCATTGACCTTGAATGGTTAAAGTTAGGTATTGACCTTGAATAGTTAAGGTTAGGCATTGACCTTGAATAGTTAAGGTTAGGTATTGACCTTGAATAGTTAAGGTTAGGCACTGACCTCGAATAGTTATGGATAGGCATTGACCTTGAATGGTTAAGGTTAGGCATTGACCTTGAATAGTTAAGGTCAGGTATTGACCTTGAATAGTTAAGTTTAGACACTGACCTTAAATAGTTAAGATTAGAAAATTACAACAATTTATTATAATGTAGCCTTTAAAACCAGAAAAAAAAATCATATCACAATATTACAGTATCAAAATCTAAGATGATACGTACTCTCATATCATAATATTGATATAATAATGATATACCACCCAGCCCTATTAGAGGGTGGAGCCAAGTACAACCAAATGCTAAATAAGACATTTTTAGGTGACCAAACGGTACAGTTAACTTTCATGAATTGAAATCACAAGACTGGACCACGCCGTGGTAGTGACCTGTCAATCACAAGGTAGCCATGCCCTGCTTTATGGTGTATTTGACTCTAAATGGGACCATAATGTATTAAATGAACATCATGCTGTTTTGAAAAAGACTTGAAACTAGAAATTGAGACCATAAACTCATGTTAACAATGTTTACTGAGGTAATAAATCAAGTGAGAAGTAGGCTCATTTTCTCATAGACTTCTATACAATCACACTTCTTTTTTGTCGCCCCCTGCTGGTTGTTAGAATGAATGCAAGTTTAGGCCACTGCAGTATTCGCTTCACTTTTCAGACCTGGAGGTTACCGCCTGTTATTAACTTGAGCAAGAGTAGGTTTAATAGCTGAGGGTTTAAAGTTTTCTTTTGTAGGATGAATACTTTTTTATGGAGAATGCAAGTGTCATTTTAAATCTCTATGATATGATATAATCATTCACACATCAAGGCGATAAAATGGGTCCGTCTATGTTTGCATAACAGCTTACCTGGCTTCCCATGATTGCTGTTCCTTAGCATCTGGAGGTCTCTGGCTACATTAGAGATGCGGTTCTGGAGGTTTTCACAAGTTCCCCTCAGTCCTCCAATATCTTGGGCATGAGCTTCAACTGTACCGTTCAGCTGGCTGACACAAGTCCACAACCCAGTGACGTGTTTATTCAGACCCTCTTTGATCCTCTGGAGGCTCCCGGAGATAGGATCCAGCTTGCTGCATACACTCTCCACACTGACAATGCGGCTGTCCATGTGTGCCATCTCCTTCCCGACATCTTCAGTCTGTTCCCTGCAATGGTTCACCTCCCTGCCCAGCTCGTCCAGCTGCTTTCTCAGCTCCTGATGCTGGCTCCTGTGGAGCTCCAGAAGGTCCTTGGCCTCCTGCTCTGTCCCCGTTTGAACTTGACCCCAGGTGGAGTTAAAGATCAGTGACACTTGAGACTGCTGATGGACTACATCTGATAGCGAGGCCTCCAACCTGCCCACAAGCTTTTTCAGATAGCTCAACTCACCATGTACGTCGTCAATGCTGGTGCTATAGTTGAGGAGTTGCCCTTCCATGGCTCCAAGGCCATTGATGTGAGCTTTAAGACTAGTCTCAATAGCATTTACAGCAGTTCTGCAGCTCTGGTAGTCAGTCAAAAGACCAACAGAAGGGGAGTTGGTGCTTGTATCTACCAACAGGGTGGTGAGTCTGTCTTCCAATGAGGCCAGCTTGTCCTCCAGAGTCTCCCTCAGGTCTTTGATGGCCTCTGTCCGTTCTTTCTTCAGCTTCTCCTCCACAGAGAGGACCTGGTCCACAACAGTCCTCTCAGATGAGTTCAGAGGGATCTCAAGGTTCCCTGGATCAACCAGCTTGGCTTTAAGGTCCTGGATTTCCTTGCGGAGGTCAGTTTCCTTTGAGTCAATGAGCTCGGCCAAGCTCAGGTAGTTGGCTTCTTTTTCCTCACAGTGATCCCGCACTGACATGATTTTATAGTCGCATGAGTTCTTCATGTCTGCCATTTTGATGTCCATGCCCTCCATTAACTCCTCTCTCAGAGCGCGGATCTTCTCGTCCAGGTAGGAATGTAGATCTGTATTGCTGGCTGGGGGAGCAGGAGGGGGTGTGGACAGCTGGTTCTGGGCGGCCTCCATTAACAGATGTATTTGTCCGTCATGGCGGTTGACACGGCCCAGCAGGTCATCCAGAGCATTGCTCTTGGACTCCAGATCGTCTGTGACCTGGCTGATCTTGTTCATGACCTCGTCCATCTGTACTGCCTCGCTCCCAAAAGAGAAGTCCTGCACCTGAATGGTGTGGGACTCGCGTCTGGCACTGGCAGGCTGTTTGTGGTTATCCAGCAGCGTGACCAGCATTTTACTGGCGTCCTCTTGGAAATCCAGTCGCAGATTGGAAGACATGTCTGTCATTCTTGCCTGCATGTCGAGCACCATCTGGGATAACCGCTGCACCTCCTCCTCCAGGTGTTGAGATCCTCCATGACCCCCCAGTGGCCTGTGACCTGTCTGACCTCCAAACTGCTCCTCCCCTCTCCATGGACGGTTCCTCTGGGTCTCTCTTTGCTGTTCAGGAGCTATAGCAAGAAATAACACAAAGAGGGATTAAATTAACTTTGTTTCACATGTTTTCATGCAGGATTTTGTTAATAATAATCACCTTGTGGGACTGGAATATGTCCAGAGGGGGCCTGAGGCAAACGCTCTACTTGGTGCAGCATTATGTCTTTCACCTCCCTGCAGTCGTAGCCCTGGTACCCCGGGCAGCACCTCCACTCCAGCTCCGTTACAGTCTTGTACGCAATCTTATACGTGGGCCTAAAGTGTGTCCGATATCTGGAAGCATTTAACACATGAAGATGTGAATACATTATTTAAAAAAAAAAAAAATCACAGATTCTTTACAACAGTTATGTTTTACAGTATAATAACAGATAATAATAACACTCATTAGATGCTCAATGTAAGACTGTGGGCAACTCTCCCTCTCAGGAATACAATGCAAAATTGCACAATTGTTTGTTGACAACTAAGATTAGATAAACACTAGTCGCATTTGCATTTAATGAATCACGCAGTTGGCAGGAAGCAGCTAAGACTTTCCACTACTTCCACTCATGAGGACACTGTTGGCCCACATGGCCCTGTCACTCTGTGATAAACTACATCTCACAAGTGTGTCTGTTGCTCCATGAACACTGAAGCAAAGTCAGACAAATGTCGATCCATGTTTGCCCTTCATGGAGATTCAGTACAGATGGCTGAATAATTGGAGTTATGTTTTTAAGAGTCTTCTAAGAATCTTGTTTATATTAGAGAGCCATTCATTTCAGGAAATAAACACCAAAGAGGGCAAATACATGCATAGTAACCCAGTGGTGGAATGTAACTAAGTACATTTACTTAAGTATTGTGCTTCAGTACAATTTTGAGGTAGCTGTACTTTACTTGAGATTTCCCTTTTATGTTTCTTTACACTGCTGCTGCACTATACGTCAGAGGCAAATACATATACTGTATACATATACTGTACATACATACACATATGTACACACATACAGTATACTGTATCTTATATATATATAAAGTTTTATTATTTTTTAAGATTGTCTAGAAGTTTTCATTAGCTCCATCTTTATGATATTAGTAATATTTACACAGTAATGCATCAGTAGTTATAATCCAGAAATATATTTCTGTCGCACCATGAGTATTTTTACTTTTTGCACTTTTCAGTATATGCATATTTGATGTCAACACTTATATTACTTACCATGTATTTTTACACTATGGTATTACTACTTTTACTTTTAGAAAAAGATCTGAATACTCCTCCACCATTGCTGTAGTTATGAAACAATGATTTACTAATCCACATACAACGTGTTTGGGGTTTTCATCCTGAAAGCTTTGTTAGTTTTGGCCTTAGAGGAAAAACTATGCTAAAATACAAATTAGATGTATAATAATACCTTTATTTATATAGCACTTTTCAAAAATAGTATAGTATGTATAGCATTCTCGGCTGTAGAGAACATGTAGTAGAACACAGGGGGGTGTTAGAGGAAGTCCGTCCTATAATTACCACCTAGATGAACATCTGACCAAGCCCACACAAAGCTTATTAACATCACAGTAAGTTTATCAGTGGATCAATCCACACTGTCTGATAATAGAAACATTGCCTCAGGTTGTTAAAATTACTAACAAAAGGAAAATAATATCATCGCTCCACCCTGTAGGTGTCATGGACTTCTGGGAACTTACATCACTTGTTGCGCACAGTTTGGCAGCTCCGGTGGACACGGCAAAACCTCCGGCTGCACGAAGCTCTCCGTGCCTCCCACCACGGCACAGCTCACGTTCTTGTGCACAACGTAGGCGCACCAGTTTCTGCGCAAAATACAAGTTAATAATCGCCCCTGGCGTTAAAAGCTGCGGTGCGTATTCACTGCATGGATTACTTTTACACATTTTACGCACAGAAATGGATACACGAGACGCTTACACGAATCAAATCAATGAGTAGCTCATTGACATTCAAATAAAATATGAACATCCATTACTTACTTATTTCTCTGTCGCGTTTCAGTGGCAGAATATGCGTTTCCCTGAAACATGTCATATTGGAGAGGTGATCCATCGATGAAACGAAGCGTTAGTAAAAAATAAAAAAGTCCGCACTTCATGGTTAAAATGTTGGCCGATTGTACTCAGTTGTGAAGGTCTGTGATCCAGAGATCAGTGAATGCACCGCTGGTTGCTCCCTCTTTGCGGTGCGCAGACCTGATCTCGCTCCTTCCAGCGTCCTTGGATGTGACGTTTCGGGACCCCCTCCAATACTGACAGATCCGTTTTTTCCCCGTTTCTCAGCTCTCTCACACACAAAAGCTCAAATCAAACTCTCTTTCAGCATCCAAAAACACAACACCACAGACTGTCATAATTTCCGGAGGTGCTAAATTTGGATAATGATTGTCTTTGTTTCAGACAGATCCGGTGCGTAAAATACGCGCCGCTGTCAGCCCAGATCCCCCAAACTAAGCTTTTATTTTGAAGTTTTGCATTCCACTGAAGTTATTGTTGAGTAGAAATAATGACACAGACAAAGAGCAACCTTAATAAGTATATATTTACTATAGAGAGAATGTTATTTGATATATCATGGCATGTACATAACTGTCAGCGGTCTTGATTATTACAGAAGTGTTAAAAATATGCAAAATCTGTACAAATAAAAATCAATTGCAAGAACTTAATTAGCTCAACAATAACAATATATCAGTAATAAAATTACCAAAGAGGTTTTTGCTCAAAATATCAGGCACCTCTTATCTCTGTCTTGCTCTCTTTGGAGTGATGCTGGACGGCTCACCAACCTCCTCAAGACCCCGTTTCTCTGGTCGTACTGGTGTTGACACTAGAAGTAGAACACAGACCAGTTAGGATACCTAGTAAGTAAGTAAAGCTTTATTAATATAACACATTTTAAAACACACTGTGACAAAGTGTGTTGCACAAATAATACACTGAACAATGATAGAAGCCAAAGAATAATTACAATAAAACACAGGAAAAATGCCTATAGAGCAGTTCAGAGATTCAGCAGCTCTGATAGATTTGGGGAGGTGATTGTAGAGGGATTGGCATTAAGACAGAAAAGGCCCGATCACCTTTTTATTCTGCAGTTGGCTAAAAGGCTGAGATCTGAGGAGGTGGTCGACAGGTAGAATAAGGAACAACGAAGTCAGAAATCTAACGACGGCAAGACCATGCAGTGCCTTATATGTAATTAGCAAGATGTTATAGTTTCTTCTGAATTTTACAGGAAACCAGTGGAGGTATACCAGAACAGGGGTGATGAGATGAGATTAATGGCTAGTTCTAGTTAATAACCTGGCAGCTGCATTTCTGAACCAACTGTACGCAATTTAAAGCAGTTTGACTGAGGCAGGTGTAGAGTAAAGGTTGACCGTTATTGTACTTTTTTTTTTTAATGGCCGATGACGATTTTTTTTTAATAGAATCAGGACAGCCGATAGCCAATATATGATGCAGATTTTTTTGCCAATATCTTTGGCTGATTTTCTTTTTGTCCTCCATGTGATAAAACATAGCAGTTTGATAATAACAAATGATACAGATTTCTTCACTTTAGTTAGGACATTGTTCTTCTCACGCATCTCCTGTAAAGGTTAGAAGCCCACTGGGCTACATCGGCTGAGGTCTACTGGTGGATTATCAATTTGATTGACACAAGTGGCGGAGTCAGACATGTTCTACAGCAACAACACTGGGCTTCTTGCAGATGTGCCTGCTTGCTAATCTGCTTCATATGCTCAGGCATTGGCTGATGCTGATTATGAAAAAAATATTTTAGAAAATCTGCCCGATGCATCTGATTGTTTATGATGTTTCATAGCTGGAGAAAACAGGACTGGACAAGTTTAGTCATGTGATCAACATGGTCAACAAACATACCAAGCTGCCTCTCAATCTCCTCCAGTTGTGTCTTCTTATCCTCCAAATCTTGTTGCTTTTTCAGAAATTCAGGAGACTTCGTCATTTGTACGTGATCGTTGAGACTCTTTGCTGCCTCATCCTTCTTCTCTAGAGCAGACCGGTATTGTCGGAGCAGGTCTGTCAAACAAAATCAGAGAAATTAAAGCATAAATTGACTGAGCGGCACCACAAAAACAAACGTATTAAATATGAGAGACGTCACCCGTGTGTTCTCTAAGAGCCTGGTATTGCTGTGGTGGGGGGGCTCCAAACACTTGTAATGTGTTAATTGGTGGGGCTCTGTTCCGTGCACCACCAAAGTCACCCCTGGAGCTGATCCTGTCCCCCTGTCTGGTCAGGATGGTGGGACACGGCGACCCACTGCGCACCACCTGTACGAAACGGCACATTTAGAGGAAAAATAATCATCCGGTTGGTAAATGTATAGAACTGCTCCACCAGCGAAGCATCACTCACCGCCATTCTGTAGCTGGTTGCAGAGTCCAGGTCGTCAATCAGAATAGTCTCTCCGAGGAGGGTTTTAAAAGCTGCAAAGGAAACAGGAAACGCTCAGAGCTGCTGAACTATAACAAAAACACATTAAAAAAATGCGTATTTTTAGTGAAATGAAACTAAATACAAACCATTTCCTTAAAGAAAAATAAAACTGAAACTATACTGTCTAATAAAAATAAAATAAAAAATGAATAAATTCATTTTAATTTTTTTTTTTGCTATATATAAAATACATTACTGCCGAAACTGCATGAATTTTTGTCAACACAGAACCTTAACAGACTTCCAGGTGATGCTGCAGTTGCTTGAGTAAAGTAGCACAAACATTTAAAATTAAACATTATGGTGATTCCTTCACAGTTCTACAACCATGTATTTTTTTTACCTATACTCTGTAGCTACATACTCCTGGTCCTATTGGAAAACTAAAACTACTGTAAAACTAAATATATACAAACTAAACTTTTCTGAAACACTGAAACTAAAACTAAACAAAACTGAACTAAATGAAAAATCAACACTAGTAGAACCTTGGTTGAGACAGATATAAACATTCATAATGTTTTTGTTTTTTTACTGCTTATACTTATACTCACAAAGAAGAGATTAAAGGAGAATTGGCATGGCTATTGATATATTTATGTTTCAGTGTACACAAACCATAAATACCCTATATCTGAATAAATAGAAGGATTCCAAAACTACAGAAAATCCCTACATTAAAAGTCCTTTTAATGTGGATCAAATTTCTGCCCCAGTGACGAGGCCCCCGGTGAGGAAACCCCTCCACCCTGTGAGGCTGGATCCCAGGTGGAACCATTTAGACTCAACAGGGGTAGCGGGGGCGTGAAGGAAATACCCCAACAACAGCAAACACAAAGAGACCTGCGAAGCCTCTAGAAAACCACAGAATCCCTGGACTCATAATATAAATCTGCAATGAAAAAACAACAACTAGGCAATGCTACACTGAGCAGGGGAAATCCATTTGAGACAGCTCACCGATCCTACAGGTCTCCGGGTCGTGGGGGTAAAGCAGGAGGTCTCTGGCGAAGACTGGATTCCCAGGGGGATCAAAGAGCCTGCGGCCATTTCTCATGTGTGGCATCGGCCTGCAAGCAATTCAAATCTTAGCAGAGATGATCTGAAAATTGTTTTAACCACACTCGGGTTGTTTTAAGCTTTTAAAAGTTTTCAAAAAATGCCTATCACAGGTTACCGGAGCCCAAAGTGACATTTTCAGATGTCTTTTGTCCGACCAAGAGTCTAAAACTCAAAGATATTCTGTTTACTACGATATACAACAGAGAAAAGCAGAATTGGAGCAGGAACAAGAACATTTTTTTGATTGACAAAGGACAATGATTATTGTATTCCTGATGTTGATTCATTTTAATCACGTAATTGTTTCAGCTTTATGTTACATTATTGGTTCATGATTTAAACAGAGCTGAAACAATTAGTCCATCAACAAAAATAGCTGGCGATCAATTTGATAATCAGTTGTTTAAATCATTTCATTACATGGCTGCGTTGAATACTCTGGGATTCTACAGTCTGTTATTTCATTATAACATACCGCTGCTATGGATGCTCTGACCACGTCCAATTATATCAGTGTGATGAATGCGTAAATTAGCAGATTTATTAATTAGGTAAGCACCCACAGCATACAGCCAGCTGCCCTTCCTGCCTGTCAGTTTAAACTGTGTTGATTTCAGCCTGGATTAGGATTTAAACATCTCCATCTTTGTGCAATATTATGTGATCCATGCACCAAGCTGTGATTGGTCAGTAGGTGATCTCTTATCTGGGATATAACCTGCTCTGGAGCAGGTCAGCTGTTTGGTATAAGTTATCATGGTGATCTACTAGGGATAAAGATGGGAACGGTTCGGGTAAAAATCCTAACCGTTCGGTTCGCTAGTCAGGGTTCAGGTCATGTATGTATCGTTCGGTTCATTTTCATTGCATTTATTGTCAAACGAGAAATCAAAGCCCATGGAAAGAGACACAGTTGACCTGATGCTGCACTTTTTGAGTGCACTGAGCCTATAATGTTTTTATTTATTACTTATTTTTAAATAGCACAGTGGTACTTTTCCTTTAGGCAAGCAGTCCAGCAATAAGATGCGACAATGAAGAGGTGTTTTGTTCCTTATGTTAGCCTACTGTTGTGAAGACAAACGGTTGCTGACTTATTTTGCCAAATAAATGAAGGCATGCTCAAATTGGAAATTGTCCTCCTTGCACAACCATAAAGGAACCAAACCGAAAACCATGACCTCAAACCACGACATGAACCGAACTGTGAATTTTATAAACCGTCCCACCCCGATGATCTACCCCTGTTAGACGTAAACCACCGTCGTGGGATGGAAAACCCAGGGTTAACACTGCAGTTACCTTGCTAACTGCAAATCCTGCTTCATAGCGCAGGCCTCTGGAGTCGCTGGATAAAACACATCAGGCAAGATCATACATTTAAGAGTGAAACAAAGCTCTAGCTAGCTGGCTAGTGTTAGTAACGTATACTGAGAGATGTAGTTTACTAAGCGGTTCCACACTAAACTAAATGATACTACAACAAACAAACTTTCTTGCTAAATAATCTTTTAAATTAACAAAAATACCGGTATGTGTGATTCATGCCACAATTCAAACTAGATTGCCATTGACTACCGATCATATTTTTTTCTGAAATAAAGTCCCATGGGGTCCAGTGGAAGGGGAGGGACTTCACATCTCTATTCTGTACACTTGTTTATTGTATATCTGTCCATCCTGGAAAAGGGATCCCTCCTCTGTTGCTCCTCCTGAGGTTTCTTCTGTTTTTGGGGGGAAAGTTTCTGAATCGAGTGTCTACGGACGGAAGGTGTCGTATGCTGGACAGATTGAAAAGCCCTTGAGGCACATTTGTGATATTGGGATATATAAATAAAATTTACTTCACTTCACTTCACTGAGAGTGTCCTTGTTGCTTAGCTGTTAAACAGGCTGTACAAGAAGGAGGTGCCACATGATCTTTAAATTACTGTTGTTGGAGGGAGCTGGGGTAGGAAGGCTTCACAATCAAAGACTATAATCAAAAACACACAGGAATCTCCAACTAAGGTGCGTGGACATAAAAATATAGCTTTGCAGTGCGGGAACACTTGGCCACAGCCTTGAGCTTGATTTAAAAGAAATCCATCACTGACAAAGAAGGTGTACCTGTTCTGTCGTGGCGCATACACACTGTCAAGGGGCAGGACCATCTGCGCACCTTGGGTGTCGGCATAGATCCTCCGTGCTGCTGCGGTTGTTCTGGTGATGACGCAATTCATGTCACCGCGGATATGCCAGGAGATAACCCTTGCAGCGTCGTCATCCAGCACAAAGGCCAGGTGGCCAACCTGCATTCAGAAGGTAGAGGCGTAAAACACACACAGCTCTGGAAAATAAACTGTACAATCTGTGAGAGTACTTTCTTCAGTCTGGCTTGTATCTTAGCCTCTGGACTCCTCTGCACTGTTTGTCACCATTGCCTGGAATTACATGCTGGGTTTTTAAGGTGCTAACACAACAGAAAAGTCCCTCTTTCTTGTGACATTACCATTCCCAAAACATCCTGTTGCCCCCTGAAGTGATCCTCGATGGAGAAAACTCTTCTGGGTGCATGCAGGATCGTCTTTGCTTCAGTATCCTTCTGTTTCAGGAGTCTGTCAATATCTGGGATCTACAAAAGAATATGCAAATGTCACCTCTCTACAAATATATATAACTTTAGATGAGATCATAAGGTCTACATATAGAGAGTGAGTAGAACATCTTATAAATACCGTGTGGGCTATTTCCATGTTCCTGTTGATCAGCTCTGTTCTGAGGCCAGCCTCTTTTCTACTTGCATCCTGGTGAGTAGCTACGATGGAAGAAGTAGTTGCAATTAGAGGCCATTTCAAACGTATTGGCAGATGCAGAAATAAAGCAAAGACACAAGCAGAGCTAGGTTTCGCATCTCAATACTCTCTTGGTCAAAGTGGTTGAGAAATAAAGCCAACGTGCCAAGTGCCAAAAACTGCAGTTCCTCAAATGGCCACTTGAGGCTGGTTGCAAAAGCGAGTCAATCCCCATAGAGTCCCATGTTAAAAAGCCTAACCTTACAGTAGAAATAATCATGCTTACAGCCTACAAAAATCAGTTTTGGTCTCTACAGCTAATTTACTCGTTCATGATAACTGTTTTGGAATGAATTTTTCTATAACATTTCTATGACTAAATTATGTTAAGGTTTAAGCCCCTGACACACCAAGCTGACGGTCAGCCATTGGACAGTTTGGGGCCGTCAGTGAGCATCCGTCTGGCTAGGTTTTTTGGTGTGTCCCGCACCATTGGCTCTACTCTGCCCGTTTTTGGAGGCTTTTGGCTGATTCAGCATGTCGAATCGATGGAGCTGCTCGTCAGTGAGAGAAATCACTCTGATTGGCTGTACAGCTTAAATGAATCAGTGCACGAAAAGACAAACGGACATGAGGAAAGCAAGCTAACAAGTTTAGTCAAAAGGAAAAACACATTTTTCACTTTCATCTCTGATCATTCCTATACACAGATATTTTCAGAATGACATGGCCATCTGGAATGAAGCTAAGTGGTGAGTGAGAGTGGTGTGAAAATGGTCGGCAAACTCTGCTTTGTTTCATGTACGCATTATAACTGCTTGTTTTTCCGCCATCTTTGGTCCTCCCATTTCTGTCTGTCTGTACTTGACATTTGTTTGAATGGCCGTCGGCTGTAATCTTTGCGATACGTTGCAACTTTTTGGCCATAACAAAGCCGACGTAAGGCGACGTACAGGCGGCCTTCGTCGTCTCAAGTTCTTAGATGTCGGCTTGGTGCGTCCCCAGCTTTAAAGTTGGGTATATCTGAGGGTGCGACCGCTTTGAGTGACAGGTGGGTGCTGTCTCAGGTCGCTAGCTGCTAGTGGTCTCCTCTGTTGCATCACCCAGACCCGCCTCAGCTCCAGCCACTTCTTTGCCCGTTTTTGAATTAGCCGTTGAGTTAGGCTGTGTCGTCACTGCTAATATGACAACAACCAGAGCCACCTACTTTGAGCTTCAGAACCGCTTCTCAGACACCTTTGGGTGGCGCCACGGAGACTACCTCCAAATTGCATACAGTCTACGGATCTGCTTCAGTTTTATTAACTTTTTCTTTGAATCAGCTAGTTTCACATTTAAATCAAAGTAAATCAAACTTTTGCCAGTCTTAGTTGGACAAAAAAACTCTACAGTTGCTTGTGTTTAATAACATTTAAAGGTACAGTGTGCAGGATTTGGTGGCATCTAGTAGTGTGGTTGGAGATTGCAACCAACAGAGAACCCGTCCACTCATTCCTCTCTTTTCAAGACTGTGGTAATGTGGGCCACAGAGTGAAAAACCATGGTAACGCCGTTGGCCTCTCTCAGAGAAATGGTTCCTGAACTGTTACACACTGTCCCTTTAAGAACTTTGGCTTGTTTGTAAAAACACAAAAGGGATTATATTCTTTGCTGTAACATGTTTCAAAACTATATTGTTTTAGTATTGAAACTCACTTATTGACAGAAAATAATTCCAACGACACCCATTTGCCCAGTAGAACACTGCATATTAGCTTATTTAGACCAAAAAAGAAAAAAAGGGATAAAATCTTACAGGTCAGCAATTTAGTGAGGTCACTATATGTAGTCAAGTTGACTTTGTATGCAGCAACAGCAGCAATGAGCTCATCTTTCTTCCTGGACAGCTCAAACATTTTCCGTTGGTTCTCTGCATCTAAATAGACAAAAATTAAAAGTTTAGTTCACGCAAATTTAAAATTAAACCTTTGCAGAAGCACGACATGCTGATTGCTCCGCACTTATGTAGGAATGGTGGCTGCTATCAAAATTATCCTTCTGGGAAGTCATTGCAGGGAAATATCTTAACTGCTCGTCCTATCCTAACTTAAGTTTCAAAGTTAGGAAAAATCCTGTCGTCCTATTACAGTTCCTCAAGCCACAGCTGTGTCCTATCATATCTCAGACCTATTTCTAAACTAAATCCTAACTATAACTGTAAAATTGACTCTTTAATCAACACTCATCCTGTCATACCAGTATCTTTGATTAGAGTGTACCGACAGGCTATTACAGGTCATTATTGAGAAAGTAACAGTCAGGTTTTATTTCAGCTTGTAATCAAAATTTAAAAAATAGATGATTCATTTACTCAAATATATCACTTTAAACCATCTAATCATTTGACGTGAAATTATGAGTCACTTGCTACATTCATGCACCAATTCCAGTTTATTTGAAATCCTACCATTGTAAAAATGGAAGAGGAGCTCAAAAGCAGCCAGCGGTGTGGGAACCATCAACACTTCAGGCTTGAAGACGAGGATGTATGCGCTTGCATTCTCCCCGGGGCTGTTTTCCATGATGGCCAAACTCTGTGCAGAATAAATTATTCAGTTATCATATGTGTGACGTGCATCATGGCGCCATTCCACAATGTGTCCTATGACGAACTGTTACTCACAGTGATGTGGGCCTTTCCTTCAACTAATCTAATTTTCAAGCTGTTGGTTTTGCCTTCAAACAGAGGGAGGGTCTTGTTGCCTTCTCCACTTAAGTTCTTCATAGAAATGACCACATCCCCGTCCAGGTCCTGCCCCGTGGGGTTTCCATGTGAATCCTGGAATCAGCCAAAGCAACTCAATCAGGCTATATATCAGCTGAAAAATGATCAATAATCCCTCTAAAATACCACATTAAAACACTAAGACCTTGAGGGTCACCATAGGAAAAGTCAAGCTGTGATTTGGTATGGAAACCTTTTGACATTCAGAGATTTCTGAAAGAATTGCATTTTTGGCGATTGGATGGAGAGCACTTCTGTTGTGTGAACGGCTCAGAAACCCCATTCTTTTCAGTCTAGCTAGGAAAGCCATCCATCCTCTGAATGCTCTAGGTCTCTAGTTTGTGGCTGTAAAGTTTCATGAGGCTGTGATTATCCTAGAGGTCACAACAGATAATTTTATACAGCAAGGTCAAGTTTCAAAAAAATGGACAAAAAAATGGCTCCTATTGGGACTACAGTTGGGCTCACTGGACCCACAGTGAGTCTCAGCTTTACAGTGTCCCAATTTATGTAATTCTAAGACTGTTTAGGAGACTCAGTATGCAGAAATATTCAAACACACCATTTTTAGAATAGGTGATTATGATAAAGTGGGCATGTCCGTAAAGGGGAGACTTGTGGGTATACAGAACACATTTTCATTCACATATCTTGAGGTCAAAGGTCAAGGGACCACTTTGAAAATGGATATACTAGTTTTTCCTCACAAAAATGCAGCCTTTGGAGTGTTATTTAGCTTCCTTCCTGATGAGCTAACATGACATGCTAACAATGGATTCCTTAGGTTTTCTAGTTTCATATAATAGAGACTGCGATGTGACAGGCTCTTAAAGCCCCCCTTCAGTGTATTTTGGCATTTCTGTGATATTTCATTATTTATTTCAGTCATCATGCTCATTTGCGTTTGCACAGCAGCAAACCGACCTTGTCTTTCTAGTTATATCACTAGTTAAGTGTAGTTAGCTAGCCCAGCTCATTGCATGTGCTACGACCACCTCGCCAGGAGGAGATGGTAAAGAAGAGTGCAAGTGAGAGGGAGTCGGTGTGTTGCACTAATTCTTGTCTCATTTGTGGTCTGATCAACAGTAAATCCATCTAAATGGTTTCCTCTAAACTGGGTTGAAAATCACCACGGCAATCTGGTTGCCGTGGTGATGAATTATATCTGACTATTAACCATGCCCCATTCTCTGTTTGAGAAAGAACCAAAAAAAAACAGGAAGTTAAACTGGCTGGAGGGGGGCTTTAAAGACAGCAATGTCGGCCTGGGCCTCAGAGGGTTAAAATTCATACATCTACCCGGAGAGCCGATTCTGCTCTTTGGCAATATGTAAACATGAACGGCCCCTAAAGATATGAGCTCACCGTTATCCTCAGAGTCAAATTCTCCACCAAGGTTCGTTTGGCAATGACCTTACTGTAGGAAACAACTGGGGTTGGTGGCTGAGAGTCGGGTCCCAGTTTGACAGGTTGATTGGCCACCACATTTATAGTAATCTAGGAGACAGGAAACAGTGCTGAGGTTAGTCATTCCTCCCAGTGAGTCAGGATGATGACCTACACCCCTGAATCAACTCAATGAACAACCACTTTCCTCTTAAACAGTTGTGCGAGACAACAGCGTGGAGACGTCACCACATGCTTTGTATTTTTTAAGTCAACTGTTCGGTGAGTGGAAATAACTCATAAAGGTGCTGTGATGTTTCCAGATGTTAGGTTCAACCAACCTGATTACTGTACAGGACATTTGTTATGTCGATTCGTAGAGCGAACTGGATGGTGTGCTTTCCAACATGTTCTGGGATCTCTTTGTCTCTGTAGTGAAAGAAAGCAAAAAAGTGTACATTTCTTTGGTGATTTCACAAGCTGAGGTTTAGTCCGTGTTAATCAGACTCTGGGGCGGTTCAACCCCTGGTGTGGTTTGTCTGGGCAGTTGTGAACTCAGTAATCGTACTGTGGTTCATAACAAAACAACCGGTCCGAGTTAAGTTAAATCCAAAGTGGTAAACACTACACATACAGTTAAGTATGGAAACACTTTGGGTTTCACACATTGCAGGAAAAGCAGAGCTAGACACCACAGCTAAGGCTGCCTATCATGGACACGAAACGTTATCTATTGCAGTAACATGTGGTCAAACCAGCCGTCACTCTCATCTCTGCAGTCAAATCAGCAGACGCTACAACAGTAGAGCACCACAATGGTGCTGAACGTGGATGGATAAAGAGAACCAAGCTAACAGGAGAGCTAGAGACGGACTTGGCGAAATTAGTATACATGTGCAACTACATCTGGTTTTCAAAATAAGGTATTAACATTAAAATACATACAGTATATGGAAGTAAGATTGATGGATTATATTCACCAGAAATATAAAACATATCCCATATACATTAAAAGAAAATACCAATAATTTGTGAGGGAAATATATTAATAAATAATGTTTGACAATGACATATATATTTCACTTCAGGACATCTCTGACTAAATACATGTTCTGTATAAATTTAGATATTTTCCAAAGTAAACGTCCCGAGAAGTGTAAGATTCAACTTTTTCCCATGGTCTAGTAGCTAGTAGTAGTAGTAGTAGAAGAAGAAGAAGAAGAAGAAGATCTACCTTTATTAGTCCCGCAATGGGGAAATTCAATTTACACTCTGTTAAACTCATACATGGTACATGCAGACCTGAAACACACATACATGCATTAATGGAGAGACGTCAGAGTGAGGGGGCTGCTCCTGACAAGCGCCCCGAGCAGTTGGGGGTTTGGTGCCTTGCTCAAGGGCACCTCGGCAGTGCCCAAGAGGTAAACTGGCACCTCTCCAGCTACCAGTTCACACTCAGTTTTGGTCCATGTCGGGACTTGAACCGGTGACCCTCCGGTTCCCAAGCCAACTCCCTACAGACTGAGCTACTGCCACCCCCGTTACTGTTAGTAAAAGTTAACAAAAAAAAAAATCACAATAAATTGTAATACATTGTAATACTGTAATACACTATTGAATTGGGAGATACTGTAGGTGTGTCATCCCAGCCCTCATGGACACAGGTATATAACAAGTTAACATGAGTGGGAGAGGGCTGACTTGGACTTCTGCATTAGTCTGATTTTTGCTTGGCATGTGAGTTTAAGAGAACAAACAAAATATGCTAAATAATGTCCACAAAAATAGTGAGGTTAGTAAAGTCATTTGAGATAAACTGGAGGAGAAGGGATTTGTACGCACAGTAGATCAGTGCCAAGACAACATACAATATTTCTATTTCCGGCACAGAACTGGCAGCTCTCAAGACAAAAGAGATAAATTTACTTCTTTGTACACACCCCTTGACAAAAAGGCTGTTTTTGGTCCGCTATAATGTGTGCAATGTGAAACCGAACCAGAAAATAAATAGAAAATCAATTTCTTTAATTTCACTCCGATTCAGACAAGCAAACAGTTACCGTTGAACAGAGCCAGACAGGCTGTTCCCACTGCTTCTAGTCTTGCTAAGCTAAGCTAACTTGCAGTAATGTAAAAGCATTTTACCTGAAGTGAAAACGGTCATTGTTCTCGTTCTCCATGGGTTTACTACACTTCAGCTCAATGGCCTAGACAAGAAAAGCAGCAAAAAATATATTAGTTTAACAGAAAAGTGAATAAGAATCAGTGACAGTCCTGCTGGTAGTCAGTAACTCACCGTTTGTGGCGGTGTTTTTCCTAATGGCGCTCCCGTCCACAGCCACATGGACGCAGCAGCGGGGTTAAAAGTCGTAATCGGGCTTCCTTCATCAGACACCACTGTCACCAAGAAGACTGAACAGACACACAGCTAAGTATGCTAAGAGGCGCCAACCTGGTTGTATTTAGGCTACGTTCACATTACAAGAAAATGTGGCCCAGATCCGATTTAGTGTGGACACACAAGTCAGGTTTTTTTCCAGTCAGATCTGGGCCACTTCCATATGGGGTCCTATAAGACCGCTATAAGAAATATGAAAATCTGTAACTACAGAAGACGAACCTCTCTCTCCACAGAACTATGACAGCGTGTCCATCAAACACTGATAATGTGTGTTACCTGACCAGAAATACTTTCTCTATATTACCATGTCCTTCTGCAAAATTCTGTCTCCCTCAGCAGAGCTCCCATTTAATAAAGTAGTAGTAAACAGTTGAAGACTTCATTTTAAATGTATTGAATGCATTAATAGCTTCTAAAACAGACTCAGCTCCTCTGAAAAATATGTCATGTTTCATAAAGTAGAACTCTGATTTAATGAAATTACATACTATAAAAACTGTGTGGACATGGTGGCTGGCGGTGTTTCAGCATATAAAACGGTAACGTTACACATCTTACTTTAGTTTATTTAAATTAGCTCATAGAGGAGCTGTTAAAATGAAATATCAGCCGAAATGAAAAGTCTATCTTCAGGAGTCAAACAAAGTCATACATTATGATTTAGGAGTAATATCTGGGTAACGGGGAACGATCTGTTAAATTGAGCAATTTGTTAATGCCGTCTGCCAGTCACTGGACTCCTACAACTCCAATGTGTATATTCATACCAATGAGCAGAGTGATGTTACTGGTTGCATGTGAGGCGTTTCAAGACAGAGATCCACACACACTGATGCCAAATATAGGTCACTTGAATGTGAACAGACTAGGCAGACACATTGAATCCCACCAAAAAAAATCTGAATTGAGTATTAAACCCACTAATGTGAACGTTGCCATAGTGACACAAGAGCTACAACAGAGAGGCAAACCTGGGAAGACGCCTCCAGCAGGAAACCTGGCATTGGCATTATAGTCCACTGACAGGCTGACAGGTTTGTTGGGATCAGGGATCACAGTGAGATTCACTGATGGACCAGGGATGGGTTTGTGGTTGAGGAAACCTTTAAACTCCAGCCGATAGTTCCCCCTAGTGGAAAAACAGGGTGACAACACTCCCAATAGTAACTGGTGGGACATAATGTCATGAATACAGTATTGGAAATGTGGATGACTGATGATCTGAGACAACCATTATTGTATCATGATGACAGAAACTCCTCCCTTCATATATAGTATTATAAAGTGACACTTACTTTGGTCCGCTCACACTGTTAACGGTGAAAGAGGCTTTCCCTTCTGCGTCCACGGGTTGTGAAGTAACAGCTGCTTTCACCTAAAACAAGAAGATCTCATCACATTTCTCCACTTTGATCATTCTGTACAACGCAGAAGTTCCTGGCCATTACTGACTTTCTGAAAAGTAGAAATGGGACAGGATTAAGTGGCAACAACTAACCCCAATGTAAAAATCCCAATTTAGGGACACAGACACAGTTTTATTGATCCCCGAAGAGGAAATTCAGATTTTTCACTCTGTTATTTTCCACACAGTATACACATATACATGCACAATCAGGACCTCTATACAGTACATACATTAATGGAGAGATGTCAGAGCAAGGGGGCTGCCCCTGACAAGCGCCCCGAGCAGTTGGGGGTTTAGTGCCTTGCCCAAGGGCACCTCAGCAGTGCCCAAGAGGCAAACCGGCATCTCCCCAGCTACCAGTTCACACTTAGTACTTGGTCCATATAGTGACCCTAACCACTGACCTTCCGGTTCCCGAGCTAAGTCCCTACAGACTGAGCTACTGCCGCCCCAATCTGAACTAGAAACTACAACCTCAGTGCTACAATAAAGGCAGCAGAACACCCAGCAATAATAATTACTCGCTGATCTAGCTTAGTTTAGGGTGACAATATTTTCAAACTTATTTTTAAGTGTACTGCACATTTGTGCCCACCCACATGTATAAGAAAGAAGTCATTAATAGAGGCGGGTGCATTAGAGGCCGTGGTTAATAATATCATACAAGTATAATATCACTATTAGGGCTGTCACAGTTAATGCTCTCCAGAGTCCGCCATGTTGCATCGTCATGTTTCCACAGTAGCACAGAATGGATAGCTCTCCAACATGCTTGGCACACGGGAGAGGCTTCAATTGGTTGCGATCTCCTCGCCTCACCGCTAGATCCTACACACCTGACATTTAAAGCAAAAAACTTGCTATTGCCATTTTAAAAAGGTTCATGTTTGTATTGCTTGTAAAGCTGACCTTCAGTCTGGGGGATGAAGACTTCAATTCTACCACAACCCTCTGGTCTGTAGAGGGGTTTCCCCACTCGTCACACAGCTGGATGATAAACGGTGTGGCGATGCCTTGGTCATTCAACACCTGCAAAGCCTTGTAGATAAAAAAAAAAAAAAAAAAAACAGTTTAGCTGCTTAATAATAAAAATACAACACAACAAAACACCCAGGGAAGTTGTGATTACACGGTCAGCTTTTCAGCCTGTAAAACTCCTGTCTTACCTTCACTGGCCCACTGACAATTTTAAGCTTAGCAGGGACTCCGGCTGTCACTTTAACTATGACGTGCTCCACATAGCTACCGTAGGTGAAGCACAGCTCTCTGGGTCCTGGAGTCCCAGACTGGAACTGCACCCCCGTTACCAGAACAGAACTGCTGCTCTCCTGATTTCAACACACACAGTGAGGTTCAGCAATTATTATCAGTACATATACACAATTAGGGAAGAAGTATTCAGATCCTATACTTGAGTAAAAGTATTAGCAAGACAACCTAATAAAACACTGTGTATTCAAATGTTACTTAAGTAAAAGTAGCAGGGTATCTGCAGGTTTCAACAAGTCAAATTTAATAGTTTTTAAGACCGTTTTCCGTTCACTGTGAATGCAATTTAAGACCTACGTCGTGTCCATACTGGCAAGAAAGTACCAAGGATATGAAAGCAAATTGGAGCATCATATTGTCATTGCTGCTGTATGACTGATGCTCCGTTACCGAGTGTTAAGTCCACGGCACCTCAGCTTTTAGTGTAGCTGTAGCTACAAGCTTAGCTTGTGAATTTCTCCACTGTGGGACCAATAAAGGAATATCTTATCTTATCTTATCTTAGCTCCAAACGCTGTCTGGATATAGTTTTGTTATGGCATGCTCAAAAGACAAAACATTTAAAAGCAAGATAATGCATTTCTTTTGAACTGAAAATAACATTAATGAATTTTTAAGACATAATACCATAATACAGACCATGATTGGATTTGAGACATTTTCGCAAGATTTCAAAGAGATCTTGAGGCCTTAGATTCGAGTTTTTGGATTTTAGGCTTTTTTTAGACTTTTCAAGACCCTGTGGGAAACCTGAGAAGAGAAGGGTCATATGAGAAACCAAGATTGCAAGATTTTTGAACCGTACAGGACTGACTACTGTTTTGGGTAGTACTGTTTTCATTAACAAAACTTAAAATTAACACTTACAGTTAACTAACATTAACAATTAGGTTTCCTTCTTTCGTTGCATGCAGCTTTGCAAAAAGTCCTTGCTGCTTTTGTATCTTAGGTAGCAGCCCCTCAGCTGTCCTCTCCTTCCATTTCTGTATTGTTCTTCATGTTTTGTCTCAAAGTGGTCAAGTTGTATTTGAATACAGCCATCTCTTCATGGCAAACTAAGCACACAGCTTTACCACCAACCTCTGCAAAAAACTACTTAGCAGTCCACGACTTATTATGGATGTGCTGCCTCAGCAGTTGACGCTTCTTCAAACATCACTCATCAATTTACATCAATGTCAAGTGTGACAGGAAGAAGCACAAACAAAACAAAAGTTGTTTTCTTTACAGTTGTTTTTAGCTTCGTAAGTAAAATAGTGTGGTTTGTCTGAGACCTCCTAGGCCAGGCAAAACCATTTTCAGGAGGGCTGGTTCCAGCCCACAGGCCATTTAATGTCCAGGCCTTTTCTAATGAGTACATACTCAACTGCTGGTATTCTACACCAAAGCCCATTGACCACCTGTTAAATCACAAGAGATTAAAACAGGCAATAAATCAAAGGCCTTCTCGGTCAGGAATGCTTCTGATGCCAGTGAAGCAGAGAAGGAATGTTTATTTAGAGTCCCTTTAGTCTTAAGAGGTGCTCTTTATCAGTGCAATTCACATTTGTTACCTTGCTGGCTTAACTCTCTCATGCATATATAATGTGCTTGGCTTGTTTACGGTGTGGAGGTTGAGGTGACCTCCTCGCCTGGGATGTCAAGGTATGCAGGAGTAGGGGGGAGACTAAGCCTCATGCCACACAGTGTTACATAGAAAAATACTGCACATTTGGACCCACAACTGGCTGCAAAGCACTTGGATTCCTCTTGATGAGCTAATTAGTAGAAATTCTGACTGCATTTGAAAAAATAAATAAATAAAGACAACCTCAAAGTTGGTATAAAGTGAACAACTACCTTTTAATTCAAGACTGAACAGTTCTTTTAATGCTTTAAATTCTGCTATAGAAATGGTCCACCAGTACCTACGCTGGTATTTTTGTTTACTGTGATGTCAGTTCTTGGAGTATCTTCAAATAAGCTACAAGTGTATGTCAGTCAAACTATAATAGTTGATAAAAGTATTGAAACTGTGTAAAAATGTTAAAACTCAGACATGTTTTTTTTTCATAAAATGTTACTAAATATACACACAAAACATACTGATCCAAAAGATTTCTAAACATAGAAGCATAAACAACATATTTCTTAGCACTCCATAAGTTATTTGAACCAGGAACTTTTTTTGAGATATGGTCATAAGAGGATCGAGTGCAAAGGTGTTTCGATAGTATTAATGTAGTTGTTGAAGTATTGATTTAAACAGAATAATGCAGCTGCCCACGAAAGGTTCATTTGTAAAAAGTTTACTTCTCAATTCTAAATCAAGTTTTCCCTTTTCCTGTGTCTCTTTTCCTACCTGCCATCTAAAGGTGATGGTGGATTTGTCCAGACCCTCAGCTTCCACAGTCATGTCGTTCTCACAGGTGGGGGTAAGCGTCTTGGTTGCATTATCATACTGGTCCACAAGCTCCAAACCTGTAAAAGAAAAAAGAGGTGTGTTATCCAGTGTTCAACCATGTCCTCAAAATTAAGATTTTTAGGTGATTAGTTTCATACTCACAGATGTCTCCAGGTAGGATTTCACCCAGCTTCACGCTGCTTTGGGGTAGAGTTGCTTTCAGGCGTGCTGGTTCATTCGGACGTGGCCTACAAACCAAACAAGCAGGGATGTAGACTTTGACAGACACCAGTCTGGATAGCAAAATAAATATTCAACTATTTGGGAAATACACTTCTTCGCTTTCTTACAGTGTTACAGTAGGTGAGAAAATCAATATCACTGTCATATCTGTCTGTTGAATATGAAGCCTGAAGATGGTTTGCTTAGCACAAAGACTGGGACCACACATGCTGCTTCTACACTTCTACACTTTTGTACATATTAAACAAAAGAAATATGTTTTAATTTGTGAGCTTTAGAGGTGCTGACTGGCAGATTTTTTTTTTTTTTACCAGGAGTCAGCTTAGCTGTTTTCCTCCCTTTCCAGTCTTTATGCTAAGCTAAATGCTAGCCCACACAAAAAGATTTTTCAAATCCAAACTTCCATCCATGAACAATAACAGTCCCGACTGAAAAAACTCACAATCAAACATGACTTTAGTGTAAACAAACATGGCGGACTACAGGTGGGAGGTATTAGCGATGTTTGCACAACTTTGTATTGACAATTCAAGAAGGATGGATGAAGTCATAGAGACGTGTTTAAGTAAACACTTGCATTATTTCCAAAAATCAACATTTCTGAAGTCCATCTTAATACTACTTTATGTCTCACATTGGCTTGTGCATTAGTCACAGCCACCATGACAGTGGTGGTTGTCCATCTGCTTCAGTCAGCTTGGTTCTCAATTGGCTATCATCTTTCTCAAATGACTGCTTCATTGGCTATTCCCCAAACACAACAGGATATCCAGTTGTAAATACTGAATGTTTAATATTTACAATTTGAAACTGGAGTGGCCAGCATGGACTTCTGAGCTGCTCAGGGGATGTAAAAAACTTTCTTAACATATGTCAGACCACCATCCATCCATCCATCGTCATCCGCTTATCCAGTTAGGGGTCGCTGGGGGGCTGGAGCCGATCCCAGCTGGCATTGGGCGAAGGCGGGGTTCACCCTGGACAGGTCGCCAGTCCATCGCAGGGCACAGAGAGACAGACAACATATAGACAGACAACCATTCACACTCACATCCACACCTACGGGCAATTTAGAGTCATCAATTAACCTAAACAGCATGTCTTTGGACTGTGGGAGGAAGCCGAAGTACCCGGAGAAAACCCACGCTTACACGGGGAGAACATGTAAACTCCACACAGAAGAGTCCCAAGCCGGAATCAAACCTGCGACCCTCTTGCTGTGAGGGAACAGCGCTAACCACTGCACCACCATGCAGCCCTACGTTAGACCACAAGAAAGATAATCTTTAGGATCATCAAAAAAATCTGGGCTTTGCTGATGATTCACCTTGATTCTTGTGTAGTGTGCACCCAACATAAATTAACAGACTGCTTGCATATTCATCGTACAGACATGAAAGCATCTTCTCATCTAACTCTTGGCAAAAAAAAAAAACTGTCAGGTTTAATAAGTGGGATTTCTTGCCTTATAAATGGGGTTGGGACCATCAGTTGTGTTGTGCAGAAGTCAGGTGGATACAAAGCTGATAGTCCTACTGAATAGACTGTTAGAATTTGTATTATGGCAAGAAAAAAGCAGCTAAGTAAAGAAAAACGAGTGGCCATCATTACTTTAAGAAATGAAGGTCAGTCAGTCCAAAAAATTGGGAAAACTTTGAAAGTGTCCCCAAGTGCAGTCGCAAAAACCATCAAGCGCTACAAAGAAAGTGGCACACATGAGGACCGCCCCAGGAAAGGAAGACCAAGAGTCACCTCTGCTGCGGAGGATAAGTTCATCCGAGTCACCGGCCTCAGAAATGGCAGCTCAGATTAGAGACCAGGTCAATGCCACACAGAGTTCTAGCAGCAGACACATCTCCAGAACAACTGTTAAGAGGAGACTGTGTGAATCAGGCCTTCATGGTAGAATAGCTGCTAGGAAACCACTGCTAAGGACAGGCAACAAGCAGAAGAGACTTGTTTGGGCTAAAGAAAACAAGGAATGGACATTAGACCAGTGGAAATCTGTGCTTTGGTCTGATGAGTCCAAATCTGAGATCTTTGGTTCCAACCACCGTGTCTTTGTGCGACGCAGAAAAGGTGAACGGATGGACTCTACATGCCTGGTTCCCACCGTGAAGCATGGAGGAGGAGGTGTGATGGTGTGGGGGGGCTTTGCTGGTGACACTGTTGGGGATTTATTCAAAATTGAAGGCATACTGAACCAGCATGGCTACCACAGCATCTTGCAGCGGCATGCTATTCCATCCGGTTTGCGTTTAGTTAGAACATCATTTATTTTTCAACAGGACAATGACCCCAAACACACCTACAGGTTGTGTAAGGGCTATTTGACCAAGAAGGAGAGTGATGGGGTGCTGGACCAGATGACCTGGCTTCCACAGTCACCGGACCTGAACCCAATCCAGATGGTTTAGGGTGAGCTGGACCGCAGAGTGAGGGCAAAAGGGCCAACAAGTGCTAAGCATCTCTGGGAACTCCTTCAAGACTGTTGAAGACCATTTCAGGTGACGACCTCTTGAAGCTCATCAAGAGAATGCAGAGTGTGTGAAGCAGTAATCAGAGCAAAAGGTGGCTACTTTGAAGAAACTAGAATATAAGACATATTTTCAGTTGTTTCACACTTTTTTGTTAAGTATATAATTCCACATGTGTTAATTCATAGTTTTGATACCTTCAGTGTGAATCTACAATTTTCCATAGTCATGAAAATAAAGAAAACTCTTTGAATGAGAAGGTGTGTCCAAACTTTTGGTCTGTACTGTGTATATATATACTGTGTGTATATTATATATACTCCTCTCCTACTGAATGTCCTTTATTGGTCAGATTATTAGTAGTAGGCATTCTGCTGTTTCCTGAACACATACAGACTAATCTAATATTGACCTTCCTGCCACCGGTAGGTTTCCTTGCAAAGCATTAATCTTTGTTAAAAAACATGTAATTAGTTATGTGATCATGTTCTGAGATGTTGTTCCTGACAGGCTCAAGTCAATAGTTCAAACATTACCAGGATACCAGGCAATGGTTCAGATATAGCTCACAGCCCACACATAAACAGGCTGCTCATAGTTAAAGGAGATTCAAGGATAATTGTATTATCAAAAACAGATGGCATGCATTTAAAGTGTTAACTGTATGATCAAAACTGTCTTTACTGGGTGAATATACATAGTTAATACACAATGTAGTATTGATTAACATTGTACAATTGATTAATCTACTATGGCAACTTAGACACACTCTGTCTCTACTTGTTGTATTTGCTCAAAAATATACAACAGGAACTGAAGCCGTTATCCATGCACTCGCCAAAGCAACCAGACTCCACGGAAATCAGCAGTAATTTTACCTTGCAGGACAAGAGCACTTGTAGCCTACATGTAGGATGTGACTGTTGGTCTTTATGGTAATTGTTCCATCCCTCGTCCATTGTGATTGGATGGCTAGGTAAAAAGTGACAGTGACGTTCGCAGCATTTTACGCAAAGTTGAACATTTTTCAACTCTCAGCGAGCAGATAAAAACATCAAACGTGCAGCGCTCAGCACAGCATAGATGCTTAGTGCCTCATCACGTGGCTGCCATATATAGCGTAGTGTAAATAGACGGTGCTCCCATTGCAAAGAATTCAAAAAAGAAAAAAAGGCAATCATAGCAGTTGTGTGTGTGCCTTCCCTTGCGATTGGCTTGTCAATGGCACGGTATTACAATATTATGGTTATTGCGACAGCCCTATTGCAAACACTAGATCACAGCTTTGAGTCGGAGGTGTGTCTTACACTATCCTGAAGGAGATGGACAGACTCTGGTCTTTGTAGGACACCTGGTAGAAGCGTACTTCCTGCACCTGCGTGGGCACCTGTACATCAGGCAGCTTCCCCTGGACCAGATCCTCCATATTTACATCTGCTGTCCAGTTAACCTTAAACAAAGTCAGAGTGAACAATGGAAAGTCAGTTCAAATACAAGAACTGATTTACTGGAACAACATGGATTATTTTATTTATCAGCACACCATTTACATGTATATGCCAGGCCCACCTTGACCATAGAGGCTATTTCAACAGTAGGAGGAACCTCTCTACCAGCCTCATCATACAGTTTATAGAACAGGTTCTCCAGCAAGCCTCCAGCCAGCCATTCAATCTTCTCGTCATTTCTCAGCACCAGATTCTCGTCATCCTCGCTGCAGAGCTCCATGTGGGCGACTCTTGAGCTGGGCATCACCTTCAGTGTCCTCACGACCAACGGCATCTTCTTTCGACTCTTATGAGCAAACAAAGAAGAAATGGAGACATCACGATCCAAGACGGGGAATGTTCTACGAAGCACAAAGTTTTGTTGTATTTTAACTTACAGGCATCTCAAATTTAACTTTGAGGTGTTGTGGTTTTCCATTGATTATTTTCACATTTATGGGCTGTGTCACAAGCTGTCCAGCGCCTGTGGTGCTGCAGTCCCTTGCTGCTGGTTGAATCCCCTGAACCTGATGCACAAATAAACGGATGGGGATAAGTCAACATACACACACTTGTTATTTATGTGCATTCAGATTATATTAATAAATTAAAAGAAAGAGGGAAACTTCCACAAGATGGCCCAGAAAGATGAGAATTGTCAATGTTAACGTCATAATAATGCATTAAATTTGTGTTAAGGCCACTAATTTCTTTAATGAATTAATGCAATCGATCTTTCGGAGGATTCTTTAGGAGGTTGTAGTGGGCTCAGCTTTAAAGCTAGAGTGAAGCTACTGTCATTATATGAAACCAGAAAACCTAAGAAAATCCATTGGTACCTACCATGCCATACTAGCTTGTCATGAAGAAAGTTAAATAATGCTCCAAACATTTCCAAAATTTTAGTTTGGGAAAAACTGCCATTTTCAGGGGGTCCCTTGACCTCTGACCTCAAGATATGTGAATGAAAATGGGTTCTACGGGTACCAACGAGTCTCCCTTTTACAGACATGCCCACTTTATGATAATATGATGACAAGTCAGCACACTGACAGCTGTTGTTGCCTTTTAGGCTTGGGTTTGCCATTTTATGATTTCAGCATATTTTTATGCTAAATGCAGTATCTGTGAGGGTCTCTGGACACTATTTCTCTTTGTTTTGTGTTGTTGTTATTGATTTCCAATAATAAATGTAGACATACATTTGCAAAAAGAAAGTATATCTGCCCACTCCTCTGTTGATAAGAGTATTAAATACTTGAAAAATTTCCTTTTAAGGTACATTTGGAACCAAAAAAGTGTGATTAATCGTGATTAATCATGGCCACTCATGCGCTTAAATAGTTTAATCTACTGACATCCCTAATATTTACTTTTGACTTTTTGGCCGCAAAATGGTTCAGTGTGTTCAGTGGTTGATCTTTTGGTATTTGATTAATAACTCTGGATTGGTTCAGACTTTACATATAGAAAGAGCTTTAATTTGATAGAACATTGGTGGGAATATAGCTCACACTATATCATCATTTTCACCTAAAAAGACACTTATGCCCCTCTAATTCTCACCCCTTGATATAATCTGGACTATATTCCCACCAATGTTCAAAGAGAAATGGTCGATAATAAGAGAGAATCGACAGTCTGAAGTAGAATTACAGAAGAACAGACGTATAGTTTTGAAAAGTGTTTTGGCATGGGGTTATAAATCAAGTGATGACACACAGAAAGCTACCACAGCTGCAATGCTATCACATACTGTATTTTGTACCACTAGAGGTGTATACCTTGTCAAAAATCACTATAAAAATTATTTCTCAAGATATTACCTGTGGTCCTGGCTCACTCACTATTAGTAAGTCCAACATACTGTACGTAGTGGGGTGCTGAATTATGGTCCGATCAATCAAAAATGCCCCTTTTATAGTTTGAAGTTTTAACACCGACAGTACCTGGCAGCTGACGATCTGTTTGGGGTGAGCGGTGATGTTTCCGACCTCATCGTGAACCTCAACATTAAATGTGACAGGCTGTCCGTTCTCAACTGTGATTGGGTCGTCTTCTGGCGTCACATGGAGGGAATGTGCTTTACCTGAAAAACAGAATAATGTAGCTGAGAACTATTGAGCGTTCAGCTCAGCTGTCTATTATTTACAGAAAAAGATTAGTTGCTCTGAGGCTCTGGTGACAAAACGGTGGTATGATCCTTATCTTAATGTTCATAGTCAACAGAGTACCACTTCAACCACAGCTGGATGACGTTGGATATCTTTACTATGCCCCACGTAACTGTCAGTGGGAAGTAAGTGGTTTGTTTATTACTTCATTAATTGTTTATTCTATAAGCTGCTGAAAAATTGCTTCTTTTGTCCAGCAAACAGTCCAAAACTCAAACATATTTAATATACAATGATATAAAACAAGGGGAAGAGGTAAATCACTCAATTTTAGAAGCTCAAAAGGTTTGGTATTTAATTTAAAAAGCCACTTAAACCCTGATTAATTTGATCATTGAAGTAATCGCTCCATTGCTCTAAAACTAAATGCAGCAGTCTTACCTGGAAGAAGACCGATCTTGATAGTCTGTGTGTCTTTTTTCAGGCCAGGCAGGGTCACTTTCAGGTCATACGTCTGCAAAATAAAACACAGGAAGGAAACAGATAAGAGAGGAGAAGCAGTTTCTGGCTCCTCTCTTCTGTGTCAAGCAGTCACTGTGTCAGATCTATTATTGTCCACAGAGCTGACAAGTGAGTTTGTTTTTTTTTTTGGGCTGGACAAAGTTATGGTGATAATAATGTGTTAGTGAAAATTAAAGCTTTACATTAAAGCTCAAACTTTACATTAATTAAAGCTCACATGTATGTAACTTGTTATTCTGTGTGCATGTTAGCTATATGTCCAAAGCCCCAGCTTTCCTGCTGACAAGAAGGGTGTCAAATAAACAGGAGAGCAAGTGGTTCAAGACATGTTATCCAGTGCATGTGTGACCATAGCCTGATCTCGTTCAGCTGCATGTTTGTTAACATATTTTTAAAAAAGAACATGCCGCGTAGACCAAACCTACCGGTGGTAGATATAGCTGAGCCAGTATAGTAGAGCAACAGGTGCTTAGTTCTTATGAAATACCTGCCACCAATAGAATCTAATCAATGGAAGCGTTCCACAGAAGAGGAGGGACTCCAAGAGCCCCAAAACTGTATAAAAGACAAAGCTGGATGTGAACTTAGTCAGTCTGTCCCGAGACAGGTCTCAGTTTGTGTTGCAGTGCTGAATAAAATAGCATGGGCATCTCCAGTGCTGTTACTGGCCATCCTGTGTGAACTCCTTGAGAGGCTATTACAGTACTTTCAGTAGATTGTTGACCATGTGTTTTAGACTATTTGGCCCTGGTCTTCAATACTCTGATTCGACAGTTTCTTTAATGCATTAACACAACTTGTGTTAGAATAATTATGTTTTTATATTGTTTATCCTTCTAAGTTGTTCTATTCCTTTAAGTGTTCTGTTCTTCTGTGGGTGCTTACTTGTGCTTTAATTATCATTGAGTGACTGTGACCTTTTACAGATTAGAATAGGTCCAGCAGGTCCTGATGAGATAATGTATGCAGCTATGCACTAAACATGTTTACGCATGATGATGACGCACTAATGATTACATACTTGCTTTGTAATTCTGTGTAAATGATTATGTGACAGAATGTGCCTGATATAAGATTGTGTGACTATGCATAAGATTACTGACTGCCCAACCTAAATAAAAGGCCGGGGGAGACCAAGACTCTTTGGAGGAGGACTCTGTAGCAGCGGTGTTACAGTGGAGTCTTGTCTCCCCTTGCAAGTAAAAAGATCTGAATTTGTATCTGCCTCTCATTTCTTCCTGTGCTGCACTGGTGTAGCTCAGCGGTTACTTCGAACCTAACATTTAGCTAAAGAGAAGATACTTGCATCATATGAAACTAGAAAACCTTTCGAAAACAGGTTCAATCGGTAACGACTAGTCTCCCCTTCACAGACATGTCCACTTTATGATAATCACATGCAGTTTGGGGCAAGTTATAGTCAAGTCAGCACACTGACACACTGACAGCTGTTGTTGCCTGTTGGGCTGCAGTTTGCCATGTTATGATTTGAGCATATTTTTATGCTAAATGCAGTACCTGTGAGGGACTCTGGAAAATATTTGTTTTGTGTTTTTTATTGATTTCCAACAAATATATGCATACATTTGCATAAGCAAACATATTTGCGCACTCCCATGTTTATAAGTATTAAATAATTGACAAATCACCCTTTAAAGGTCCATTTTGAACAGATTAAAAAATGTAATTAATTTACAATTAATTGCAATTAACTATGGACAATCATGCAATTAATTAAGATTAAATATTTAAACCATCTGAGATCCCTACTTTTTTCTAAGTTTGTATCTAACTTGCACATACGTGATTTTAATGCATTAGTGAAATATAGGTCCTTGTGCAAAGCCATCTAAAAGATCCTTCTTGCCTACACTCTTTTTTTAACATAATCACACTGTTTGCGTCAACCTTTCTAGGAAATAGGCAAACTAATGTCTCGTGAGAGGAGAGCATATTGTTTTTCTAACCTTTGATTGTTGGTAATTCAGGACTTTTCCCCTTGCTTTGACACTTCTGATGGTGAATGTGGTCCCACTGTTGTCCACTGTCTCGTAACTCAGATCCAGGTCGCTAATTAATGATAATGATAATGTTATTGAAAGCAAAGCAAAATCCCACATCTGGCAAATCTTGAGGACATGATGAGCTTTATGATAAACCAATGATATGAGTACTTAAAGGGATAGTTTGGGTGTTTTCAAGTGGAGTTGTATGAGGTACTTATCCATAGTCAGTGTTTTACCTACAGTAGATGACGGTCTGCGTGCCCCCAGTGTGGAGAAGCAAAGTAATGTACTGCTGTCGACAGGCGAGGCAAAACACATTTTAGACACCTAAACAATTCAATATCAGTTTAATAGTTAATATTTGTTTTGCTGCCAACCCTGTCCACACCACTACATTGCTTTGCTTCTGTGCATTAACTCCTGTCTGCTTCTCCAAACTGGGGGCGTGCCGACCGTCATTTACTGCAGGTTATACACTGACTATGGATAAGTACCTCAAACAGCCCCACTTCAAAACACCAGAGCTATCCTTTATACTTACAAACCAGTTACATACATCTACTGTTCTTTGATTAAAAAGAAAACATATCAAACAGCATTTCAAACAATAAGAAAAGAGGGTCTTCTTTTAAGCTGTCCACTGAAAACAAAGGAAACACAACAAAACTGAGGTTAAATGTTTTCAAACAGTAGATATTAAAATAAAATGGAGTGACCCACCTGCATTTGAGTACAGGTTTGAGATCAGGAGGACATGTCACCGGATGGTCATAATCATCTTTTATCAATAGAGGAATGTCGAATGGCACTCCTACGTGCAGAGTGGGACTCACGTTGCCGACATCAAAACTCGCAGCGCTACCCTCTGGGAAGGATAAAAACAGTGGAAGTGTGTGATTAGGGCATTCAAGAAAGGATCATAAATATGACGGTGGAGGTTTTGTGGTTTTCCTTACCTTTGATGGTAAAGGTGAGTCTGAAGCTGGGAAGGTCTCTGCCTCCAAAGGAGGTCACATCACTTTCATTTATCACAGTTCTCAGGGTAAGAGTATACTTCCCCAGCTTAGTCAGGTTTTCTGCCAAAGATAATGTGTTAAATAATAATTAATACATGTTTCAGCAGTTAAAAATGTAAATATCCAAAAAGTAACCATAAAATGACAAAGTTGACAAATAAAATGATATGCACCAATTTTTTTGAACCAGTAACCCCAATTTCCTGAATGTTGGGCACGAGGACAAGTGAAAACTTCTTGATCTCCTTTAGGACCTACATATGAAAGACAAATAGATCTTACTAACACTGTTATAAACTGTATACCAAGAGGCTGAGCAACAAAGAAATTCATTCATTATTATCAAGTAGGGAAAAATGTAGTATGTGGAAAGAAAATTATGTTGCAACAACTTTTTTTAGTGATTGAACAAGCAACAATTCGCTAGTTCTCACTTTTCAAATGTCAGGATTTGCACTTTTTTGTCATCAATTAAAGAATATTTTCCTGTTTTAGACTATTGGTCAAACAAAATGACTTGAGTTCGGGCTGCAACTAATGAATATTTTCATTATGAAGTAATCTGCCAATTATTTTCTAGATTAAACTGATTAATCGTTTGTCTATAAAATGTCCGAAAATAGTGAAAAATGTGTCCATCCCAGTTTCTCAAAGTCTAAGGTGATGTCTTTAAATGTCTTGTTTTGTCAGTCCAAAACACAAACAAACATATTCAGTTGGAAATCTCCATATTTGAGAGGATGAAAACATTGTCTACCATTTTTGCAATAATCAATTAGCTGAATTATCACTGCAGCTCTAGAAATTGTAAAATACATTTTTCAATAATTTATAGTGAGAATGGTTAATCAAGAATATTGTTATTATAATAAATAATTTAATAAACATATTAAGAATTATTTGTTGCAGCTCTGAAACATGGAAAGTCTCTAAGACAGAACACAAGAGTAACTGTAAATATGTTACAGGAAACAACAACAAAACTCCTAAAGTTGTGAAGATGACGATCATGAATTTGCACCTCTTTCACTGGCAGAACAATATTATCTAGTATATAATAGTATAATATACCTCACAATTATCTTAAAATCACATCCCTGTGTATTTAACATTTAAATTGCTACTACCTCATAAGCTTTTCTGTATTATCATCAGCGCCTTAGCTTAGAAATGGAAGAAATAAATACTTTAAATACAGTAAATCTTTTTCTCTGCTAATGAGTTGGCTTAGTGTATTACTTCCTGTAACATGTGTCTCCAACAAGTAAAATAAGGCAGCATTGCACCTTTATGAAACCATCTGATCAAACTTTTGAGAGGTTTAGGAGTGTTTTGTTTTTCTTACTGTGCTGGACGACTTGGAGCTCAATAGCCAGTTTTTTCCCTGCTCCATGGCCCACTGCTGGCATCTTGGATAATGACTCTGCCTTCTCGTTTAAAATTTCGATTTTGATTGGACCTGAAATGATGTGAAAGTGAAAGCACAAACCACACAGTGTGACATTTGACATTTGCTCCATGAAAAGGGCATTTTTTCCAATATTATCATGTTTCTACCTGTGGTGGCTGGTGACTCAAAAAAATGGGGAAGGCAGTAAGAAAACCAGCCCACATGGCATCATCTTATTTTTAAAGTTTTTTGCACCCTCAGTAAGTATGGGCTTAGTGCTGCTTCATGTGCTCTCATGTTCCTAATTTTTGTATGTCTTTTAGGGGGGATTCAGAATTTTAATCTGTACAGCACTTCGCGCTTAACTTTGACAAATGCTATATAAATAAAATTATTATTATTATCATTATTATCATTATTACTAGACTTGTTGTCGCCTTATCTCTACTTTCTTTTCTAAAGAAAACAACCAGCAGTAAAACAATGGCTTACCCGGTTTCTTAAAAACAATCAGTGAGGCTCTATAGCAACGTTTACATTACCAAATTTCTCCAATCCAATCTGAACCTTGGTTGATCGGAAATTCCAGATCCACTGTTTACATGGACACTAAATAAAATGATCCGATCATTCATCGAGCGTTCAATCAAAATAAATCCTTTGGGCATGCGCAGAGTTGTCTAATTTTCCAGAAATAGAAGAAGAAGAAGCTGTACTTCCGCCTGTGTTGTAAACAAACGTTGTGTTGTCTGCCTCGCATCACGCTGATGTAGCACACACTCGCAGTGGAGATAATTTTACCCCAACCAGGAAGACATGATCCCAATGGGTGTGTACATAGACGCCGATCGGAACAACGATCGGGATAAACCATCTCTCTCATTCGGAATGAAATTTCTTTCGGATTGGGCCATATCGGATCAGAATCTTCCAATTGACATGTTTACATGGAGTATTTTTAATCTGACTGGGCCTTTATTCCGATTATTTGTGTCCATGTAAACGCAGCTATTGTCTGCTTCACTAGAATCCTGTCCAACTGCTGCCCGTAGTAGTCTGCCACTAATGCCAGGATTCTGTCCCGGTTGAGCCGAGAATCACAACACGTCAGGCTGCCACACGCCACCGTAATCCCGCTGTGGATAAACCCAGACAGCTGAAAGCGAGGCCTGAGGCTGCCTCAGCAGAGCAGAGCTCTCCATTCATTTCCCAGCAGGATCCTGCCACTGATTTTTCTCGCTCTGCTGTCTAGTCTGTCTCACGGCGAAGCTACAGTGGCCAAACATGCTGGTGCTCGCCATTCACCAAGGACTGAATCCCGATATGGATGACAGACTGCTGCATAGATCCTTCAGAGCTGCTACAACAAGCTAACTGCTGCATTGGCAAGTAGCCAGCTAGATACTATTCTAGACATGGAACTGGATACAACGTTGGAGGCAGAGCCCCGTTTATTTTTATGAAAGCTGCTCAGTGGCGCATGAAGTCAAAACGGGTAGACTTACAAGTCTAGAAAAGGACCCCAAACTTCTAGGTCTTCCAGGTCTTACTGGACCCTAGTGTGCATGTCCGATATTTGCAGTAGCATCCGCTCAGTTACATGACTCGGTCACGGGGTCCCAACGTCACAGCTTCCACTGTCGTCACAATCTGGGTCCACAATGCTGGATTTAGTTATTTTAACAACTTTTAGGACCTAATGATTTAAATAAGGACTATTAGAGTGTTCGTTCAGGGGAGTTGATTCACCAAAAAAAAAAAAAATATCCGCTTAGTTACAGACATCTCTTTCTTAATGTAAGTACCATCGTTAGCCAATGTGACCAGGTTGGGATCAACGACCGGCGCTTTTCACAAGGGCTTGGTTATAGAGCATTTACTACTTTTCGATAAAAAAGGGAAACATTGGACTCTGTTGTAAAGGCCTACATTTGAAAATCACCACTGGACCAACGTGATGTTAATCTTCTATGCTTCTGGTTGAGGATGACCTCCCTGGGGGCATCATTTTACGTGTTTTGGCCAATCACAAATAAGCATGGAAAAAAATTAAATACACTAAATTAATAGAAGAGGTCCCACCTCAAGGGAGGACAGCAGGACACCGTCCTCATCTGCCCCAAGCCCCCAGGAACAGCAGCAGCCGTTGATCCCAATTTTCGTAGATTTTTTTTTTTGAAGTGAATCAACTTCCCAGTACAAAACACCTGAATAAACCTTATTTAAAACATTGGGTCCTAAATGTTGTAAAATGCACTAATAGCCAAATCTAGAGTTATTTCCATTCATGTGAATGAGACCCAGACCGAGGATGGAGAGAGGGCTGGGAGGCGGAGTTAGCAAGTCGTGATGACAGCGTGAGGGCTGTGACCCTGTGACAGAGTGGATGCTATTGTGCCTGCTCTATGGGCACAACGGATGCGTAGAAATTGCCGGAAGATCCAGGTACTCTTTGGGTCGAGAAGCCCAGCCATTTTGGCATCACGCACCACTGAGCAACTTTCATAGGAATGAACAGGGCCGTCTCCAATGCTGTATCCAGTTCTCTTTATATATCTAGCCTCCACTCACACACACTGATGACTTGTATGTGAACCAGTGTGGTGTGCAAACAGTGAAGCAGTTTACCTAACGGAGTCCCAGCTGGACGAACAGCATTCTGTGGCCAGGGGTTCCCTTTTGGCCAGTCCACTGTCAGAATCGCTGGGAGCCTGGGACAAATAAAAACAATTGACTTGAGCTGAGCTTGAGCATCTATTTAACCATCTAGAACTGCGGTATAGCTGCTTGTACTTGTGAAGTATGAACCGCCTTTTTTTAAGACACTTAAAAGCTTAAAAATTCATGAGTGAGATACTTACTGATATCCTTTGTCATAAAACAAAATGTTAAAATCTCTTAAGCTCATGTTAACCACAGAAAGACCGCTGGCATCCAACTAAAACCCACTGACTTCCAGACGAGGGAAATGGAAGTGCTAAAATGCTGACTCATTTCCACACTCTACTGAGATACTGAGTCCCAGATTAGATGCTATAAGTATAAGTAAATATAAGTATAAGTAAATATAAGTATGAGAGCATTTGCCGTAACTGCTTACTCACTTGGCAGAGTCGTTGTTGATGTTTTTCTTGATGGCTTCTTGTGTGGCCGTCTTGTCGATCTTGGAAATGGGTATGATCTTGTTCTTGTCATGCATTGCTTTGGGTTCCTAGGAAAAAGATTTGTTTAGCAATTATCAGACTCAATACAAGTAAACTCAAAGTTATATGATGTTTTCATTGACATCAAATGTGTTACAATGTACACCAGATGTATTCCTACATCAAGTTTCACTTGTAAGCTGGGTGCTCCAAGTACCAAGTTTTCTGTGGCAATTTTTCCTTTATTGAACAAAAAAAAATGGCTTAAACTACAAAGACAGCAAGATAAAGAGACAGAAAAAAACTGACATGCAAGATAAACTTGAGTCAAACTGTTATCACATTATAAAACACAAACTTCCTTCCTTACCAAAGCCACTTCAACCAGTCCCCCTGTGGCATAGATATTTCCGTCATGTTTTCCATACAGCAAAAAACGAACCACGCTACAATACAGAATGGGCTGCGTTTTGTGAGACTTCACCTGTATAAGGAAAAATGCAGACATCAGTAGAAAATACAGAATAATCAGAATATACACTCAGAAAAAAAGATGCTCACGAGTTGGCCTGTTTTGTAGGTTTTGCCGTCCCATTGGATGGAGGAGAACGTCGCCCAGGGATACTGCATTTTCTTAACGGGCACATCTGTTCGTGTTATGGTCTCCTTATAGCCCAAGAACTTTATTTGCTTGTCCCACTTCTCATGACAGTTTCTTAGCCACTGTGTGAAATCCCTCTGAATGTTAGTCCTTTGATTCTGTGGACATGGAAACAAGACAGGTCAGCAACACCTGGCGTTATTCTAGTTCTTACAGTGAAACAAATGGACTGAAGCTGCATTAACATAATTATTTTTGCTCACTCAGGAAACAGGTCTTCTACTGCTGGATTATCTACTTTATGGCTAACTTGTCAGCAAAAGATTGCATAAATACCTATGTTTCAGACAGGTCAACACAAGCACTGTATCGTCATGTCATAGTTCAACGTTTTAGCTACATTTTGGTCTTAATCAATTCCTGATAAAATCATCTGTCAGAGAGTTTGACTTGCTAGGTGCAGGACTTAAAATCAAGTGGTTTAATTCAATTCTATGTTAACGTGTTATTATCATGTTAACTTTGACAGCCCTAATAAATGCACATGGTTAAATGACATTGTTTCATATTTACCGCAGGCCCCGGAATGCAACCAAAATCAGATTTTGGCAGACTTCGTGAAATCAACAAATATTGTATCATTGTCCAAAGAATCAATGTAATATTGTATTGGAATTTACACCCCCACAGTGTATGTATGGGGAGGCTGCTCAGAGGCTCAACCATGAGGTCTATGTGCGGACTGAGGAGCCAAAATAATGCGCTAAAAGCTGCAGAGGTGTGTGTAAATTCTTTTTCTGCACTACAAGCAACCCCCTTTCAAATTACGCCTCGTAATTTCATCCAATGTTAATATCAAAACTATTGCTTAGTGCAGCTTTTAGCAATCCACAGTCAAGCAACATGTGCTGCTAACCACCTTGATAAGGGAAGGATGCTGCAGCTGACTTGTTTCCTTTGGCTTGATCTTTTCTCCCTGTTACTCTCGCTCACTAGGGGAATACAACATACAAAGAACAAAGAACGTCACTGATGGACTTACGCATCACTGATGGACTTATGCATCGACTCTATAGTGTATCACAAACAGTTACTGAACATTTCCTGCCTTCTGGATTTTGCTCTAGTTAGGCACCTTGATCAGGGAGGGAGGGAACTGAGGAACTGTTCTATTCCTGTGGCCACTTCCAATAATAAATATTAATAAAAGAATCAGCATGTAACTTTTTATGCACTAATCAATCTTAAACACACTGTATATCAACATCTAATACAGATGATACGAAGGAAATGTGTCTAATGTGGTGCTGCAATTTGTTCTAATTGTCAAAAAATCTGTATATGATTACCTGTCCATTAACAACGCGTGTGAAGATAGTGTCCTTGCACTTCAGTTTCATCTCCAGTTCAATGTAGGTAAGCTTGTTCGTGCTGACTTGGAATCTGTCGTCTGTGAAAAGCACGCCTGAAACTCGATTATAACACTCTGCAAGCTCCTTTGCGTCTTTACTCGGACTACACCAGTAAAACCTGTAACAAACGGACAGCAAAAAATTAAGAAGACCAACATACTGTGTCAATTCTTTAACAAATTAAGTGAAAGTTGCTTTCTTGCAGAGACTTGAACATAGAGCTGGAGCCAGGAGGTGATTAGCCTAGCTTAGCACAAAAACTGAAAACAGCGGGAAGCAGTTAGCCCACCTCGGTCCATTTTAATTAACTAAGGCAAAAACTAGGGAGTCTACAGCCCCACTAGCAGATCGGTGAAACTGTAGTTAGGCACAGCGGTGCTTTGAGGAAAATGCTACTATCAGCATGCTAACATTTTCAAACCTAAGACATTGATGTTTAGCAGGTACAATGTTTACTATGTTAGCCATCTCACTGTAGTTTAATGTGTTAGTATGCTAACATTTTCTAAATAGAACTAAATACAAAGTACAGTTCATGGGATGAAGGGAATGGCATTATAGTTAAGTGTAGGACGCATTAATTTTGGTAATCCCTTAACTTTTCATCATAAGATACAAGACATAAGAAGCTTTATTGTCATCATGTTACTGAGAACAAGCATACAACGAAACTGAGTTGGTGCATCCCTGAGAAAAATTATTTAAGAAAATATATAGCAATTTCAAGAAATAAAAATATATACATTATATAATAAATGTAGCAGTTTGACAGCTGGGGGGATGAAGCTGTTTGTCAGGCGTGTGGTCTGTATGCTCTGGTGCCCTCTGCAGAAGTCTGAAGAGATGGTGGGGAGGGTGGGATGACGCAGTACGTCAGGATGCTTTCCACTGAGCACTGATAGACGTTCCTGAGGAGGGTCTGCGGCAGGCCAGCCTTCCTCAGTGTCCTCAGGAAAAAGAGGCGTTGTTGCGCTTTCCCAGCAATGTAGGTGGTGTGTGTAGGCCAGGTGAGGTCCTCGCTTAGAAGGCCCCCCAGGAATTTAAAACTCTCCACCACTACTCCGTTGATGGTGACAGGAGCGCTTCTAAACCTAACTAATTAACATGTTAGATTTTGTTTGTTTAATTCATACAAAAAGAATCTGAAAAGTGAAGCCTATGTGGAAGTGTTTTAAACTTGAAATCTGTCTAACAGCCAGCAGGGGGCGACTGCTCTGGTTGCAGCTAGCAGTTGCTACTTAGTCCAGTGTCCAGTCTGACAGGTGTCCGTGTTTTGGTCATCGAACTTTAACCATTTAAGTTAAAGTTAACTGTAAAATTTTTGGTCAACTAAAAATGTCTTATTCAACATTAACCCTGTCACTTCTGTTTGCAAAAAACTAAATGGCAACGGCCCAAAACCAAGATGGCGACAGCCAAAATGCAGAACTCAAGGCTTCATAGTCCACAAACCAATGGGTGATGTCACGGTGACTACATCCACTTCTTACACAACTATAACTATACCTTGTACCAGCCACTGACTACGTAGAGTCTTTGCCAGTTGCCCCTCTGTGATGATTAGCAGTTTTCTGTGCTTCCAGTCTTTGTGCTAAGCTAAGCTACGCTACGCTAACTGCCTGCTGGCTCAAGTGTCACAATCAGCGTATAGACGAGTGTTTTAAAATTTCTCATCTGATTCACGGTAAAAAGTTCCCAAAAAGTCAAGCTGTTCTTTTAGATTTTCTAACTCATGTTAAGAGTAGCCAAAATGTATAAATGTTTACAACCAAGGAATTAAGTTACCTCCTATAATTTTAAAGTTAAAGTGGAAAGAAACAAAATAGTTAATGTACTCACTCAGACACCGTGGTGTAAGGTATGAGCCGTCCATTCCAGAAACAGTGAAATATCGGCCTGTCTCCTCTTGCCTGATGCTTGACTCCAGACTCAGCATCCCAATCATCATCGTCATCAAAAGAGGCTGACAAACAAAGGACCAAAATAAAATACACAATTTCAACCCAAAGTTGTCATATCTTGTAAAGTATATTCAGTGTCTTAGAGTTTGAGTACCTTGCACAGCATCGGGGTCTTTAGGGTACGTCTCCTTGTCATAGAGAAAGGGATGATAGCGAATAACTCCCTCCACTGTGCCGCCGTCTTTTGGCGTTGAGGCCTTAAACTCAAAAGTATCAACAGCAGAATTTATGTACAGAGTCTGCATGTCGTTGTCAACTTCCCGAAGGCTGATCACACGGGGACATTTCGGGGGCTTCTCGCGCAAAGTGATCTGTTTAAAGATGGATGTGATATTAGTTGATACACTGCATTAAAGCATAAGTACAGTGCACAGAAGTAGAAGTCATTGTTGTCAACAATTTAACCTTTTAAGACCAACAGACTCACCTGAATGTCAATTTTTGAGGGATGATCTGAGTTTGTAGAGCTGCCTCTCATGTTGTTTCCATTGACTCCATGAATATAATAGTGATATATGTGACTGCAACATGGACAAAACAGATCTTTTTATATAAAATAAATCAAAGCAGACAACTGTTCAAGTGGCAGTAGGCTGAATATTTTTGGCATCAATGAGCTAAAATTCCTTTCAGCATTTTGTAACTTGCAAACTTCCAATCAAATGGTCAAACTAGGCAGTGCTGATTAAATATCAATCAATATTCTGTTACTGTAATGCCTATTTCTCTCGTCAAACGTTTTCAGAATCATCTTGTAGTTACTGTTTAGCTGTAAAATGAGAAAGGTGTTGACTCGGCAGCCATGTTGAGATCAGCTGAGGAAATACCAAGCACCGCCCACCGGCTGGAGCTGACCAGCTGTCAGGATATAGTAACCGTTTTATAAAAATATTTTTTTAATTAAATCATATTTGCTCCAAATCTACTAACCGCTGCTTAAGACTTTTGAGTACACATCGGATGGTGCGGGTAAATGAACTCACGCTAGCTGTCTGGTCCACACTTCGAAATCTTGTTTCAGAAAGGTGATATGCTCGGGTGCAATCCCTGTAATGACCACGGCTGTGAAGCTTTCCTTCCCAAATTCCTCGGCGATAAGGCTATGGAGGAAGCGCTCATCAACTTTATTCACATGTGAAGAGTCTCCGGGCTGCAGGAGGAGGATGAAACGTCACACAGAGGATAGATGGCAGCAATGTTAACACAGAGCTTCAAATTGCTAATCACTTACCTTCCTGTTTGTGATGGTTGTGCTGTATATATCCTCTTTGTTCCTCTCTTTTCTCTCAAAGTCCTCTTTGGACAGAACCAGTTCATGAACATCTGGGGAGCCAACTGGTTTAGTGATCATCTAATGCACAAAGAAAGCCAATCTGTGGTTATTTTCTGGCAAAACAACAAAAAAAAAAAAAAAAAACAGGGGCATTCGAATAAAAAGTTAAACCTCAGTTTTTGCTGCATCGCAATGTGATCTCATAGAAACCAAAATAACCCAACCCACTGAGGGCTGGATTCAAAATCACACCAAAAATCAAAGAAAAAAAAATTGAAAACACAGGCTGATCCAACTTGCGTGAATTTCATCACGGCAACTCATAATGTGATTCAGTAGTGTGCATGGCCCCCGTGTGCCTGTATGCACTCTCAACAGTGTCTGGGCTCCTGATGAGTCAGCGGATGGTGTCCTGGGGGATCTCCTCCCAGACCTTAATCAAGGCATCAGTGAGCTCCTGGGCAGTCTGTGGCGATACTTGGCAGCGTCACATGCACCATTACATGACCTCCCATAGGTGCTCAGTTGGATTTAAGTCAGGGGGATGTGAGGGCCAGTCAATGCCTTTGTCATCCAGAACTGCCTACACACTTTGGCCACATGAGGCCGGGCACTGCCCTGCACCAGGAGGAACTCAGGACCACTGCACCTGCATCAGGTCTGTAAATCGCTCTGAGGATTTCATCTCGGTACCTAACAGCAGTCAGGGTACCGTTGGCTATGACATGGAGGTCTGTGCAACCCTCCAAGGCTATGCCTCCCCAGACCATCACTGACCCACCGCCAAACCGGCTCTGGCAGTGCTCTGCACAGTCTTAAGGCCTGTGTTGCATTCTTAACAATTTTCATAGAGGACATACCCTGGTTGAGTTTCCAATGTAGAACACAGCCTGTTTTCCTCCAACTCCAAAGTAGGATATATCACTGTTGAGACTACGAGGGACAGGATCAGGTCGAACATACCCCTCTTGTTTACTGTAGTGAAGGAAAAAAAAACAGACGTATAATCACATTTTGGCCATTTAAAACTAAAAAATACAATATTGGAAGCATACCTTGGGCAATCACAGCTAATCTGAAGCTAGAAAGTGAAGCTAAAGCACACCAACCTCACAAAGGGGCTGTTTTTCCTGGAAAATTTACTGAGTCTGAACACTGCCCAATTATTGAGCTGCTCACAGGACATCCCGCGGCCGTTATCTAAGACAATCATTGCAGGTTTTCCAAGGGTTTCATCAAACACCTGGAAACAGGGAGAAGTCAATCACTATTACTGTAAAAGTGAAACATTTGGTTATAAGATCATATGTAACAGAACCAACCATCCGTATCTCTATTGTTCTCCTTCCTGTGTTTTCAGCTGTGGCCGAAAGGGAGTTGTCGATTAGCTCAGCAAGTGCAAACGCTGGACAAAATGACAAAAAGTAGTTTTATGAGTGACAATATGCAGCTTAATGTCTCCGTCCATCTCAAACTTTATCTGCCATTTTTGAAATCTCTGCACTAAATGAAGGAATAACAATGTAGATCTGTTGTCATTCAATGTTCGATATATTTTTCATAAAAAACATTATATACATGGTAAATGACAAAGTTCAAATTACACCATGGCTTGCAGGGGAGCCCTGATTTGGGGTGTGTGAGGTTTTGTACACGGCACTTAACTGTACTCTGCTGCCGTCATCTATCGTGGTTATTTGCATAAAAACACACAGTTCAAATGATTATGATTATTTAAATATTTGCTTTGATTTAAAAAAAATCTTGTAAATTGTTACGATGTTAAACAGATCATAATTCCCTCTCCGTTATTTACTTTATATCGCTGTGAAAATCACCTTCAAACAAATGGATTTATTCAAGTTTTTCACCAAAAACTGAATTTTAAAAGAATAGATTTGATCACATCACGATAACATCGTAATTTACCTTCGTCCAATAGTTATTTTACTGTACAGACATTATGTTACCAACTTGCATCCTGTTGATAACAATACAGATTTGTTGTTCACAGTGTAGCTCTATCAGGGAAATAAAATGGGGTGCATCCCCTCAAGTTTAGTAGGAGTAGCACCATGCTTTTGAGTGCTTTTATTCCTCTCCACCATGGCTCCGATCCCAAAAAAGTGAAACACGATACAGCTTGCGTACCTGTCACTGTGCATATGTAACTGAATAAGAGGAATCAATAGTCACGGAGGCATGAGATGACAAAGAATCGGAGAGCTACGTTTCTCTATCACTAGTATTTTCCCCGCCTGCCAAGGTGGCGGGTGTCCTCATGATTTCACCTGACAACAATTTCAGACCATGCATCTGTGATTAAATAAGCACTTACGCAATGATTTCTGGCCCTCACTAGCGTAGTACTCATACATGCCACTCTGGATCAGAGTATTATAATGAGGCTCAAACTTGATGCGCTGCTCCGTGGCCACTGGTAGCGCTTGGTGCTCATGTCTCAACAAGTGGAGGGTGCTGTCATCCTTAAGCTCCTCTACATTGTCGAAAACACAAAAAAAAATTTCAACTGTTGTCATAATCGCAGCAAATTCAGACATGATATTTGCAGAACAAATGAACTACAGAAAAATTTTAAATAATCAAATCAGATTTGTTTAATTTTCTCATCTATAATTTATGGCAGCATGTTGTTTACTTTGCACCAACTGGGACTGATTTACTCACCAAATTTGTCAAAATCCAGGACTGTTCTGTCCGTTGTGGTCAACACAAATGTTTCATTTGAACAGATTGCAAATTCCTGTGACAAAAATGTCAAAAGTGAGTGGTAATTGTCACCGTTTGTGCCAGTTCTTCAGTCAATTAATAGATTGATTGATTAGTCGATCAACAGAAAATTAAGTGGCAATTATTTTGGTTATTCATTCATCATTTTGGTTATTTGCCAAGCATTCTCCACTACTCCAATGTGAGGATTTGTTGTTTTATAATCACTGCAAATTAATCAGACAAAACAATACATTTGATGACGTCAAGGAAGTGGTGATCAAAATTTTTCATTATTTTCTGACATTTTATAGACAACATGACTAATCAACTAATTGGAAAAATTATCATGGGTCAAGTGTTTTTGTCAAATCATGTTATCATGTTATCATGACAGTCGAGGTCACCCTGTTATGCACAGCAACGGCTTGTTATACAGAGCAACGGCCTGTTATATACAGTAATGGCCTGTTATACACAGCAACAGTCAGTCTGCTATAAAGAAATAAGAATATAGAACGTTATGACTGACTAATCAGAATCAAAATTTCAACAAAGCTGGGCAACAAAGCTAAAGAATTTCATCATGACACCATGCAATCTCATGATGGCGGCAGTAGCTCAGTCCGTAAGGACTTGGGTTAGGATGTGGAGGACCCGGGTTCAAAACCCCCATGGACCAAGACCAACTGGTTGCTGGAGAGGTGCCAGTTTACCTCTTGGGCACTGCCGAGGTGCCCCTGAGCAAGGCACCAAACCCCCAACTGCTCTGGGCGCTTGTCAGGAGCAGCCCCCTCACTCTGACATCTCTCCATTGACATGTATATGTACTATGTACTGTGTACTGTGAACAACAGAGTGTAAAACTGAATTTCCCCACTGTGGGACTAATAAAGGAATATCTTTCTTTCTTTCTTTTCTTTAAAACAGGACAGAACATCAAACACCTTTCAACAAGATTTTCCAGTTATTAATGACTAATGGTTGTGATGTTTTGATACAAAATGTCCTAACATGCGATCTGTGTAGGGAGTGGCATGTTAGAACATTTCTTACTAAACCATAAGAGGAACGTCTCCATCTGTAGAGAGTGCAACAACAATCTGTACAACAACACAGTGTGCTACAACAGTGTGTATGGTTACACTGACTCAAGGGACAGTTCCCCATGTGTATTGGCACAGTAGCAGCTGATGTCAACCTTTTAAACCATGTATCAGCTACCAAACTGTAACATAGGAATTTATGTGATCTGTTCTTTCTGGGAGTATGGAAATCAAAACAAATGTAAAATCAACATCAGTATAAAGCATGACTGAGTTATTTCTAATCAACTTCAGATGGTTGAATCTATAAAGAAATAATTTTTGAGTTGATTTGTGCTAAAATTTATAGAAACTGCATATCAGTACACTATTAGCTTATTTAGCTTCAAGGCTCTTTATTTGTCTTTTGTCAAATCCAGCAAAGCAGTCGTTGGCAATGAAAATGTTTGGTTTCAGTCTCCTTCAACAATGCTCAGAAAATATGTATAAAGGAGGAAGTCAAACAAGAAAATTTAAAAGCAAAATGATAATCTAAGGCATGAAATAGTGCAGTTAAAATAAATATAGACATAGGTAAATATATAAAATAGTAATGTAAATGTAACTGTGTAATGTTGTTGATGACTATTTCAGAAGGGAAAACTGAATGGAAACAGGATGTAGTATGTATATGCACGATGAGAGGTAATATACATGCAAAGAGACGTATACAGGAATGAAGAAGTAATAAATCTGTGTGTATATATATATATATATATATATATATATATATATATATATATATATATATATATACAAACACACAAAGAGGTGTGACAGTTTGTGAAACAGCATGTAAAGTACATAAGGTAAATGTAAATAAAGGTGAAGTGAATGGAAGGACACAGGGAAATATACTGAACATTCATCACATTAATGTAAATTTGTGAATGTGCCAGTTTCGTTTCCTTGAAACTGAGTCTGAGGACTTAAAAGGGAACTACGCCCAAAGTTGTTGGGCTGCAACTAGCATATTATCATTTTTGTCAATTAACTGATTAGTTGTTTGGTCTACAAAATGTCAGAAAATAATGAAAACTGTCAATCAATTGTTTCCCCAAAAACCCAAGATGACGTCCTCAAATGTCTTGTTTTGTCCACAACTCAAAGATATTCAGTTTATTGTCACAGAGGAGTAAAGAAACCAGACAATATTCAATTAAAACTTGTATTCACCTTCAACTCTTGGGCTTTTTGACGTGTTTTTAAAGCCAAGTTGATGTTGTGAAATTTTGACTTATTTTTCTTAAAAAAAAAAAAAAAAGGATTCAAACCAGTGAATCAATGAACAAAATAGTTGCTGATTAATTCAATAGTTGAAAACTGATCAATTAATTATTTCAAGAAGTATAAAGCAGCATAAAATGAATAAACTCATGTAAGTATCTCAAAGTTGTAAGGTTACTACTACTATATGTACAGTAATGTTAGCCTAATTGAATCAATGTACTTAGTTACATTAAAATATACCACATAAAGTTAAATCTGATGAATCAGCAAAGTGACTAATGTTGTGAAATAAATGTAGTGGAGTAAAAGGTACAATATTGCAGGGCTGAAACTCACAATTATCATCACTGTCGATTATTCTGTCCATTATTTTCTCAATTAATTGTTTGGTCTATAAAATGTCAGACAATTTAGAGTTTTTTACTATTTAAAAAAATACTTAAACCAATTAATCAAATATCAAATTATTACTTTAATAGCTGACAACTCATCAATTAATCATTGCAGCTATACAATGTTGGTTTCCAACTGTGGTGGAGTATAAAGTAGCATAAAATGGATATACTCAAGTTAAGTAGATGTATCTGACAGTGACGGTACTTAAATACAGCACTTAAACTATTAGCATAAAGTATAAATACTCAATTTAAGTACAAGCACCTCAAAAGCTGTTTGTCTTGGACCAGAATATGTGGAAAAAGTAAAATAAAATGTTAAAGGCAAAATTCAGATCATGCATTCAAATTTAAGGATAAATATTTGTAAAATGTAGTACATGCTAAAACCTTTGGACCGCCCTCGTAGACAACCAGTTACCTCAAACCAAAGTAAAGTAAACACTCGGTTACCCGGTGCAGAAGCAGAAGGAAGCCGTTGAAGTCCAACCCGGTTGTTTCCAGCACTTTGGCCGTAACGTGCTGCTCCTTTACGGAGCGGCAGTCGTACACACGGACCCTCCTGCGTCTTCGTCCGCCCTCCATGGAGGCCGCGGAGAGACGCTGGTCAGCTGCTCAACTTCGAAGTATAGCGATAACTCGGCTAACTAGCTCCCCGAGCTAAATGCTGCGTTACGTTAGTCTGTCTTCGTCCGCGTGTAACGTTAAAACGACTTTCCTGTTAACCCGAAGTTGGTTAAAATGTATGAATTTTGTCAACAGCTGCCTTGAACTCAGTCCCGCCTTATCCGGTATGATGTCTGAACCTAACACCGCCTGGCTTACTACGCCCGCGCCTCTGTTGTATGGAGGCTGATTGGGGACAGAACACGTCTACTTCCGCGAAATGAACAAGGTCTCTTGAAAGAGGTCCGCAGACAGTTTTGACTTGTGGAGTACAGCGCATGCGCAGTGTAACCGGGATGGAAGTAACAGAAATGAATTGGAGGTGATGAACATGCATATGAATTAAAAATGGAGCTGTAAAAATTAATGTCAAATGAAAAAATAGGGTGATAAATTATCAAGTGATTTGTTTAATTCAAAGATGATTTGACTTTTATAGATTATTATAGATTATTGTTCAAAAAGGAGGACCAGAGAGTGTGTGCCAATTACAGGGGTATCTCAGTACTCAGCCTCTCCAGTAAAATCTACTCCAGGGCGCTGAAAAGGAGGGTTCGGCCGATAGCCGAACCTTGGACTGAAGAGGAACAATGTGAATTTCGTCCTGGCCGTGGAACAACAGACCAGCTCTTCACTCTTGCAAGGATCCTGGAGGGGGCCTGGGAATACGTGCATCCAGTCTACATGTGCTTTGTGTACTTGGAGAAGGCGTATGATCGGGCCCCTCGGGGGATACTGTGGGAGATGCTGCAGGAGTATGAGGTGAGGGGGTCACTTCTCAGGGCCATCCAATCTCTTTACTACAAAAGCGAGAGCTGCGTCCGGGTTTTCGGCTGTAAGTCAGACTCGTTTCCGGTGGGGTTGGCCTCCGCCAGGGTTGCACCTTGTCACCAATCCTGTTCGTGATATTCATGGTCAGGATTAATTCGGTTTACAGTTTGGTGTGCTGAGGATCTCATCGTTGCTTTTTACAGATGATGTGGTCCTGTTGGCATCATCAGTCTGCAACCTCCAGCACTCACTGGATCCGTTCGCAGCCAAGTATGAAGTGGCTGGGATGAGGATCAGCACCTCTAAATATGAGGCCATGGTTCTCAGCAGGAAACTGAGGGATTGTCACCTCCGGGTGGGGAATGGGTCTTTACCCCAAGTGAAGGAGTTCAAGTACTGGAACTCCTGCTGGAGAGGTGCCAGTTTACCTCTTGGGCACTGCCGAGGTGCCCCTGAGCAAGGCACCAAACCCCCAACTGCTCTGGGCGCTTGTCAGGAGCAGCCCCCTCACTCTGACATCTCTCCATTGACATGTATATGTACTGTGTGAACAACAGAGTGTAAAACTGAATTTCCCCACTGTGGGACTAATAAAGGAATGTCTTTCTTTCTTTCTTCTTTCTTTACCTCCGGGTTTTGTTTGGGAGCGAGGGAACAATGGAGTTGTTGGGTTTCCAATCAAAACCGATTCGTAACTGTACAGTAAAAATAGACAGTACTAAATATGTTTACAAATTAATTTATTGATCTATGAATAAATGGACATAGATACAAACTATTTAATTATTTGACATTTTAATGGGCAACAAAAAGAATTATGGAAAGCATTTGCAAATGAAATATCAATCAATGTGTTGTAAAGGTTAGGTCTTAGTCTGTGTGTTGTGTGTTGCATGCTTTGGTTTTTTCACTTCCTGTTTTATTTTGTATTCTAACATCCCCTCTCGTTTCAGATCACGTCACTTCCTGCCTGCATGTTTCCCTGCCTGCACGTTTGAGCACCTCCATCTGACCCAGTTTCCAGCACCACTCACCTGAGTCCTATCGTCTCCCCCTGCGCACTGATTGTGTCCACCTGGTCCATAGTTAATCACTCCCTCCACTAGTATTTAATGTGCGTCTCCCTTTCCTCCCGTTGCTAGTTCGTCTTGCTCACTATGCTCAAGCGTCCTCGCGTGTTTTCCTTCTTAGACTCCTCGTGTTTTGACCTTCTTCCTGTTTATACTGACTTCGATTTAGCCCGCCGATTTGGATTAGTCGTCTCTAGTGATTTTGATAACCTGTGTACCGACCTTGGACTGAATTAAAGACTCTGCCTTTTGTCTCAACCTGTTCCCTGTTTCCTGCTTTTGGGTTCAAACCTGTTGATCTCCACGGGCCTAACACAATGAATATTAAAAAGTTATTTACAAAAACATAAAACAGTCAACAAGTACATAATTTAAAAAACATTAATGAATTCATAAATAATAATGGAATTTAAAATCCTATTTGAAAAAGGAGTTTAAAAAGAATTAAATAACTGGGTTCATAAATGAAATAATGATGTAACCTTTTTAATTAGCATGTGAATTTATTAATGCCTACTTTTATTGTACAATTAGTTAGTAATCAATTAAATGCTCTATTATACGATTGTTGTGGTCCATATATTTATCACTCTATTTTTCAGTTCACATACATTTTCATCACCACCATTATGAATTTGCAAATATTATCATCACTTCCCTTTTCTTCTGTTATTTTTTGTTACTTCCACCCTTGAGGTCACTTTCCTTAAATGATAAATGGTAATTTTGTGTGGGTGAATGATTAATGAGGAAAATAATGAAAATGAGTTTTCATCAAATTACGCCTTTTTAATTAATCAGATCAACAGATCATGTTATTAATTTTCAATTAACATTAGTTTTCATAACCTCCCTTTTTATCAATTATCAGTTGTCTGTGTTTTTTGCAGCCCCCCTCATTCAATATCGGCTAATACAGGTAGGATTTTACTGCGCATGTGCCGTAGCACAAGGAAGTGACGCGTGTCATCTCCTCCTTTCACTATCCGTGGAAATGCCGCCGCTGAGTTTCCAAACGCGCTGTACTTTCGGTATTATTCTCTAGGAAATCCAACTTGTCTGGACATGTTTTTTGCCGCTGGACTGGACCAGCTGCTGCGCCGGAACCTCCGCCCGTTAGACTAACCAGTCGGTGTAACGCCAGCTAGTCGGTACCACAATGTCCGTAGTGGTTCAGAACAAACGGGGCTCGGTTCTGGATGCACGCAAACTCATTGATCAGGGCTATTCGCGTTGCATCCGACTGAGAGGTAACAGTCAAACATCACATGTGAAGTGCCGTTTCAAAAAGCAGTGTTTTGAGATTTTAAACAGACAGTACAGTGTGAGCGCCGGTGCTGCTGTGGATGGAGGAAACACGGATGTGTTGCAGAAAACAGACAAACCATCAAAGGTAAACCAGGGACTCACAAAAACCAGCTGCTGGTCTTAGTGCTGTATCCACAGTATCCACAGTTACTGCTGTCTGTGTGTAACTACATGTGAAGTACACCTCTTTAATGCAACATCTAGTATCTTTGGATCCTCTAAGCAAAAATGTCTCATAGACCACAACTGTCCTGAAGAGTTTCACTGAATGTGGTTTTGTCCCCCCCATTAATATCAAGGAGGATATATTGATAGACAGGTTGCAGGTTATGCAAGTAATGCACAGACACAGCACATCAAATGTACATGTCAACACGAAGGAAATATTAAAAAAATAATAAAAAATATAATACTGAAATACACTATAAATTATCAAAACTTCTCTCATAAACACATGCACTGACACTCAGCACCAGCCACTGATACTCATCAGATCACTTGTTATTCATCCTGCTGATGCAATATTACTTACACATCTGTTGTTTGCACTATTATTATGTTTAAATTATAACTATTCATTCTTTTTTACTTTTGCACTAGGGTTAGGGTTTTTCAACTTGTTTTCTCTGGTCTCTTTTGTTTACTATCTTGTAAGTATTTTAAATTCTTAGTTCCTACTTGTGTTATTTTAAACCTTGTTTCAAGTATTGTATTTTTACACCATGGGTCTGAGAGAAACAGCATTTCGATCCTCTAATGTCCTGTACATAAATAATAATAATAATAATAATAATAATAATAATAATAATAATAATAATATAATTGACAATTAAGTTGATTTGACTTTGACTGAAAAATACCTGACTACTACAGTATTTTAATTGAGGTATACAAATAACTGAGGTAATGATGATTAATAATAATAACAGAAATCTGGAAACACCTCTTAGCATAACAAAATACAGTTCAATACCACCACAAACAAAAACATAATGGAAGGATTTATTGCAGGACGGCTGTATTAGACTGTGATAGATAGATAGATAGATAGATAGATAGATAGATAGATAGACGTACTTTATTGATCCCAAACTGGGAAACCATTGTGTTACAGCAGCAGGTTATCCAGACGAAATTATCCAGTAAATATGCATATCAACACTAGAGATTAATATCTATAGTAAACACAATATAAAGAATATATTAGAATCCACTATAACTATACTAGACTACTACAACTAACATAGAAATTATAAAATATAAACATAGAATAACAACAACATACTATATATATGTGTAGTAATGTGTAATGTGTGCAAGACATTAGGGGTGTAAGAAAATACCGATATGCGAGTATCGCAATGTTATGTGTTGTGATGATGTATCAATTAATCAATTAACCTCTTAAAGAGCTGACGCTATTTGATGTTTCGGAGGTTGTAGCAGGCTCAGTTTTAAAGCCAGAGTGAAGGTGGACTTTTGGTGAGGAAAAACTGCCAGGGCCATTTTCAAAGGGGTCTCTTGACCTCTGACCTCCAGATATGTGAATGTAAATGGGTTCTCTGGGTCCCCACCAGTCTCCCCTTTACAGACATGCCCACTTTATGATAATCACATGCAGTTTGGGGCAATGCAGTTTTTTTCATTTTTTGCATGCAGCATATAGTGTATATGACTTTTTTCCTACAATTTAATTTTAAAAATGCTATATATCGCATTGCTTACAGTATCGCAATATATTGAATCGTTACCCCTTTATCATGATACCTATCACCAGATTCCTGCCAATTCACAGACAAGACATACTAATTATTTTTATAAATAAATAAAATAAAATTATAAACTGAGTGTCTTCAGAAATTAGAGTTGTATTAACCACTTCTAAAACTCTTTTTAAGTGAAAAATAAAGACATCAGAGACACATTTTTGTACAAATTGTTTTATTTTTGTATTATTTGTTTATTGTAAATTCTCTTTTGTGCAGAAAAAAATGTATGAATGAATATCTGCTACCTGTGAAACTGAAATATCATCAATGGCTCTTCATTTAATGTCAATTTGACTTTCAGAAAAGGAAACGAAAACACAGTGAACTCAACCAGGGGGAAGTTGATTCCCTGGCCTTCCATGAGAAGGTAGGTTGGATCTTATTCTCTAACTTTGTCTTTTGGAAAGAGATGTGTGCTGGAGTATAAGTATAAATTAGGATAGAAATGGAAGTAAAGTACCTTGAATAAATGTACTTAGTTTCTTCCCACCGCTGATGAGCATTACAAGTTTCATTTCATGCATTTCAAATACAGCCTCTGTCAGCACAAATCTCCTATAATTATGAGCAAGGCACCAAACCCCCAACTGCTCGGGGCGCTTGTCTGGAGCAGCCCCCTCACTCTGACATCTCTCCATTCTGATGTGTGTGTGTGTTTGTGTGCATGTACATGTATAAGTTAAAACGGAGTGTAAATTGAATTTCCCCACTGCGGGACGAATAAAGGTTGATCTTCTTCTTCTTCTTCTTATGTATAATAATAATATAATGTGTGCTGATGCAGATCAGGTCTGTCGTCCTGGAGGGAACCAAGTCCTTGGTGGATTCTGCCCGATCCCTGGGATATCTAAACGGCGTGACAGACACAGAGAAAGAGCCTCTTCCCTCTCAGGAGTGCAGCCTCGCTGCTCTTTGTGAAATGGCTAAAGAGCTTCCTCTAGTGGACGACGAGGAGCAGGAGCAGTGTGTGCAGCCACTTGTTGGTGAAGACGGCTGTACGTCACATGTGGACTTGTTCTCTCGGGTGACGGAGAACAGCGCAGACTGGGCTACAGTGGTCACACTGATGGGAGAGGAATATGTAATACCACCACACACCACCTTCCTGCTCTCTGATTTCACAAGAATACAACCCCTAGTCCAATGTGGGTACAATGTTGGGGACTGTAAAATCAGTAAATATTGGTCAGGCCACCTGGAACAGATATGACACAATGTCTTACGATTATGGTAACGTCTTTTTAGTGGAGATAAAAAGCTGTAAAACTGTGGAAACTAATGGCCATTGGGCCTATAATTAACATAAATAATTCTAGCATGTGGCTTAAATTAATATAAGTAATTCTTGCATGACTCAGGGTGTTTCTCAAGAGATCATACAAGCTGTCTCTCAGCCTGACATTGCCTGACTACTAAAGCTGCTTGTTTCTCACACAGATGGAAGAAGGTTTGATTTAATAATTATGGATCCACCATGGGAAAACAAGTCTGTGAAAAGGAGTCGCAGGTAATTCGTAATTTTCGAGTGTGTAAAGCAGAAAGAAGATAACATACGACTTTATGTATCTTTAGGGGCGACATTTACATGTTACGACAGCACAAGAAACCAGCTGAAAAGGCAGGAGGAGAAAACAGATAAAGGAAATAAGACTAACATTTTCTCCATGAAGGTACAGTTCTTTGCCCTCATCCCAGCTGAAACAGCTCCAGATACCCCGACTGGCATCCCCGAACTGTTTAGTGGTCACCTGGGTCACAAACCGGCCCAGCCACCTCCGGTTTGTACGGGATGAGCTGTATCCTCACTGGGGCGTAGAAGTTACGGCCGAATGGTTTTGGGTCAAGGTACAGAAACTTTGAATAGATACATCTGACCTGTTGGCGTGAATCCAGATGTTTTAAGGGTTTGCTCTTTTCTTCCTCTGCAGGTCACCACATCTGGACAGTTTGTGTTTCCGCTGGACTCCCATCACAAGAAACCGTATGAAGTGCTGGTGCTGGGCCGATATCGTTCCTCTGCAGATAACACAGCAAGGTGTGAATTATATGATATTATATATGTGTCACTATTCATACTGTTTGTGCTCTAACAAATGAATGGAATAAACGTATTTAACCACTTTCAGCTCTCCAGAAAGTTCAGAGGTTCCTGTGGAGGACCAGCGTTTGATCGTCAGCGTCCCATCAGCTCTCCACTCCCAGAAGCCCTCACTCTCAGGTAAATAGTTTATTTGTTTATTTTTTTTTAATGAAGCCAAACTTATTTGTTGTATCTACACTAAGAAGTATGGTTATGTTTTCTGCCACCAGAGGGCAATGCTGGAGCATCAGAGACTGTTATCTTACTATATGGCTCCAATGATAATCCTTAAAGCCTAACACAGCCTGCTATAACACACATAAAGGCAAAGTGTGAATCTGTTATTTAGCTTTGCATGGCTGAAATTTAAAATTGCACCATTTTATTTCATTAGAGGACAACAACAGTTACTACATACAAAATTATGACTACAGTGTGGTTTTGACTGAGAACTGGACACACTAAAGTAATAAATTATGGATTTTTTTCACATTATATAAGTAGAAATATTACACTTTTTGAATGCATAATTTGCTAAATTATCTCGGAAGACAAAAACAACATGCTTGCACCCCCTGACAGGTTTGATTTGTCAGAGTTTGGACCTCTGCTACTAATCAGATTTGTCCTGTCTGCACTGATTGTGGTGCTGCGAGACTTGACTTCCAACACCAGACTCCGCTACTGTTACACAGAATGTAAAACCTTGACAATGAATATGCAGGGACTATGAACAAGAGAGGCTTGACGTCACATCCCTCCCTCTCAGGGGAACGTGATTTATCGTGCTGTATGGACACAGCCAGCGTTTGCCGGTGCTCCTTTTCAGCAAAGCCTCCACCTCATGGAAGAGGCTGGAAATTGTTAAAATACACAGATTTAGATCATAATGATGTCATTGTGGAGCTGTGATACCATAGAAATTAAGTAGATTACGATACAGATTGTGTTCGTGGCCAAGCCACTCGTTTTTTTATTTCAGTTGTTTTATTTGCTGTTGTGCACATGTTTATTTAGATGTCTGCTCAAGATGTAGAGACTAAATTACACTAATAATTAAAGACAAAATTATGTAAAACTCCATTTAGTTGTGAGAGGCAGTGGGTATGGCTTGTATCTGTGAGTGTAATAATTGTAAATTGCAGTGTATCATGAAATATTAGAAGGGCTTGACCCAACACTTGCAGAGCTGCCAATAAAAACAGAACAGTTTATTTATTTAACTATTTGACAAGGTAATTTAACACCACAGAGCTTGAAGGATTTTTCTTTGTTCACTCCCGCAATAAATTACGCAACCGCTAGAAATCTGAAATACTGTATGTCCCGAGACCTTTGGTGTTAATCATCCCGAGATTTTTTACTCTCGTCTCGAGCTATCATCCCCTTAATTCTGCTGCACTTTGTTGAGTGTGTCAGGTCTGCTGGGCAGCCTCAGTGGTGTGAAGCCACAACCCTCTCAAGTCTGCAGCGTTGAGAAACCCTGACCCACTTCTCCGCCCCTCTCAGATGGGGCTCCTATCGCTGACATTTCTGGTTGCTATGGAGAGATAAGGGACACCATTACAGATACAACACATCCTTGCCAGATGGTCAAGCTGCAGAAAAAAAATGTTTGCACTTCTGTGAATGACAAGACGTGTGGTTTTATATTAATTAGGGCTCCCTACAACTTTAGGAGTTGTGAAAAATGGAGTCCCTTCCCTGCATGGTATTATAAATAGTGGTTAAATAGCTGTGTGGGATGGATCTGTGTCGGTGATCTACGCACCAGTATGTTTCATTGGCAGCTACAACACTTAGCTTTCTTTGTCAAAACTGTGTAGAAATAATAAAAAATTTTTTTTAGATTTATATCAAGCTATTTATGGTTAGAGATGTTTGACCATTTGACCATTTTTTCCTTTCCGATACCTGATCTTGCGCTATCCTCCGATACTAAGTACTGATCAGATACAAGCGGCATCAAAATATAGTTTTATTATTATTATTATTAAATGCTGTGACAAACTATGTGTGATCAGTTCTTCTTCACTGCACTAAAACAGTAGTTGCCGGTGTCAGCCATGATACATCCATGTAGATTTTTTCTGGGTAAATTAAATATTAGTTTGGTGCATAGACTGGTGTACTCGCGAAGAACCAATCCTGAACTTTGGGCAGTACTGGATGCATTTCCATTATCAGTAACTGAACACTCTAATAGTGGTATAGTATGTGACTTATCTTATCTTATCTCATTTTATCTTATCTTATCTTATCTTATCTTATCTTATCTTGTCTCCTCTGAGGAACATGTGACTGGTACAGTCCCCTCTGTGCTGTAAATTTATCTGTTAAATATTTAAAACTATTTCAGTTAGCAAGAAGTGTAAAGTTTTTTTTTTTTTTTTTTGCAGACATAAGCTGAGCTCCTGTGTTTTCAAAACTTGCTGTACTAATTTGTGGCAGCGCAACAAGCTATAAACAGAACAATAACATATTATCAACTCATACAGATGGTACAGTGAACAGTTGTCTATTTAAACATCTGATTGCTCTGTTTTGGCCTCTACCAGCTCCTGAGGGAAATATCTGGCTCTTTAGCTGCTAAATGCAAATTGTACTTTAAAGGGAGATTTGTCAAGTATTTAATACTCTTATCAACATGGTAGTAGACAAACATGTTGCTTTATGCAAATATGTGTGTATGTTTATTATAGGAAATCAGTTAACAACACAAAACAATGACAAATACTGTTCAGAAACCCTCACAGGTACTGCATTTAGCAAAAAAATATGCTCAAATCATAACATGGCAAACTGCAGCCCAACAGGCAACAACAGCTGTCAGTGTGTCAGTGTGCTGACTTGACTATGACTTGCCCCAAACTGCATGTGATTATCATAAAGTGGGCATGTCTGTAAAGAGGAGACTAATGGGTACCCATAGAACCCATTTACATTCACATATCTTGAGGTCAGAGGTCAAGGGACCCCTTTGAAAATGGCCATGTCAGTTTTTCCCTCGCCAAAATTTAGCACCAGTTTGCAGCATTATTTAACCTCCTTCACGTCAAGCTAACATGACAATGGATTCATTAGGTTTTCCAGCTTCATATGATGCCAGTATCTTTACTTACTACGCTTTAAAACTCAGCCCGCTACGAGCTCTCAAATGTTCGTGGCACATCAGATTTTTAAGAGGTCAATTAAAAATTTCAAGTTGTGTTAATGTGTTGAAGAAATTCGTGGCATTAAAACAAACACATCATTAACGCGTTAACTTAGTATATATATAAATATAAATTAGCCATCTTAATAAATAGATATAAATTACAGCAGCTTTAAACACTCAGCTATGCTCAGGCTGATAATCCTTATGGCTCTGCCATATGCCATAGAGATTCAGATGGGGCCAAAAACAAGACCCAGCGGAACTCCACTTGTGCTGAAAATCAAAGTAATTCATTATATTGATTGAAAACTATTGGAAAGGGGAGAGGTCTTAAAAGCATCCAACCATGGTAGCAGTGGCAGAAGTTTCATACGTCTGAGTGCGATGATAATTAGACCTTTTATTCTCTGTTCAGCTTTGAGAGCTGAGTCACTGGTTGAGGTTGAATTAGTTGGAGAGCTGCATGTTTGGCCTTTCCTCTCTGTGACTCTGTCTCTCTGATGTGCAGAGGAAGAGAAAAGGAGAGGCAGGACACCACATTGTGCAGGTTGGATCAGTTTGGGGATCAGTCTTTTGGGCTCATTAACTCCCTGAGTGTTGGCCGAGGCGGGTGTCAGTGTGGTTCGAGCATGCACAAGAGCAGACAGAGTAGCAGAGGAAGTGAAACGTATCTGTCAGGTGTGCTGCTCCTGGAATATCATTTCTTATAGAGTCAAGGTCAGTGTCAGTCTTCAAATGTGTGCTGTGGTGTGAAGGAGCTGAGCAGTTGCCAGCGCTGTCCTCTGTCTATTACAGAGTAACAAGCAAAGTGCCCCCTTAAGAAATGGATGCAGCGCTGTAATCTGACAACCTGGATTTTTGATCCCAGGGCGACTGCCCCAACAACGTTCAACCTTGTTGATTCATTTGGAGTTGAATAAATGATTTGCTGATGTGTTTTCAGACCTGGTATTATTTTGCCCTTATCTTTTTAAATTTCCTTTCCTTTCTATTCTGACCCACAGTCCTCTGTTCAGCTGATATATGAGCAAGAAGGTCAAAGTTCAAGCCGTAGTTATGAAGAAGTAGTACGTCCCAATTGTATGCATTCTGTATGCAACAGTAAGTACTTTGTAAGGGCAGCTGCAGTACATACTAAAAGTAAAAAGATAAAGTATGCGATTTGGAACGTACCCTGTACTGTTGCCACTTGTTGTCTTCAGTTTGCACTAAATTTAAATTTTTAGTTTGCACACACACAGGCGTTTAGTGGGCACCGTTTAGTGTCGGTATGAGACGCGCCAGGCATTCTATTAAGTGCAATGTAAACCTGTCTGTGGCAACAGTAACATCTTAGAGAAAGTGCGCCAGGGGTGTGGTGATGCAGTTTAAAGTGCAAAAAGACACACAAAGGGCAAGTGGGAGGGGAGGTGGATGGGTCTAACATTCGTTAAGGCTGTGACACACCAAGCCGACAGTCGGCCATCGGACAGTTTGGGGCCGTCGGTGAGCGTCCATCCTGTTTTTTGCAGTATGTCCTGCACCGTCAGCTGTAGTCTCCCTGTGATAGAGGTTTTCTCTCACCGGAGGCTCGTCGGTGAGAGAAAACCTCAGGTTAGCGGTTCAGCTTCAACAAATTAGTGCACGAGAAGAGAAATGGAAGTGAGGAAAGCAAGGCAACGAGGAAAAACACAAAAGGCTCTTCTCATTTTTCATCTCGTCCGATCATTCCAGTAGATGGGTATTTTCACAGCAACATGCCCATCTGGACTGAAGTGGTGAGTGAGAGTGGTGAGAAAATGGTTTGCAAAATTCACTTTATTTCATGTACATTTCATAACAACAGCTTGTATATCCACAGTCCTCAGTCTTCCAGTTTCCCTTTTTGAATGACAAATACAGACTACACGACCTGCTGGTGTGGAGAGTCATTTCATCCCATACTGGTGCAGAGCATACGAGCAAAATGGCTGTCAGCTGTCGTCTTGGTGGTGCGTTCGGATACAACTTTTTGGCCAAGACAAAAAGAGACTAGTTCTTTGATGTGGGCCTGGTGTGTCCCCAGCTTTAAGTTTCACTTTCATGTTACAATTAGGTGTTTGTACGTGTCCCGTGTTCACAAGTACAGACGTAGAAGCCCAACCATGTAGTTCTTTCCTAAACTTAAGTAATCTTTCTTCCTACAGAAGTGTTGAAGCCCTACATCGGAGCGGAAGCCAAATGCTTGGAGCTGTTTGCCCGAAGTCTTCAACCTGGATGGACCAGCTGGGGCAACGAAGTGCTCAAATTTCAGCACACAAGCTATTTCACCATGACGCCTACAGATGATGGAGTAGACCCATAAAGACGAGGCTGCAGATGACTGCACAGACACCGCGACTGAATCCTCTCCTCCCCGTCACTGATTCGCCACTGTGGACTAAACACCAACCTTTAAAACGTATCACATTACTATTTCAGTGTGTTTTCAATAAAGATTCAACGCCAGTATACTTCTATACCAGCTCCTTTTGATCTGCTCTTCTCCTGCATGCGGGACCTTTGATTTCTTTTTCGGGGGTCTGGGTACATTTTTTAGGTAGTGGATCACAAGGCTGGTGATGCATGTGGAGAGATGAAAGTGCATTTCTGTGCAGATATATTTTCAACTTCCCACACTGCATTCAGATAAACAACACTCAAGGTTTATTTTTTTGAGTAATCTTTGGCGCAATATGTGTCTTAAGGATGATCAAAGTACTTCTATTTTTACTCTTTTCATTCTGTTTTGAGCTGAATTTCAAAAATGTTTCCCACCCTTAATGAAAGAGTTTCATATTGAATGCGTTTGCTTGTAGTTGTTGGTTAACAGAACTTTTAAAGTTTTCACTTGAACAACACACTGCTGCATCCTGTCAAGGATGGTCTGCACTTACATAATATGTCCGTGAATTTTCCTTGTTTCCACTGAAAGACATTCTCACCCTGTGTCAAGCTCCTTACCGTCCATTAACCTACCCTATCCTATTGGGTGGGGGCCTCTCTAATGAGCCGGTGGTCTTCAGAGAGAGGAGAGGTGGTGTGGTGGCGCTGTGTGGACTAGCGGAGCTGTCTTTAAAGAGCATGACAGTGAATTACAGCCACTGCAGCACAGTACACATCACGACCAGATGAAGCCAGAGGGTGAGTCCAGCAGGATCATTTACACATTAGCTTGTCTCTTTGACTCCAACACACACAACCTCCACACCAGTCTACTTCTCCTTATCTGACATGCCTTTAGCTGCCCGAAATGCTGAGGATCCAGTTAATGTTTACTTGTTACTAAAAGCATTCTGTAAAGGTATGCATGTGTTTTATTCTGTATTCATGAGTTTTTATTTAAGAAATGCAAAGAAATCTGTTTATTTCACTGTAAACTAATGAGTAATTATGACGCTCTAACATACTCTTTAGTGTGTCACACTATATTAAAGGTACGGTGTGTCGGATTTGGTGGCGTCTAGTGGTGTTGTTATAGATTGATCTCTTTCTAAGGCTGCGGTGACGTGAGCCACCAAGTCCAAAACCGTGGTAATGCTGTTCTCCTCGCTCAGAGACTCAGTGGAGAACTATGGTGGCCTTCAGATACTGTACAAAACTGAATGTCTCTAGAGCCAGTCTTTAGTTTGTCCATTCTGGGCTACTGTAGAAACATGGCAGACTCTGAAGAGGACTGTGTATGTAGATATGAAAGGCTCATTCTAAGCTAACGAAAACACAACAATTATTGGTTTTTAGTTTTTTCACATAGAAACTAACGCTGGCTAACTGTCCTGCATAGCGCTTGTTCCAAAAACAATAAAGTTGGACTGAAATGTGAATGTTGTGAACATGGGACACAAACGAACAGTTGATTGTAACGTCCGACTCATCCACCTCCCCTCCCGCCCTCCCTAAGTGTGTGTTTTTTGCTCTTTTAACTACATCACCACACTCCCACTTTCTCTGAGCAGTTATTGTTACTGCAGATGGGTTCACATTGTAGTTAAGTGAAAGCCTGGTGTGTTTCCTACAGGTGCTAAAGGGGGCCTTGTGTGTTGGTTTCACACGCTGATGGCCATGACAAAGCCTCTATATTTTACGCCCTGGGGATGAGAACGGGCTGGCATAATGTCAGTTACGCTGTGCAATGTCTATGGATAGCTGTTCGAAGCTAAATAAAGTTGGAGATAGTTTAATTTTTTTGCAGGGGGCGCCTCGGTAGCCAGGGCTGCTGTTAGCCATTTGGATGCCCTGGGTGTAATTGCTTAGTGGTGCGAGCGTCCGTTGGCCTAGTATTTTTGATGTGTCCCGCACCAACAGTGTTGCAATCGGTAGCAGAGCTGGCAGATCTGGTCCATGAGAGAAATCACTTTGATTAGCGGTTTAATCAGCCCGGTTCTATGTGGAGAAATGATAGAGAGAAACAGGCTTAACATACTTCCCGTTCTGGGAAGCTGTGCGGTCATATCAAAACAGGCAGCTGATTTACATTCACTCCAATGTGTAGATTACATGTAATAAACTCCTTCCCATTTACATCAAAACAATGAGTTGAAACTGAAAACTACTTCTGAAAAATACTACTTTTTCAGTACATTTCATTGCCAACATTTCCTTTTTCAATGCCCAAATTTAAAGTCACTGTCTTGGCTCCATACAGAATATAAAGCCCTCCCAGAATGCTTCTTACAAAATCTAAAATCTCACCTAAACCTAAAGGTCTTAGTTTTCAAAATGTATTAAAAGATTGATGACGTAAAAAACTTTACTGACGTAAGATTGTATTATCTTATTATCTGAGCTATTCATTGCTCCACACAATTGTCGTGCTGTTATTAATCCAGTGAAGGACATTTCCCTCTTTCAGCTTCCCAGAGTTGCATAATATACATTTGAATGGTATAACATTGCTACTTACAATTGAGAAACAACTGACTGGAGTCAAACATTGTAATGAAATGTCTAGCGAGATGGAGGTGGAGAGGTAGTCAATAGTGCCAATCAGGTCGCCAAGGATTTCTAGTTATTGTAAGTGTTCCCATGGAAATGAAAGGCAACTCAAAGAAACTCTCATCATCCTTGAATATTTGTTGGAAACAGTCTCGTTATGAAACGCGCCATATATTAAATAACTCGAGCATTGACAAATAGTTGCCTGCATGATACAGTTTTCATTGATGATTTCCCTTCTGCTCTTTATTTATCATCCCATCAAGCTTGTCGGCGAAGGCTCCTAAACGTCTGCTAAGATTAGAAAGTCATGAAGCTTTCCTTTTGCATTTGTATCTCTCAGACATTCGCTGAGATAAAATACAAAAAGAAAGAATAAAATTCTAACACCTCAACTCCATCTTACAGTATACCACTGTCACGGTCCCAAGTATCTGACGCTTTCCTTTCCCTTCTTGTCACTGGCTTGTTTTTGCTCAATAGTCATCTTCTCCGACTATGCAACCCCTGTCTAAAAGCCTACAATATGCTGCAGGGTGATGTCACCGTTGGTCATCATCTCTTCTAGGCGCCGGTGGATGGAAAGTGTCCTGTCAAAATCAAGATGAAGCACCACAGTGAAGACCGTCCTCCTCCAGCTCCCTCCTATCCTCTGTGTATGGGTTTTGTTTTAAACCATAGCTGTCCTATTTGACTTCAACTGGGAGCAAGAGCTCCACCTCAAATTGCCCATCAGCTGAGCACTGATTGTTATTGGCTTTGTGGGGAGGAGATGCAGAATTAAGAGCATTCATACATCTGATTCCCTTCAGTTTCCCCTGATTGGTGAGGAAAAACTGGAATGACCATTTTCAAAGGGACCCCTTGACCTCTGACCTCAAGATACGTGAATGAAAATTGGGTCTATGGGTTCCCACAAGTCTCCCCTTTACAGACATGCCCACTTTATGATAATCGCATGCAGTTTTGGCCAAAAAATTCAATTCTTGCAGAAAAAAAAAAGGTTTTTGATACCAAATCACAGCATGACTTTTTCTGTGGTGTTCGTAAAGGTCTTGGTGTCTTACTTTTGCAATTTGGTGGGATTATTTATAATTTCTAGCAATTCTCGAGTGGTAAAAATTGGTTCAATTTAGCACCAAATCTGTGTAACAAATGGTATGAATCAAAAAATTACTGCAACAACTTATGAGACACATTGATATTTATCTATAATTTTACATTACATATTATAATATCTATAAATAATTTTAGCCAAAATGGCATAAGTGTACAAAAACGAAGAAAAATATCTGTTTTGATAAATGGCAAAATACTGTTCATCAAGTATACTGTCATCCACATGTTTACGAGATTTTAATGTTAAAAATTTGATAATCAGTGTCCTCACTAACACTATTGATTAACTTTGATTAGCTTACTTTGGTCACTGCTTTTTGCTATAGGCCGAGTGGCATATTTTCATCTCACAAAAAGATGGAAAAGAACACAGATGGACCACCAGGTACAGCTCTTGAGTAAATCTTCTTAGTTACTTTCCATCACAGGCTGAGGAATAAACAGACTTTGACATGTAAAATTGGTGGCGTGTCCCTTTAAATTCCATGACTAGCTCTCATTTTATGGTTGGGTTGTAAGAAGTGAGTGTAAACGTTTGAAGATAACTGAGAGAAGGAATGTTATATCTTGTTTTTTTGATCAGATCAGACAGTTTGTTCGTTTTATTTAAGTGTGATAATGAATGATGTTGTATCATCTCTCCAGAGTGTAAGCCTTCACAAGAAACTATCCCATAATGCCAGTGGTAAACTGCCAGACCTATTTCCCATGTAACCCTGGGAATGAGAGAGTTGGAGAAAATGTTGCTGCAAATAGACAGAAGCTTTGTCAACAAGTCCGCTCACAGAGGGAGAAAAAAAGCCTTTGGTTTGGAGACAGCCGTGCAGCAAACTGGCTGCCATCGCGTCTAGATCTCCCACCGGAGGAGATGAGAGCGGGGGTATGAGAAAGATAATTATTTCCTAAGAGGTGCTGCTTCTCCTCGTCCGACTCGATCCCTCGGCCCTGTCCTCTGCGCCGCTTTTGCTAGACACACATGCAGCTCTGCAGCAACTACAATGATCCAACACTTAGGAGTTTCATCACTGTCAGCAGCATCAGACAGAATGTGAAATCTGAAGTGTGCAGACGTAGAAACGATTCCCAAAGTGTACATTTATTACACTCTGATGTTGGTGGTTGCAGCTCCAGTATGTTCTTACATTTCTAATGAAGAGCTTTGTGATAAAAGAAACGCCACCAGTGGATATTTCTAACTGGGTGGTCTCTTATTTATTCCCTTACAAGGTAGACAGTACGGCAAAAATAGACAGCAATTAAAGCAATTAAAGTTCTGATTTCTTCACACTCTCTTTTATCACGTACTTCTGTCTCTTTGACTTCATTATCCATCTGCACACATCCTAATGTTATTAAATATTAGACACAGTTCCTTACACTGGCAGCTTTGATTTCCTTTCTGACACACATTCAAATGATAATTTCATTTCCTCAAAGGATTCATTTACCTCCAAATTTGAGATGAGAGGAGTGAAAGCAAATGCTTTACAGAATATCTTAAATGTATTCATGAGGATGTAGACTTTGGTAACATAATCTGATTTAACATAGTGCCATGCACTTTATGAAATGTTTCAAAGTCACCCAAGGGACAAGATATATCTGGCTGTCATTAAATATACATATGAAGCGAGGAGAAAGAGAGACGAGCTAAATCGAGACGTGCTGGAGAGCTCAGAATTTTACACTGTAGCTCCCAGATCTCACACTTTTATCCTGAACAGGATTCAGTGCTGAAAAGCCACATTATCTGGACTGATGTGTAACACAAGGGGAAAATCATCAGAGTTTAATTATATCAAATTTCTTCATAAAGTTATAGAATCAAATTCAAGTGCTTTTAAATGTTTACGAAATATTTTAAAAAAGGGGGGTGATGATGACTGCTTTTAGCTCTGTTTGATGATGCTACTGGTTAACATTTGACTGAGAAACATACATATTTTCTCATTTTAATTTGAAGAAATCTCTTAGAAATCCATTGATCCATTATCTGTAATCCTGTTCAGGGTCACAGGGGAGATGGGGCCGAGCCCAGTTGAAATGGTGGCTAGAATTTTACATTAGTAATATATTATGCGCATATTTTTATGTTTACAAGTTGTATGACTGTCGCTGAGTGGTAAAAAAAAACCAAAACCGTTACTATTTCTGTAAGGTGGTAGCTACTACTCCGCATGCATTTGTTTATGTGCAAGACTTTCACATGAAGTAGCATGTCTAAAGAATGTTTTGGTAACTGACCGGTGGTAACCACAAGGGACAGCCAGCAGAAAAGCAATGCTAATGACAAACAGGAAGTCCTGCTGCAAACCGCTGACAGCCAAAAGCTAACAAGCTAGCAAGCTAACACAACAACAAGCTGAGAAACAGTGAAACACACAAACATTGTGCTAGACACTGTAAAGACACACACACACCTTGTTCAGTAGTTTGATTTTCTGTCATTTTATTCCACTCAATAACGGGTGCTAATGTTTTATTTACATCTCATGGCTTCAGTTTTAATTTGATTCATGTTAATTAGTCCTCCCTGTCACCATGTGTGGTTCGGCTTCATGCTGCTCTCGTCCCGCCACACATCCAAAGACATGCATGTCAGATGGAGACTCCTAATTGCCCCACTGGTCTGAATGTGAGTGTTAGTACGATTTGTCTTCTAACCTGCTGTCCGAGGTATTTTCCTGCCCTCTTGTGAGTGCATGCTGCGATAGGCTCCAGCTCCATAGAAATACATAAATATGCTTATGTCTGTAACCTCTCTGGATATTGACAGAAGTCTCATATTAGCCATTAGCCGGTATAAATGCGACTAAAACTATTCCTTGACTGCTTTTCCCCTGAGCTTCCTGGAAAATGTTAGCGCCTCGTTCACATCAAGCTCATTTTCAGTTTCTTTTCAGCCTTCTCTCTGCATGGACAGATGGACGGCTCCATCCATATTCATTCATACCGCATGTCTCTCATGTAAAGATCTGTCTGTCAGCGCGCAGCATGCGTCAGTGCGTCAACGAAAAGGTGTCAAAGAGAAAGAAAAAGGACTGTTTGAACATCCAAACATGAGCAGCCAGTCCAAAATATTCACTGAGGGAGATAAATTGAGGGATGTTAGTAGCTTAGGTGTCAAAATGGCTGACAGGTGGATGGCAGCAGGCAGGAAATCACTCTGTGGCGGATTTACAAATCATCTGGCTTTGTTAAACAGAAAGATTCATGACAGCTCTCTTTTCCTGTCTGTCCTGACTCAGCTTGCTCTTTTTAAAATCAGTTTTACGCATTTATAAATGTACAAGATGGTACAGCAGTAGATTAACAGTAGCAAATAGCAGGTAAATTTATGAATGGGCAACATTGCATAGGAAAAAGCCCGCTATTCCTCAGTGAATAAATCTTTTTGCTCACTGTGCACGCATAGCAGACGCCTCATTATTTTGCTTAGGAAGCTTTTGTTAAATATTATTTATGTGTCAGCGCTGGGTCATGTTGCATCACAGAGGATGCATTGCTGCAGGGTCCACTGTGAGACCAGTAAAAACTCATAGATGTTTTTAATTCTGTGGGAGGAAAATTAATTTATGCAAATGAATACAATGCCAAAGGCTGCTGTTTAATACAGACTGCAGAAGCATTACATGGGCTGTGTACCTCACACCTGGCCTGCAATCCTGCAGTTTTGTTTTGTTCTATATTAGTACATATCCGTTGGTCCCCAGTATTACAAAGGAACCTATAAAAGACATACAATATATCATACTGTATATTTCTTGGATATTGTTGCTTGTAGTGGGAACCAGTCATTGCTCATTGGCTCCAGGAAAGCAAAGAAGAGTTTTATTGTGACGGTAATATCCAGCATCCAACAGCAAAAGTCAACAGTAGTCAATGAGCCGTGCTCTGCCCACTGTGGACAACATGCTCAACTCAGACCACTGAGCCCTGAAACCCTGCCCCCGCTGCTGATCAAAGCGCTGTGTGCTTGTTTGTTAAAAATGTATTAATATATAGCTTGTCCAAATTGCACCAAATCTGACAAAGCACTCCCCAGGAATACACTCGTCAAGTGTGAAGTAGATTGGCAGACAATCCCCCATACAGACATCCTTGCTTTATGGTTAGATATGTTTTTATGACTGCTCGTGACCCAACATGTTTCTAAAGAGAAATTCCTGCATCGTCAAAGTACTACCAGAGAGCAAAATGATTTTTGAAGTTTTGAACGATTCTCATAATCAGCAGGAGGAGGTACGTACTGTAGAAACATCTGTTTGTGGTTTGCAGCTCTTTCTCTCTCTCTCTCTCTCTCTCTCTCTCTCTCTCTCTCTCTCTCTCTCTCTCTCTCTTCATTTCCCTTCTGCCTGTAGAACTGAAGAACCTAAGCTAAGTTTCATGTTCTGCCTATCAATGTGCTTTGTTCTGTTTCAGTACTACGGACAGCGCCACATCTACAACCAACAAACGCTGTCCATGGTTCTGAAACAACAGCTAAACAACAGTGACATGTATGTCAGCCAATTATGTTGTTTTTTACAATTTTTCTATAGATAACCTACATAAAGTTTAAACAGAGGGGGGCAAAAATAGGACTGTGCATGCATGTCAATGCACAGGATCTCACACACCTACGATGGACTCGCTGCAGCAAAGAATCCCTTTGTAAAATGTCATTTTAGCAATTAAAACTACATGAAATTGTAACCATGTGTGATCGACAAGCCCAAACTGCTCCACAGACTCTATCAGCACTAATATAATGATGCTGTTAAACAGTGAAGCAGTACTTTAACAGGTGAGCAGATATGTTGGAAAGGAGGTGGTTGATTAAAGATATATGGTATGTTTATGTGGTTTACTCCACAGTATCACTATTCAGATACCAAACAGTGCTACAGTATGTCCCTGTTCACTTTTGAGGGGGGCTGTTTTTCATGCTTTGGCTCTTAATTCTACAGAAGCAGAATATTTTGTTTAATAAAAACTTTTTTTTAATCATGTCCAAAAAAAATTTAGGACATGATTACATCTATCTTTTTTCAATAAATGTTGACTTTTGGACTTCACAACACTATGGAGTTAGTGGACATGTTTATATCACATGAGTCTTAAATAGTCCTACGCAGCCACTACTGGAATCTAATTCTACAAATAGTACGATACTAATATCTTTAGTGTAGCCTGATCCTTATCTGCAACTGTGCAGAAATACCAGATTTAAACAGAATGCGGCCTACATTTTGAAATAGTTTTATAGACGGATAGTATGTTATTGTGATTTTAGTTATACATGAGCAAATCTAATTTTGACAGCCTCAGAGCAGACAAATCTTTGCACACCCCCAGTGATGGAAACCATTGTTTTAGGACAAGGACTAGATGAACTCTGGCCACAGAGATATTTCTTGGAACTGTGTTCAATCAAGCATGTGTTGCTATAATTGGAAATATAAGATTTGTCCTTGTGCAAAACAAAAGTTTGTTGTAAAACTAAGCTTGTTATGCCCTCACAGTATGTGTTTTTTAATTGCCGGTGTCAAGTAGTGACACTGACCTCTGTTTATTTCATGCTTTTCCAGGAAATATTGAATTGTCCTCCCTTTTCTGAGTGAAATCAGTTTTGCTAAATTGGCCACAGTAAATGAGGCAGCTTCTATTTTCTTATACTCAGTAAAAGGTGGGAATTAGTGCAGCTAGAGCTCCATGGCTGCTTGGTTTGTGAATCATCCTGGAAGAAGAGAAGCAGGTTCAGCTGCAGAATACCAACTCTGCTGGCTCAACTGAGCAAAGGTCAGTGGTGCTACAAACAAAGCTCAGTGTGATGCTGGTAATAATATGACACTGGGTCTTTCTCCTCTCAAATACTTTAAAGAGCCTTATACCTTTGTTGTTGGAAGATTTTTTTTAAATGAGCAGGCCGATTGGTGATCCCGAATAGTTTGGAGAGAGACGTTAATGCACAACTGCAGTTGATAATTTGACTGAACTGAATTCCTAATGACTCGTGCAGTGCAGCTAAACAGAGCATGTTTTTAAATTCTGGTGAAGACCCCAAAGTTTTCTACAAATACCAAACATGTCAGGCTGCATTCTGGGTAAATGTGTTTAACATGATGCAGAAGACATCTGCAATATTTCCATTTTATTGTGCAGCCACAAAAATATGCAGTCCTGGGTTTGAATATTTCAGAGTAAGACAAGGCAAGGAATTATTTATTTTTATAACTTTTTATACACAGTGACATTTCTATTTGCTTTACATAAGGCATTTCAAACCACAATAAAGAACAGAACAGAATAATTACACTGAAATGTGTTTCTAATATTCTTTCCCATTGTGTTTGTAAATGAGGTGGCAAAATATTAATGTTCTGATAAAAGCAAAATATGACAAAGTACAATGGAAAGAGTCTTAAATCATGACATGCATGAAGCATGTGACTTAAAGGTGTGATGTGTAAGATCTGGCCAGATCTTAAAACATTCAAAAAATAAACTTTATCATTATAAACATTATCATCAGAACGTGAAGTGGTTACAGTATTGATGTTATGTCAAAGATGTTTACGTGTTGTTGAGATATTTACTGAAAGCAGGACGCTGACCAGCTAGCCCTGGCCCGACCTGTCTTGTAATAACACTCCGGGGATTAATAAAGGTTCATCTTATCTTATCTTACCGATAGTGAGTCACTGTAGCATCTAGTCTGTTGTTAGTCCAACATGATACAACAAAGACGTAGAGCTGCCCTGAGGGCTTATCAATCACGTTGAAGGTACAGGGTCTGTGACCATTATGGTTGGACTTAAAATTAGCACTTTGTACAGTCTAACATAGAATTTAATGTGTTGAAAATTACTTTATTATAAACATTATTTAATAATTATATGCTAAAATAGCATCTAATGGTTAAAATAGGGCCCTTTGGCTTGAGAAGCAGCTGCTCTTCACTGGAGGTAGAAAACCAAAACTAATAGAAGACACTTCTGATCAGGCACAAGTCTCACCATTGTGACTTATTGTCTACACAAATGTAACCTGGTAGATAATGTCCTGATTTGGGGAGTTCTTCAAGAAATTTCAACTAAATTGTCGCTAATTATTATTATCTATCTATCAGCAGACATAAATAAAGCATATCAATTAATTTTGTACTTTTCCTGGATATGCATCAAAAACATCATCAGCTATTAGGAAATAGTGGAATATAATTATTAAATAATGTTATAATAAAGTAAATATTGGGGTAATTTGGCAGTAATTCCAAAGAAATTTCCAGTAGATTACTTGTTAATAATCAGCTAATTACTATGAAATTTGCAGACCTGTAAAATGAAGCGTTACATTTGATTGTAAAGTGAAGTGACACACAGGACACAAACACGTCTCCTGGATGAATGCCCTGTGTTGTAGGATGTGGATGGATTTAAATTGTAGTTAACTGAAATCCAAGTGCGTCCCATACAGGCATTAAAGGATGCCTTGTGCATTGGCATCACACGCCGAGGGGCGTGACAAAACATTTACACCCTGAGATTGAGAACAGGCTGGGCTAGTCAATCATGCACAGGGTGGGAGCTATCCGTCGGCCCTGCTTATGTCTTGACATGCGACAGCGCATGCAGCTGAGGAGATGAAGCCACATCTGGATTCTTTATTGAGGATTATAAACAGTGCAGAAGTATAAAAAATTGTGCTGGCTGTTAGTGCCATGAATTATTAGCTGAATATCAGAGCAATGGCTGTCAGGGTGGCACTGGGAGTGTGTGAGCGTAGGATGTGGGTTTGTGTTGATGAGGCTGCATCGCTGGCAGGTTGCTGCCGGGAAGAGCCAGCAACCCAGTTATTCAGAGGGGTTTCCATCAATCACAGTCCCAGTGGTGTGTCTATGCCTGCCTAAACTCCTCCTCATACAACAACCTCTATTTTTTCTTACCTTGACCTTTAAGGAGTCCATAGACTCGGGAAAGCAGAGATAAATGACACATATGCTTTGTTGGAGTGGGGTGTAATTTGTTGCTGAAATATGAAAATATAATTTTCACAAATGCTACAAATATAAAAAAAATCTTTTATAACCTCCAAACACACGGGGAGCTACCACTGCCTGCCTTTTATCAAAACCTGAGGGAATAAATAGAGTAATAAAAATAGCTTCAATTCAATAAATCCCTGCGTAAACAAAGCCAGCAGTAGGGCGACTGTTTAAATAGCAGTATGGATCGGCGCTTTATGGGAAGAATCCGATGGATAACCTTTGTTGAGTATCGACTCAGACTCTCTGGGTTAGTATTCTGATATCGAGTTTGACTGCAGGAGAAGTAATGTAGAGCTCTGTGCATTTTATTTGTTCAAAGGGGCTTTTCAAGCAAATTGTACACAAATCTATAGTAATAACAATAAACAAAACATTGAGGGGTTTTCAGGAAGTCACTAGTGGCAAAGATCACTCAAACAAAGTATTGTACGTGCGTACTTTGTGAAGGTAGGTTGTGTAAGATTTTACCAACTGCTTTTAAAATGTACTACTTATGTACTACAGACAGAGAAAAGCCATTTATGTAGATCTTATAATATATTGTAATGACTAATTCTTTGCTGTAAATGTTGGGAAGTTCATGTTATTGTGTCAAAACAATGAAAACACAGACCACCTTTTGATATGAGGTCCAATACAACACAAAAAATCTACTTGTAATTTAGTCGAGCACCCCGGTCTCACCAAATGGCCTACGAAAATTTGTAAGTCACTTTGTGTGCAGTAACGCCATTCTTGCTTTTTGCATGTCATTTCACAGCATGTAGTCTGTATTGACCGCAATGTAAATGTGCAACTAAGCTAATGTCCATATTTCAGTTACGTAATTTCTGGTGTTATTTTAACCCAAATCGTGGTCTTTTCATAAACCTAAGTTGTTTTATTTTGAAAAGTCTGGCGCAGAAATTGGCTGCACAATGGTGCAGTGGTTAGCACTGTCAGCTTCTAACAAGAGGTTGCAGGTTCGCAGGGCCCTTCTGTGTGGAGTTAGTAGGGTTTTCTCCGGAGATGTCCAACGACATGCAGTTTAGGTTAATTGTTGACTCTAAATTGTCCGTCTCTATGTGCCCTGCCAAGGCTTGGCAACCTTCGCCCAGTGCCAGCTGGGATAGGCTCCAGCCCCCCGTGACCCCTAACTGGATAAGCAGTTGCAGATGGATGATAGAGTAGAAACTGACATGTGAGTCATGTGTTGCTGGGTATTCATAGGAGAATACATGAAAAATATGTTATTAAAAGTTTTGTGGGGTATCATAAAAAACAGGGAAATTTGTGTCTATGTACATGAATCAAATAGATTAAATTTTCTGATTATCTCACAAGACTGTTGTAACCACAGCACTTTCAACTTTTAACATTGCTGGAAAGTTTCTTCTCTTAACAGATCCAGGTCCATCAGTCTTGTCCAAGACCCTTCTCCAACAAGGAAGCATCTCACCAAAGATTAATGAGTTTCACCTTTAACGCTGAGTGGTTGTGATGGAACCTGACCCATCTATAATGAATTTCAGGTCAAATAAAGGTATAGCCTGCGGTGGCAGACTGAGGGGTTACACATGCATCTTGTCTAAATGTTAATTTGTTACAGCGGTGAGGACGACAAGTCAAACTTTCTCTAATCTGATTCTGCTATCTTGTAATTTGACTGATGATAACAGTCACTGAAAAGCCTGTAACACACAGCAAACTTATGAGTAACTGAAGAGTATTAGTTCACTTTTTAAGTGGCACTTACACAAGCAGATAAAGGTCTTAAAGTTTAGCCATAACCATGCAAAGGACTTAATATCACATTCTTTTCAAACAAGCCCCGAGGCTCTATAAAATAGTATCCCTATGTGTTTTGAAAATTTCCATCATTAGGCTATATGTCAGAAACAAAGAAATACAGCCACCCACACCCTCACTCGTGGTTTTTATTAACCCACAAATTACAATTTCAAATATTGTGCTCAGTATCGGGGACTGAATGCCCCGCAGTACCTGTCACGCCACATAAAGCTCTTCTGTTCGGTTTAAGTTACATTTCCAAGCCCGCACTATATCACTTCCCTCCTTATTCCCCACGCTCCCGACAGCTCGCAAATCTGGCACTAAGTACGTCTCCTCTAATGCCATAACGTAGTGTGTCTGGCAGTTTAGGGAAATCCATTTCTCGGATATTTGTAATTACTCTACCCTCTGGGGAAGAATGTGGCTGTAAACCAAATTAACCAGCAGTCGAAATCACTCAGGCCTGAGACTAGCACGAACACATGCTGTTACACTACTTTCTGTGAAAGTTAAAGGTTTATGTTGCTGCAGTGTGACACAAGGACAGAGACAGGTATTTTAGAGGTGCTTCCTCTTGTGAGGCTTCTCATCGAGTGAGGATTTTTCTGAGCTGGTGTTAACAACGCCGAGGTGGTGAGACGTCGTGCCGCCAACTGGCCCAGCAAGAGAGAGCGACAGGCCGGTGACAGGCCGGGGCACATAGGCCTCAGTGAGTCACTGATATGGGACAGCGATGACATGCCATCACTTCAGCATCCGCTCTCCAGGGCGCTGGAGCTCTATTTTAGCGAGGAGGGACTTAGATGGAAACTGACTGCAATAGCAAGGCTAAGTGTGAGGGAGAAGGCAAACGCAAAGCCCCCTTTTTTCCTCTCCTCAGAAAAAGACATAAAGTGAAATTGACACCACTGAAACTGCGTCATCGTGGCCAAACAGAAAAACCAAGAAAGACTGTCCCCCCAAGAAAAACGACACCATCATTCCAGCAAGAGCCCAAAAATGTCATATGTTTACGGTGAAGTGCCAAGCTTCCAGCGACCGTAGTAATTATGGCTGTTGTCCACTGGGAGCAAAGGAGGAAGTAGCTTGATGTTATTGAGCCACAAAGTCCACAGAGGAAAGAGGTCAGAGTGGATGGATGTGTCAAAACATCAGACTTTAACACAGGGGACCAATGTTCATGTCCTGTCCTAGCATTAACCACATGATTATTATTTGAACTACAATGGTGCAGGTCCCTAATTTTAGGATGAATCATGATCTTTCCCTAACCATAAGTAATGTTTGGGTTTAAATCTAGCCAAACCATAACCATATTGTTGTAATATATTAAAAAAAAACCACACACACCACACTCACAAAAAAGCAACCTGGTTTATGCTGTCCAGTGCAGCGAGGAATGCCAGGACCTCTACATTGGTGAAACCAAACAAACCCTAAACAAGCGCATGGCCCAGCATAGAAGGGCCAACTCCTCAGGTCCAGATTCAGCTGTCTATTTACATCTTAAGGAAAAGGCACACTCCTTTGAGGACAGCAATGTTAAAATCTTGGACAGAGAGGACAGATGGTTTGAAAGAGGAGTAAAGGAAGCCATCTATGTTAAATTGGAAAAACCATCTCTAAACAGAGGAGGGGGTCTCAGACACCACCTATCCCCCATCTACAATGCTGCACTTTCAGCGGTACCAAGAAAATTCAACATCAAAGACAGTCCGAAACTAACCTCAAGTGTCCCTAACGAACACAACGACTGTCGTCCACTGGCAACACACATGATGCCTAACGACTGTTGTCGTTGGCCCCATTGAATCCTTAACGACTGTCGTTCACTAGTGGGACTCACACTGAAACTCCACTAACAAACTATTGTCTTAGGAGAATAAGGGGCGGACACTTCCGCAGAGGTTAAAAACCTGGGTATTACTCCACTGTTTGTCAGACTAGTGGGGACTAGTCAGACTGCAGCGTTCGAACTGATGAAGCCACTTGGATAAGGGGCGAACCGTCTTCAGGGACAAATCTAAGTCCAGTTGCCTTCGATTCAACTTTTTGCCAGAATGAATATGACCTGGATGAATGAGAACCTTCACAGACACAGGCAAGATAGTGGAATCCCATCAGAAAATGCATATCCTTTTATCCTTTAATTTGAGAAATTTGTTGCACCAAAACATGAGTAAAGTGGAATGAAATCAAAAATATGCACCACTAAATATAAACCCCATTCTCTGTCTGATTTTACAGGAGCCGAGGTCAGCCGTGCTTATAATGCAATAATTTTTCTTATCTTGAGACAATACTTTTTCTCATGTTAATTTATGTCAAATCTAGAGAAAACAAAAGGCAGATCTCTCAACGTGAGTAGTCCAAGTAGTCATTGTAGTTGGATGCGGAGCGAAAGGAAAAGAAGCTGTGAACAGCAGCTGAATCAGCACCACAGAGGCCTGGACAGCTCCGCTTGAGGCTAACCAGGTTTAGTCATTGTGGGTTGAATATTGAAGGCTATATACTGTACAGTGTCAAATCATAGACTGTATAGATATTGGGCTGCTGCCCCATTTGTGAAGACTGGCCAAGCAGGGGCCATATTCAGACCTGAATCCATTGAGGGTTGACCACTGTATCATTGGCAGGATGGTGTTAGGGACCTTCTGGGTAGGGTCTGACACCAAGTTTGTTTGGTGTCAGACCATTTCTTTTCCCAAGGTGATTGGGTGGTGAAGCTGTCTGGTGGGATATTCTTCCAAATCGGTCATCTAGATAGAAGACGGGCAGTAGGTGGGTCGAAGATGTCTGTATGAGTTGGTAGATGAGACAGTCTTTGACCTTTTGAAGCATCCTTTGTGTAAATGCTAATCGTCGGATATGTGGGAGGGGTGTTGAATGAATAGTCTTGGTTATGATTCTAATTAGTTATTTGATGCTATAAAAAGGGGGTGAGACGTCATGATTGACAGCTGCTCTGAGTGAAGAAGTCGTGGTTCGGGAATTGTACAAGAGAAGAGATATAACATTAACTTTCCATGACTGTCATATTTTGGCTTTACTTCTGTACAGTGGGAGGCAGTGGAGACACCATCTTTATATACAGTCTATACTGTGTTAACTTGGTAGTTAGCTCTAGGTTGAACAACAATAATAATAGACTAATAATAGTCTTCTCCTTAAATGTTGAGGACTGATATGAATATTATCTCGGTCACAAAGACACAATGCAATTTCTGAACTGATTTTGAGTGAAGTACAGCGTGATGCGTTGCTCAGTAATGGGCACTACTTAAATCAGTTGGTACAGTTGTCAAGACGCCATCTATGCGTGCTGACATGGTGCTCCTAATCTCTGGTAAACATTACAAGTACTAAGAGGAAGCAACCTTTTGTTTTCTCTTGATAACTGTTTGGTTATGTTGAGAAAATGACATAATTAACTCAGGATCTCCAGGTAATGACATTAAAAAAATAATTACAAGCATGCCCGTCCTCGGTTTCTGTATGATTTAGTAAATGGAAACCTGAAAGTTATATTAAAAGCAGATCAGTTACATAAGATGTTACTGTGGTAGTCAATTGAACTGCCTCAGTTTATAAATTGCCAGAAGCAATTAATACTGGAAAGGTAATGACATTAAACCAGATGGTTACAGACAAGTGTTGGATAACACAAGAACTTATTTACATAAAACAAATCTCTCATCAGGAGCCGGTGGCGATCATATTAATGAATGACATGGTTTGTGCTAAATAGTTTACAGAAATAATCAGATGAGTCAGACAGGAGCTGGCTCGGAGCCAGGCTCCAGTAAATAAACAGGAAGTGAATTTGCTAAGTGGCAGAACTCCTCGTGACACCAGAACATGTTTAATATCATCTAATCAAGTTCATTTTCATTTTACGAAGCTCACAGATTCGGTCTGCGCAGCAAGCCGGGACGGCACAGAGCCCGGTGATAACTCTTGATGAATAATAAAGCAGCTAATGGACAGTTCAATTCACACACAGTAGCATAATTCTCTTTCATATGAATTATTAAGAGTCATTCACATTATCCAAGCAATTCTGCATGTCCAGTGTACCTTCAAATTGCTAGTTGAACACACACACTCATAAAACACAGACACACACTCAAATCCACTAAAGCCAGCTTGACCTTAGAAAATTGCCTCCTTACTGTGGGACCTTTCTGAAAACAGGTAAAAGTTTCTTGGTTTGAATTGTTTTCATTATGCACTCAGCTCCTCTATCCTGATCTGACGTTTCCATTGAGGATTAATTGCTTGCCATCATTTTTTAGAGAGCTTATTATATTTCCTTTAAGGCATTAATTCACCCAATGGCTGATGAATATGAAAATATACGAGGATTTTAGCTGCTTATTTCTAAATCTATATGCACTGGAAACTCATTGAGTGGAGAAAATATTAAAGGTGCAGTGTGAAGGATTTGGTGACATCTAGTGGTGAGGTTGCAGATTGCAACTAAGGAAACTTCTGTGTGCCAAACATGTAGAGGAATTATGGTGAAAATGCAAAAACCTGAATGGCCCTCTCTCAAATATAAATGCCACAATAATGCGCAAGAGCTTAGTGCAACCAAACGCTGACAGACATTTTTAGGAATATTAGGTTCTAAGACGAAAACATGGACAACTCTGTGGTGCCACGCCCTAAATCATACCCTGCTTTATGGTCTATTCAACTTTAAATGGGACCATGATTTAATAAATAAACATCATGCTGTAATGAAAAAGACTTGGAACTAGGGACTGAGACCATAAACTCATGTTTGCAATGTTTACTGAGGTAATAAAGTGAGAAGTAGGCTCATTTTCTCATAGATTTCTATACAATCAGACTTCTTTTTGCAGCCAGAGGAGTCGCCCCCTGCTGGCTATTAGAATGAATGCAAGTTAAATCACTTCAACATTGGCTTCACTTTTCAGACCCAGAGGTTGTCCACTGGTCACTAAATGCACGATTTCTTTTCTCTCTTTGAAATGAATAAATACTATATAAAAAAAAAGAGGCAGCTGCCATTTTCTCATCGTCAACAATCTATTGATTGAGAAATATAATTAAAATTTGTCCGCTCATAATTACACTGTGTCCTCAAGGAGGGATAAATTAGAAATAAATGAATGACTCTCGCTCATGCTAATTAGCTGCACATCCACATCCCTGAAAGCTAGAAGACAGACAAGCAGGAGATATTTCTGACATCCATCATGAATGAGCGTTAGGTGAAGATGTTGCTATAGGTACGTCTGCTGTCACAAATATTGTCAGTTTCTACACCGGGGTGTGAGCCCTTTTCCATGTCATCGCTTCAGTCTGATACAGGGAGGAAAAGTGACAGGTACAGCCTCAAACGCAAAGCCTTTAATAGCACAGACACCTCGGACAGCTTGTTATAAAGTTAGGACGGGGGGCAGGCAGTTTGGCCCAAAATTTCAGATATTCCGCTCACATGCTGAAGCCTGCCGTCTTTGGACAGTCAATACACGATTGATGCTCATGCGAACATAGCGGAGGATTTCCTCAAGGACTCATCCATAACATTTCGTTAATGATTACAGGCCTGCTCCCTTGCCAAGGAGGAGATGAAGTGAAAGGTGAAGGTATAATGGTTTGACCACTCAGCTTTCCTCACAGCCAGCCAGTGACTTAATTAGGCACCTTTTGGGCCACTTTGGCATTTACTCTCGCCTTAAATAAAGTCGTGGCCAGCAGGAACAACTGCCTCTCCCACACACACACACAGCCTTGTACTTCTATCTTTGTGAGGACACTCATTGACATAATGCATTCCCTGGCCCCTTACCCTAATCTTAATCATCACAACTAAATGCCTGACCCCAACCCTTACCTTAAACCTCACCTAAACCTAATTCTAACCTAAAATCAAGTTTGAACCCTCAAAAAGGCTTTTGAAGGTCTGTCCGAAGGTCAGGACCAGCCAAAATGTCCTCACCCTGAAGGTCTAAAACTCAAATTGGTCCTCACAAGGATAGCTGTACAAGTGCACACACACACACACACACACACACACACCTCAAACATTTGTCTCTTTTTACCCTCCAGACAGTCGAGTCTAAACTCTCAGTGCTGATTGCTGATGGGGTGGAGCTCTTCTCCCCTCAGACCAGTCAGGGGTCTGGGTGTTGTGTCCCCTCATTAATGCTTAACTAACTCCTCCATCAGTCAGTGACTTTGTGCTTGTTACCTTTGACCCTTAACTAGTCATTATTACCACCACGGCTATGGTAGTTCACTGACGACCTTTAGGCTGGTTTCAGTCATGCATATTTTAATTTGCAAATTTAGAATGGATATTTATTCTGGTCTGAGTTTCCACTGGACCTCCAGAATAATTTTATTTTTCGCAGCATGAATTTAGTTGCCATTAATACGAGCATTTAATGTATTTTGTTTTTGCATCTGTTTACAAGGGATCGAAATTTGGAACATTTATTTACTCAAGTACTGACAGTACAATTCAGAAATACTTACGTATTTGCACTTTAGGATACTTTCTGTTTTTAGATTTTTTTTGCCTGAAAAGTTTTTTTTTTTTTTTTTTAATCATACTATATCTAGTATTTGGGAACATGATGGAACTATTGTTTTTGCAATAGACCCTATTATATTTTAGGGGAAAAAACATCTTTGCGCCCAAATACTAGATACAGTATGATAATAAAATGGCTGCATCTTAGGAACTACAAGGAGCACAATCAAGTATTTGGTATCTTTGAACTCATAAGAAGCTGAATATCTAATATATGCACACGTATGCAGTATAAATATTTGATATGGAAACCTTTAAATGAACACAATGTAAGCATTTTTCCTAAAGATTTTGACTATCAGTAGAAATGTGATTATTAATTGTACCATTAGATACTTGACCAAAGTATGTCAGTAAGTATAATATCCAGTGCCACTGCTATGCAGATGACACACTGCTGTATGTCCCACTCCACACTTCTGATTTCACCTGTTCATCTTCTCTCAAGGCCTGCCTCGGCTATATACATTGCTGGATGTCCCAGAATTTTCTTCAGTTAAATTCAGACAAGACGGAGGTCCTCCTGTTTGGCCCTACAAGTTTTAACTCCAGCTTATAAGACAGTCTGGAAATCCTCTCGGTTAACACTAAATCAGCTGCACAAAACCTGGGTATTTTATTTGACTCTAGACTTTGTTTTGAGGCTCAAACAACAAGTGTGGTGCAATCATGCTGCATGCACCTCAGAAATATTTCTAAAATCAAATCATTCCTCTCCACCCAAGACCTCAATACAGTAGTCAAAGCTCTCATTTACTCCCACTTAGATTATTGCAATGTCCTTTACTCCGGTCTCAGCCATAATTCACTTTACTGCCTGCAGTTAGTTCAACATGCAGCAGCCAGACTGATCATTGGAACAAAGAGATTTGAGCATATCACTTAGGTTTTAGCAGATCTTCACTGGCTTCCCGTTAAATTTACGATTGATTTTAAGATTTTCCTTTTACTCCTTATTCCATATGCGCCACCTTCTAACTTGAGGTCCTCAACAAGGCGTTGCTGGTTGTACCCAGGTCAAGGTTGGTGACTAAGGGAGACAGAGCCTTTGCCATCAATGCCCCTAAACTCTGGGACAGCCTCCCTGAGAACCTCAAGTTAGCTCACTCATTAACAAATTTTAAATTTCTTTTAAAAACCCATTTTTTTTTATAAAAAGGCTTTTTTTGGCCCCTTGAGGCAACATCTTGGTGCTCACCCCATACTGTCCTCTTCTGGCTGATGTGTTGTCTCTGTAACATATTGTTTGATTCTACTGGTTATGGCTTTTAGTTTTCTCATTATTTTTGTCTCCATTGTTTTGCTTTTTATTGTTGTTTTTATTATGTATAGTATATAGTATTTCTTCTGTATAAGCACTTTGTAAATTGTTTAGAAAGGTGCTATATAAATAAAAACAACAACATATGATCAGTATATAAAATACAGTTTGTTAAAAATTAAACCAGTGTTTGCTCTTGTTTGGCCACCCAGATATTTCAAAGATGTTCATTTAAATAACAAAAGTTTAGAGAAAAGTCCAAAATATTAATAGAAAATTGTGTTTTCATTTCTACCCAATGAATCATCTCACGACCCCTCAGATTTATTTTGTGAATATAAATATAATATATGTATAATTTGCAAAACAAGTATTTTTATTTTTGATACTTATAGTATGTACTTTTACTTAAGTAAGATTTTAAATGAATTAATTTTATTTGTAATGGAGTACTTAAACATCATGGCATTAGTGTTTTTACTTAAGTAAAAGGTCCAGCTGCTTCTTCCACCACTGAATCTAGTCTTTGGGCTTAATGGGAAACTCTTCTCCACTAGATTTTACAGGGAAATATTGTACTGTTTTTCCAATGCATTTTCACAGCTAGCGTGATATACAGTACTTCTTAATTATAGGGGAATATATTTGCATTATAGTATTTTATTTTAGTGCTTTCTCCACCATTGGTAGCAGGATGTAATGTAAATATAGTGAGATCTGTGGAGTAAATGCATTGAAGTGTTTACTGGAGTAGATATTCTCATTTCTTGGGAAAATAATGTAATTTTGTCTCAGTTTCTTCCTCCTGATTAGCTCACTTTAATCAACTAAAGTGCATCATTATCTTGAAATGAAACAAAATGAATGGTGCTAATAAAAGAGTTTGCTTCTAGGCGTAGAAAAATATCAAATTCTGAATTACATAAACATCATTCATTATACAGGAGTTTATGCAGCATTACTGTATATCCTTTAGTGCTTTAAGAATAAAGCAAATTACAGCTTTTTATTCGATAGATGTCAAGACAAAACAAGAGACTCCTGCATCAAATGATTAGCTGATTAGCCCAGAGGAAACACCAAAGCCCTGCGTGGGATTTCATAATATGTTGAATTATCATGAATCTAAAGATGTGGCAGTCAAAAAGCAAACACGCCAGAGTCCATCTGGACGAGCATGAACAAGCAGCCAAACCCAAAGTCCTCCTTGATCTTCTGTGTACAAAATGAGACTCTAACCAGGTAAAAGTGCCTGTGACAACTTGACTTATCGGCCTTTAAAGAAAGAGTCTTCAAACAGATGTATCTGGTAATGTGAGCTAGCAGCCGGCCGAGACCTGCAGAAACCAGCGTCTCGTGCCCTTCGTAACCTGTCAAGGCCAGACTGAGAACTACTCAATCAAGTCTCTTTGGGCGGGAAAGAAAAGGTGGTGCAGGAGCGCAGAGGTGAATGAAACACTGAGGAGATCAAGCAGCTTGTGTGTATTTTTAACCCGAGGCGATTACCAGTGTTGCTTGAGAACACAATGGTTCAAAGTGAATTTAATTGATCTGAAACAATTTGAGAAATTTTTTTACTTTTTTGAGAGGACTTGTGTGAAATAAAAGTTGGCTCCTGCTGTCGGTCTATGTAAAGGAGTACTGCAGTGATTTAGTGATGCAATTCTTAAAGTAGGGTTCTCACAAGAGCAGCACACCAAGCTGTCCTCACTTTAAGTATATAGTAAACAGCCCTGTCTACTAGAAATTACACTCCCAGGCAACTAAACTGCTCTCTCAATTATTAAGAGTGACTGTTAATGAAAGTCACATTGAATAATAATATTATTTGTCTAATAATGAGCAAAGCCCCCGACATGGTAAGCCGACGGTCGACCGGCGGGCAGTTTGAGGCCGTCGGTGAGCGTCCGTCAGCCTAGTTTATTCGGTGTCCCCCACCATCGGCCCTTGTTGAAGGTTTTTGGGTGGGCATTGGAGCTTGTCTGTGATAGAAATCACTCTGATTGGCTGTTCGGCTTAAATGAATCAGTGAACGAGAAGAGAAAAGGCAGGTCGACATTTTTCCTAAACTTCACAAAGTGGTTTTGTTGCCTAAACCTAAGTTAGTGGTTTTGTTTCACACTGCTGCACCTTCATACACGTTTGTAATATTCATACTTTGCATACTGGCACGGACAGCGGACACACACCCACTTCTGTTTACACTTCATTAGGGGTCTGGATGAGCTGTGGACCTGTTAATAAATCTTCCTACATCATCATAAATCTCAGGCTGCTATAAATGTCTCCTATAAATGTGCAGTCTCACCAGAGATGATAAACTGTACATGCGTGTGTGTGTGTGTGTTGTGGGTTTAGGGGAGGGTTTATTATTATATAACATCCACTTTACAGCCAATGAAATCATGAGACACACACGTTGTTGTTCTAATTAACTATCAGGATGATGATGCACAGTAAATGGTCAAGACGAAGAAGGTCTGGGTAGCAGTGTGTGTGTTGTTCACAATCATAAATATTTACAATGTAAACTATCACACTGAATCTTTTCCTCCATTTCTGATGACATTAAATCTCAATATTGATGCTTTTTTTCATGAAATAGACAGTAAAACCTGTTTGAAACATGAAAACCTGTTTAACAGTTCTTAAAAGGGACATCGAGGCAGTAACCCATGGGCATCACAGCGGGCAGCGACACAAGAATGACACTCAAACGCTTCAATTTCTGGTGGTGTGGCTGGCATCCCTCTGTAGGGGGCTCCGGGTGACATTTGAGTCCAGCTCCAGGAGGGCCAGATGTGCTGCTTTGATGGGAAAGAGACATGTCAGCTCAGAATACCAGCTTGACAGAGACGGCACGTACGAGGGAAGACCAGTCCCAGCGTTGGGATGCCACTGTCCTTTTCTAAAAACCCGGAGGGGAGTTAAGAGCACTTGCTAAAAACTCTCCATACTGATCAATCTGCTCTGGAGAATCCTCGACCGTGAGAGACAAATAAAGGGAGGAAATAAATAAAGCTGGCTTTATTGCTTGCTCGCCGTCAATTAAAGCGAGGTCTTATCAGAGTCACTCCAGCATTATTAAAATGCTGTGCGCTGACAGGCGAATAACCTCTGACAAATTAATTGAATTTTGACAGACGGGTCGTGGCAGGAAGAGAGGAGCAGAGATCATTAAACAGACTTCAGTGGGAGATGATCAGACATTGATAAGCTTGGCTGTTTGATGGCAATAAAAAACATATTATATGACTTTATTATACAGCAAATATGTTTGCTCACGTGTTCATCATAAATTCATCTAACAACAGACTTTTGTTTTAATATTTTTCTTAAGGTAGAAGAAGACAAAAGCTTATAAGTATCGACTATTTAAGAGGTGTTCAGTTCACTTTAGGCTTAAAGCAGTAGACAAGACATGATAGAACAAGACATGATAGTTAATATGGACAAATCAGGATCAATACAAATGAACTAGGGCTGTCAAAGTTAACGCAATAATAATGCAACTTCATTTTAATGGAACTAATTCCTTTAACACAACTTGTGATTTTTAGTTTGTGGCAGGCTCATTTTTAAAAGGCAGAGTGACACTGACATATGAAACCAGAAAATCTAACGAATCCACTGGTACCAACCATGTCATATTAGCTAGTCACAAAGGAGGTTAAATAATGCTCCAAATTTAAACTAGATTTTGGTGAGAAAAACTGGCATGGCTTTTTTCAAAGGGGTCACTTGACCTCTGACCTCAAAATATGTGAATGAAAATGGTTTCTATGGGTACCCACGAGTCTCCCCTTTACAGACATGCCCACTTTATGATAATCACATGTAGTTTGGATCAAGTCATAGTCAAGTAAGCACTCTGACACACTGACAGCTGTTGTTGCCTGTTGGGCTGCAGTTTGACATGTTATGATTTGAGCATATTTCTATGCTAAATGCAGAACCTGTGAGGGTTTCTGGACAATATTTATCATTGTTTTGTATTGTTCATTGATTTCCAATAGTAAATATATACATACATTTACATAAAGCAGCATATTTGCTCACTCTCATAGATAGAAACCATGCAATTAATTTGCGATTAACTATTTTAATGCATTGACAGCCCCAAAATGAACACCATAGCACCACATCTCCACACAAAACCACTGCTATGAGCTCAGACATTTTTTTTTTTTATTCGAGGTGTCTCATTTTCTCTGGCTCTTACCCCTCCCATGCCCATCTCTGTCGTGAGAAGGCTCTGTGAATTAAACCTCTCATACCTTTTCCTTTGGGGGAGCCATTGTTTCAGTAGCCTCGACCACACTGGAATCTCATCAGTGCTGTTACCCAGCTGCCCCCTCTGTCCTTTTACCGCCTTAGTCTCAAACTAAATGCCTCATACTCTCCGACAGCTCAGGGTTGTCGCCACGATTGTCTTGTCGTCATTAAAATCACCTTCTCCCTTTTTTTAAAATTGTTTCATATTTTCCCATTTCAGCGCCTCTCACCTTATAGACGCAGGATTGAGAAATATTGCCTTTCATATTAAATTGACCTTGTGACTTTTCATCCTAAGATCAGCGGCCTTATCCTTATCCTCATCATGTGGTGTTTGTTTGAGATATTAATGTTTTGTCATTAAACTGTAAAATGTGCAGGCATTGCAGTCTCCAAGATAACATTTAGAAAACATGGCTTTAAAGGGGTCCTATTGTGCTTTGTCCCTTTTATTTAGTGTGTTATATATATTTTTTGTGCATGTAAAAAGTGTGCAAAGTTACAAAAGCCCAAAGTCCAGGTCAAAGGGAGAAACACGGCTCCTGAACTGCCTGAAATGGGGGGTGTTTCAGACCGAAGGTCAAAAGAGGTGTTAGAAAAGTAAAGCATATTTTGAACATTGAAGCATGTGAACATGTTCCAGTAGAAAGTCAAGTTACAAGTACTCTTTTCCGTGAGACCAGGTTGATTTCATCTGTGTTTCTGACGGGGAGTAGCCAGACTTGGTGTTTTTTTTTTTTTTTTGTTTTTTTCCCCATGAACTAGATTTCACTAGACACCGGGTGACCCTGCTAGTGAAATGACACTAATCTCAGTTTGTTTTCATAGTTGACTTTACTAACATCATGCAATGTCATGCACCTCCCAAGCTGCATGGGCGAGAACTACATTTAACCATTTTTAACCAGGTGCTAAATCGTATACACATAGACACTGTTTGAGTAAAAAACGACTGTGCTCAGTGTGATTTTAACTCGAAGGCTGAGCTGCTATTATTGCTATTAACAAACAATTTCATATTGTTCTCTGGATCATTGTAGTTTGATGTCAGGAGGCTTAAGTTAGATTTCTTTTGTCACAAAAGAGGGCAAAAGGAAGAAAAAGACACTCCATTTATTTAACAATAGGACCTACATTAAAAAAATAATTAAAAAAAACACACATGAGCACCTCCTTGATCAACAATTGTGCTATCATCTCTGATTATGAGGACGTTTCTGACAGCACAAAGACAACAGAGCAGCATAGCAAATGATTACAGTGTGTCAGAGAGAAAGAAAAGCACAGTGAGTTGATTTCTAGTTCAGGATAAGTGGATACTCATTCCTGGGTATGAATAAAGTACTTTATGTGGTCGTATTATGTTGATAAGCATGTTGATTGGTCAGTCAGTCACATAAAGTAAGGGCCTAATATGCATGGGCCAATGAGCACCCAGATATCCCCAACAAGAGCTGAAGGGAGTTGCAAAGTTAAAGGAAATAGTTTTGTTTTAGCATAATTCATTGGCGTTGGAATGAATGGATGGAGGCAAAGATTTAGCATCAATGTTTTTTTTAACAATTAAATACTAAAAATGTATGAATGTACTAAAAAACGTAAAAAAAAAAAAAAATACTAAAAATAGCAGCACCCTAAAAAAGATGGCAATGCCATAGTTGCACCCTACAACTTTAGTTACACGTTAAACACTAATATACCTTGCATTTTTGTTTCTTCATGCTTAATTTGGTAGATGCATATAATACATCTAATATTCCGCTTTTGTTTTTTATTTAAGTTATTTATCCACATGATGCATCCGTTCTTGTACTTGTGCCGTGTTGCATCAATTTCCCTGCATGAGATCAAGAAAATGTATGTTTTTAATTTTAGAGACTTTGCCTTTTGTTGAAAAAAAAATGACATTTTGCAGTGGATTTCTTTTCTATACTGACTACAGTTTCAAATTTCAATGCAAGGCACAATCCCTCCACGCATTAGCTTCTACGCTACATCCCTGTCTTCTAAAAGTTACGTTCCCATGTAACGAATATGCAATGTGAAGTACGCTTTGAGTAAAATGTATTTTGTCACTTTTGTCGTTATGGTTGTTTTTCACATATCAAAGTCACATTTGTGTATTGATAGGCTGCAAAAGGAGGAGGTCGGAGTGATGGATCAGCCCGTTCACATTATCAGGGTGTAGCCCACGAGGCTGTCGCAGCTGTAGGCGTTCGGTATACCTGCACAAGACACCTTTTAGCGTCAATTTTAAATGCACTGGATGGAACTTTCAGGTTTCAACTGTTCATTTATGTCCTATGTTCACATCATTTAGCGTCATTTTACTGTAAGCCCATACATGCAGTTTTTTCCTACACCTAAAAGCAGTTTTGTTGCCTAATCCTAAAGTGACATGGAGGGGCGCAACAGGTTGGGATAAGAATGTGTTGGATGGATTGGTCAAACATACCCAGGACTTCCACCCAGGAAACCACAGTTGGTGTCCTGTGTGAAGCTAAAAGCCAACATTAACTTATTTTAATTTATGCCCATAGCTTAATACCAGAGCAAAGCCCAAAGCATGTACTTTTTAAACTAAGCCTAACAGAATAGTTTTATTGCCTAAACCTAACCAAGTAGTTTGCTGCGTTTTTTGGTTTGATTTCAGTTTCTAAATGTCAAACTGTGTTGTAAAAAACTGAGACTTTCATGCAGAAGAAAATAGGTTTCCCTCGAAACGTAATTGAGGATGCAGTTTAGTTGTATGGGAATGTAATTTTGAGGAAACAGGTTGCTCCCTAACATCCTTTTCAGCCAGAAATGTGTTGAGCTACAGATGCTCCATGCAAAGGCGTGGGCTGAAACATGCACCGACAGGGGAGGAGAAAGCGAGCGGAGAGTCGCTGCAGCCATGTTTGTTTGGGACGATACAGATAATCGTGAGTTACCTGCCTTGTGAGCTGTGATGTTACCTGGATTGACCTTTTACCCGGCAGGTGACAGGATGCGGATCGGCGGGAGAGCGCGGCGGTGGGTCTGCGATTAGACCACATCAGAACTGCAGGGTGTGGTGTTCTCTGTACCCGCTGTCACACACATCAAACAGTCAGGCGTCCCCATCAGGTAGGACGGAGCAGCAGGATGCAGAGAGGCTGGAGGTGGAGAGTGACTCAGTGCTTCACTCCTCCATCTCTCTGGTGTCTCCGCTGCCCCTCTGACCTCTGGGCGTGTTTACATCCTCTACTGGATGAGTGTGCAGGTGAGTAGGCGTGCAGCAAGATGCAGGTGTGTGACAACCATGTGGTGGCTGAATGAGTGTGAATGAATTAACCCTGAGCGGCTCTCACACTAGCATAAGAAAACAAATTTACACCTCTTTCACACTGACCCGGTTGCATTATTCATGAACATCTCATGTGGAGAATTTTCAGCAGCACCTTTAATGTTGGATTTACATAACTCAAGACACTTTCATACTATTAATATTAAGGGTGGGATTCATGAAGCATAACTAAAATCTTAACAGGAGGCTTTTACGTGTTATTAGGTGCTAAAATACAAATTCGGAGCATATATATGATGGCGGGGTTGTCTCAATAGCGCTCTCAACATGGCGACAGCTGAGTCGGTGGCTAGCAGCTAATGGTGCTACGACAGACAGAGCTAACAGTGCTGTGCATCTTTTCCACATAGCTGTGCTGCGAAACTCCTTCTGTTTGTTTTTATTTCAGTCTGTAATTTGCCTTGAGTAAAAATTTTAACTTTTGCAGCAGTTATGCTAACTTCCTGTGGAAATTAATAACTTTTCCAAATGTAAAACAGCTCTATTTATATATTTTTTGCAAAGTTTTTTATTTAGCAAGTTTGTGGAATATTTTGTTAAAAGACGTATGAACACACTATGCGTATGTTACACAACTAGCATGCTACCAGTGTTAGCTAAATATGGCATCAAATTTTTCACTTAAAAAAGTAATGTGACCTGTCTTGACTGAATGGTGAAAAAAACAAACCAAATGATCTTCTCCCCCATATCTGTTTGTGTTTCTATTCATCCAAAAAGGAACATTTCCTTGTGTTGAACACTAGAGAGAAGCTCAGATTACAACACACCAACACATGAAATAGTCACAAAACATATTTTTCACTTTTTTTGTGACGCTTAGTGCAACTTTCAATAACATGTGACTTGTGTGTCAATTTCCACTTCAGTCTTTTCAAAACAAAACTACTTGGATAGGACTAGGAATACATCAACTTGGTAAGGTTTAGGCAACAAAACTACTAAAGATAGGTTGAGGAAAGGCTTGTTGTTTGGCTTAAAATAACCCCGGAACTGCCAAAGTTACATGGCATATAAATCAAGTTTGACTTGTGATTTAACATGGGACATGAACACCGGTCTACTGTGAAGGTGAAGGGGGGTACACCCTGGTCAGGTCGCCAGGACTGTTGGGAACCATTCACACCTACTGGCAATTTAGAGTCATCGTTGACACAGGGAGGAAGATATTTATAGTGCACTGTACATATACCATCCATCCATCCATCGTCAACCGCTTATCCCGTTAGGGGTCGCGGGGGGGCTGGAGCCGATCCCAGCTGGCATAGGGCGAAGGCGGGGTTCACCCTGGACAGGTCACCAGTCCATCGCAGGGCACATAGAGACAGACAACCATTCACGCGCACATCCACACCTAGGGCAATTTAGTGTAATCAATTAACCTAAACAGCATGTCTTTGGATGGTGGGAGGAAGCCGGAGTACCCGGAGAAAACCCACGCTTACACGGGGAGAACATGCAAACTCCATACAGAAGAGCCGCAAGCTGGAATCGAACCTGCGACCCTCTTGCAGCAACAGCAACAGCGCTAACCACTACACCACCGTGCAGCCCACTGTGCATATACAATATACACAAATGCTAAAAAAAGGTTTTCCGTTGAAGGTATTGAACATTTTTTTTTGTTTATCCTGCAAAAAGTGTTATCTACACTAATATAACTGCATCTGTGTCAAGACATGGGTACGTCTCAACCAGACTGTATATAGTGATGTTAACCTGAGCAGGATCAACCCACAAACTGAGAAAGAACAGCCTGTACTTTGATGACAACTTGTGTTTTTTTTCCTACAATTTGCTTTACAAAGTGAACTTTTTTTTTCAATATAAACCACCATGCAAACTGCAAATTCCCCAAAACTGACAAAGAAGACAAAGACCAACAGGTGGAGATGAGTAGTAAGCAGGCAGCACAAAGGCTAATCTGGTTGAAAGTCACATAACTGACTGAGTGGCACAAGCATGTATATACTATGTGATTAATTAGGGCAACAGGGGGCAGGTGTGCAGGCAGGTGGTGATCAGGTGACCATCAGGAAGGTCTGAGGATGACTGCTGCTATGGGAGGGAATGTCAAGATCTTTAATGAGATGAGATATTAGCACTGGCAGGCTGGAACAATGTGCAGAAAATGTGACAATTAAGAGGCTTGAAGTTGAATCTGTGACAGCATGTCCACCTTTTTAATATAATTAGAAACTTAGATTAGAATGAAAAATGTCCCATGAAATCATATATACTATATACAGTATATTAGTGCTGTCAATTGATTTAACTGATTAATGATTGTCCATAGTTAATCACAATAAATTAAATATCAAATTAAAATTAAATTTAATTAAATTTAAATCAAATTAATCACATATTTTTTTAAATGTACCTAAGTATTTAATACTCTTATCAACATGGGAGTGGACAACTATGCTTCTTTATGCAAATGTATGTATATATTTATTATTGGAAATTAATTAACACAAAACAATGACAAATATTATCCAGAAACCCTTATAGATGCTGTATTTAGCAGAAAAATATGCTCATATCTTAACATGGCAAACTGCAGCCCAACAGCTGTCAGTGTGCTGACTTGACTTGCCCCAAACTGCATGTGATTATCATAAATTGGCTTTGTCTGTAAAGGGGAGACACAAGGGCTGAACCCATTTTCATTCACATATCTAGAGGTCAGAGGTCAAGGATCGCCTTTGAAAATGGCCATGACAGTTTTTCCTCACCAAAATTTAGTTTGGAGCGTTATTTAGCCTCCTTTGTGACAATGATGGTACCAGTGAAAACTGAGCTCGCTGCAACCTCTGAAAAATCGATTGTGCTACTACATTAAAGAAATTAGTGCCGTTTAAACAAATTTGCATGAACGTGTTTTTATCATGTTGACACTGACAGCCCCAGTTTATTTGTATTTCGAATGCGATAACCTTCAGCATCTGTAAAAGGGAAACTTGTGGGTTCCCATAGAACCTGTTAGGGGAAAAAGTGTTCGAAATTGAAAAATGTTTCTGTTTCATATATATATATATATATATATATATATATATATATATATATATCCATCCATCATCCATCGTCAACCGCTTGTCCCGTTAGGGGTCGCGGGGGGCTGGAGCCGATCCCAGCTGGCATTGGGCGAAGGCGGGGTTCACCCTGGACAGGTCGCCAGTCCATCGCAGGGCACATAGAGACAGACAACCATTCACGCTCACATCCACACCTACGGGCAATTTAGAGTAATCAATTAACCTAAACAGCATGTCTTTGGACTGTGGGAGGAAGCCGGAGTACCCGGAGAGAACCCACGCTTACACGGGGAGAACATGCAAACTCCACACAGAAGAGTCCCAAGCCGGAATTGAACCTGCGACCCTCTTGCTATGAGGCAACTGCACCACCGTGCAGCCCATATATATATATATATATATATATATATATATATATATATATATATATATATATATATATATATATATATATAATCCGCCAGTTATATTTTCATTTAGAGATCATGAGCTCCCTCCAGCTCTGTTCCAGTTCAGGTTGAAGGCCTCTGAGAATCGTTCAGGCTGTTTTCTTTTCTCTCCCACATCCCAGGTTGACGCAAGGGTTTAGCATGCAAAATTTGAAAACTTAAATTATTTATGCTATAAACATTTTCTGCTGTTTTGTCTCATTTATATCTATGTGGGAATAGGAATGTGTTTGAGTTATCATGGTGCACACTGAGCCAGGTAAAAAGTCCCTGCTGGCCGGTTGGGCAGCCAGAACAGAGTTGGCGACACACGTATTGCTGACTCTACCTCTAGCGTAAGTCACTCTGGGTCCACTTCTTCAGTGTCCAATTAATCCCTCTAAATATTTTACTTCACAGAAACCATTTTCATTCATGTATCTTGAGGTCAGAGGTCAAGGGACCTTCCTCGAAAAAAAATGAGTGTCAGTTTGGAGCATTATTTAACCTCCTTCGCCATAAGCTAGTAGAACCTGGTTGGTACCAGTGGATTCCTTAGGTTTTCTAGTTTCATATGATGCCAGTATCTTCACTATAGCTTTAAACCTGAACCTACTCCAATCTAAAAATCACACGTGGCATTAAATAAATTAGTGGTTAGCGCTAATTCCAATACTGTCAACGTTAACTTTGACAGCCCTAATATAGAGTATATACAGTATATATTGACAGGATGAAGTGCTTTGAAATAACTCAGTTGAGGTTGTCGATGATGTTGCATGATTTTTTTTTTTTTTATTTTTGGATGCCTGAATGTGAGCTACACTATTAACTCCAGAGTACAAATTAACACTAAAATGCTGCTCTGAATTCTCCCATACTGTTTTTTTTGTGTGAAAAATATCCTGCCGAGTCTCAGTGCCAGGCTGACCTGAGTCTGTTTTCTGCCTGAATCAATATTATAATGATAGTCTAACCCATAAAAAAGACCATGTTCTCCCTCCACACAGTCTTAATTTCAGTCTGTCCTCAAGGAGCCAGCCAGGGTGTTTTCTGCCTATTTTGCCTTTTTGTTTGATGTTATTGTGAGAGCAATCAACCAAACATAAATGGGGAGCAGAACAGGATGAGATATTGAAATATTAGACAAATATATGCTTAGTGGCTTTTTATGTGTAACACTAATCTTGCAGAGGGTGAAAAGAATGAGAATACAATATCATTGAGTATTCAGAGGGCGCACGAGGGGAACACACTTTCATTCACGCATGCAAATCTCAGCACATTGTGTTCTGCAGGCAGAGTGATGGGAATGTCATTTCAAGACAGCGAGAGCCCATCAGGTTTTCATCGGCTTGTGTGCATGTGTGGGTGTGTCTCAGCAGCTGCAAACGTGAGACGGACACCAGAACATCTGGTCGCACTGTTGAGTCGTGAGATTTTAAGCCTCCGGTCTCTGGCTGCATCGCTGCAAGCCAGACAACGGGTTGGTTTTCAGCAAGCCGAAATAAAAGACTTAATGCTCGGTCTAACTCCGAATAAAGAGCTAACATTTGTCAGAGCTCCGTGGGCCGAGAGGTGCAGGGAGGTAATGGAAGACGTCATCCGGGAGGGGCGAGACACAAATCACGGTGGCCTCTTAGTCACAACTCAGACGGTGTTTACAGAAAGACTTGTCCGAGCCACTCTCAGGGGAGAAACAACTGATTGATTCTCTATTACAGGGAAACATGTTGACACCTACAAAGTAGTGAGTTTGAAAACTTGCTGAGTCACTGGCTCTGAAGAAATGGATAAAAATAACTAAATTTAAGAAGTGCGTCCTTTGCCAGATTCCACTTGAAATGAAATATTTCAATGAAATACTTCAAGCTGTGTTTTGGCCTGCTTGCATTTGTACCACTGAATGTTTTACAGCGAGCTGCAGGATATCGAAGAACAAAGTTCCTTCCTTGCAAAGTGTTTATACCGACCAATGCCAAACTAAAATTAACTTTGGGACCACCTTAATTTATAAGCACAAGATTTGATCTGTGAATTGAAATGTGAGCAAAGACAGCAGAATGGATTATTAAAGGGTCAGTTCACCCAAATTCCTAAAAGGCATATTTTCTTACCTACACTGTCTTTTTACCTGTGCAGGTAGTTTTGGTTTTATTTTTTTTTGAGTCTTCTTTTGAGATATTCATTTCTGATACTTCCTCATTTCTGATACTTCCTCATTGAATTTCCCCTCGTGGGACTAATAAAGGAATATCTTCTTCTTCTTCTTCTTCTTCTTCTTCTTCTTCTTCTTCCAGTGGACCGCCATGGGACATTATTTTGGAAAAAGTATGAGTGGTAGTCAACGGAGAGAGACAAATAATTGAGCCATGAATCGCAGATATGTTTGTCAACATAATCTTGCATATCAATAAATATGAAGTTTGGCATAAATCTGCGAAAGAGTCTGCAAAAATACTTTATTAGAAAGACCCAAAACACACACCCAAAAGTTGCATGAGTGAGTCACACCAGAAAAAGGTCTGGCTTGTTCTTTCGCTTCCTGGCTGATGAAAAGACCAGGAGTCTCTGAATTAAAATACATCAGGTAAGATGTTTTATTTGTGCATTGAACAAAGCTTAGTTAGCTAGATGGGAGAAGAAGAAGGCACACTTTACTGAGCCCCTGAGAGGATTCAGTTTTTTTTCGCTCTGTTGTTATCTTTTACATAGTAGAGGCTTGAAATACATACATGCACAAACAGGACCTACATATATGCATTAATGGAGAGATGTCAGAGAGAGGGAGTGGCAGTGGGCACCCACTGAGCAGTTGGGCGTTTGGTGCCTTGCTCAAGAGGCAAACTGGCACCTCTCATGTGGAGGACTTGAACTGGGTCCTTCCGGTTCCCAAGCCAAGTCCCGACAGACTGAGCTACTCCAAGCTTGCTAGTGTTGTTGACGTATACTGTGTGAGGCAACAGTTCACTGAGTGGTTTCACACCAAACTAAATGACAAACCTACGTCAAACAGAGACTTTCGTGACTTGCAAAATTCTCTTTTAAATTGACAAACATCATATTTGTGATTCGTGGCGTAAACAGGATCACAAAATATTTGTCTCTTGCGGTCAACTACTGTATATAGATTTTTTTCTGAAATAAGCTGACTATAGGTGACTGTAATTTAATTTGTGGTGCTTATAACATTGGGAAATGCAACAACAAATTTTCAAAACATGTTTGTCCAATATGACCCATATGAGCGTTTTCTAATCAGCCGCCTCTATTGGCAGGACAGCATTGTTTTGTCAGTGATCTATACACTTTTATTCCCAAGTCTAAGTCAAGCTTCATTTCCCATAATACAACCCAATAACATGTTTCCTTCAACTTTTCTTGCCCTCATCTTTCAGACTTCATGCCCCCCAACACAAGTTTTCTGTCAAATATTTGAAATGTTGAGCATAACGAGCTCAAGAGGTTATGCTTTCTGCAGGGACGATTGCACAGATATGAGCTGACGTGGAATCGTGATAAGGAAACGCTTGGATCTTTTATACTTATTTATCTTTTATACTTCTTCTTTTATACTTCTCGATACTTCTCAAACTACTCAAAGTTTTCTCCACCCATCTGCTTCTGCGTAGTTAAAAAATGCTAGATATGCACAGATAGGCGAAAACCGTGCAGACACTCGCAACCCTCGTGGATGAGGCGAGCATAAATCACACTTAACTCAAGACACATTTTCCTAAACTCAAAGAGCCGCCTCCAGAGCCACATAAAACATTAACTGTTTTCACACCTCTAAGACTTTGTAAGCCCATCCATCCACCCTAAGGTTTTGTGGCTTCAGAAAAGTCTAAACCTGTTGTTTTAAGTTATAAAGCAAATGATGATTGCTGTACTTTTCCTGATCAGGAAAATCTCAAAATGTATGTTTAACCACCTCAACAGCAATATCTCTTTCCGGAAATACTAGCATTGCTGTTCACAGTTTCATGATTTCTGTATTGAAAAGCAATTTTTAATACATTGAATGCCAGAAATAAATCATTCACCTCCATTGTCCTGGAGTGGAGGTAGAAGTCTCAGACAACTCAACATTTAAACCAAATCTATCTCCACGGGGAGAAATTACAGTATGCTTTTTTGTAGTTTGGTTGGATTGACCCTTTAAGTATTATGGTATGAGATTGAAGAGGAAGTATCACGGAAGCAACAGTCAGTGTGACGCATGTCAAACAGCTTATCTGCATTTGAAGAAGACCTCTTGGTCGCTCTGGTCACATGCGACCAGCTGAGGCCCTGAGTCTGTATGACGTGAGGGGTGAGGAGACGAGACGTGACGAGGCGGGAGCTCAGACACGCATGCTGTCCGGCGATGTGCCGCGCATCCTCTCCCTGTTCTCATTATCCTCTCTCTGGGTGTTGAGGGGGAGTGGCGATGTGAGGGGAGGGAGCGAGGTGGTGGTGGAGACTGGCTGGCTAACCCTACATCCCCCGTGGACAGGGAACAGATGGGACCCGACTCCCTCCACACAAATCACTGCCAAGGAAGCTTCGGCCTGCTCCCGATATGGCAACTACTGTTTAGAGTCCAGGGATGAGGGAATGGAGGGAATATTGAGATTGCGATTCAGTAGTGGAAAAATATGCACAAAGGTGACATTAGTCAAGGAGTATTAATTTAAGGTATAAAGTCAACTGATTTTACTTTTTGTGACAGGACCTATAGGCCTAAATTATATTGATTGGTTCAAATCCAACCCATGGCCCTTCACTGAATGTCGTCCCCTCTCCTCACAACAATGACTGGCTCACTGTACATTATTTCATACATAACCGTCACCACTCTGTGGAATGTCAATGCATGTATTTATAGAGATATTATGGTTAGTTGTTGTCTCTTTCTTGCCAAAGAGCTACTGTGATGCTAACGTAGCAGCTAGGTGACTCATGCTGGCAAGCTGCAGGCGTGCTCGACTTGTGACTGGCTCGGCGGGTGTGTGGGCGGGACCTCGAGATTGTGGCTCCAGCCCCCGGATCACTACTGCACAGACTCTGGCTGCAAATGAGTCAGTGTATGGTCAAAATACTGTACTCAGCAACAGGAAGTCCTGTACGTTCAGCACTCTGTGTGCTACTTTGGAGTAATATGTCGAGTCACAAAGTAACGAAGGGGGTGTTAAGGAAAATATTTACAGTAATTAATTGGAGACTGAAGAAGTGGACCGGAGACCCAGAATGACTTACACCGGAGGTTTATTTTATGTCTTGAATTCAAGGGGAATCGGCAATACATGTCAACAAGTGTGGTGTCAACTTTTTACCTGGCTCAGTGTGCACTGTGAAATCTCTCACATTCCTCAGATATAAATGAGACAAAAACAACGGAGAATGTGTCTGATATAAATGCTTCAAGTCTATGTGTGAGTCAGGATGTTTTGCTCGCTAAACCCTTGCGAGATAAGAAAAAAGGCTGGCTGATTGTCAGAGGTCCTCAACCTGTAATGGGGTTGGAGAGAGCGCTCTAAATGAAAATATAATATCCAATTACACAGGAAAACAGAGGGGAAGACCCCTTTCCAAACATTTTTTCCCTAACGGGGGGTACCAACAGCATCAGTGTGAACCAAAAATTAACACTAATATAGGGAGTACTATCATGGTTGTCAAAAAATGATTTCACTTCTACTGTGCAGACAACAAAAGTGCACTACTGTAATTAATGGAAAACATTGGCCCACTCCCTTCCCTAATGGGATAACTGAGAAAATGATTCATTAAGCTTGTCATTCATCCCAGTGATGGTCCATCTCCAGTCCACCCACCCACCTGTCAGAGGCCTGGGGTACCTGGGTAATGTAGTCATCCACTGGGGACATAATTAGAGAGCTGCCACCTGTACTCCCTCTCTTCTCTTCCCTCTCCAGACAGGCCTCATTAGAGAGACCAGAGCCTGTCTGTGTGGGAAAAAAAAGAGTAAATTAATCTACAGTGAAAATCTGACACTAATTAGTATTTTTGGCCAAAACGCTTTAAAGGTCCACAGAGACAATAGCATTGAATCACTGAATACATTTTAATTGTGCTCGTTAGATGCACAAAACAAAAACACATCAAAACATAGCAATTGGATTTTAATGAACATCTATTAACAGGACAAAACTAGCAGAACAGTGAAACACCCCCGGTCTCTGGAGGGTTCGGTGGAAGACGAAGAGGTGAAGTATATCTGGTTAGTCCAGAAATAACACATCGCCGATACATGTGTGTTTTCCACTGTGTGTGTGTGTTTCTTTGTGGAGGCCGGAGGGGGACGGATGTTTACTTGACCTGGCTGACAGTAAAACCCCTTTGAGACTTCTGTTTCAAAACATCTCAAATTGACACCTACTGTACGCTGAACCTGTACAAAGTAGTTGATATAATGACCCTGAGCTGTAACATCAAACGAAACATGATACTTCATTCTCTTGTAATTCTTCTCAAATTATTATTTGGAACTGAAATCTGTGTTTATGCAACCTGATCTCACAGGACGCCGTATAAATAGCACATTTTAAAGACATACTGTCTGTTATGATAACGCGTTTTGTCATTTAATTCAACGCTGTTACTGTTAAACAGTTGCAGTTAAGTTTAGGCAACACAACTATGGTAACGGCCGCAGTTAGGTTTAGGAAACACATCACAGAACCTTGGGCTTAAACTGAGTATGTAAACTAAATAAATTATGTAGCAGTGTGACGGAAAATACGTAACAAAACTATCTCCTGGTCGACAGTCCTGTGTTTGGGGGGGGGGAGTAGCTCAGTCTGGGGGGGGGGGGGGGGGGGGGGGGGGGGGCCCCGGTTCAAATCCCGACAAGAAAAAAAAAAGGAGGGGGAAAGGGGGGGGGGGGGGGGGCCATTTTTCCCCCTGGGGGGGGGGGGGGGGGCCCCAGGGAAGAAACCACAAACCCCCAAGGGGGGGGGGGTGGGTGTGGAGGCCCCCCCCCACTATTACATATTTCTAAAATTGTATGTGGGTTTGTGTGTTTGTTGGAATTAAAAATTAAAAAAAAAAAAAAAAATAAAAATTTCATTTTCGGAGTGGGGAAAAAAAAAGGGGATCTTTTTTCTTCTTTGTTTGACCCATCCACGATATCGTATCGTATCATATTCACGTGGATGCGTTTGCACTGCAGTCAGTACTGACTAAATGTCGTAAAATGATACGCCAAAAACGACAATGGCGTTGTTATTGTATGCAAAATGACTTACAAATTTTTGTGTCATTCATATAGAATCTGGTGAGACCAGGCTGGTTTTTAAAATATTGGCATCACAATATGACATTTTAATTTTTTTTGCTCTGTTTCAGAGATTTTGGCAGAAGAGCCCTAACATGGAGACAGAGAGGGACATTAAATCACATCAGAAGTTGTTTGAAATTGGAAAAATGCTCTTTCCTTGAGCTTTGTGGACAGTAAGACAATAAACCTGACATACGAAAACATAGGAAACAATAAGATTAATGAAAAGAAAATGCTCAAAACAAAAACTGGGCATACAAAGCAATCAACAGAACATTGTATGAATAATAGATCACTCATCAGTACGGATATGATGTTACATTCCCATACAACTAAATTGTATTCTCAATTACATTTGGAAGGAAACGAGTTATGTTACAGATTATTTGGTGTTTTTTAAATATCTCAGATACCTTTGTAAATCTGCAGACAGCCGCAGTAAGTGAGGTAGTACAACGCGCGATGCACAGAGCAGGTTACGGAGTATATCGAGCAACCGTGAATGAAAATTAAGCAGTTTTGTTGCTTTTGTTTTGTTTTGTTTCATTGACACAGTCATTTTAAGCCAAACAATGGCGTTTGTCTCGCTAAACCTAACCCAGTAGTTTTGCTGCATTTTCATTTTGTTTCAATTTACAACCTTAACCAAGTGTTTAAAACTACACAGTAAAAAATGTGAAATCCACAGTACATGACTGTACCATATTATATTTCACAGTAGAATACTGCATATTCAGTTAAATTTACAGTAATTCAAGAGTTACTTTGGAAATTATAGTAATTTAGTTGCTACTGTATAAAATCACAGTAACCAACCAAAATATGTCTCCCTCAAAACGTATGTTGGTTGTGCAGTTTACTTGCAGAATCAGATTTGTTCTTTCCTCACATATTTCAGTCAGCAAAAGTGAGTAAATTACATAAAGTTAGAAACAAATAAAAACCAAATTTCTTTTCAAATGGACATTTTGCCAAATAAACATGCATTTTGATCCAAGGTTGATACCGCATTTTGTCTGGTGCCACAAGTATAGACATGTGAATGTCATATTTTCCACAAGCCATTATGCAAACACTATTGTAATGCTTTATGAATTTGGTTGACTCTGTTTGCATGCACTCCATGTTTATGATACTATACTTGACGATACTGAAAGCTAAAACTTTAGAAGAAGCCAGTCTCAGTCTCTGTTCAGTTAAAAGTTGTGATCCTGTGATGTACATGTGACTCACAGTGTAAATCCTACATCTTTCTAGTCCATATAAGGCACATTTTGTTCTTCTTCGGTGCTCCAGATGTTGTCTTTCAGCTGATGCAGGAACTTTCTGTCATATGAATAATCTGCACTTTAACTTTGGCATGTAAAACATTAAGTGTTGCATATTCAGATGTTTTGCAGTCTCGGGGTGAAGAGTCATGCATTAGCATTATTTCTGTTGCTCTAAATTTTGCTGCTTTAGAGCCACATACATCCCACACTGTCATCTTATTGTCAGCTCCTTTGAGAAGCAACATCTCCTGGCATGAACACTGTATAGTTATATTAGAGGAAAGTAGATGTACAGGGGTACAGTATGAGGCTAGTGGGTTGGATGAACGATCCCCATAACGATTCACTAGTGTAGACAGATGATAGCAAGCGCCTCGGGGGTTGCCAGATTTGTCATCCATATCACACAGCCAAGACAAATCTGGTGACTGTTTGTTTATTCATCAACCAATAAACCAGCAGAGATGGAACAGATGCTACCAACATGCACACAGAGATGGAGACAGACATTGCTCTATCGGCTCGGTATCTCTTGGGAGGAGAAAGGGATCAAGTGGTGACAAAGCACATCCTTCGACTTAGTGCTATCAGAAGAGAAGAAAGGGGAAAAGAGCCACTGTGAGAGGGTTTTAACTGGAAAATTATTAAAGAGCGCAGGGAAAGGGTGGGAGAGCATTAATTTAACAGCAAGAGTAAATGACCTGTCCATCATACAGTCCATCCTAACTGTGTCTGTCTCACATTTACACTTCAGGTAAAGACGTAGAACTTCTTTCTGGCTTCACAAAACACCCAGCCTTGTCTTCTAAAAATTATGCTCCCATTCAGCAAAACAGTATGTCCCGGAGTATGTTTGTATTTAACATATCACAAATACGTTTCATCAAAATCTGCATAGGTCGAGGTGGATGGGTGAGAACATGGGACTTTCACTCAAGATGTTCGTGTCCCATGTGAAACCAAAATTAATGTACTTATTCTAATCCAAAACATGATATTTTACGAAATATATACACCCTTAATGTAACTGAGGATGCTGTTTCGAAATGGCAAATGCACCACAAGTGGTCAAACACTGTAACGTTGATATACACCAAAGCAGAAATGTTGATGTGAAACATATTTTTGGCTTGGAAACGTCAAGATTCAACGTATCCATTGTTTGTGAAAACCTACATTGCCAACATTTTATTCTGGCAGCTGCAACAGTTTTTTGGTCACTTGGGGCAACACAACACTGTAAACAGCGCTGATGTATTATCACCATACAAAGTTGATAATTATGGCTGAATCTTTAGCAAACAATCACATTTTTACACGTCCAGCAGACACTGACATTCATTCATTCAACATTTATTTAGTTGTGTTTCTGCCATGACATTATTCCAGCGCCCATTATTCCAAAACCTCAATAGTCCAAAAAGATGTCCGATTGGACTGAAAGCACATCTGTCCGACAAACTGTTGTCCTGAAAACAAATCGTCCATTTGTCATTAGCCAATTGCACCGAAAGTATAAACTCTCCACATAGCACATGGTTACTTTTTATGCAAAATGACATCGGATCTTCTCGGTTGCAATTTTATTTTTCCTACCACGAGGTGACTCACCCTGCTCTTCTTGTGGTTGGGTTATCCTGATATTCTCACCCTAAACCTGACTAGTCTCACTCATCTGCCTAAATCGAACCAAACCAACCAACAAAAGTAACAAGCATTAAGAGGCAGTATGATAGGTCATGTTTTGGCCAATATGAGAAAAATCCTGAAGGTCCAATGACATCAGTCTTCATAGCCATGTGCTTTTGTTTGTTGCGCGGAGAGTTTGTATTTTCGTATTTTCGCTTTGTATTGGAACAAAGGGGATTTCGAGATGACAAGTTGTCGGACAAATGGGATTTTTAGGATGTCAGAGCTCTGGGTCAGGACAATGGGCAGTTCCCTAACTGTAAATCCAATATTCACTCTTTTTTTTTAGCATTGTTTTGGTCTCCACCAGCTTCTGAGGGAAATATTTTAGCTGTTAAATGCTCCACTATATTCAGTCATACATGCTATAAATATTTGCCTATCACCTATTTAAACAAGTGCAAAAGATATCAGACTATTGCCCTGATATTTGGTCTTTAGTTAATTTACTTGGTCCAGGCTTTGATGGGATATGGGACACTGACAGGGTGATTATCCACCAGATGGCTAGGACAAATTGTTGCTTAGCAACAATTAATCAATACACCCCCATGCTGCAGTGAAAAAAAGAGAACATAATGTAATGGTGAGTTTGTTATCTTCAGATCTTCAATTAACAAGTAAGACATTGTGCAGGAGTCTTAAATTCAGTCATTAGTAGATACTGTTGCTATTATTGTGCATTTTAAAAGCAAATAGTAATAATGATAGACATAAGACTTTATGACAGATCTTTTTGAACTTGATGAATCTGTGTTATGTTACAGATATGTACATATTTAAATGCACGATTGCCGGTGGAACACGAGGGAGGCGTCTGCGCTGGGTGACAACAAATCAAACTGCAAGAACAACCAGAGCAGCAGTGAGAGCTTGGTTAATTAACACTCTAAATTTAGCCTCAGCTCACACAATGCAGTTGTCAGCAACATTATGAATGCTCAAATAATGTGAATGAACCGTGAACTCATTGAAGAAGTGAACAAAAATAAAGTGTGCACCTAGGACGATGTTACTAAAACAGAGCTGCAAGTGTTGATTAAAGGCACATTCAGCTGTTTTTTTCAACATTTCAGCTGTCTCTGTGTTGTTGTGGCATCTGGAGGTTTAGGGGGCCACACAGAGAAAGCACTCATCATGCCGAAGAGAGAGGAGAGAGGCGGCAGGGTGGCTGAGCCACTACAAAGAGAGCTGAAGATGCGAGAGCACAGCAGGGGGTTTGAGAAGAGGTGGAGTAGCTGTGTGAAGTAAGATGAGATCATTTATTTCAAGATGTCCACATTTGCCCTGACGAGAGGATCATGCTCAGAGTGTGTGCATGTAAAGACAACTAAATCTGAAAATCACAGACAATTTCTCAGGTCAATTTCATGAATATTTTAAAATGATCACTTTCTACGACATCTGGGCGTGCCCGCTATGGGTAAGGTTAGAGCAGAATCACGATTATGGCAAATAAGCCCGTTCACACTAAAACGCTTATGAATGACACAATAATGCGCAAGGTGTTAAGTGTGCTTCTTACTTTTGCCATATGATTTGTACGCCAGTTAGCCTTCAAAATTTAAACACATCCATGTAAACGTGATGCAGAATAAAAAGCAAGAAGCGCCACTTATGGTGGGCAGGACGGGAGGTGAATGGGTCCAACAAACACAGGCCTTTCAACAAGGAGACTGGTGTTTGAGACCTGTGTTTTGTTTTGTTACGTTTGTATACTTATGTTACGTTATTTCTGTACATATTCCACCTAGTTTGTGTCAGCATTTCCTGCATTATGTTACCCACCCGTTAGCTTGCTAATATGTTAGCCTCTGTGGCTTCTAGACGCCGACAGTAATGTTAACATTGCCGTTACTTAGCTGTGGCGTTCTCACGACTTAACCACTTGAACAGTAAGCATACCTTGTACATGACTTCCCATGTTGCAAACATGAGCTCACGAGTTTCATTTTAAGGCAGCATTATACTCTAACTGGAAATAAACTGGGATACATCTTGAGTCTTTCCATTTAAAACTGTGAAATGGTCTAAATATTGTACAGCTGTGACATCACAAATGGACAGAAATCATGATGGCTCTATGAAAGGCACAGTTTCTGAATACGTGATATGCATATTTCCTCATGGATTGAGCATTTCGATATTGGCGTGTGTACTTATTTTAATCCCAACCATGACGTTTTTCCTAAACCTAAACACTTTTGTTGCCTCAACCTATCAGCGGACGTTACCGTAGCTTTGTTGCGTGGCGTAAAAATGGCACGTGAAAAGCGACAAGTGACACGCGTCACAAATGTTTTTGAAAAGCTCTGTTCTGGAGGCGGGCTGCAGTAGTTAGCACTCTCGCCTCACAGGTTCGATTCCGCCTTGGGACTCTTCTGTGTGGAGTTTGCATGTTCTCCCCGTGTTAGCGTGAGTTTTCTACGGGTACTCCGGCTTCCTCCCACAGTCCAAAGACATGCAATTTAGGTTAATTGATGACTCTAAATTGCCCGTAGGTGTGGATGTGAGTGTGAATGGTTGTCTGTCTATATGTTGCCTGTCTCTATGTGCCCTGCGATGGACTGGCGACCTGTCCAGGGTGAACCCCGCCTTCGCCCAATGCCAGCTGGGATCGGCTCCAGCCCCCCCGCAACCCCTAACGGGATAAGCGTTTGACGATGGATGGATGGATGGATCTATTCTGGTGTAAACTGACTTAAGGATTCTGTATGCTTCAACCAAAACGCCTGTCAGGAAATCAGCCAGCATCTAAAACCCCCTCCCTTTCATCTTTCCGGAAGTGCAGAGGCTGCGTCCAGAACTTCTGGAACTTTCCACAGCAATTGTTCGGATGTGTATAGGTGAGAAAGTATGCCTGAATGTCTGTCAGTCTCTCTCTTTTTTTACTCTCATCAGCCTTGCCGCTTTTTTTTTTTTATATAAATATCTCTGAAACCCAAAATTTCCTCACCGCGACATCCCTACTTCTTACACACGACTTCCTTCACTTTTTCCATTTGAACAATCATCACACCTCGGCAGGCTTTGCTACTAACTAGCTTCATATACTCACATATTTATTGTAGACAGAAGGCCAAACTTGAGAAAAAGATGCATTTTGAGATTTTGCCCACTTAATGTTGTCTAAGAGAAATGCATGAATGTAAAAAAGTAGAGGAAAGAAATAAATAGGTACAAACTTCAATTGCGTTTGACAGTCTGACTCGTGTTTCCTTGTTTTATGGTCTTGCAGCCTTGTTTTCACCCACAGGTGAAGGTGAATTTCTTCTCATTTCACATGCTGTGACTCTCTAGCTTTAGGTCAGCGCCAGACTCCAAGTCTTATTAATCCCATCTCCTCTCTGCTCCCCAAGGTGCATCCTTGCCTCAGTGTGTGTTAACAGCCCAAGACCAGAAACCAGAGGAGAAATTGGCAGGTGAAAGGTGCTGTAAAGGTGTGTGAAACAGCACAAAAATGTTTTTTTCTATCCGCACTGTGATACAAAGAGCACCATGTCAAGAATTTCTGGTGAAATTGGGCCGAATGGTGAGTATTTTTCATACAAGTCCTCGTAAAAATAAATAAATTGTTCATCTTTTTAGCATTCAGTGGGCGTTATATCACAACATATGCATGTGTGTAGTGCTATCTGCACTACACCATATTTTTGGTGACATTTGTGTTCTCCACCTACTCACTGCCACATGGGGAGACAGCAAACAAACGCATGTGACTGTGATATCAGCAATTATACACATGTTAAGCTAACAAAGCAGAGAAAAGTGGCTGCTTCTCCTGATGAGTGGGAAACAAAGTGTGCATGAGTTAGAGAGTAGTTTTCTTAACTGAGTTTATTTAGGAGGTGATTACATAATTCCACCTTTAGAAGTGGAAATACACAGTACAGTAGTTTCTTTAAATCAGATGAATATAATCATTGTTAAAATTGTGACTGACACCCCAAGAATTTCAATTTAACGTCCTGAGGTTTTCAAAGATATTAATCACGTCACCTACAATGCAGAAAAATGGGAATAAAATGATTCGACATCGACACATTTTCATTTGATGCTTCAGCCACAAAAGTGGCATCTATGGGTTTGAAGTGTGATATAACTTCATCTAAGCATGTGAATAAGTAGATACTCCTGTCATTAAGCTCTAAGAAGTGTCGGTACATGAGGTGTTTAGAGTAATCACCTTTTGCCCCCTCAGGATGTTTCTGAAATATCTTGGAAAGATAAATGAAAGTATTAAACTCGTGCATGCTTTTCAGTCTCACTGGACACAATCAACACTTCTGGATGGTAGAATCTATATAAAACACTGATTGTAAATGATGACATTAACAGCTTTATTTCAGAGCAAGTTTTGTTGGCTTTACTTTCTGATCTGCTGCCACCATGGTTACATTTTAATCATTTTTTTTTCCTCTTAAAATGCAAAATTCAGGTGTTGCCAAAACTTTTGGAGAGCTGTCTTAGTTCAGCAGTGACCAGCTCCACCAGAGCAACATCATCTAGATCGATGGTGATATGATTGTCATGTATGAACAGAACTCATCTGAGTTTGTCAAGCTTTTATTGTCACACAAGTTTTCCTCTTGCTGATGCTGACTGAAGCAAAGCTTCGTCTCGCTCTTCTCATAATTTGGCCGAAAAAAAAAATCATGTCCATCCATCCATCTTCAACTGCTTATCCCGTTAGGGGTCATGGGGGGGCTGGAGCCGATCCCAGCTGACACTGGGCAAAGGCGGGATTCACCCTGGACAAGTCGCCAGTCCATCACAGGGCACATAGAGACAGACAACCGTTCACACTCACATTCACACCTATGGACAATTAGCCTGCATGTCTTTGGACTATGGGAGGAAGCTGGAGAACCTGGAGGAAACCCACGCTAACACAGGGAGAACATGCAAACTCCACAAACAAGAGCCCCAAGCCTTGTTTGTGGAAACTCCACAAACAAGAGCCCCAAGCCGGATTCAAACCCGCAACCTAGTGCTAACCATTGAGCCACCATGCAAAAAATCAAGTGATGACAAGAAAAAATGAATGATGATGATGTCATGTGTACAGAGTAACAACACAATGAAAATACAACATAGACAATCCACATGACAAAAAATTACTGAGAAAGTGGGATCCAGGATAATGTAAATCAACTTCCTGCGCAAATTAGAGCCAGAGAAACAGGACCAATGATGAAAACACAGTCAAACTAAAAGGTTTATTTCCTTTGTGGTCCTCTAATATAACACTTATCACACCACAAGATAAGCATCACACAACAAATGCAGACAACATATAAATAGCAGGTGACAGGGTAGCTATGTCACTTGATCATAAAAAGTGAAATACTTAATACATACTGGATTTGCTACGAGGTGCTTTGTGACCATTTCATTAAGACCACTTTAAATGAGCTCTGTGAAATACTCACTTTCAGATTTGTGGGCAGGTTTTTCACTGTGCTGCTGCAGAAATGTATCCCATTAGAGGTCTGAAGTCAGTCAAGCTACCTCCTGTAATGTAGCTATGATTTTCTCTTAGTAGTCAGAAATAATTAAGCACTTTGGTACCATATTTTTAACAGTTTAGTCAGTGAGCAGCATATTTAATGAGCTCAAGAGAAGAGAAACCTTCATTAATCTCTCTTAGTTTTTGGTTTTGTGTATCTTTGAATCTTATTTGTGAGGCATTCAGTGTCTTCAGGGCAACAGCCTGCAGCAAGTTATGGATTTCAGCTGCATTAAATCATGCTCTAGAAATCCACCCTGCTATCAAAAAATGTTTGCAAACTTTGGTTTAGCATGAAATTGTGTTGCTTGTCAAAATGAGTAGCTTTCCAAAGCAAAGCTGCAGACGTACTGAAAATCGCACAGAACAAGACAATCTTCAGCGTTTTAATACTCTCATCATAATCTCTTTTCATCAAAACATCATGTTTCTTATTTCTCAACACACTTTATTCATCACGTTCTCGAGTAACAAAAAAGTAAATTGCTTTTTCTTTGAGAGACTCGTGTGGACAATCAACGAGATCTGTCGAGCGCTGGCTCGCTCATGTTTGATCGGGGACATGCTCACACATGCAAACAGTGGGATTATGAAATTTGAGATGGTTTGTCTTTGGAGAGCACGGTGAAGAGGTTTGCTCACAGACATACACGGGCTGCCACATATGTCGCTGTGTTAAAATGTATGAGTCAGAGTCGTGAGTAAATTCAAGACAATAAAGTAGAGAAGCTGTAACTTGTTTCAACAAGACGCTACAGCTCTTAAAATGTATCACTATTATTGTCTAAAGACTGAGAGATAACTAGGCCATTTAGTCTGAGTTTTATTCATGAGGCTGAGAAGAGTACCCCAGGTTTTATTCCAAACCACACTAAACATTAACATCCCATTAATCTAAAAACTTGCAAGACGAAGCAACAAACCAGCACAGTGAGCTTCACAGTAAAGCAGGGGAGACCGGGGAGTGTTGTAACGCGAGGTTAGTAGCAACTAGTGATGGGAATTCCGGCTCTTTTTAGAGAACCGGCTCTTTCGGCTCGGCTCACTAAAAAGAGCCGGCTCTTTCGGCTCCCAAACGGCTCCCAAACGGCTCTTCAGGTTATTTTGTTGCTTTAATTAATTTATTATCTACAACAATATAAAATTATGCTCAAAATGAATGACTAATGTAATTGTTATGTTAGCTGCATTGTCAGTAACACAGCATCACTCTTTGGCCACTTTGAGCAGCTCTTCTGCTCAGTTCTCAGAAGTGTGTTTGTCGCTGAACTCAAACCATCCAGAAGACAGACCACCATTTTATCATTTTCAATAAAGTGACACCTAACTGACAAGAAGGATGCTGCTGTGGATTTTTTAACCCTCTCTTGCAGTGGATGCACATTCTCTGTCATATAGGCCTGGGATGATTTTTGTTTTCCTGCTTGGGATTGCAGACATAGGATTCAGTGCATTATAAACTTCCTGAATCCTTTATCATCCACAATTGAAAATGGATGGAAATCAAGTGCAATCATTTTTGCCAGTTCTTCATCAACTGAGTTATGTCTTTCTGGGGTCACAAACTTCTGCACAAACTGTGTCATAGAGCTCTGGGTTGGTTTAGGTGGTTGTGGTGGTGAACAGCATGTTGCTGTAGATACTACTACTAGTACTACTGCAGCAGCAGCAGCAGCAGCAGCAGCAACAGTTGCAGTAGACACACTGGCACCTTCATTAATATCACACTCAACTGACTGTTTTATCTTCCCATTGCTCTGATTGGTGGACTGTTCTCAGGTTGTTTACCTGTGCAGGTTGTTTGTGGCTCTATATGATATTCCTGCAGACTCTACACTCTTCCTTTGTATTGGCAATAAAATTGAAATGGTCCTGGAGTCACTCATTTTCTTTACTATACCTTCCTAATGTGTCCATGTTGTGTCTTCTTGTTGTCCCCGTCTCTCTCTCTCTCTCTCTCTCTCTCCCTCCCTCCTTCTCGCTCTCTCTCGCTCTCTCTCTCTGTTCGTGCGCTACTTCTGCTGCTAGTGTAACTCTCGCCCCTCCCCCCTCTGCTAAGCGCAAACACAAGGCTCAAACACATATCGACCAATTACGTGCGGCGCGAGGAAAAAAAAAAGTGTGAGAGAGAGAGAAAAAAAAAAAACACGGCTCCCACTGAGGAGCCGGCTCCCGTCGTTCACTTCAAAGAGCCGACTCTAAGAGCCGTTTCGTTCGCGACCGACCCATCACTAGTAGCAACACTGTCAGTTTGACCAATCAGAAAGGAGCTGTAGTGATGTCACCAATATCGTACATTTCTTTTTTGAGAAACGTGGCATGTCTCTGTGAGCAACAGGGTGATCAGATGTCCTGAAATACAAGCAGTTGTCCCAAATCCCAAATCTTGTCATGTTTGTGGTAACAACCAGAGGAGTCGCCCCTGCTGGTTGTTAGAAATAATGTAAGTTTAAGGCACTTCAGCATTGGCTTCACTTTTCAGACCTGGAGGTTGTTAACTCACATACTGTGTGATTGTGCTAGAGATGTCCAAGTGAGTTTCATTTGAAGTAAATACAGGCACTGTGTGTCAAAGTTTGAGCAATCTAGCACAAACAACCACTGAGTTACTGATGCTAAAACAATGAGTGTTACTGTACTAGCCTCCCTTAATTGAAGCTTTAGTAAGGTTGTGAGTGTAATCAAAACCAACCAGGCTCAGTCGCATACCTCGGTGGTTCCTGCCATGAAAAACAAACAAAAATAAACTCTCAGCTATTACCAAGGCCTTGAACAAATCGCTGCAGAGGCTGCTTCTCTTTCTCTGCAGGTTTCCCTGCTATAAGGTCAGCCGTGTACGCTGACAGCCTGTGCTCAGACTATAGCTCAGCTTCTTATCCTTTGGCCTGTCTGTGTCCTCTGCTCCCACAACGTCTCAGCAATCAATGACAGGTCTGATACCCTGCACACACACTCACACACTCATTATGGCTGCAGCATGCCAGGAGAATCTAAATCTTTCTTCTTCGTGGCACCAATGGCAATATCTGAAATATACAAAGTGAGAAGTGATGTTGCAGGAGTGTTACTGAGCCAATAGACACATGTCAGCTCCAATAAGAGGTGGAGAAGGTTCATGTTTTAAAGAGTAACTTTGGTAGTTTTCAATCTGGACCTTATTTTTCAATGTGTAAGTGACTAATGGTGACACAGTTCTACTTCTGGACGTCGATAGCTGCTTCATATCCCATCCCTGGAAGTTTGCAACCTGGGTGTCATCTTGGACCCAACTCTCTCATTCCAGTCTCACATCAAGTCCATCACCAAATCTGCTTTCTTCCACCTAAGAAATATCTCACCTCCAGCCATCACTCTCTGACTCCGTGGCAGAAACCCCCATTCATGCCTTCGTCACCTCCCGGTTGGACTACTGCAGTAGAGTTCTGGGGTTCCCAGCAAAGCTCTGGACAGGCTCCAGTAGCCGCAGAACCTGGCTGCAATGCTCTCAACAGCACCAAGCCCTGGCAGCACATCACATCCACCCTCATCCACCTCCACTCCACAAAATCTTCCTCCTCACCTACATGCCCTGGCTCCTCAGTACCTGACTGACCTCCTTCGCCTCTACACAGTCCCAGAAGCTGAGATCCTCGGGCATGGGTCAGCTCTCCATCCCCCAAACCTAACTGCACACTATTGGTGACAGAACTTTCATTATGGCAGCCCCCACCCTAACCCATTGAGCTTCACAATGCCCCATCTCTGGACACCTTCAACAAACTCCAGAGGGAATAAAGGGAGGCCCAAAACAACCTGGAGGCGAGAGGATAGAGCTGGAACAGCATTGAGAAGAAAGCAAACAGAGACGAGTGGAAATCCTTAGCCCTTGCACTATGTGCCACCTGGCACAACAAGGACTAGGTCAAGCCAATTGAGGTAGATATTATGGAAGACACACCGGTGTAGGGCTGCCTTCTGCACATTAAAGTGACCTAATGCTAAATCTTCTTTTCTGAGATAGTAAACTTACTTACTTTATACAATGATGAATATAGTTCAGGTCTGTAGTGATCATTGCAGTAGACCCTTATTGATCTGGACAACAGCCCTCCATCAACAGAAATCAACTATCTGCGGTAGGGAGTTTTTGTTGGTAGTTTGGAAAGAGACTGTATAGTAGAAGTATGTAAAGTGTTTTGGGGAAAATCTGCATCACCCCTGCAGTAACATTGCCACTCTCCTGAAGCGTCATCAGCACTAGCTAGCAGTGCAATCACGTAGACCGTCGTGTTAGTCAGCGATGACAATCTTTTTGTTGTAAATGTATTTTTGTATTACTACAGTAAGTGAAGGGGCATGCTCAAGCAGTGTCAGATTGCTCTTTAAGCTAACATGGTTGATTAATGTTGCATTAATCCATCATTTTCTAGTAACTGTTTCGGTTTTACATGTCAGATTCAAGTTTAGCCCCATTATAAGATCATTTCATGCAAATGTAGATCAGGTAGAGGTAATAAAATGTGAACAGAAAAGGAGGGAAGAGCACAAAGTAGCAGAGAGATGATTAAAAAAGAAAATACACAAATACCGCAATGACAAAGACATCAATCAATACAAGGGGATTATACTATATTTTTGTTGTTTAAACTAATCCAAATAAATCTGAAGCTTTGCAGAGAGAATTACTTTAATAAAGTCAGATAAACCTAAAAGTACCTAAGTAGTGACACTGTGTAAGTTATAATCAACTCTCAGTGACACATCTAGAAGTTATTATACACTTTAATATGAAATCAATACTTATTGAATTCCCAGTTGCTTTTAGCGAGAGGTGTTGGACAAAACAATTACTGTTTTGACAGCGTCTGAACATCACTCAGCCAACAAGACCATCAGAAATCAATATTGTGACGCTAATGTTTCATGACCCCACTTATTAAGCATTTATGAAGCTTTCACTGAGTGACCACACGCCATTATATTGAGCTGAGCTCAGCTGATAACCGTTTCCAATGACAGATATTAAAATCTTTATTTGAATGGACCTCTAAAGTGTTTTTTTTTCAGGCTGTAGAGAGACAACAATGACAATGTGATGTTGGAGAAGTTCATGAAATCAACAAGGAATACAACAAAGATGCATACAAGTCACAAGCAGTTACTTTCCCCTAAGACAACAGCATGATTATTGTATATTTAATAAAGGAAAACAGATTTCTTAACCATCAGAATGCAAACTTAAAGAAGGAAAAGTACCTCAAATGTCCTAAAAAAGTGAGGAAGTGAATTTGTGTCTATTCAGAAAGAGAGACAGGTGTGATCCCTGATGCATTAAGTTTAATATAAAATCTGTTTCATTGCCCCAAAGCATAATTTTACAGGATGTCACACGCTGGAGGTGAAGTGACATCAACAGGATTTCAATTCATGTCATCACATCACAATCTCGCTGCATATCAATCGCACTGAAACAACACAAGGACTTGTCTTTTCCCCGTTCCCTTGTACCGTTTTCTACCATTTCCGACCCCGCCCGAATCCCGAGCCATGAAACTGCGTTTGATATGGAAAGCAACCTGCTAATTTGGTCCTGCATCTTACTCCAGAGAGATTATACCCGCTGCTTGACTATTCAGTGGTCACGTCAGATAGATGAAATATTTAGTAAACACTGACGTTTCTGTCTTGCAGCTCTTTCATCTGCTGAAATACCAGAGGCAACATTGACAGGATACTCTTTTTTTTATAACGGAGTATTTCATGTAAACTATATTTGGATGTGAGTGATGCATGAAGAGGTTGGATTTGTCTTTCATTTATCAGAGAAAATGTCTGAATCCAGAATGAACAGACGAAGCGCTACAATAAAGACACACAAGTCACCTCTCACCTTGTTGATAACCCTTTTAGTGGAAACCCTCAATGCTCTATATTTATTTTTCATTGTGGCACTAATAGCAGCAATTACATTTATATTACAGCTGTTAGCTGCACAATGTTTGCCTAATTTAGGTCAACCGAATATTTTGTGAGCATGACAACACTTTCAAATTTCCGGTTTGTAATAAATGAACAACATGCAGCGTGTTTGGCTTGTTTGGCAGTAAATAAACTCTGAAGATATATTTGCTTATTTGATCACCTGGGTGAGCATACAACATTATCAGTGGTGGAGAGGAAGCACATTTACTTGTGTTATATTTAAAGCTGCTCCAATCAGTATTTTTATATTAAAAATAGATGAAATGACAGTGGTCCTTCAGGCTTGTTTTGGTTTCACAGGATGCACTTTTACAGCTGTTGTTCAGTCTCAACATCCCAATCAAACTTGCGTTTTCATCTTACAACTTTAACCATTTCACAGAGTAAATTCAGCTCATGGAAGTTAATTATAACCTTTTTGGTCGCCTAAAAATGTTTTATTCAGCATTCGGTTGGAATGAGCTCCATCCTCTTGTGTTACTTCTGGTTGCAAATAAACAAACTCCAAGCTTCAAAACTATAGTCCACAAACTAGTGGATGAAAATGAAAAATGAGAAGAGGCCTTCTCTGTGTACCTACTTTGCTGTTCTCACTGGCTTGCTTTCTTCACTTTTTTGTGCACTGATTCATTTAAGCTGAACAGCCAATCAGAGTGATTTCTCTCACTGACGGGCTCCATTGCCAATTTAGCATGTTGAATCGGTGTGCTGAACTAGAGCTGACGAAGCGGGACACGCAACAAAAACTAGGCTGACAGACGCCCACCGACAGTCCCAAACTGGCCGACTGTCAGCTTGGTGCGTCAGGGTCTTTACAAGGATCAAGTCCAGGCTAGCTGCTGTTCATCCAGCTTCTCAATGAAATCTGTCATTGAGCAAATCTTTCCTCATCTTGTGGAAAAATGAAGTGTGTTCCTGGGGTCACTGATATCTTGGTATCAGCACAATCACTCGATACTAGAAATTAAACCGTGATAAACAAAGTGAAGCGATTGTGACACCTAGATTGCAGATCTGTCCTCTGTTTCTCTATAAGTAAATAAACAGGGAAATGTTCAATCCTGCAGTATGACAGAACAAATTGGTGCCATTGTGCACCTTTGATAAATGTTTGTTTTGCTCTGAGTGCTCCTTCCCACCCTGACAGGGACACTGAAAACAGCCTAGTATTTGGCCATGATGGCGGTCACATATCCAGTCACAGTGAATGCAGTCATAGCAGCATCATCGACCGCCTACAGCTTGGCTAATTGGCAAAGCCTGAGGCCCTTGAATATTTCATATACGACATTACTTATAAGATCAAAATGAGTCTCTATTTGCCTATAATGACCCCCAAAAGGTTAAGGATTGGCTCAGGATCAAGGCAGCGAGGAAGTGCTCACACAGCTAATGACACTCACAGGTCCATCAGCAGCTCGGTGCAGTGGTCACTGTCAGACCACAGCGGTTAGAGGGAGAAACCACTCTAGAGGAAATGTTATCGATTCCTTTCAGACTAAATGAGCCAGGTGAGTGAAACACGTAATTTATCATATTTAAGTCTCGGGCGCAGCATTATTCATGCAGTCATAGAAGTAGCAGCAGTAGAAGAAGATATTCAGGACCTTTACTCAAGTAGTAGCAGTGCCACAATGTAAACATATTCACTTGTAAGTATGATTTTAATTGCATAATTTTAATGTTACATTATTCGATCAGCCCAGTCTCACCAAATGCCGTGTTTTTATTTTATTTCATTTTATTTTATTTTATTTTATTATTCATGTATTTTTTGCACACACATAAAACTTTGCAAAATCCAATTAATAAAAAAAACAAAAAAAAAAAAACAAAAAACAAACAAGAAATGTGTTAGGAGAGGTCAGGAAGCCACAGGTTTATACAAAGGACCACCCCCAAACCTCATTAGGAAAATAAAACAATAACAAAAAGAAAAAAAAGAACAAAACTAACATCATCTTAAAAAAAATACAAGAAAAATTAAACAACAAATACACAGATTAAAGAAAAAAGCATGTACAGAGAAAAAGGAAAAAGGGGGTGGATGGGTCCAACAAACACAAAGCTTTCATCCAGGACGCCGCTGTTCGTGTCCCGTGTGTTAAATTTCATTTTGATGTTACAATCAGCTGATTATTCGCTCAGTTTCAGTTTCATTTTCACCTCAGAGTCATTTTAAGCCCAAACATGTTGTTGTTTTTTCCTAAACTTAAATACGTGGCTTTATTGTATAATCCTAAAGTGACAACAAAGGTAACTATAGTTGTTTTGATGCCAAAATGAAGTGATGCCAAGGGGTTTGACAAAGCGGCCGCATGTGACGAGCTGGGTTGAGAATGTGTAGGTTTACACTGCAGTCAATATAAATGACGCACCAAGTGCAAGAACAGCGTTATTACATGCAAAATTATTTGCAAATTTCTGTGTCATTCATACACTATTTACAGTGACCGGGCTGACACAACATAGACAACCTTTGGCCTCCAGGACCCCTAAGGGCCTAAGCCTAACCCTGGGGCTGTTAACCTGTTCGGAATCTAGTCTTAGATAAGATAAGATAAGATATCCCTTTATTAGTCCCACAGCAGGGAAATTTGCAGTGTGCAGCAGTAAAGGGGATAGTGCAAAAAACAGGAAGCATCTGTTAAAAAGCAAGATACAGCACAGTGTCCACAAATATCAGAATATAATTTGAAATCAAGAGAATACATAAAACAAAAAATATTTCCCAGGCAAAAAAGATGTATGAAGACTCTTATAGTCACAGCAAGAAGTAGTATTATCCTTCTTAAACTCACACTGTAACACTATTATAAGTTTGTCTGGACCCTGAACGTCTCCCTTGGTGCTGTTTGAGAAAAGTGCCAAATCTTGCCACCGTACCCCTGAACTCTCCTCAGCTGATGGAGGGCGGAGCAGGTAATCCTGTGTGACAGCTGAAGCCGAGGGAGGAGTGACGGCGACTTTGACGTGGGAAAATACCGCGCCACCGCTGAGATTAAACAGCAGCTGAATCAATGGGGAGCTCGCCTCATGAATAATGTATGAGGGGCGTTCTCAAGGAGGAAGCACAAACAAGTATTAAATATTCAGGTGCAGGTCACACTATTGGCCTTTGATCACGAGTATGAACAGGGAATCAGAAGCGATGGGTACAAGGACAATGAGATCTACATCATGTCGCTGAACGTGACATGAAGTATGTTTTCAATTTTATCCATACGATTTTAGAAAGTTTTCCTTTTTCAACTATCTTGCGAAACCAAAATTTAATCAGCGTAGCCTTTTCAGGATGTAAGGCGGGGAAACAACACTCGGAGAACATCAAACCGTGTACAATAACCACCTCAGAAATGGCAGCCTGTTTAGAGACTTTTGTTTTCCAGCAATTAAGCTGCTGCATAAAATGTGAGGAGAGACGAAGGAGGCTTTGAGTCACTGCAGGAGTATTTCCACAACTGCAATAGTTGACATCATTCTTCTCAGTGTGTCTGAATCTCCTGTTTTATGTCTGAATGTAAGCATTACAGACTCTCTAGTGACTGACTCTAGGTGCTTACAGAGGCAGGAGGTGTATATGAGGACTAACGCTTCAAACATCTGTGAAGATAACAAGACCTAGTGTGTATCATCTCCGTTAAGAGTAGTACTGCCTGAGCTGACCTTAAGAGACCCGCAGGGCTGCAGGCAGTCCCAGTTACTTTCAGTTTTAGGGCTGAGTGGTGCCAACTATGTCATACTAGCATGTTGGGAAGGAGGTTAAATAACTCTTCAAAGTTAGGCTAAATTTTAGTGTGGAAAAACTGGCTTGGCCATTTTCAGAGAGGTCCCTTGACCTCTGACTTCAAGATATGTGAATGTAAATGGGTTCTACGGGTACCCACGAGTCTCCCCTTTACAGACATGCCCACTTTATGATAATCACATACAGTTTGGGGCAAAAAACATATTTTTTCATGCAGTGTAAATGTGTTATTTTACTTATTCTAAAAATGATGTGTGTGATGATGTTAGTCCCCATAGTGGCCACTGTAGTGAGACCATTTTTTTAAATTTACTGTATAATATGACGTGTGATGACCTCTCAGATAATCAAAGGAAATAAAATAAAAAATTTTAAAAAATGCAGTTCTTGCAGAAATTTCAAAATGTCAAAATTTTTTGATACCAAATCACAGTGTGGCTTTTTCTATGGCGTTTCTTGAGGTCTTGGTGTCTTAATGTGTTAAAAAAAATGGTTAAATTTAGCACCAAATCTGCGTAACAAATGGTATCAACCCAAAAATTGGATTTTGTTGAAAAAATTTTACATAATAGATCTTGGGGGGTGGTCATCATATACTCCAATCATAATCTTCTAAATATGCTTTTACAATTAATTTTAGGTAATAATTTTATTAATTTGTGTTTACAGTCCTATGTGGCATCTACTGTTGGCCTGCTATCTCCCCCTAAAGACCCCCTGTGCCCCCCTAAAAAAAGACAACAAATGCGTCTAATGTGGGTCTCAGTGGGTTAAGACCAAAAAGAAGAACTTTCACCTTTGTTCATCCGAACATTTAATACGAAATTTACAGTCACTGGAGACTACAAATACATCAGCATGACGGACACGTTGGACATCCTCAATATCGTCCCCATCCCCCTTAATTTAATAAACCTGAGCAAAAAAATTGACCTCTGTTTTCAAGGACCCTCGCCAAAACCTAATCCAGAATTTCTGATTTCAGTGCCCCCAGTGATCGTATCACCTTAAGACGCTGTGGTAGATGAACGGATCCAAGCCGGGGACATTTACCCCTTTGCACCTGGCATTAAAATGTGTTTTGAGCAATGTGATTTCAATCAGATGGTGCTTGGCCGCAGGAAAGTACGGGTGTAAATGAACCCCAAAACGCATTGAAGACAGATTGTGACAAAGGTGGTCCGAGTTAAGAGTAAATTTAATTGTGTTTTCAATCCACAGTCAACCGCTTATTTTATTGGGGTCGCGGGGGGGCTGGAGCCGATCCCAGCTGGCATTGGGCGGAGGCGGGGTTCACCCTTCACAGGTCGTCAGTCCATCGCAGGCCTGCAACAACTACATGAGTGGAAATACATAATCGTGGAGCCGAGTCAATATGTCTTATTTTAATTTTTTTTTTTTTTTATCAGCATTCTCAACCTCAAAACATTTGCAGTAACATGTTTGTTAACATTTAACTATTCAAGTTTAACTGTTTTTGTTTTTGTAATGGCATCTTTCGTAGTGCCACTTTGTATTTCATAACTATTATTACTAATTATGACAGCAGTGTCGTCAGTGCCTTCGCACCCTCCTCCTTCAGCAAGCGAGCTCAACAATTGCTAGCAGATTTAGCCAGTTAGCTCTAGCCAGCAATGACAACGATAAAGTAGAGTTATTATGGAAATGAGTGACGAAATAAATTGAGTTTAAATATTCTTATTTATTATTCTTATATATTATTCTTAACTATTTTTTTAAAAGTTATGCCACAAATTGCTTTTATAGATACAGGCACATCTCCTGTCTTTTGGAGCAAGATGAAAATGGAAATCCAATTGAGTTGATTAAAAAGTGAGTCAATTTTTAACAGCATGTGATGTGAAGCTTTTACTTCAAGAAATTAATGGGAGAAATGATGGCGAGGATGGCGCCAACAGCGATGATGTTTAAGTGTTGCCATTTTTGTCTCCGCAGTGATGTACGAGAGGAGTCCTTGGACCTTTGCGTGCTGTAAATTGTCTTTGTGGTAAATATGTGTGGATTCGTTAATGTGTGTTCACAGAAATGTTTTCATTTCAGTGGGAAGTAGTTTCTATGGAAACACGTCGATACTTCCAGATGATGCTGAGGGAGGTTTGTGTGTTTCTTGGAGACATTCCTCTCAGTACACAACAGGTTCATTGTGACAAGCACTAACAAGCATCCTGTTCATTAACACCTAATTCCAGCTGAAGCGCTCGCATATGAAATGAGAAATCCTCTTTTTAGAAAGAACACAATTATTTTTAGAGCTGTATTATCCATAATTGTTGGTACGAAGTGAAAAATTTAGTCTCCTGAATCGAGGAAACATTGTTTTTTTTAAGTGAATCCACGTTAATGTGTTTTTAATGATGCCACTTGTGTCTCGTTGGATTAACTGGCATATTGTTTCTGAATAAAGATTTTCTTGTGCTCCAGTTTACTTTCATTATATTTGGTCGTCCAGCACAGTCTCAGAAGAAGCAAACCCTAAAAACAATCAAACAATAACTCTTTTTTTTTTAGTTGAATGACCCTTGAATCGGATCACGCTCGCATACATACAGTTGACAAATCTCACCTCAAGGTCATTTAAAATATAAATAGCACGTCATTTGTACGCTATGCAATGTCCGTAGTTAGGTTTAGCAACAAAAATGCTTAGTTTGGTTTAGGAAAAACATCACTAACAGGTCTGCAAATTTCACGGTGATAAGTTGATAATCAGCAAGTAACCTATTTGAAAATTCTTTGGCATTGCTGCCACTTTACCCCAATATTTACCTCAAAATGTTTTGAAAATTACTATGAACATTATTTATTAATTATATTACACTATTTCCCAGTAGCTGGTAATTTATTCAATGCATATCCAGGAAAACAGTATAAAGTTAAGTGACATGCTTTAATTCCCTGTCTGCTGATTAATAGATGACAATTTGCAAATAACTTATTTGTAATTTCTTATTAACTCCCTAAATCATGACATTAGCTACCAGGTTACAGCTGTGTTGACAATAAGTCACGATGGTGAGATTTGTGCCTGATCAGAAGTGTTTTTTGTTAGTTTGGGTTTTCCATCTCAGATGAAGAGTAGGGCCTAAGAGCCCTGTTTTAACCATTAGATGCTATTTTAGCATATAATCATTAAATCATGTTTATAATAAAGTCATTTTCTGTAGATTCTTCTTCTTCTGGTAAATAATCAAACAGGTTACTTGCTAATTACCACCAAATTACAATGACCTGTAAAATGAAGCTTACCAAAACTTCACGGTTGGGCTTTCAATAAGTGCGTAAAATAAGTAAAATACGTAATTGATGGAACAGAAAACATGTCACAAACGTCACTTAATGTCACTAACACAACTTACAAAACAAAGCGTGGCGTGGCGAGGACGTCGTGTTGCTCTGGCTCTATCTGTTTGACGATGCCAGGAAGCTGACTGACATCCTCCTGGATCCACTTTCTCACACAACAGTGTTCACATTATATGTATTAATGTAATGTAGTAAGATTGCCTATGTTATATTATCATTATGTTGTTACTCTGTGTCACGACATCTACTGCACATCTGTCCATCCTGGAAGTGGGATCGCTCCTCTGTTGCTCTTCCTGAGGAGCTTGTCCTCAGCCGATGAGAGGGTCGCATTGTAAAGGACAGAGGGAGTCGTATCCTGTACAGACGGCAAATCCCCCTGAGGCAAAATTGTGATTTTGAGCTATGCAAATAAATTTGACCTGACTTGACAAAACTCTCCCATCACATCACAAATTCTTCCACAGCAGGTGGCATTCAGTTAGATGTTGAAGTTTCATTTTTTTGTTTTAGGAAAAGATCATGGTTTGGGATTTAACGTTACATGGATTACTTAAAAACTGATTATATGGGTTTCATACAAATTATAGTGCATTACTTTTTGTAAGTATATATACCTATCAACAGTGTATGAGAACAGCTTGTGATATTCAAATAGGCAGCAGATTGCCAGCACGTTAGTCTTTCTATCAGACGTCAACCTCTGGCTCTGAAAAGTGAAGCCAATCCTGAAGTGCCTTAAACTTGCATTATTTATAACAGCCAGCAGGGGGCGACTCCTCTGGTTGCAAAAAAGGTCTGATTGTATAGAAGTCTATGAGAAAATGAGCCTACTTCTCACTTGATTTATTACATCAATAAAACATGAGTTTATGGTCTCAATCATTAATTTCAAGTCCTCTTCAATACAGCATGATGTTCATTTAGTAAATTATGGTCCCATTTAGAGTCAAATAGACCATAAAGCAGGGGATGCTTTAAGGCGTGGCTACCTTGTGACTGAGAGGTCGCTACCAAGGCGTTGTCCATTTCGTCTTACAACATCAACCTTTTAGTGTTTTTAACCTTAATTTATGACCTATTTGGTCGCCTAAAAATGTCATATTCACTGTTTTTGTGTGTGCTTAGCTCTACTGTCTCGTGTCACTCCTGGTTGCAAGAAAACAAGATGGCGATAGCCAAAATGTCGATCTCGAGGCTCAGAAACAGCAGTCCACAAACGAGTCGAATGTAAATTTCATGTGTGTCCATGCCCTAAGGGCTACAGCAAAAATGATAAGTAAAATCAAATTCTAAGCTTAAAACCTCCCAAAATAATACAATCCTCATGTGTAACCTCTTTTTATCAAATCTTAAAGTGTACACCTGATTTTCTTTAGACAAAATGAAGAGATCTTTTCAGTAAATCATCTTCCAACTCTATGCCTGAAATTCATCGGTAGACTGAATTTCATGCTGCATCACATGAAAGCCTCTGACCTCGTGCTCTGTTTGTGTCACTAAAATGCAGCAGCGTCAGCCGCGGCTCAGGAAGCATCAAAGGCCCTGCGGTGAAACAGTACTTTAGAGAATGAACAGCCACATGTCTGAGGTCGTGTCCACCTGTCCACTGCAGCAACACCTGGAGGTCTGTCACTGTATGGTGTACTTCAGTGATCCATGACAACCTTGTTTCTGAATACCGCGCTACATGCACATCGATTTTTTTCATTCACAACACCCGACAAAAGGCTGACCTTGAGTTTGGTTATTGATTCGCACTGAATCATGGTTAGCCATTCAGCTCTGCTCAGTGCATTCTTTCAAACTCCTCATTATCTGAGTTTTATCAGAAATATGAACATTAGTAGCCGTAGGAAGTTCAGACTTTTCCAAGTCTGGGGTGTGATATCGACAGCCAAGCTTTTATTTTTCCTTTACTATTTAATTATGAATACTCTCCCTTTGGAAATATTAGGTGTTATCAAGCTGGCAGGTAGATGTTGTTGTTGATCCGATTCCAGCAGTGTGGGAATTCACTGCAGCTCTTGATCAGAGACCTCAGCTGTTGCTTTTTAATCATCACTAAACACACCTGAGCTCCATCTGTGTGATCACCCAACTAGTTTAAAGATTGTGGATGCCACCAGGGTTTCTTTCTGCTCACTTTAATTACTTCTACTCAGAGTTGTAGCATTAAATATTTTCCCAACTATTACATTTCATTCAGTCTATCCACATTCTAATTCATGAAGCAATGTCTCTATTAGAATGACTCCAGCCCAAGTATCAGAAGTATATAAGGAAAAAGATATCTTCAATAATGCATCATATTTTACTCACAAACATGGTTTTGCCACATACATGTAAACAGTGACTTTATGCTGGAATAACTAAATATCCTTCCTCTTTTCCTTTTTGGCACTGAAACATTGAGCAGTACAGAAATAACTGTGCTAACGGATCAATCTGTTTATCAGATGAAATCAGAGTGGTGAAATATACCAACCTGGTCTCACTCATTTTAGCCTTTTCGTGCATCATCTGTGCGCCACACAAACAGTTAAGTTCAGGCAAGAAAATCACTTCACAGTCAGAGTAAGAAGAAACAAATCACCAGCACTCACTGATAAAGGGTCTAACAAACGGACGTGTATCAGCTATAAGCCATCATCAGCGTGATCACTCAAGTTGTTGTGCCAGTTTTGAATATTCAGGTGAGTCACAGATGCCAATCAGGAAAGAGATGACAACTAGAAGTACTGATTTGGCCAAAAAGTAGTACGTGAACAAAAGCAAGATCTGCAGTGTGCCAAAAATACCCAGATGTCGTACTGATACACCATAAAACAACATAGGTTTAAGATAACTATGAATTTGAAATAAAACAAAAACTACTTTCCTATGTTTAGGCAACAAAACTAGTTGATTAGGTTTAGTGCTGCATAAAGACACAAATCTTAAACAAGTGAACACTGACTTTTAGTCACCGCATCCTCCCTACGCAAACCTGGATTATCGGTCCAAACGTATTTGTGCTACGTCAAAAATAAACAAAACACGTGGCAAAATTTGTTTCCTTCAAAATGTAATTCACAGTGCAGTTTGGCTGCCCATGGTGTTGAAAGATGTGCTTGGTAAGCACTGAAATAACTGTACCGCCCTGATGAAGCCTAAAGTGTGTTCGTAAGACATGCATGAATGAGCGGCACACCTAAGGGCCCTGGTTTGGGTGTTTAAATATGGTCTTGTGTTGACGTCAAGTCATCCAGATACAGATATTGACAGCGTTGCCTCCTACACACACCTTTTCACTTTATTTTTCCACACTGTTTTCTGTAGTTTGTTCCTGCAACGCATCCATTCAGCTAATAGTGAAAGCGCGGCCTCATAAAGGACAACATTCTTCAGCGGCCAGATCAATAGAAGGCGGTCGGCCTTGACTGAATGGATGAGTGTGTGGGTTTAGTGGGATGATGCTGTCTTCACATCAGTAAATGCATGTTAATTTACTGTGTTGTGCCTTCTTTTCTGTTCTGCTCATTGCAATCTACTTCTTTAATAATTGGTTGCTTATATTACCTTCTTTGAGAGGTGTCTGACACTGAGGAAGAGGCTCGTCAGCGTGGAAGAGTACTAATGACGGATATTAACAATGTATGCAGGCAGAGGAGTTGTTCTCTAACGCAATATTAATCTCTTAAGTTAAGTTAAGATAGTTATTTTACAGCATGGGTTGTCTTGTAGTGTGTTCTGAGGTTTTATACCATACTTCCTCACATTACAGGTTTAAAATGGAAAGAAAGCAACTTTATGCTAATTGGTGCTCATCCATAAGCAACAACACCTCCGGACTGGTCACCTACTCTCCCATGAGACCATTGTGTTACGCTTACTGCAACATTAAGCAGCAGGTTGAAGTAGCGAGCTGCTAATGAGCTGGAAATGTGGCAGGTGGACACGGCTTAATGAAACAAAACACTTGATCGAGGAAAGCCTTAATGTCGCGAGGGAAATGTTTTTATACATTTTAACGTGTGATAATTGCACGAGAGACGTTTTTCTATCAGTTCATATTCAAAATACTTCAATAAAGGTTTAAGCTTTTTTATGACCCCATTCTTTGTCTTTACTGGAAGTGTTGCCAAATTTAAGTTTATAATTCAGTGAAGGAAAATGTCTGATTTGAATTCAGGTTACCTGTTTCATGTACTACTGTCAGGATATAGTGAGCAGTTTTATGAAAATAACTTTTTTGAATCTTATTTGCTCCAATTCCGCCTACTTCAGCTTTAAATGCTGTTTATCAGCAGTATGCAGTAGCAGTTTTGAATGCAGCTCTGTCAGTGTGTGTCGGGTCGGCCACAGTCCCTGAATCATCCACGCCTGAACTTCATTTGATCGTTTGTGGAAATCAAGCCCCAGAACCAGAGTTCCTCCCTCTTTGTGACTGAGCTGTTTGCTGTTCTGCTGCTGCTGCTGTTGAGTTAGACCCTGGTGATTGATAATACCTTGATACAGGTGTGTTAACTCATCCCGTCTTTGCTGACGAGTTGGTAGGCGAACCTTGATCAGGTGGTCTTAACTTTAAAGAAGTCTTGTAGGGTTAGTGGTTAGTTTGGGAGCTGAGTGTCTGTTTGATTTTGTAGACCAACTGAGCTTTTATTTTCTAGTTTAGTTTTTGTTTATTATTTTGGCCTTAGAGACTTTTTGCTTACTTTTCTGCAATATATTATGTTTTATTTTCATATAAATAATAAAAGTGTACAATTAAAAGTGTTTTAGCAGCAGTGTTTTTTGTTTTGGTCACATTTTTGCAAAGATTTTGGGTAAACTCATAATGTTACTCCATGTGTTCCCCAATACATTAAAGGGACAGTGTGTAGAATTTAGGAGGATTTTTTAGAAGAAATAAAATATACCCTGAACAAAAATATGAACGCAATGCTTTTGCTTTGCCTCCCAAAGATCTAAGACTTTTTCTATGTGCACAAAAGGCCTATTTCTCTCAAATATTGTTCACAATTTTGTCTAAATCTGTGTTAGTGAGCATTCCTCCTCTGCTGAGATAATGCTGATTAGACAGCATGATTATTGCACAGTTGTGCCTTAGGCTGGTCACAATAAAAGGCCACTCTGGATACTGACTGGTTTGGGTGTTTTTTTCAGTGCCTAATACTGTAAATGTCCCTTTTCCAGATATAACTGCACATTTTAGAGTGGACTTTTATTGTGACCAGTCCAAGGTACAGCTGTGCAATAATCATGCCGTCTAATCAGCATCTTGATATGCCACACCTGAGAGGTGGATGGATTATTTCAGCAAAGGTGAAAAAAGTGCTCACTAACACAGGTTTAGACAAATTTGTGAACAATATTTGAGAGATATAGGCCTTTTGTGTACATAGAAAAAGTCAGATCTCTGACTTCAGCACATAACAAATGGAAGCAAAAACAAAAGTGTTGCGTTCATATTTTTTCTCAGTGTAATATTCATATCTATAATTTCATTAGTTTGTAATTGTTGTGTTTTTGTTAGCTTACAATGAGCCCTTCATATCTACAAAGGGAGCAGGTCATCTTCATCTTCAGTCCACCAGGTTGCTTCACCATGATAACCCAGAACGGACAAACCAAACACTCGCTCTAGAGAGAGACTTTTGCGTTTTTATATTACCTGAAGGTCACAGTAGTTTTCCGTAATGCGAGCCACCGAGTGCAAAACCTTCATGCCGCCAGCCGCAATCTGACTTCTGTTGCTAATAGTGTTATTATGGTAAGGATGAACAGCTCCATCACAATTTTGCACTCGGTGGCTCACGATACTGTCTTGGAAAGGGAGGAGTGAGCAGAGGGGTACTCACCACTAGATGTCACCAAATTCTACACACTGGTCCTTTAAGTAAAGGTTAAAGTAACAGTTACCCATAATAGTACTTCGGTGGCACTTAAACACTCTGCAAGTTTGAATCTGAAGCTGAATGGTTATGTCCTTGTTATATTAAGCTTTTTTGGTGGTGATGAGCGTTTATCTCCAGGCTTTAGCGCTCAGATCTAAAAAGCGTGATCCATTAATTGAAGATAGTGACATTTGAACTTTTGTCTCTGAGAGAACAGGCTGACATCTATTCCCCTTCACACATAATGAGGCGCCATGTATCATCCAGGCTTTTTAAAAAGAAAAAAAAAAAAACAAATGGAATAATTTGCACCTCCAAGTAAAGTTGTGTTGTAACATCAGGATATATGGCGGCATTATGATGCTGTTTAATTCTCTGTGCATTTTTTTTTCAAGTAAAAATAAACCAGATGTGCAGGATTGACATCTGCAAACAAACTGCAACAGCCGAATTGGTGTTCGTCATGTCACCTCTGGGAATCTGGATTTCAGTCTAAACGTGCAATCCTGTCTGACAGAGATGTTTAAAGATAACATTTGGAGTAAATGATGAAATGATTAAGTTTTTAAGAAAGAAACAGCCTTAACGTATTTATTGAGAGTGTCTGTGATGAAATAAGGCAACAGTGGATGAAATAGTGTGAAGTAAAATCTGATTCAGTAACTCACTAACCTCCGTATAAATGTATAAAGCATTAAAACCCAACACATAACCCCCACTTTCTTTGTACAATGTAAAAGTTCATACATGTTATAACACTTGGAGAATATCACACATTGTTTTGTGTCTTAAGAGTGAGAAGTAACACATAACACTAATTTTGTTGTGATACCTATTTTTAAAAAAGCTTTGTTCAGCATATCATGTAATTATTATTTTCCGCTGCACAACAGTCACCAGAGGTTTGAGGTTATTCGCCAGGAGAGGCTTTGCTTTGTTAAATCTTGGCTGTAGGTGGATAAAATCTGTATTTTCTTCCCCTTTATCATTTGACATGTACAGCAGTATCATTACAAACAGTTTGTTTCCTGATCTTTAGCTTCTCGCAGCTACCGAGCATTTAATGATCTCAGGCACAGTGAGCTGATTGAGGATGACAGGCTCGGTGGTAACTGGTGACAATGAGGGAAAACTACAGTCTCACACACACACACACACACACACACACACACATGACTCAGTGAGATCCTTGTAGCCCAGCAGGGAGGCTGATCTGTCCCGCTCTGCCTCCAGAAATGCCAGCAGGTCAAATCCGAACAGCTCTGAAATGGGCATTGTGAAAGCATGTACAGTACATGCAAGCTGGTTTTACAGAGACAAATACAAACTACAGCAGCGCTGTTTCTATTTGGTGATTGGTTGCCATTTAACAAATGTCTGCTGCAAAAAATACGATTGAGAATGAAGATTTTGGTGGAAAAGAATTCAGACACAACATTGAAGTGGACCTATTATGCAAACTTTCAGGTGCATACTTGTATTGTGGGTTTCTACTCATGTCACTCTAGCTCTGCTCTAACTAGCTTTGTTTAAACTAGCCGCTAAGCAGGTATTATGCAGATGTGTTATTTGGTGGCATCATGTTACAGGGCATTTCAGGCAGTTCAAGAGCAGAGTTTCACCCTTTGGCGTTGACTTCGGGCTTTGTAACTTTGCAGACCTTTTACATGCGCAAAAAACTACATAACACTCTAAAGGAAAGGGGAAATGCACAAAAGCATAAGTCCTCTATAAAGGACACAAGGCATCGTTCTTGCAGATAACACCAGAGGATCTTTTAAAAATACTAATTGAATAAGGACTGATGATCTTTTCAGGGTCGTTTACAACAGATCATCATCATCATCATCATCATCATCACAGCAAATCTTTCATTGTACATATTGGCATAAGTAAGTAAGTAGTTCATAAGTAGTTTTGTTGCCTAAATCTAAACAAGTTGTTTCTTGTGAAGCCAGAAGCTTATTTTGAAATTACTGTATGCATGCAACAAGCAGAAATTGCTCCAAACTATCCAAAATTTCATGTCAACAGACCAACGTTACCATCCATAAAGCCACACCTGATAGGAGCTGAAGAAAGTCCGCTGTATGACCGTGAACAAACATGCAGAGTATGTTGGTGATGACTGACAGTAGATTATGTTTCATATTCGATGACACTTTTTCACTCTGATTGTTTTTCAGGCACCGTATATGAAACAGCAATATGAAAAGCCTCCATATGAAACGAGAAAACCTGGACAGAAAAGGGTAATATACCTTAATCTGACAGGCTGCAGAGGAGAAAGTCTCAGGGGTCTCCAGCTTGCCTCCCTCTGCATCCTGGCAATACACTATTCACTGAGAATAATGTTTGAATAATTGAATCTGTAAAATAATGATGGTCTGTGAGTGAACTGTAAGAATGTTATAGAAGCTGGGAGACCGCCTTATTTTGAAAAGACGATGCATGTACGAAGCAGAAATTGACTTGTTGCTGGACATTAGACAACCAAAAATAATTTGGAAACATCATCCAGCACTGAACAATGTCCAATTTTAATAATACAGCAAAGTTTAACCAATTTCATAAATGCCAGACGAGAAAAATATCCAAATCCTCAGATTTTAAGACCCTGAAACCCCAATCTGTTCTCAATAGTCTAACCATGAATGATGTGGTCTTACAAGGATACACTACTATTAGAACACTACTACTGTGTTAGGTCTTTCACACTACTATTATGTTGTTATCTCACATGAGAAATTTCTGTTTCTGTCCTTGTTTTGTTTTTTTTAATTGCTTTAAAGGGGAGAAACTCAACTGGAAAAAGATGATGTCACATATTTCTATGCACCAATCAGGATTTACCATCATTTGAATAAACTAGAATGGCACTCGGAGAGCGCAGACCGCCATCAGTTTGCGGCATCACCCAGGTGTATATTTGTTTATGCTGAGATCAGCTGTATGTGGCGGAGCATCGTAAAACACTTCAGTCAAACTGGACAGAAACTAAATAAAACTCACCTAAACAGTTGTCGTTACTCTTTCCTACAATCATCAAGTGTGCTTTTGGTCGAACTCTGCTGATCGCAATCCTTTTAAAAAATTCATTTCATTTACCACCAAAATGATCCTGCTAACAGAACCAAAATTATCATTATGAATATAAATATATCATCATGAACGTAAACAGTGAGCATAGCTATTGTTGGATGGGTTTATTACAGTCCTGCGACCATCACAGATACCGGAGTATTTTTCTTTGTTTTGTCAGAGCATTTGATTTGGTTGCTGTCTGTAATGAGAATTTCAACAAATATAACAAAAAATGCATTTGAACAGCACAACCAACCCTGCTTTTAATGCTAATTTCATGTTGTAGAGAATCCCTTGATACTAATAACATTCAAACAAACCAACGGTTGGAGGTATTTCCCCAGTAACAATCAATAACAAGGCTGCTCAAGTATGCTGTATATGTACAGTACATATCCATGTAATTGCACTGTATGGAAATATCGCTTCCTCTCGCCCTGCTCTCTGCTCTTTCAAACCTGGAAGTCAAAGCACATGGGGAAATGTGTCCATTCACCTCCACTGACCATGTGCTAAATGGCAAAGACCAATTAGCCTCCTGTGGTTGACACTGCTGGGGTTTCCACCAACAGAGGCTTATTTCCTATCAAGCTCTCCCCTCGGCCTGACAACCAGCTCAGCCTCAGGCCCACCCTATCTCAGCAGTACTGTTGTATTATATGTATAATGTGTGAAAAACATGAATAAAATATTGGTCCTAGTATTGTGTTGCAGGTATATTCAAGACTCCCTGATGTTGTGGGAACAATATTGGCCAACAGACGCACAACCCTCCATTAACTTACCAAAAAAAGCCTAATTAGCCGGTTCACTGTGCAGTGCACATTCACACAGATTAGACAGTTAACTCTCATTTTGCAGCATCAGATTAATAACAGTATGTGATGCAAATATAAGGCTGACAACAAGAGTACTCTGTGAAGGATTTATTGACGTGAGTGTTTTGAACAGGCATTGACACAAACCACTTCTCTTGTCCTGCGACTGGCATCGCAAACACAGCCTCACGCACATGAAATTAATTTGCCAGCAACCTGATACATAAATGTGATACAGAGCAATTGATACATTTATTTATGGTAAGTCAATTATTTATGGTAAGTCGATGATGGGTCCTGAAAGGCCACTCCTACAACACATCTGTCTGTAATACACAAGATTAACACCAGTTAATTCAGCCACCAGTTAATCTTGCACACTGTCATAGCGGGACTACGTGCACATGTAAATGCTGATGCTGTTGTGTTACTCCTTGCGCCTCTTTTGCTCCTATAATGCCGGCATGCTGTCTAAAATCACACATCGGGTCAGCATAATGTAAAAAAGCAAAGCTGGCCTAACGGAGGTTCTTCTCTGTCGCAGAACTGCCGAATCTCACTGTAAAAAGAGCGACATGTTAGTATGCTGACAACAAATACTGGACTTTAAACCAGGAGACCGTTTGTAGCCTATGTGAAACCACCAAGGTGTTGTTTGTCTTTGTGTTTACATCATCATCATTACATCAAGTTTCACTTTCACTTTACAAACTGTGGTGGCAATATCTCTTAAAATAGGACTCAAAAACAAGATAGCGTCTTTCTGTTTTATTACACACACTTGCAAGTGGGCACACAACCATCAACACAAAAATGTTCAAGGCTTTCCATGAATGCTCACAGTCGTATAGCTCACATTGTCTTCTCACTGACACTTTAAGGCACCTATCCTCAAATAGACACTCCATATTCATTGACTAGGAAAGCAACATGAAAGCTGAAATAGACCTGTCAGGACTTTAGGAATGGCATGTTTGCATTTTTCCAGCACACAAACACAGTATTTTTAACCCAAACCACAATCTTTTTTCCTAAACCCAACAAAGTGGTTTTGTTGATTAAACCTAAGCAAGTGTTTTTGTAGGAATTCACCATCTTCAACACGTTTACTGTAAAAACCCTAAATCTAGATTGATGCACTTCAGAGAGTTAGTAAGTGACACCAAGGGGTGCCGACCAGTATGTGACAAGTTTGGATGAGAATGGGCTGAATATACACTCGGCTAGTCTGATTTAATTTTTTGCCATTTACCTGAATCAAGCCTGAACACCTCAGTTGCTCTCAGCCGTCTAGACAAATACTTAGCCTGATGTTTTGGAATGGCTCAGACACACTCTTTACCGAACAAAGTAATGAAATTTCACTTCTAAAGCACACATGCAAGAAGTCATAAGTGGGGAAACACAGATTATGACGCTTTTCATTTAACAAGTTAAAGACGTAATGCAGGTCAGTGATACAGAGAAATGAAACAGATGAGTCCGTCATCTGCAGAGCAGCAGGAATGAATCTGATTGGAGGAGGGAGTGTAATCGACAGGATAACTCAGACAGCAAGCATGTGTCTGCCCCTCAAATTTTAATGAAGGTAATGAATGGACACGAGTAAATTACCCAGCCCTGTCAATGTCATGGCCCCCCTCAATTCACCGTAGCTCATCCGGCTCCAGAAGCACCTGATCCATACAGTAAGCGATATCAAGGCATCGCCAGGGGCGACCATGAACACATCGAGCGCCCAAACAGATATGTCGCTCATTAAAGTGTCAAGGTGTCATAGAGATTAACAGACACAGGAGATGTGCAGCGCTGCCTCTCTGGATTTACATTTTCAACACACATGATTCTACCATTGTTTATCTAAAGAAGACCTGTCATGCTCATTTTCAGGTGCATACAGGTATTTAGAAACATTTAGGCACAAAGCGATTAATGAGGCACAGCCCTCATTTTTTCTCCTGACACTGAATGCTACATCTCAAGCATATGTTTGCTGCCCCGTGGTTAGTGTTGCAAAAATAACTATTTTTGGCACTAAGGAGCCTGCCAAAACCGTCAATCACAGCTGTCAAACAACAGAAATAGTGCCATTTAGGAAGATATTATCACAGTTTTGAACACGATATATAGCCTATAAATAAGTCATTACCGAATATCACATCTCCCAAATGAAGCTTCGCTGTGCTGTTTCTGAGATGCAGCAATGTCACATTGTAGGTGATCGTCATTGTGAAAAACCTGCTAAATTATTTCACACAGACACGGGTGTACGTCATCAGGACGGGAACATTTTTTATCACTAAATCAGTTATGACATTTTTATTCAAATCTTTCCCCTAAGCTGAAAATTTGTGAGGCATGGATAACCAGGACACCTCTAGCAGACAGTGAAGGACTCAGATCAGAGCCAAGCCCATCAATACACCATGACGGCCTGTTACCTCTGGACCGGAGACAGGTATAGATCCTGCTCTACAGAAACTCATGCTATCATGCCATAATACATACAGTGTGGACAAGCCAATGATATGAGGCTGAATATTTGGAGTGATGGTGTTTAAATTTTAGCAGTTTTTCTGTTAACATAACCCAAAATGTAGGTAAGCGTTGTAGGTGTACGTTAGTTTATCACAAGTGAGAAGACGAGTCAGACTGGGAATAATTAAGACTGTCCTCCCAAGAAGAATAACAACAGCATCCCCAGAAACGATATCCGTTTACATTTAAATGACATCTGCCATATGAGGAGCAAAGGGGGAGGTAGTATGGTGTTGTTATTAAGGCTGGGTATCAGTACTCAATAGCTTTTAGGTATTAACCAAAATAACCCAGTACCAAGGATCAAAACTCCCATCAAACGATATATACAATCAATCCTTTTTGCTCCCTGATCTTGGAAAAAAAAACATTGTCAGAGCATGGGACTGGAGTGGAACATGAGTTTAGAAGAAGAAGAAGAAGAAGAAGATCTACCTTTATTAGTCCCACAATGGGGAAATTCAATTTACACTCTGTTTAACTCATACATGGTACATTAGCTTGGAAATTTTTTAAAAGTTGGAGCTTCACCTCATTTCCCAATCTAAATTTACTCCGGTAATGCTAGTTCGAAGCATGCCCGAGCGAGCCCGACCCAAAATATATCTGTGCATTGCGCACAGTGGCTACGTATGATATCAGACTTGTGTGATCCAAATATTTCCAATGACTCCACAGAGAGAGGAAGACTGGGTGGACAGATGGGATGACAAAAGTTCGGACTTGAGAGTCTGTTTCCCAATGACAGTTATCTCTCTGTTTCTGTTTCCTAATGGTGCTTTCAAATGGGGTCGTGTTTATCGTGTTTACAAGTTGGGCACATATGAACATGTTGTATTCACGACCTCGTAAATGGAAAGTTTCTGAAATCTCCGCGTTCACGACTGAGAGAAATTGTGGATTGTAAGAAATGGTGGAACCCACAGAAGTTCATTTCTCGGTGCATGATAAGTAGAAACTTTCCCGAGGTCGTGAATACGACATGAGGGGGGTGTTCATATGGGCCCAACTCCCATTTTAATTTGGTTTCTCCACCAGTTGTGATTGTCTGCCCCGTCCTCATTCGTCTCACCTGTCCCTCTTTAGTCCTGCAGTCACTTGGCCTCCCGCTCACCTGTTCCTACTTCCCCAGTCAGTCATTCACTACCATAGATGTTCACAGCACATACCAGCCCAGTTCTTTTGTCCTTTGCCACTTCATCTTTTCACCTATAGTGTCTCGCATTCCAGCTCTTCTTTCAAGTGTCTTGTTTTCCCTGTGCTTGTTACGGTTTTATGTTGCGTAACCTGTCTGCCAGACCTCCTGTTTTATTTCATCTCTATAAACAGATTCTGCATTTACATGAAGAATCTGTAGGCAACGGGACAAGATTTTGGCATCTGAAGCGTTCTGGTTTCTGTTTGTAGTCAGAGCAGTATTGACCTATCACGTTTGAGCAGATTTTGGTTGAATGCAGCTAAACAGTCTGAGTGGAGAGCAAAAGAGGCAGAACGCATTGGCAGGAAATGCAGTGTGGGAAACCACCGTCTATCATCTGATGATGATTTAGCTTTTTATTGATTTAAAATTAGCGTGTAAACTTGTGAAACAGTCCGGTCGTACACGTCGTCTCTCAAACTCCAGTCTCGCATCTCAAGTTGCGATAATGAGCAGCACACAGAAAAGGAAGTCTTGGCCCAGATATCCGCTGGCAGCACCAGAACCCCAAAAATATACTGCCTTCCCCCCACAGGATGATCCATCATCAGGCCGATAGCTTATGGAGATTGGTTTCATTTGAACTTTGTGAGTTTATTTTGTCAATAAATCATTGAACGCTTCCTGCTGCCTCCTCATCTGTTGATCTGGGTTTGGATCTCCTGAGACTTTACACAATGAAAACAACGTGATCACACCCTTAGCTGCATTTTTAAACCATTCCTTCACTTTTGCTGATTCCTTCACTGATTGCCAGATCAGTGAAATCCCCATCTGGACAGCACTGATGTGTTTCAGGAACAACAACTGCTCTAAAGCATCAATTCCCCAAAATCTCAAGATTTAAGAAAGATTTTACAGCATAGTTGACTATACTGCATATCATGACTCTCTTTTTATGCTAAACTAAAACCACAATAAAAGAAAACTTATCCCTCAGAAAGCATTAGCTGCTCTTACTCTAAATCTATGTGTTGTCTGCATCATTAACTGATGATATAGAAAAGTGTTTTCATTTACTGGATCTGTTTAAACTCAACATCTGCAGCATGTTTGTGCACAAATAATTAATGATTCTCTCGGTCTCAGAAGTATTTTATTAGGATGTGGGTCCCAAAAAAATACCCTAATTGGTGAACAAATTTAAATATGCTTTCTTTGCTTTATATAATATTGTGCATGTAAATGGAAAGAAAGAAAGATTAAACACAGAAACACTAAGAAATTGGCAGTTTTGTAGACATTAGGAGACATTAGGGTACAGCTATTAATGATGATCTATCAGACAGAGAAAAAATGCACTTTTCCTCATTCATATGAATGGCAAGCCTCCTATCAGTTCATCAGTATACAGGTAGGTGATTCAAGTGGACTCTGTGGGGCAACTGGATTATTAAAACGTCTGTGTGCCTGCATTACCCATAGTGCTGCGAGCTTGTCTTATGAGGACATTGTGGGCACTAAATGTGATCGTGGAGTCATTCACCTTCATTGTTTATCACCAAGAGGACAGGGATGCGGTTTAAGGAGTTTCATAAATACAAACTTGCCAGGAGAGAACTTTTAAATTGAAGTTTTATTGGGAGATAATATCCTGGCAGAACAAATTAGAAAGAAACATAAATCCTTTCGTAGCTTCATCAAATATTTACCCGTTTTCACACATTCTTCTCATATAAATAACTGAATTTATGTAAAAAAAAAAAAACGAAGCTATTTAGCTCCAAACAAGACGCCAGTGCAGATTAGAACAGATGAGCGTTGGAGCCTGTTGATGGTGGGTCATTGTCGTCTGAGCTGCAGGAGCTCCACACTCATGTTACCCGTAACAGTAGTGAGCCAGACAGCAGCAATTATTCACCATAAAGCTATGTAGCCTCGCTGGCTGAGAGTAAATTACAGTGAGAGCCTGGACCAATTACTTCTTGTTATAGTGAGACAAATCTCATTTGACACCATAACACCCTTTGCATTGAATGGACCAATAATGAGCAAGTCCTTGTTCCTACAAAACAGAGCGAAAAGGAAAACACTCATGATGCATCCTCTCAATTAAACATGAAGAAGGGATCTGATATAATTACACCAAGCTCACTGAGACTTTTATTCATTTTTGAAGCAGCATAATGCAAAGTCATTTACACTGCAGGTCAAAATGACAGCTGGCCGGGGGAATCTTTCCTCCTGCAGGTAGATTTTTGTTTGACCGGATCCTCTTGGGGGTGTACGAGCTGATGAGATTCAGGGTGAGGTCACTGTCACTAAAGGGGGTTATCACTGTGGACAAATGAAAATGTCTCTCCAAGAACACACAGACCATAACGAGCACTATTAATAACACGTCCACCTCTCGGATCGTGGAAAACCTCCTCAGGGTCACATTCTGATGTGAACTTTCACTGTATGTGATTATTATTTGTTGGACATTATAACGGCTTCTGGTAAAGGTTTGTAAATGGAGTGACGTTTGCTGTAAATTAAAATATCCTCATGACTGCATTTTTAACTCATCATGATATTTAAATGTATGTATAAGTGGCTTCTCCTTCAGTTTTTTTTTTTTTAATGGCTTTAATGCCTTATGAGAATCATTTTCTTTTAAGATTATTTTCATATTTTGGCTTTTTTGCCTTAATTAAATACACAGGATAGATAGACTTGGAACGGGATGAGCACGAAGGGATAACATGAAGCAAAAGGCCACAGGTCTAAGGTTTACTGGTCAGCCAAAGATTGCTTTTTTAATCAAGTCCTCATTAGTTTTATAATGAATAAGAAGTGACATACAGTACAGCACCGTGTAGTCCAACCCAGTACCACACCAAAGCATGTAACTGGCCCACCTGTCCACCAGAGGATGGTGTGTCTGTGTTACGTTGTGTTTTACCGAAGCGTGAATATTACACCTGTGTTTGAAGGTGCAGTACCAGCAGCGGGCAACAAAACCACTGACATTTAGGAAAAGCGTCATGGTTGGTCTTAAAATAAGCGTAAACTAACTATAAGATGTAACATAATTATGGAAAACACATCACAAAAAAACAACATCCCACAAAATCAGCTTGTTTGTAATCCACATAATCGTGAACCAGGAAGTATAAAGAGCAACAAACTCTTTAAAAACACCTGGACTTTCATGCAGGACACTGCTGTTCATGTCCTGTGTGAAACCAGAAGTCAGTATTGACTTTTTTGTCACTTTACTTCCACACTTAGGTAACTACACTTCCATAGTCCCTTAACCCAAACCACAATCTTTTCCTTAACATATTATAGGTAGTTTGTTGCCTAAACCTAACCAAGTTGTTACCTGTGAAGACAGAAGTTTATTTAGAGAAGACTGTATGCATGCAACAAGTGGAAATTGCTCCAAAATGTCCAAAATTTTATGTCAGCAGACCAACGTTTCCATAAAGCCTAAGAGGAGCTGAAGAAAGTCTGCTGTATGACTGCGAACAAACATGCAGAGTATGGAGACTGACAGGAAATTATCTCTCATCTTAGATGACACTTCTTCACTCTGACTGTTTTTCAGGCATCGTATATGAAACAGCAATATGAAAAGCATCCATATGAAACGAGAAAACCTGGACAGAAAATGGTAATATACCTTAATCTGAGAGGCTGCAGAGGACAAAGTCTCAGGGGTCTCTGACTTGCTTCCCTCTGCATCCTGGCAATACACTATTCACTGTGAATAATGCCTGAATAATGTTTGTATGAGTGAATCTGTAAAGTAATGGTGGGTGAATTGTAAGCATGTTATAGAAGCTGTGAGACCTCCTAATAATACCCATTTCTGCTGTGGTGACAGATTAAAGAGGAGTCCTTGGTAAGATTTAAAGGAACAGTGAGTAAAATTTCAGGGAATCTAATTGTAGAAATATGATATAATATAATATTCATGACTATGTTTTCATTAGTGTTTAATCACCTGGAAGAATTGTCATGTTTTTGTTAGCTTAGTCCTTCATATCTACCCTTACCAAAAAAAAGTTTATTCAAGAAGGCTATTACTATACTTCTTTTAACTTAAAATGAGAGTATGCTTTCAGTTTACTTTTTATGCACTTATCAGAGATACACCTAACAAAATTATACTTGTATACAGAAAAGTTTAAGTATACTTTACTTACACTGACAAGAACTGTATACAGAAAAGTCTAAGTATACTTAACTTATACTGACAAGTATACAGAAAAGTATATTTGGTGTAAAACTTGACAGTTATACTTGAGCTTTACTTAAGTTTATCTTTTCATAGATGATAAATGTGAAGTATACTACTTCTTTGTAAGGGGAGCAGGTCCTCTTCACGAAGTCCGCCATGTTGCTCCGCCATGTTTCTACAGTAGCCCAGAGCAGACAAACCAAACCCTGTCTCTAGAGAGAGTCTTTCACATTTTTACGTTTCCTGAGCGCCACAGTGGCACTCTGATGCCACGCCAATAGATGTTGCCAAATCCTACGCCTCATACCTTGAAAACATAGTTTGGTATACTGAATTGTACGACGTATGGATGAACTGACACGTTTTTAGACATAAATGTGGTTCATAAATTAGATTTAATGGTCAGGAGAGACTATGATTCACTACAGTGTGTCCCAGCAGATGTTACCAGTGTCATCGCTCAGTCTGGATAATAAGTTTCTAAAACAGACATGCTGAACTGGTAAAACTCTGTAGGATTCTTTTCATTTTCTTTATTAAAGTTTGAATATAACAATACTAAATTTAGTGAATTACCTCAAACAGCCGCAGCTCCTCCAGAGACAAATTAATGTGTATTATAATGGAAAGAGGCAATGTAGCTCACTCTATTCAGACTAAAAGACCTCATAATTAGAAAAACTCTGTTGCATCCTGACTAACAACCTTTAGAGTATAAGCTTGACTGTCTCCTCACGCCATGTTATTTCACAATGTGATCATCCGTCTAAGAAACGTGAGTCTCTCCTAAGTCATGGTGACACTTGATGAAGTCGTCCAACAAATATATGACATCATTAGATGGGTTCAAATGAAGCAGCAGGATATAAGGAAGAACGGAAAGTGCATAGGATGACACCCAGGGGTGCTACCCCTCCACATGTCTCCACACACTAAAGAAAAAGGCTTTACTGAATGATTCAGGGCCGTCAGCAGATATGGCGTACTCAGTCTTTTTTAATAAGCTCAGAGCTTAATAGCGCGGTTCCCTGTCAGACAGTAATGGTGCTGATTCGGACATAAAGGGTTGTTTGTTGCTCTGCAGTGATTTTTCAGCACGTGCAAGGGACAAATAGGCGAACGTCATGCATTTTTCAAGACTTTCAGCTTCAAGGAAGCCATAGATTTTAGAAACGGGGTGCAACTTTTTCCATCTTTAAAGTCTGCGGCTGCTGTGTTTCACATCTGCGATGTCTTATTTTGGCATTATTTATCAGCTACAAAATGATGATGTCAGTGCTTTCCAGTCCCACAGCTTCATCAACGCTTTCGCCCAGCAGCATTACCTCAGGAGGAATCTGAGAGAGACAAGAGACTTTATTTCAGGAGCAGTCACTGTCTGCTAAGATGAACTGTGAACAGCTAAAGATAGAGGCTCTATTTTAGTAACTGGAGATATTAAAGATACATATGAAACAGGCAGAGCAGAAGATGAATGATGGCACACTCATTCAGATCTGTGGCATGTGACTTAGAAGCTGCTTTTTATGAAGCACCCAGAGGTTATCCACCAATGTGATTATGGATGTTTAATTGACAAAGGGTTAGTGAGATACTGATTAGCGGTCACGCTGCAAATTAGCCCAACATCTGGGGAACAAACCTGCTGCTATTTTTGGTCATTAACCTGCTGACTCATTAAATAAATCCAGTGCATGTAGGTATTTCAGGGGCAATCCGCATACCATAATCAGCATCATCAAGGAAATCTACGCCAAAGACATCGGTTACATCGCAAAGGGATGTTAACGGCATGTAAAATCCAAAGAGGGCTGAATGACTCATTTGCTTAACAGGATAATATTCAGAACAAGCTGTCTAATCATGTATGACAGGAAATTAATTCCTTCCACAAAGCAGATTGTATTGAGCTTGAGTCAAATCTAATTACCTCTCTTATTCATCACCTGTTTGTCTGTGAGCCATTAGGAAGGTGGCTGCTTGGAAGGGTTAAAAGAATCCATGAAATCTTATTAGACCGCCACTCACTTTGGAAGAGTGATGGAGGAAATCTCCAATGAAGATGAATAACAGGAGCCTTTTCTTGAAATGTCAGCCCGGAGCAACCGCTGCACTGATGTGGAGTAAAAGTAATGAATGGACTCTTTATAGGATCAGTGTAGATTTGGCCGTGCACAGTTTGAATGATTCGATTTTTACAAAGATTTATATGCAAGTTTTCATTTTGAGACAAGAAGGCATTGTTTCCATTGACAAAGTTAGCAACTAGCTGGTGAACATAGCGCAGTGTTTAGGCGAGGTAGCTTTATTTAGCACATTTTAGCAGCAGGGCAATTCAAAGTCCTTTATACAAACATTCAAGAAGATTGCAACTAAGTGCAAAGGAACATTAAGACATAATTAAAATAGTCATGACAACATAAAAAAAGAGTAAATGGTATAGTGCAGTATAAGTAAAAGGCAGCAGCAAACAGGAAAGTTTTAAGCTTTGATTTGAAACAACTGAGAGTTGGAGTGGCCCTGCAGTTTTCTTGGAGCTGGTTCCAAATATTTGGTGCATAAAACCTGAACTCTGTTTCTGCATGTTAGTTCTGACTGTGGGGGCATTAAGCAGACCTGATCCAGATGACCTGAGAGGTCTGGGTGGTTCATAACATAGCAGAAGGTCAGAAATGTACATTTAGCATCCAAAGAGAAGGATATTCACTTTAAGAGTTGGTGGAGACCAAAAACAGCGCTAAAAAGGAGGTGGTCAGAAACCAACAACTGTCACATCATTTACTGTTTGCAAGCAGGTTGATCACAACCCAATATTATCCCAAAGCATGTAATAGACCCACTTGTCCACCATGAAGATAGTGCATCAGTGTCACTTTTTGCCTGTATTAAACGCCTGTATTAACGTGCACTAACAGTAGAGGGCAACAAAGCCACTGATTTAGGCTCAGGCAAGAAAACCAAGAGAAAACATCATGGTTGGACTTTAAATAAGTTCATAAACTAACTAAACCATGCACAGAAACTACAAAACACATGACAAATGCCTTTAACGTAACTTTCAAAGTAAAACACCAGTCTCCCAGTTGAAACACCTGTTTGTTTCGACCATGCATCGTCTCACCCACCATGTTTTTTTTTCACTTTTTATACTCCATCACTACTTCTAAGCTTAGTATGGACAACAGAAAACATGTGACCACATCACTTCATAACACATCACGTTTTCTCGTGGTGGTCCGGCAGGTCTAATTCACGCTTTGCCGTGAGACCGGGCTGGATCACGACATCTTTACAAGGTAACGGTACGTCAGTGTTGTGTTTATAGCTGCCCCAAGTGGCCAAAAAGTCAATTAATGCAGGTTCAAAGTACTATAATATATATATAATAGATTATGAAAAGGCAAATTTGTTCTGTTTTGAAGGGTGACATCATTTCTGTTTCATTTATCGTTGTCTGCCTCCATTTATCTTTATATGTCATCTTGCCTTTTCCAGAACTTTTTCCAGAACATTTCAATTCACGGTCACTCGTGCAAATATAATATTATATTAACATTTGCCTCCCGCTCGCCACCAATGAGTACGAGGGAAGGGCCTAAAAACAATTGCATCTGGTGGCGAAGCACATTAGCATCTTCACATTTACATGGAGTTAAACTATGGTAAATCTTTAGCACTAATATCGTCTCAGCAGGTGATGGTCTCTGATGGTCAGCTGTTTACTCAGTTGCCATGGAGATAGATCAGTTGTCTTCCCCATTTTTCTGAGAAGCCAGTTTGAGGCAAAAAAAGTTGATGAAGAACTGTATTAAGTGTTTCAGAGGCTGATAACCGATCATTTATCGTATCTTTTGCTATTTAATTTTATGATATAAAGTTGATTTTTTGTGTTAACAGTTTATAACTGGTTTATATTGGTAGTGGTATTGGTTTATGCCGAGCAGCTGGTGATTTGTTTGTACTGTCAGTCTCTGTTTCAGGATGCATAATCTAAATGTGTGTGTTTTGTGTCTCTGCTCAGTGAGTATACAGGAAATATAGAGAAGTGACAGCAGTTCACAGCGTACCTTGTTAAGTGGTTGGAACTTCATCCCGCCTTCTTACTGATACCGTTTTATTATCAACAATATCTACAAGAAGCCGTCTGAACAACGACCCAAATCTAAATAATGAATGAGTTTTATTTCCATAATCTTTTTTAGCTCATCTGCAGTACACACCCATCCCATCTCTCGTGTTTCTCCGTCACCCTCCCTCCCTCTGTGGACACCATACGGTACATCAGAGCCCAATTAGCTTTCTCCTGGCTCAGACGTCACGGCAGTCTGAGATCAGAGGCCAGAGGTAGGGGAGCTTGTACCTGGATTTGGACTGTACTCATTATTGGGCTGTCAGCTGACCCCTGATGTCATTTTCCTCACATCATTAGAGCTACTGTAGGTCTCGAGGGCTAAACTGAGCACACACACACAGGCCGCAGCGCCATTAATATGCATCCACTGACGTCACGCTATCGATCCATCCATTAGCACGCCATATTACCTCATGAAATCATCACTGAGAGAGGACAGTGGCGGTAACTTTGCAGGCATACAGCATGAAGAAGGTCACAGAGATTTGGCAGATATGTACACAATTAACACACGCAATCACACACTTCTGCACATTACAGTATGCTCACTGTTTTAGGAGGTCGCAGAAAGAGAGAGCGAGGCTATAAAGTGTCTTGCCGTGGTAGTTTTCATATCTAGACGTTCATCATTCATCTGACACCAATGAGACGGCGGTGATAAATCAGTTCAGCAGCTTTGCTCTAAATCCTACTAAAGATAGAGGTGGACTTAATTCATCTCACTCGGGCTGACGTGGATATACCTGTCTTTGGTTGTTGCAGGAGGTTCACCACAAGCAGAGATAAATCATACGGTACCTACCAGAACAGAGTCATCTCTTAAAAGAGAGCAGCACTGCCGCTTGTTGAATACATACTTTTACCTGTTAATTCTTTATTTCAGCCAAAGTAGGATAAAGGACAAAAAGTGTTGTTTTTGTGGGAAAAGCTTTGGTTATGTACGGCCAAGGTTAACATTTATATGGGGGGGGGAGTAGCTTAGTTTGTGGGGGGTTGGTTTGGGAAGGGGGGGGTCTCGGGTTAAAACCCGGAAAGGGAAAAAAAAAGGAGTGGGAATGGGGGGGGGGGGGGGGGTGTGTTTTTTTTGGGGGGGGCCGGGGGGGGGGTGGGGAGGGAAGAAAAAACCCCCCAAAGGGGGGGGGGGTGGGGAGGGCCGCTCCCTCACACTTATATCTATAAATAAATATATGTATGTGTGTTTTAGGTCTGTATATAATATATAAGAAATTAAAAGAGAATATAAAATATTTCCCTATGGGGGAAAAAAAAAAGATATTTTTTTTTTTTTTTTATATGTTAATATAGGCTATTTTAAACCTGCAGAAGAAAATATTTCATTTAATCGTTCACCGATGTTTGTGTATTGTAAACATCAACATACTGGGATCAAAACACCCACATTCATAAGTTTCAACGGGATATGACCCCATTGTCCAACTATACCTGTTAATCTTTCTGACACTAGGATAGACTGTATATCAGAAGTGGACGTAGACACTGTGATGTTACCGATTGGTTTGTGAACTCGCATTTTGAAGCCTCAAGTTTGGCATTTTGCCTGTGGCCATCTTGTTTTTTGCAACCAGAAGTGACACAAAAGCAAAGAGTATAGAAGCAAAGAGACAAAACCGCCGCTGCCACCATTTTGGACTGAAAACACTTTTTATATTTATAACAGTTTATAGTTCAGCACAGGCCATTTCAGAAGAGTAGCTTTGCTGCTGGGCGCTGATGTTGCAACGGAACGAACAACCGACTTTCACTTCTTGGTAATATGTGCTCTTGGACGAGAGGGTGGAGCCGAGTACAACCGAACTCAGTGTTCATAAGATATTTTTAGGTGACCAAAACGTTATAAATAACTTTCATGAACTGAAAACACACTGTGAAAGGGTTAAAGTTGTAAGATGAAATCAGAGACAACTCCCAGATCAGACAACGCCGTGGTAACGACCTGTCAATCACAAGGTAGCCACGTCCTGAATCCTACCCTGCTTTATGGTCTATTTGACTCCAAATGGGACCATAATTTACTAAATGAACATCGTGCTGTATTGAAGAAGACTTGAAACTAGCGATTGAGACCATAAACTCATGTTTACAATATTTACTGAGGTAATAAATCAAGTGAGAAGTAGGCTCATTTTCTCATAGACTTCTATACAATCAGACTTCTTTTTGCAACCAGAGGAGTCGCCCCCTGCTGGTTGTTAGAAAGAATGCAGGTTTGAGACACTTTAGCATTGGCTTCACTTTTCAGACCTGGAGGTTTCTGCCTGATCTCTAGGTTGCCTTACCTGTGCTATTGGTATGAAGTGACGTGAGTGACACAATGTGTGTTGCATTTAAAAGCAGCTCAAGTAAAGAGAAGTCAGGAGTCAGAAAACTGGTTTAGTAATGTCAGTTACACAGCAGAGCGTATTGAATTGAGCAAGGTTGCATTTTGCTGTGAATTTACTTTTTGTAGAGGAATAATGTATAACAGCATATTATGGCCATTGTAGGTATTAAAATAAAATGAATTTAATTACGGAGCCAGGGGAGGAGGAAATATTCAAAGAAAATAAGTGGCAATAAAATGGCCAATTTACAAAAAAAAACTCATATTTGCGATATTATTAAGTTATGAAGTTTACAAGAAAAACTTACAAATTTGCAAGAATTAAATTTGTGAATTTACAAGAAGTTTTTGTGCATTTATGATCTTGATAATTTTGCAAATAGAGTTTTTCTCATCAGATTTGCCACTTTAATATCAGAAAATATCCTATTTTTCTCTTGGAAATTCATTAACTTAAAAAATTGTGATTTGAGATTTGTCTCGGAATATTACACAGACTTTATTTTTTTATTTTTCTTACCTACAATGGCCCTAATGCTCCGTCATAAAATAATGGTTGGTAGCTGATGGTTGGAGCACAGCCGTATAACCACAACATCCCGGGTTTGATTCTGACCTTGTGACCTTTGCTGCATGTCATGCCCCTCTCTCTCCCCCATTTTCCAGTCTGCCTCTACAATGTCATCTGTCTAATAAAGGCGAAAAATGCCCCCCAAAAAATCTTTTAAAAAGAAAGTTACAGCCTCAGAAGTTCAAGAATTTTTCACCTGGACATGAATCACATTCTTGTCTTTCTTCTTCGTTCTTTAAGAGATTTAAACTTGGTATAAAAAGTTGGTGAGTCACAGCTTCAATACAGAAATGTTATAGTTGGTCGAGGAATATAAATCCCACCTCAGCACTGAAAAAATGTCTCCTCCCTTCAAAAGCAGAAGATGACGGACCCAAAGTCAGATTCAATGTCTGCTCAACATAACAAATGAATCTTTTGTTAGAGGTCTGACATTAAAAAAAATGACTCCCTTCACCAGTGTGAATGCAGCTTTAGCTTTCCGTGATGGTTGAACTTTTATACCGTGCTGCAGTCAAGCAAACTTGGCCCAGGGGGCGGCACTGATGAAAGGGTTTCATGTGGATTCCCCCTCCAGAAAGCTGTCACTCACGCAGCCCCCAGAGGAGCAGGGGGATCCTGGGTTGAAGCTCAGCGTTTGGGTTGTGGAGTTGCAGTTGAACATGTAACAAAGACAGTCTGAGTTGGATTTGACTTTCAAAGAAACCACGTCAAACAGCAACACTACATACATTTGAATATATGTGCCGTTTGATCATAGTGCTTGGATCTTATCTAATCTACACTAAATGAAGATGGTGTACATGGTAAACATTAGACTGGGTCATTTTCTCATAGACTTCTATACAATCACACTTCTTGTTGCAACCAGAGGAGTCGCCCCCTGCTGGTTGTTAGAAAGAATGCAGGTTTAAGGCACTTCAGCACTGGCTTCACTTTTCAAACCATAGACTACGTATGTAGAAAAATGGACAACTTGACAGCTCCCCGAAAGGGAAGCCAAAACATCTTTATTGGATCCTGGTAGCTGACTGCGGGATTAGTCATATATCCTGCTTATCCCATTAGGGGTCGTGGGGGGGCTGGAGCCAATCCCAGCCTGGACAGGTCGCCAGTCCATCGCAGGGCTGGCACATAGAGACAGACAACCATTCACACTCACATCCACACCTACAGACAATTTAGAGTCATCAATTTACCTGCATGTCTTTGGACTGTGGGAGGAAGCCAGAGTACCTGGAGAAAACCCGCGCTTACACAGGGAAAATATGCAAACTCGAGAAGGGCCCCAAGCTGGATTTGGACCTGCAACCCTCTTGGGACAAAGCTCATGTCAAATAAATTGATCCCAAAGATGGTTTCTGTCATTTTAGGTAGTTCTTATCACGCTGATGTATGCTCAAGTGTTCATTTTTCTGATAAAATTGGTTTTAATTAGTTATTTGAGGATCTGATTAATCATTATGGTTAGTTGTTGTGTCTTTCAAGCTAAATAGCTACCAGTGCTAACGTAGCAGCTAGGTGGCTCATGCTAACAAGCTGTGGCTCGGCTCGTGATTGGCTCGAGTGGGTGGCCCCTGATCACTATTGCACAGACTCTGGCTCCAAATTATGTTTAAATCTAAAGATGGCAGCCACCGTATCTGGCATGTATTGGCTTCACTATTGTACAGTGGGAGGAAGTAGAGACACGTAAAGTCTTCCTCCTGCATTTTTGTTGATCAACTTTAAATGAATTACTGAACTGTACAATTCAGTTTTCCTCTAAGCACATTTTATGTCTGTCACAAATCCACCATGACTCTTGCTGAGCTTTGTGATTAATTTGTGCAGGCATTAGTGTCTTTCTTTATGTCTGTGCACTTTTATGAATCACTAGGCATTAGTCAGTCTATGTTTTCCTCTCTGAGAGCATCTCTGTCATCCAGGAACAAAACAACACGGCTGAGACTGAAGTCATTTGAGTGAAATATATCCAGCGTGATCTTTGGGTGCCCAGGAAGGCCACCGTTGTCCCGCCCACTCCCAACGCACCCTCCTGGGACTGGTTGCCTGGCAACGCTGGCTGATTGGGTTAGCCGGGTTAAGAACGGGTCTGGCACGGGCCGGAGGAATCAGATCACTCCCATTGATCATATCCTCCCTGAGCTCCTCTGAGAGCCGAGGCCACGGCCACAAAATCAAAGCCTTGCCATCATGTCTGAGAGGGGGTTATTACGCACACCGGGGAGACACGGCGGGCTTTGTGTGGCGGCTCGGTCTGACATCCCATAATGCACATCACGGTGTGTGACCACTCAAAGTCACAAGCGATGTGATTGTGCATGAAGCCCTTTAAAGAAATTTCAGGGTATAGATGGGGGTGTAAAGCCTTCAGTGCTCTGTGGTGACTTATTAGCACATATTGTGAGATATGGGGGATCTGTTAGCTGTAAGCTGGAGTATAAAGTGGAGGAAAGCAACATGGTGGAGGGCTACAGGGTGGGTGGAGGTATTCCAAGTGCCACCTGCTGCAGAGTCCCCTGAGGGCAGCAGGGACCCAGACTGGATTGATGGGTTACATTACATTATATTGTTATAGAGATTATTCTACTTTTAATAATAAAATATGATTTGTAGGTTTAAAATGCTGCTCCTGCCTAGAGATGAAAATCAATATGAGCTTTAATGGTGGTAGTGAGGCTAATGCTGTGCAGCATAATAAACAAACTTTATCTAACTTTGTGCTCCAACTCTGACTTTATGATTGCAAGACTGTTTACAGGGAGCAGGCATATACATCGTTGTAAGGACAGAGATTTTAAAGGTACCTAAAATAGTATTAAATGTGAGTGTCTTCCAAAACCTGCATGTGTAAATACTAACTGCCTGCCATCCATCCATCCATCGGACCGTTAGGGGTCACGGGGGGGTAAATGTAAACTCCACAAAGAAGAGCCCCAAGCCGGATTCAAACATGTGACCCTCTTGACGTGAGGCGACAGTGCTAACCACTGCACCACCGTACAGCCCTACTAGCTGCCTGCTTGTTTTTTAAAACTTGTTTTGCATCTGTGCATTTCATTAGGTGTGATCCTGCACCACAGGGATTGTAAAGGGAGACCCTTTACAAGAACACTCTCCCTGTTTGTGACAAACACACCCAAAAGACCTGCCCACCCAACCCGGTCTCATGGGAAGGTGTATAAATAGCACAACATTACAAGGACATTCAGCGTGTCATGAGGACACATTATTGCCTTTTGTGTGCCATTTTTACATCACATGATAAAACTACTCACTTTGGTTTTGCAAAAACATTATGGTTGGGTTTAAAATAAGTACAGAATCTCGGTAAAATACGTATAGAAACAACTTAAAAGTATGGAGAACATGACACAAACCTCACTAACTTAACTTCAAAATAACTCAACTACAATTCGAGACATGAGCACCGTCTCCTGGTTGAAAGTTCGGTGTTTGTTGGAACCATCAGCTTCCCTCTTGCCCGCTATAAGCAGTCTTTCCCATTTTTTATTCTACATCACTAGCTCTGAGCATAGCATATTTGCATGGATGCATTTACATTACAGTCAATGCAGACTCCATGGTGTACAAATGACGCAAGTAATGCCAACAATAGCAAAAGCAAAAACGGCGTACTTATTGCACGTAAATGACTTGCGATTACTGTGTCATTTATACGTCTTTTGGTATGACCAGGCTGGCCCACTGATATACTGACAAGTGCAAAAATATACAAAAAAGGGGGCAAATGTTATGTTGTTGTGTCTCCTAATGCCTGCCTAGCAGCTAGTCTGGCACACCCTCCAACAAAGCTAGTTAGAGCAGAGTCTGAAGAGTTTGGTTCTTTTGAGAAAAATAAAGTATTTTTTGAACATTAAAGACAAAATATGTTCTTGTAGAAACCCAAAATCCAACTATGCACCTGAAAATGAGCAGTCCTCTTTAAACTTTATATAACCACAAAGCCACAGCATGAGACTGGGTTGTGATGTGGGTTGCGCTGTGGCGGCATGTTGGGGGAAGACGGCTTCTCCTGCAGCAGCTGTACCACCAGAGTATCTGACATAAGACATGAAAATATCTCTGTCTAGATACATCCACTCATCTCTGTGCAGCTCTTGTGCTTCACGCGATGACATTGTTGTTTTTGGCAACAGAGTGAATGTACCAGCGTCGAGACCGGCCAACTGTTCCACCACCAGGACCGCAGGACTTCGGTGGAGACTGCTGAAGTCCTGGAGAGGTGTAAAGTGTGTGGAGCAGCCCGGGCGATCCCTCCCACGTCTCTTTACTCATGCTGTCCCAAGGGGAGGTGGACGCCCGGCCAACTGGTGTCACTGAGTCACCGTGACAATGGGGCAGATTTATATCACCAGTGATTCCTTTGTCTCTAATTTATTGTGCAACATCTTGTGGTTATCGACCGTCGATCCGCACACATAACGCCCACATTAATGAAGACAGAAAAGTGATTCTTATTTTTGTTATTTCAGCGTGAATTAGTTTCTTTTCCCAGTGTGTGTTGCTTTGTCTCATGTGATTGGTGCGTGGTCTTTTGGATGTTTCACTGCATCCCTCTGTGATGTCCACAAACTCTCTTAATTTCTTTCATATCTTCTTCGTTATGTAACATCCCGCTAAACCTGTCGAGGGAGCATCCATCTCCATTATAATAATGCAATGAGTTTGCTCCTTATTACTCTTAAATGTGTCTTAACTTATGGTGATATTGGCTTCAAAGATTAGACGATTTTGTTGTTTACAAAAATTTATTCATACAAATCTTACAACACTTTTTTTTAAACATTTATTGACTTGACCCTTGCAGATCGCCATTTGAAGTAGTAATCTAATGTTCACTTTCTACACAGTAAATATATATATATATATATATCTTTGAAGATTATTTTTAGTAAGGCTATTGGCGCTTTCATTATCATACATATGATGCTTCATGGACAGCAGGAAACTGATCCTTCCCTCTTTTTTTCACACAAATCTAGTGCTAAAAACAAAGTGCAAAAGAAAAGCAAGCGAGAGCGCTTGACGTCTAAAAGCTGGATGCTTTCCTATCAAACGTCCTGTGCAACACAAAAACAACACAACAACAACAAAAAAAAGGGTGAAATGTAAGCTGATGATGTGCAGCATTGTAGGGCCACTAAATAGCCATCTGTGATTCATGGCGATTTTTAAAGTCGAAGCAAGGCACCACAGCCGCAAACTGCTTCCTGCGTCACAAAGCCTGGAGGAGAATGCAAAATTAAAGAGAGATTGATACAGTAGACACAAATCGAAGAACTTTTTTTTTTTTTTTCACCCTGCTGAATTCGCTTTTTCTGCAAAATATGTAATCCTGCCTCACAAATATGTATGCAGATGGAGGGGAATGTGATTTGTTTACAGTCAGTTTTTAGTCTAATCTTGTAGATTTTACTCAACTCTTCAAAACCAGCATGTTCTTGATCCTTTATTTGCTTTCTCTAAGTGTTTCCTCTTGTGCTCTTGCATCTCGTCCTTCCTCTTCTTTAAATCTAATCAATTACGGCAGCCTTTGCGCCACTTTAAATGTGTAATCACAGCTTTTACTCGTACAGCTTCTTACAAAATTTGTTTAGCAACAGAGCCTAAAAGATAAAGCATGACATTAGACTGGGAGATTCTTGCCAGCGGTAAAGTACATTCTTCAACATACAGTTTGTGTAGAAATGTGAGAGTAACAGAACACAAAACAACATCCAGAGATGACAGCTTATGTATGTTTGCAGTAGTCAGAAAGCAAGCAAAACCATCTAGTTGGAGTCGTCTGCACGGATGCGGTGGCTAGTGCAAATTACTTTAATCATGCAATCTACTGCAGTTTTGTTACATTGGTTCACATGACAGAAAAAGGGAAGCACAATTAGACCCAGAAGGTTCAAACACAAAAGTTCAAACTGCCTTTTGTCTCTCACAAAGAAACAAATCAATGGATAAGTCACCATGTAACAAGTATCTTTTTTTATGGTTTTTAAGAAAAAAAATGCCTGATGGTGCTTTAGATGCTAGTGATACTTATTATATGGGCAAAACCGTCAGCAGAAACCACTTGATAGAAACACAAGATTTACATGAGTTAAAGGTGAAAGCTCACTCTGTAAAGACTGCAGAAGAAAAAGGAGAAAAACCTCAGAAGTACTCTGGTCCTCACCTCAGATTTGGGATTTTCTTACTTTAAAAAAAACATTTTGAAAGTGTTTAAAGCCAACAGGGCTCTAATCTGGTCAGATATACTAAAATAATCTTCCTCGCATCCATAAAGAGGATAAATCAATCAGCACTGATATGTATAACAGATCAGTCTGAGCAAAGTGTGTCCACATTGTGGGATTAGGTGGGATTAAATGTGTGAGACTAGAGAGACAGGAGCACAAATGAGGCAGAAGAAGAGCGTTTGAGGGTTGAAGGTAAGAAGAAGAGGAGGAAGAAGAAGAAGGGAGGGACATGAGACGCCCCAGCGAGGATTACGGCCTCGGGAAAGAGCCTGAAACTCACCGGGAATTCGGGAGAGAACTGTTTCAGCCAGTCTCCCAAAAAAGCCTCAAACTCATCCCCGTCCGGGAGGGCATCAAAGTCTATGTCTTGTAGGATATGGTGAAAACCTATGTCTTCAAGGCTGTTGTGAATAAAGACAACTAAACTCTTAATGTCACTTTACAAAAAGCAGCATTCATTACATTGATTGTCTTTTAAACTATTTATTTTTGTCTCACAATTTGCTAAATGTTTAAAAGACAGGGCTGTTTGGAGCATATCGTCATGGCAACAACTGTCTCCCCTCAATAAATAGGTCTAAAAAAAATAAATCAATGAATACATAAATAGATTTTTTTTTCCGAATGAACAAAAATTGGTCCACAAAGTAGATATGTGTGTCCTCAAGTGCTTTAAGTACAAAATAAAAAACAATATTATTATCAAAATATTCATTTTAATGGCTTACTTCATACATAAATACATGTTGAAGAACACAAAAAGCGATCCACTGATTGTTCAGATCTCAAAATGACTTCATGTGGGGCTGCACACTTAAGTTTTTTGTTTGTTTGTTTGTATTTTTTTTTTTTTTTTTTGTTCAGGAGGGGGAGGATGCTACAAATATGCCAGCCGGCGTCCTTTGTTTCTAATTCTCTGTCTATACCTTTTCCCCAGGACTGCTGCCAGGTATTTCTTGACTGCCATTTGCTTCCGGTAGCGGCTGTAGCTGTCTGTGAAGATCCCATCTGAGTGTCGCTTGGACAGGGGCTCTGAGCTGTCATCCAGCGTTTTCCCCCCACTGTGGGAGAGACAAGAGGGTTCACTATCATCACACTGATGCATTCATATTCAGATGCCCCCCCTCTCCCCTTGTGTTGAGGTGAAGAGCCTCATCATCTTAGAGGGGAGACTATGTGAGCAGAGATGTGCAGAGACACAATCTATCCTTAATTTGAAGCCTTTTAGGAAAAATAAATGAAATTTAGTTTATTCCAGGACAAAGCATGGAGTCTGCTTGCTTTGCCAAAGATTTTGCATTAAGATTTTTTTGCAAAAATTTACATGGAGATGTATTCTCTCTTTGTTATGCCCATCCCAGGACAATCTGGCATATATTTTCAACCTGCAATAAGATGTAGGCGTGCTCATAAGGCTTGAGTAATTCCCTCCTCCCTCCCTCTCCTCCATGAGGAACCACTGGGACTCCATCCTATAAATTATTCATATGGAAATAAATTTAAACCTGTGCGGGTTAATTCTTCCCTCACAGCAGAAAACGACTCTTCCCAAATCAATCATTGGTGCCTTAATAGCATTAATAAAGGCTGATTCAGAGGCATGCTGGGAGATAATGGGACATGTAGAGTACGTATAACAGCGTGAATAATAAAGGATCAGTCCAAAAGAAACACACACAAAATAAACGCACACAAGACAGCACCATAAAAGAAGAGGTGATCTTACCCTACACGTTTTGCCATCAGAGAATGCAGATATTTCCTTGCTGATAACTGACCCAGCGCTTTCCTGTAGGCTTTATTAAACATGCCGTCTGCGTGCCTTTCCGTTCTGGGATGACACACAGTAAAATCACCACACACCCAGCGCAACAGAGGCAACAATTTCAAGTAGCTGCACTGCAAAAAATACCCATCTTAACAAGGCAATTATAGTGGAATATAAAGGGCCTCATGCTCTATTTCTTGTAATAAAAAAATTAAGTATAATTATTATTATTTTTATGCGTTTTATGTGTTTTCTTAAATTGTTTTCCCAGAATATTCTGCTTTTATTCGAGAAATTTTGGCACTTTTTTAAAGAAAAAAAAATATTTAAAGACGTGAGGTTTTGAAGCCAGATATTTTTTATTTTTTATTTTTTTAGTGGACTAAGCTCCCCTGGGAATTCACTTAAAGCACACTATTTTGGTGGATGCATGTCTCCAAATAATAAATAATCATTGTGCTGAAAGTTACTGACAACATTTCGACACAAAACGTACAACATACGTGGACAGAAATAGGACTATACGGCGATGAGACGTTCAACACGGATGTCTCCAACAAGACAAAGACGAGGTTTAATAGTCACCTTTTCTCTGGTGGGTAATACAACGTGTAGACGTCGTCAGCGACAGACGGAGGGCTCCTCACGTCCATTTGGTCTCTGTCGTAATCCAGGGACTGTAAGGAGTTCCCGTCCTCATCATAAACCTCACTGTCGAGTCTGAAAGGATGACAAAAAGTAAGTGACGGCTCATTACAGTATTATTAGCATATTCAGAAACCAGCATGTTTTATGAACTCGTTAAGTCTTAATTTTTTAAACGAATTATTTTATATAATCATTAATTATTTGTGCATTTACTTTTCTTTATTTTATTGTTTTGCAATAAAAGAGCATTTTTCTCAATTTGCTGTAAAAATCAGAACTTTTAACCTTTGTTTTTTACGAAAACCTTTTCTATGAATTATCTAATCACGATTAATGGCTGCAGGACGCACTGAGACACTGTACTTAACTGCCTCAGTAGCCTAAATGACATTACCACCGCTCCCTGGTGAATGATTCCCCGCTATTAACAGCTGTGAGCAGCCCTATCGGCTGTCAGATGATGTTATCACTAATCCAATAGGCGATCATAGCCTCAGACATAACTTACTGATCTGTCTACACCCTGCTGCTTAGTGCAACAACGCCACGTTCTCCTGTCAAAGCCAATAAATAGCAATCAACATCTGTAAAGTGACACTTAAACCATAATTAAGAGAGTACGTACCGAACACTGGGAAAGCTAAGCCCCACAGGTGAGCAGTGGACGCCGTAATGCATTATGAGTCCATAGATGAGTAAGGCTAAAGTCGCTTTACTAGACATTGTCCTGCTGCAAAAGGAAACACAGTAAGTGAGTTAACAAAGTCATGAGAACAATGATATGATTTTTTTTCTTGTTACTTTCACACCTGTTAGCTCCTAAAAGCAAAAACAAATCAGCCACACCTGCCTTCCTTCCAAACGCTCCCTACTTTTACGCTGCGTAAAAGTGCCTCCACTTACCAGTTGTGAGACACGCTGAAGACCTCAACTGGGAGAGTGAGATAGGATCTCTATCTCAGCCTCTCTCTCCCTCCTCTTCTTCTCCTCTTCCTCTATTCCCTCGATGAAGCACCTCTTCAGCCTCCTTGTGCTTGTTTCCGAGTGTGCAGCCCCTCCGTGCGCCCGCAGCTCAGTTCTCTACGTGTACTCGGTCATGGAGAGCGCAAAACAGTTGTCTGCGAAGAGCTGCCCTGCGTCCTGTGAACTTATCTCCCCTTGGTTTTTTATTCATGAATCCGAAAGGCATGGCTTTTTCACTTGGCACGTAAGTGGGGGGTTGGAGAGGGGGAGGTGGGCGGCTGCGTCATTGCGCCCCCGCCCTCTGTCCCATTGGAGTGCAACCTTCTTCCGCGTCAATGAAAGACCCCGAGCACGTCATAAAAAAAAAAAAGAAATGGATCCTGGACTCAAACATTGATTAAACAGTGAATTAATGTCAACAGCTGACATCACGCCAATAAGATCACCCTAACCCTCAGAGGGAGCTGTCCAGTGCTGAAATGTGACTGACAGCTTCTCTTCTACAAAAAGTTTCCCTTACTATCATGAGAGAGATGTCTCTGAGTCGGCTTCATTCATCAGCACATTTTTTAGTTATTTTACCCCATATTTCACCTCTCTACCTCTGTTAAGGTCAGAGGTCAGGCACAGTTACACAACAGGATGCTTAAAGGTGCAGTCAGCGATTCTAATCCATGACACTTCTTGTCAGATTCAGTGAATATCTCCTCACGATCCTAGTTGTCCATTTTGTGTGTGCTCCAAGGGTCAACTTCCAGGTCTCAAAAGTGAAGCCAATGCTGAAGTGCCTTAAACTTGCATTCTCTCTAACAGCCAGCAGGGGGCAACTCCTCTGGTTGCATAAAGTAGTCTGATTGTATAGAAGTCTATGAGAAAATGACCCTACTTCTCACTTGATTTATTACCTCTGTAAATGTTGTACACATGAGTTTATGGTTTCAATCACTAGTTTCAGGTCTTCTTCAACACAACATGATGTTCATTTAGTAAATTATGGTCCTATTTACAGTCAAATAGACCATAAAGCAGGGGATGCTTTAGGGCAAGGCTTCCTTGTGATTGACAGGTCACTACCATGGCTTTGTCTGGTCTGGGAGTTGTCTGTGTTTTTGTCCTACAGCTTTAACCCTTTCACAGTGTGTTTTCAAATCATGAAATGTAATTTTAACATTCTGGTCGCCTAGTGTCTTATTCTGCATTTGACTCTACTCGAGGCTTCAAAAGAGCAGTGCACAAAGTAATGGGTAACAACACAGTGACTACATACACTTCTTACATACAGTCATTGGTGTTCATACACGGTAATGACTCTAAATGGGAAATAAACAACTATTCCAGCCAATCAACAACAGGGGGTGTTTGTGCTTGTGCACAGGACAGGGGAAAGGTTATGGATGTATAACAAGAAGGATGGTAAAAGTGTTTGGGGGTTGAGTTCAAACATAAACAGTCTTTCTCCAGAATTGCTGACTCCACCTTGAAGTACTGTTTGAACCTGAGTCATTTGGTTGAAGGATTACAGAAATGAACTTTTACATTCTGGTGTTTTGGTTTTTGTTTCTTATTTTAGGCTTCTTGCTGTAGTTCTAATTTGCAGTAATAAACGGACTATGTATGTCCAAATCATCAGCTTTCAATGCAGGTTTGTTTTCAGCTTTGTGATGATGCATTTTCCAGATATATTTAGCTATTAGCCATTGTCTTGTGGAGCTGTCCAGTTCTGAAATATGACTGACGGTCTTTCTTCGACAAAATGTTTTTCTAACTAAGGCACCAAAGAGATGTCTCTGAGGCAGCTGACTGATTCATAAATATATTTCTATTTTCATGTTTCACCTCAGTTTCAAGCTCAGTTACAGAACCAGACATTTGTCACCTATCAGTCATCTGATCATCTCTAACATTTGGCTTTCCGTTGTCATAAATGTAACAAACAGAATTCAAATAATCAATGCACTGGTGGAAATGTTCTCAGATCCTTTAAATAAGTAAAAGTACCAAAAGAACATTGTAAACATGCTCCATTACAAGCATTCAAACTACATTATAATGTAGAAAATTGATCAAAAGTAAAAGGACTCCTGCAGGATAATAATTGTTGTCAGTGCCGTATTATTACATAATTACATTTGTCATACTATTAATTTTATATGCAGTTAGGTAGTTGAGTCCAGTGGTTTGTAAGATAGGGGTCAGACCTCTTCAAAAGTCCACAAGATGAATCTGTGGGGTCAAGATATGAATTTATACTCATTGTTGGACTTTAATTTAATCTTTGTATTTGTGAAACAATCAGCCCAGGGTGTCAAATATCAACACTTTGTCACGGCCATCAGCATTCGATACCACTGCACAAGGCACCCTATAGCGCCGGTATAAAACGCACCGGGTGTTACATTAACAACGATGTAAATCCATCTGCGGCAACAGTTAATGCTCAGAGAAAGTGCACCGGGAGTGTGGTGACGTAGTGGATACATGGGCCCAACAAACAAGGCTTTCATCCAGGAGACCGCAGTTTGTGTCCTGAGCGTTAAGTTTCACTTTCACATTCCAATCAGCTGTTCGTTTGTGTCCCATATTCACAACATTCAGCGTCATTTTCACTGTACAAACGTAGTAGTTTTAAGCCGAATTGTGTTGCTTTTTCCTAAACCTAACTCAGTGATTTTGTTGCCTAATCCTAAAGGGGCGTGATGTGATGATCTGGGATGAGAAAATGTTGGAAATAATGGATCATTTTACCACTTTGGGCCTCAAACTGTATTTAAATGGGGCAGTCTGAGAAGTTTAGAGTGGACGTCACTCTTTGATGAAAACTGCCAACAACTCACAGACATCTGAAACATGACAAGGAGCCCAAAAGCACAATAGCTCCCTCTGAAATGTAGTGAAGTAGAAAGATGAAGTACCTCAGAATCGTACAGTACTTGGTTACTGTATTGTAAATATCTTTAGCCTTGTGTTTCATTCTCATGTGGAGGCTCTCATGCCTTTATATCACTTTTAATCACTATCACTCTGCTTCAGGTGTCAGCACCATGTGTTGAATCTTTAGTGGGTGATTCAGACCAGTCGATCCTCGTCTGGCTCTGACGCCGTGATGTGACCGTTCGCTCGACGCAAAGAGACACTTGACTTCGCAAGATTTAGAGGGGATAAAAGTGGGAAACAGTCTGCTGAAGCAGAACACTTCGCTGACACTGAGAGAGCACCGCACCCAAGTGGTTATAGGGAGAAAGTGCACTGCAGTGAGTCGAGGTTTTTAATGTCACTGATCAGATAGAAAGGATGAAATCTATATAAGATACAGGATCTGTCTTAGTAGGCGTTACCCAACTTTATCAACTCAAAACACACATATAAAACAACATATAGCTATATAGAGAGAGCAAAATCAATGTAATTGTCAGCTTAGTTAAAAGTGGGAGCTGGGAACTAGATGATGAAGCTAATGGGTCAATAAAGTCTAAATAACATTTACATGCTTTTTTATAATCAAAACTACTATACGTTACTGGAAAGAAAAGACCTGAGTGTGTCACCTTGCCTTTTAATGATGATTAACACAAGACAGTCATAATATGATGAAGATTGTCTCATGTTGAGTCAGTAACAACAGCAAAATGCTGATTACTCAGCCTGATTTTATCATTTTTAATCATGTTTTTAATCAATATTTATGCTGACATTACCAGGACATCACTTCTTCATCATCTAATTACATGCACAGGCTGAGAACATAAAGAAGATAAGGATATTGATCCAGTAATCACCTGCTGTTTGACTTACTGCACCATGTAAGTGCTTTTCTGTAAGGGGAATATTAATAAACCTGCTGCCCTGTGTGTTGTTTTTCTTGACACTTTTATTATAATGAACGCATGCGTTGATAAAATGTGTGGATTATTTAGTGAAGCTGATAAACAGTGTGATGAATGTAACATTATATGTTGAGTTTTAAAAATGGCTCCGTGCAGTAAGTCATCAATGACTCATTGTCACACTGTAAAAGAAAATCTGCTCCTGTTTGATCAGATGGGTCTGCAAACAGCAGCAGCCTTGAGTTCACACTGTTTAATATCTTTATACTCGGAAAGAGAGCTGTGAGTAATCATACCAGCTTTCTATCAGCTGAGAGCGAAGAACATATGACTCATTCTAATTTCAGCACTGTTAGCTTTTTATAGCGCCTGCTGGTGTTGACATGTGGTGTTTAAAGAGCTTTATTGAGGCTACCGTCTCATCATTCAAGTAGTTTACCGCTCAGCTTTTACAGCGACAATTGTTGACAGAGAGTGGCCTCTTAAATCTAATATGTACAGTGTGGTGTGTGTGTGTGTGTGTGTGTGTGTGTGTGTGTGTGTGTGTGTGTGTGTGTCAGCAGAAGGGCTGAGATGAACGAGATAAATATGAGATAAATGTGCAATGAAGATGCACGTACAACATGTACAGGGTGTACATTTAATTTATTATCTATTTAATTTGTCAGAGACTTTACACACCATTGTTTTTTGCTCCTGATTTGCAGCTTATTACAGTAAATAAACGGTCCTATAAAAGATATTTAGCTCCATCTTTTCATGAGTTAATAAAACACATTTTAAAAAATAAATATATTCAAGTTGGACATGTAGGAAAAAAATGCAGTTAATTATATATTTCATTTGCGGGCGCTTTTACTCTACTTTTTTTGCTCCTTATTTGCAGCTTATTTCTGTAAATAAATGGTCCTATAAAAGATATTTAGCTCCGTCTTTTCATGAGTTAAGAAAAACAGGTTTAAAAAAATGCAAATTGGACATGTAGAAAAAAAAATGTAATTATTTATATATTTAATTTGTCAGAGCTTTTACTGTATGTTGTTTTTTGTTGTTCCTTATTTTTGGGTTATTGCTTTAAATAAGCAATAAAACTTTGCACGTCAGAACTGTGTAAAATCATTGTCATTATCATTAGTATCAATAATGCTTTATCTATGGTCATGATTGTAATATTCCTACAGGTCAATGTTATATAGCAACTTGTATTATTATTATTGTTATTATTATTATTATTATTATTATTATTATTATTAGTAGTAGTAGTAGTAGTAGTAGTAGTAGTAGTGTTAGGAGGCTGTCCTTTAATAGCAACTATACTATAAGTGAGATTGCTGTCTGATGCTGAGTGTTATGAGAAACTGGAGCTGGACATGTGGAGATGTGGACTGTGGAGATGACAGTGAACGTCAGCCACTCCCATCACCGTCACCATGCTCTACAGCACTGTGTCTGCTGTGGAAATCTTCAGGTGTCTGGTATGCACCGTCTCCAAGGATCATCAACTGGGCATCCAGCATTGAACATCATCAAAAAGGCCCAGCAGAGGGTGTACTTCCTGCACTCAAGAAGTTAGGTAGCCCAGATCAGACCAGCTCTGGGTAGAACAAGACCTGATCTATCATCTATACCATGTACATCTTATTTAAATGGAGTTATTGTCTTTTTATTCAATAAACTGGGTATGTTGTGGTGGTGTTCAGTGATGGTCGCTGATGAGGTGGGTGTAGAGACGGGTATAGGAAGTGGGCATATTCTCCTAAATATACAATAGCTTTGTGGCTGATAGGTGCTGTACTAATTTCATTAACGTATTAACTTAACTTGTCATTTTTAGTTTGTAGCGGGCTCAGTGACTTATTGTATAGTGTATTATTATTATTATCATCATTATTATAATTAATATTATTATCATTCCTGTTATTGCTGTTGTTATTAAAGAACTTTGTAGCTGTATTTTGAAAGGTACTATATAAATAAAGTTTATTATTATTATTACTGTTATTGTTATTAAAGCACATTGTAGCTGTGTTTTGAAAAATGCTAAATAAATAAATGATTGAAATGTATTCTTCTTCTCCTTCTTCTTCTTCTTCTTCTTCTTCTTTTTATGATTATTATTATTATTACTATTATTGTTATTAAAGCACATTGTAGCTGTGTTTTGAAAAATGCTAAATAAATTAATGAATGAAGTGTCTTCTTCTTCTTCTTCTTCTTCTTCTTCTTCTTATTATTATTATTATTGTTTTTACAGCACATTGTAGTTGGGTTGTGCAGTGGTTAGCGCTGTTGCCTCACAGCAAGAGGGTCGCAGGTTCGATTCCGGCTTGGGACTCTTCTGTGTGGAGTTTGCATGTTCTCCCCGTGTTAGCGTGGGTTTTCTCCGGGTACTCCGGCTTCCTCCCACAGTCCAAAAAAATGCTGTCTAGGTTAATTGATGACTCTAAATTGCCTGTAGGTGTGGATGTGAGCGTGAATGGTTGTCTGTCTTTATGTTGTCTGTCTCTCTGTGCCCTGCGATTGGACTGGCGACCTGTCCAGGGTGAACCCTGCCTTCGCCCAATGCCAGCTGGGATCGGCTCCAGCACCCCCGCGACCCCTAACGGGATAAGCGGTTGACAATGGATGGATGGATGTAGCTGTGTTTTGAAAAATGCTAAATAAATTAATGAATGAAGTGTATTCTTCCTCTTCTTCTTCTTCTTTTTCTTCTTCTTCTTCTTCTTCTTATTACTATTATTATTACTATTATTGTTATTAAAGCACATTGTAGCTGTGTTTTGAAAAATGATAAATAAATAAATTAAGTGTCTTCTTCTTCTTCGTCTTCTTCTTTTTCTTCTTCTTCTTCTTATTATTACTATTATTGTTATTAAAGCACATTGTAGCTGTGTTTTGAACAATGCTAAATAAATAAATGACTGAAGTGTCTTCTTCTTCTTCGTCTTCATCTTCTTCTTCGTCTTCTCATTATTATTATTATTATTATTATTATTATTATTATTATTATTATTATTAAAGCACCTTGTAGCTGTGTTTTGAAAAGTGCTAAATAAATAAATGAAGCGTATTCTTCTTCTTCTTCTCCTTTTATTATTATTATTATTATTATTATTATTATTATTATTATTATGATGGGCACAGGATACAGTAAATCTGCAGATGTGCAGCTGCAGTACCAGCAGTCACCAGCAGGGGGAGCTGCAGCTCTATAATTGTGACTGAGAGCGGTTCACATTGAGGACGCTTTGAGTCCACCCTTTTTCTCCGTGAAACCATCCTCCAGTGTACCGGTCCGCTCTCCTCGCTCGTCTCTCATTACATTACCTCCTCTCTATAATTTCTTTATCCAACCGGCTCTCCTCCGTGTGCTGGTCTCGTCGCCCCTGCTGGTCTCAGACCAGCTGGACCGGACGGATCTCTCCAGCTGTGTGAGGCTCTCCAGTCCCGCAGGCAGGGTCGGCCATGTTGTTGTGTGGTGGGGGTTGATGTAAGTTTAGTAGTAGGAAGTGGAGGCTACAAAGAGCTGGGACACTTCAGGATCTCACTTTGTTTTACTGCAGCTGGATTAATCCAGGACAATGACCGTCTCCTCCGTCCTCACACACCGTATCACGCTGCTTTAAGTCAACTTCAACATTAAACCTGACCACAGTCTCCCTGCTGGATGGATGAAGTGAGGATGAAGGCGGTTCGGTCCCGGTTGGCATAACTCGGATATTTTCCCCCGGATCTGATTCAGGAGTGAAGGAATTAAAGGAGGAAACGCGAGAAGAAAAAAAGCGGATTTGTGAAGGTAAAATCCCAAATTAAAGTGTTTTTAGTCAACAGGATTACATCAGGATGGGCCGAAACGCTGCTGCTCGCCTGTCTGACCTGTCATCAACAAAGGACTGAAACTGTCTGATGATAATACACATAATTTACCTGTCTGTATGTCTCCCTGCAAAACAACACCTATGTATTAATCATCAGATCAGTTTTAAATAGGTAAAAATGTCAATAATTACACACCATGTGCTTAAAGTCCCTCAGGAATATTAGTGCAACCGTATGAGATACTTTAAAGTAGGACAAGGTCAGTGTACCACATATAATTTACACTATAATAACATTTAAATATGGTCAATTGTTCATAACACATGGTTTAATTCATATTTTATTCAACATAATAGTAAAACAAAAGATTAAAAGTTAAAAATCTAGTGAAAAGAAATGATTTAATCTGCCTTTTCAAAGCTCTTTAACAAAAAACACATTTTTCATCTGTTGTGAAGATGTTTCCCACTTACTGTATTAATTTAAGACACAAGATCAGCATTTCACATATTTATCCCAATCTTTGACTCATGCTGGGTCAGATTATTGTTAAATCAGTAGCATGTGAGGATAAGATCAATATATTACAGATATTTTACACTATAATTACATTTAAATATGGTAAATAGTCCATAATACATGTTTTAATTTATATGGTATATAAGATTCAAACTTACAGAATCAAATCTTTTTATTGTCTTGTTTCCCATTTAATGTATTAATTTAAAGCCAGACAAAAGAGGCAAAAGTGCCACCTCATCATTTCATGAATTTTACTTGATGTTTGACTCATGCTGAATCAGATTATTGTTAAATCAGTAGCAGGTGAAGGAGGAGGAGGAGGAGGAGGAGGAGGAAGAGGAGGTTCAGGCCCAGAACTCAGGCTTCCTGATTGAACAGCTGAGTCACAGTTTTATGTGTCCTCCCCAGTTTTAGTGCTGTAGTTTTCCTCCTCCTCTTCTTCCTCTTTTCCGTCTCCACTTCGAGGGCAGGGACTGGGGGTTGTCCTCATTATCTGCACAGTGTGTGACACAATAAAATGAGACAGCATTGAGATGACTGGAGAACTTGTCATGTAAAGTATACAGCAGCATATCCTGAATGGCTCTGACTGAATCATTGCTAGTGTGGATCCATATAAGGGCTGGTGAACTTGGGAGTGAAGGAAGTTAAAGGGGAATACCACAATTTCTAAGACTTTGTTGACTTTGTTGACTTTTCATGTGAAAACTGAAGTTTATTATGTAAAGACACTATGCATGTAACAAGTGTATATTAACACGTCTAAAAGTAACGCAAGAGGTGTAACCTGTGCGTTGGTCTCTGTTGACGAGGGGCACAGACCAGGCGGTGGTATTTGGCGATTGGGGAGTTTGAATGTGTTGGGGGTTTACATCATGTGTGAAATCAACAACTAGTTGTCTTTATGTTCACAACCTTCACGTTCACTCAAACTTAGCTACTTTAAGCCAAAACATGATTTTTTTTTTTTGTTGCATAAACCTAAAAAGGCTGTGTTGGTTGTGCTCAAAACATAATGTTCAGTTTGTGTTGATTTTAAGTTTCACTTTCACTTTTACAACATAGTAGGTGTAGCAGGCCCCTACTGACCCACATCTATGAGACTCATAATGGCTGATAATCAGGACTGGAAGTTAGCACCGTAAAATATGCAAGTGGCTGCTAGATTTGATTCACTCACCAGCCAAAAAATCAATGGTAATCTATTAATTGGTAGATTTTGGAATCAACCAGCCACGGAGGCAGGTGGACAAAAAAAAGTTAATTTCCAACTACGAATGTTTATAATTAACCATTTAACCAATAACTGACATTAAGCATTTTAAAGCTATCAGATAAAGGGTTAAAAGAAATATTAAGAATTAATTAAAAAGCTGAGAAAAATGCAGAGGAGCGGCTCGTCACTTTAAGGACAAAAGCTGGTCTACCTTAAGAGAGCCGATACAGATACAGGAAGTTGGCTCTGGACTTCCAGCTGAGGAGTTGTAGCTTGTAGCCTCGTAGCATTTATTCACTGAAAAATAAACTGTCTACTGCAGCTACGTTCACAGCTATAACGCCACCAACAAACTACACTCACCGTCGCCCACACACACACACACACACACACACACACACACACACACACGGTCTGTCGGAAACTCACCGAAGTTGCGCTACAGGGAATGCGAAGCCACCAGCAATGCTAGCAACTGCTAGCATAGCACAAACATACACTCTGCTTGTCAGACAATCGCTATCGTTAAATAGTTGGGGGCGGAGTAGCTAGTGTAGGACTTGGGTTAGGATGTGGAGGACCCGGGTTCAAATCCCCCATGGACCAAGACCAACTGGTTGTGGAGAGGTGCCAGTTTCCTCTTGGGCACTGCCGAGGTGCCCCTGAGCAAGGCACCAACCCCCAACTGCTCTGGGGCTTGTCAGGAGCAGTGTCCCCATCACTCTGACACTCTCCATTGACATGTATATGTACTGTGTGAACAACAGAGTGTAAAACTGAATTTCCCCACTGTGGGACTAATAAAGGAATATCTTTCTTTCTTTCTTTCTTTCTTTCTATAATACATATAGCACCGTAGCTGCTAACGTTCCCGGACGGTGAACTGGAGACAGTGAACGCAGCACCGTGGCTGCTACAGTAAATCTCCTTATTTAGCTCAATTCAGGATGTCATGACTCAACAAACAGGGATCCACCTTTTCTGTGGAGTATTGATGAGACACCAGCACTCAGTGTACCTCACGTTGTGGCACCCATTTATATCATTTTTATTTAACTAACTGACAGCGAAAACACTTAAAATGACATTGACAATAAGAAAAAAAAAAAAACGATTATGTAATTACAGAGCCCTGAACTGCTTAATAAGGTCAGTGTCAAACTGATGCCAATCCGCTTTATGGGACCAGTGCAAAGTTACTATGACATTTAATCTGACGGAGCAGCTGATTTTTCATCACAAATTCAAATATTCCTAGTATTAGTGCAAAATTTGTGAGATCTCGCCTCATACTAGCATGTGAAAGTTTTATTGAGAAACATGATCTTTTATGAGCAATGCTCTTCTTGTCAGCAGTCAGTATGTGACGGTTCGGATGTATTTCTACAAGAAAAGACAGCCTAAATCCAGGTCATCACATGGCTTCTGCAGTCGCTCTATTAGATGTTGACAGTTCAAACACACAGCCCTGTTATGTGCTGACAAATGGATATTTGTAGTCCCAAAATAGCTCACACTTACCCTAGCCTCAGGTGCCAGTATTCAGGTATTCCCATAAGACCTGTTTATTCTAGAAAATGTGTGATGTCTTTTCTGTGGCAGCACAGTAACTCAAAACAAAAAGCTTTTCTATGAGGACTTGTCTACAGATTTGTCAAGTTAAGTAAAATTAGTGATAATATTAACTCAAATATCAAGACCGCTTTTTACTTAGGACTTAACTCAAGCTAAAGACAGCTGAGCAATTAAGCTTTCAAAGTAAAACAGTCACGTATTGATGTTTCTCTAGACGCTCCGAGGCTTCTCATCCGTGACATCACATGACATCTCCGCAGACCCCGTTTTAACCCTTTGGCGTCGGAGGAATGTGGTAGTAGACGGTGGCAGACAGCATCTGTTGCAGATCTGAAGCCCAGTAAAGCTCCAGAGAGCCTCTCCGTCTGCAGCCGCTAACAGATGTCCGACGGGATGCTGGGCAGCAGGGTTTCACTACGCAGTCTGCTGGTTGATGGATGGAGGAACGCCAGATTCATCCTTCAGCTCGACTGCTTGACATCCGGCCAAATGGCGGCTTCATCAGAGTCTAGATAACTTAAACCCCAGAGGAGTGGGCGTGATTTAAACAAAGATGCTTTAACAACCAAAATATATTAAAAAAGTAGCTTAAAACTCAGCTTTACACAAATAAGGAGCAGCCAACGTGACGCTCTGTGTCTCAAATCACGTTGCCACGCTACAGAATGCATTGCATGGCTGCTTGATAGACAATGAGTGGGAAGCGTGGAAAGGACGGAGCCTGTGGATATGAACCATTTTTCAGCGTTCAGTTGTACTTAGCCCCACCCTCTCATCTCACCTCTGGTTGCAAAAAACCAAAATGGCAAAGTCCAAAATGCCGAACTCAAGGCTTCAAAACCGTAGTCCCCAGACCACTGTGACCACGCTAGCTGGTCACTTCTTATACACAGTCTATGGTTGTTGGCCTCTACAAGAACAGCAAGTGGGTTGTACAAATTTATTTGAGAAAAGTAATAATTAATAATTGAATAACCGTTTTAGTTTTTTTTTTGTTTATTTCCTGTTTTCAGCCTCTCAAATGTGACAGTTTTGTGCTTTTCTTTGTCATAAATGATAATAAACTGAACACCTTTGGGTTTTGGACTGCTGGTTGCAAGACACAGAGTCTCTATATCAGTTGTACAGTAGGTGTCGGAGGAGTCTGACCCGCCTGGAGGAAAAATATTAAACCAACATAGTGTCCAGTCTGTGGTAAAAATCCATTGAGAGGGGAGTTTTTGTACCGAAGATGATCACAGTCGCCAGTAAGAAACAGAGTATTCTTGTTTATTTTTTATTTTCTGTAGTTCACACTAAAGAAAAGGCTTCTGCTGACGACAAATAAAAAAATACACATCTTTGTTGTGGAAATTCATTCGCTAAAAAGAGACATTTTTGCCTTAAATTGATCATGTCGAACAGTCCGTACCAAACACAGTGCTTTGATTGAAGCTGAATGAAAAGCCAGGCTCGCTTTGTATTTATTTCTGTCTCTATCTGTCAGAACAGACTATAACAGCACTGCTCCTTTTCGAGGAAGAAGCCTCGGTTTATACATGCGTGTATTTCGCGATGGCATGTAAACTTCCTCCATTAAACTCTTCACCTTCCTCTGTCATTGTTTCAGTGCGGCTCTAACTGGTGCGAGTGGGAATCCTCTCGTGTTTGCATGCGCTGTGCTGTTGTAGGTCATGTTATCATCCTGGGGGCAGTGGGATGTTGTCAGCAATAAGAATAAGCTCCTATAATTAGCAGCAAGGCAGATTTTCCCTGTGGTTTCATGGCTCTGCTGCTCAGGAATGAACTTGTGTTTAAGTGAATAGACTTGGATGTAAAAGTCATTGAGGTTTGACATTTCAGATCCAGTCTGGCTGCACAGTTTCTGACTTACATTATTTATGAGATGAAGTGCAGTCCTTCCTGTGACACATTTCAATATGACATCTGGCTTTTTGTGGCCTTAAAGGAATAGTGTGTAACATATAAAGGGCTCTATTATCAGAAATGATATATAATATCGCTGTGTTTCCGTCGGCTTACAGTGAGTCCTTCATATCTACATAGGAAGCGGGTTCTTGTACAGAGTCCTCCACGTTGCTCCGCCATGTTTCTACAGTAGCCCTGAATGGACAACCAAACATTGGCTCTAGAGAGAGCCTTTAGTGTTTTTATGTTACCTGAAGGCCACCATAGTTCTCCGACATGCTTGCGAAACTAGTAATGTGAGCCGAGAGTGCCAAATCGTTACCATGCTAACTTTACTTTAGGACGTTGTCTTTTCGTGAGCCCTTCGTATCTACATAGGGAGCAGGTCTTCTTCACAGAGTTAGCGTTAGAGCGTTACCACAGTTTTGCAATCGGTGGTTCAGGTTACCACAGTTTTGTAAGGGCGTCAGAGAACTACAGTGACCTTCAGGTCACATAAAGACATGAAAGGCTGTCTCTAGAGCCAGTGTTTGGTTTCTGCTACTGTTGAAACATGGCGGACTCCGTGAAGAGGACCCGTTCCCCATGTCAGCTCATTCTAAGCTAAAGAAAACGCAATGATGTCCGACTTTCATTGCTCCTAAAGTAGTGTTATCATGGCAAGGGTGGCCTCTGAGCGAAGTGAACGGCGTATCACGGTTTTGCACTTGGCGACTCATGTTACCACAGTCTTGGAAAGGGAGGAGTGAGAGGAGGGGTACTCAGTTGGTTGCAACCTGCAATCTCACCACTAGATGTCACCAAATCCTACACATCGCACCTTTAAATGTCACCAAAGACGCATTATATTTGTTGCATTGTTTTTTTACGTCATCCGTGGTCGCTGCATTCTCACTGAAGTGTTGCAATCTGAATTGTAGACAAAGCCCATGGTGTCCTAATGTGGTGGCTGGCTGGTTTGGGGCTGATCGAGGGTTAGCTGAGCTGATTCCAGGGGTAAAGCCGGTCTGCATCGTACCACAGCTCTCCATCAGAGATCCCTCTCAGCTCTGAAACACATCTCACTGTTGTTCACCACCAAAATAACCAAGTGCAGGTGGAGTCTGGGCTCCAGGCCCTGGTGGTCACTCCTTTTTTGTTTTCTGTTATTATCCTCTTAGGGTGAAATCCTCCCTCCATCCTCATAATCCTCCTAGTAGTTCAAGCTGGTGTAGCTGGCGCTGTCTGCCTGGTCGCCCCCTCCCTCATCCAACCAACCTGCTGTTCCCCCTCTCTGTTTCTGTCCTAGACTAGATCCAAATCAGTTTCTTTATGCCCACACAGCCACTAATGGGAATTTTATCTGCGCTATTCTGTTGCTTTGCGGTGTGCTCTACTTATCACCCTGGATTCAGTGGGACTCCTCTGACATGGATATTGTGTTTTTATGTGCATAAAAAGCAGCGGCTCACCATATTTTAAAGACATTTCATCTGTGCAGTATAGGGCATTTATAGTTCAGCCCTTAGTAAAGATGGTGGAACATAATATATCATATGACTGTATGTACGATCGCTGTCTGCTGACAGATAAGCTGTAGACTCTTCTCTCTGGTGGGAGTATCTGTGTATTTGTAATACTGCTTAAAACTTAGAATGTAAAGCAAAAAATCTTCTTTATTCCTGAGATATTTTTCTAAATCTTACTGTATAAGTGTATATTCTGGGTCACTGCTAACATTTCCTTTAACCATTGATTGTTCTATTAGATATATGTCTCTATAACAGCTTATTTACTTTGACCAGAAGCCAAAGAACTCAAAGTGGTCTGTTTCAATGATAAAAACACTACAGTTTGTGGCCCCATGATGCTGTATTTAGGCACAGTAGCGATTTGAACCATAGACTGTAGATGGACGATGCATCTCCCCGTCTTTCCACTGTGAAGCCAAAATATCCCGGATACACGAGCTGCCATCTTGAGATTTGGGCGTCATTTGAAGCCAGGCTCTTTGTAGTAGTGACCGGGAGGATTGACCCCCCCCCCCCCCACTTGACTTGAGGAGCTGTCATGTCGTCCATATTTGTCCATATTTAAATACAGCCACATTTGCCATAGCCACACATGCGAGAGGTAGCGGGAATTTCTTGGGGGGGGGAGTAGGGGGGGGCGGGAGTAGCTAAGTCTGGAGGGAGTGGGTTGGGGAAGGGGGGGGTCAGGGGTTAAAGTCCAAACAAGGAAAAAAAAGAAAGTGGAAAGGGAAGGGGGGGGGGGGGGGGTTTACCTTTGGGGGAGGTGGGGGGGGGCCCAAGAAAAAAAAACAACACCAACTGGTGGGGGGGGTGGGGAGGAGCAGCCCCCCCCCTTATATTAATTCTTTAATATAATTGGGTTTTTTTGTTTTTTTTATAAAAAAAAAAAAAAAAAAAAAAAAAAAAAAAATTTAATTTTCGGAGGGAGAAATAATAATGGTTTTCTTCTTCTCCTCCTTTGAACTAAATGCTAACATCAGTATGCTAGTGTATTATTTAGCAAGTCATATTTACTAGGTTCACCATCTTAGGTTAAAGCTAGGGCGTGTTAGCGTGGGTTTTCTCCGGGGTCTCCAGCTTCCTCCCATAGTCTAAAGACATGCCGGTTAATTGATGGTTCTAATTGATGTCTCCAGCCCCCCCGCGACAACTAATGGTATAAGCGTTTTGCAGATGGATGGATGGACCATCTTAGTTTAGCATGTTAACATGCTAATACATTTGACAGGATGACAGTCTATGATTAGCACTAAGCACAAGTTCTGCAGGTATTTGGTCATAAACCGAAATATTGGACAAATTCAATATGTGACGTGATGAACCAAAGTCACTAAAATACATCCTCTAAATATCTACATCCATCCATAAGTTGGACCAATGTGGTGAACAGACCAACAGACTCTACCACAGCAAAAATTTCTCTTTTGTAAAGCTTCAGCCAGACAATGTTTGGTATTTTTACACATTAAATGATTTTCTTTATTTGTATTAGATAGTTGACAGTAGAGAGATGGAGCGGTTGGCACTGTTGCCTCACTGCAACAAGGTCTCAGGTTCGATCCCCGGTCTTGGCTGGCACTTTTTGTGTGGGGTTTGCATGTTCTCTAGGTTCTCTGGTTTCCTCCCACCACCGTTAACACATGTATCCCCTCCCCAGGGTGCTGTGAATGAGGGGGTTGCGTCAGGAAGAGCATCCGGCATAAACGTATGCCAAATAAAATATGCAGATCATAAAATCAGATTTCCATAGTGGATCGGTTGAGGCGCGAGTTACCAACTTTGATGCAGATAAGCTAAAGAACGAACAAGTTGACAGTGGAGAGATGACAGGAAATGAGAGAAGAGAGATGGGAATTGCAGAGTAAGCTAAAAAAAAAATGTTGTTATGCAAGCTTGTACAGTATGATTATAAATGACAAGATGCTAATGTGGTGTTTTAGTTTGACATCCATTCTGCGTCGACGCTGCTTCGTTTTTTGGGGTGGTAAGTTCACTGCTGACCCAGCGAGCCTCTCGTCTGTCTGATGATGAAACACAAGCCCACCAGAGTTGACTCTGAGTGAAGGCCTCTGCTTTCCGTGACTCGAGGTTAAAGGAAAGGTTGGCTTGGAAACTAAACGTCTTTTTTCCGTGCCAACGTTCTCAACGTATTGGCTCTACATCTGACATCTGAGATCAGATTTATTGGCCCTTTGAAGACATTTTTTAAGACGTCCGTTTCGTTTTGACACGTCTTCAGTGACTGACCGCTTATAAAATGGTTTTGTAGCGCACGGCCGGTGCTCAGCACAGGCTGTAACCTGCAATTTAAACACTTGTAAGGTTTTATTTGAGCAAAGTGTTCTGAATCTTTGGAAGGTTTCTGTGGTTTGTCCCCATTTTGTTGATTTCCTTGGCAGTTCAACTGGAGAACTCAATGAACTCTCGAATGCGCAGCTCCTTCTCGGACGAGGAAAAATCACTCCCACCTCTCAAAAATCAAGCCCACTATTCCCAAATCAGTGAAAGGTGTATTGTTGATCTTCTATTTCACCGATGCATGATTGTGACCCTGTAATCTTGTCACTCCTGTCACCAAGTGTGCCACAATGCTGCTCAGTAGCACTGTTTGTTTAGTCTGCTTTCATACTCCATATCACTGAAGAAAAGCTCATATTTCACTTCAGTCCTCTATTGTTTTGCTGTCTTTTAATGTGTCAGCACTGATTAAGTCCAACTCCTTGAGCAGCTGTTGTTTTGGAGAATGAAAATGTTCTGATCTCCCCGAGCTCGGCCTTCTTTACGAGCGTGTCTGATTGTCTCCACATTTTTTGGGACTTCACCTCTCAAAAGAATGCCTCAGTGTGACTCCGGCCAAATTATGTTAGGAGGAGGAATGATGTTTTAAATCCTGTAGCGTGGTCAGCCTGAGGCCTGGACGGAGTAGAGACAATGGGCTTCTGGGATCATACCCTCCTACATACTGTAGCAGCAAGCAAGCTGGACTGTGCCTGTCATATTTTGCAGGTGAACCAGAGCTTCTCCGACTCAGAGATATTGTTTGTAGTTGTTTTGTGTTACTTTTGAGGTCGTATTGGTTGTCTTTGTGGTAATTTTGAGTCTCTTTGTAGTTGTTTTGAGTGTCTTTGCATCCTTTTTGCATCTCTTTGTTATTTATATTTATATTTGTTATTGTGTTTATATATTTATTATTTACTCTCTCTGTGGTCATTTTGAGTTTCTTAAATCATTTTTGCATTTCTTTATAGTCGCTTAGCGTCTCTTTGTAGTTGTTTTGTGTCCCTTTTGTAGTCATTTTGATTCGATTGTCTCTTTAAGTCGATATGTCTCTTTGTAGTTGCTTGCATTTAAGGTCGTATTAACTGGAATGTTAGAGTCTCTTTGTAGTTGTTTTGGGCGTCTTTGCATCACTTTTGCATCTCTTTGTTATTTTTGGTATCTTTAGTCTCTTAAATCGTTTTACATCTCTTTGTAGTTGTTTTGCGTCTTTTTGTGGTCATTTTGAGTCTCTTAAATTGTTTTGCGTCTCATCATAGTCATCTTTGCTGTTTGGCGTCTCTGTAGTTTGCATCTTTTTTGTGGTCATTTTGAGTCTCAAGTCATTTTGCGTGTTATAATCACTTTGCGTCTCTTCATAGTTGTTTACATGTAGTTGTAATCTGCTTCTCTATGTAGTTTTGCATCTTTTTTGTGTTCATTTTGATTCTCTTTGTAGTTTTTTTGAATCACTTTTGAGGTTGTATTTGTTGTCTTTGTGGTCATTTTGAGTCTCTTGAATCATTTTGCATCTCTTTGTAGTTGTTTTGTGTCTCTTTGTATTTGTTTTGCATCTCTTTTGTTGTCATCTTGATTCTCTTGTTTTTAATGACTTTACATCCCTTTTATGTCTCTTTGTTGTTTTTAGTGTCTTTGTGGTCACTTTTAATCTCTTTCTGGTCATTTTGCTTTTCCTCGTAGTTGTTTTGCATCCCTTTTGTGGTCCTTTTGACTCTTTTTGTGGTCATCTTGTGTCTCATTTCTATTCCAACAACAAATATTAATCTTGTGTTGTTATACTGCTCTGGCCCAGTGACCCCTGAACCCTTGGGCCCCTAGGTCTGTGCCCAGTAGGCAGGTTTAGTAATTCCTCTGTGGGCTGAGGGCCCCTGAGAGTTTGAATCTCAACAAGGAAGAAACGTAAAACACAGCACTGACACTGTGGACCGTTCTTATTTTTCTCTATTGTCAAGGCAGAATGGCTTTAGAGTGGATTTAATCCGCCATTTGTATGTAAACATGAAATGATCTCTTTATGGAACAATGGCATATGACAAATCACAACAATATAAAATGCTAATCACCTTTTTATCCTTGTATTTTGCGGTTGTTATCCCTCAAAACATGCATGCACAATTGAATCTACACGTTTGAGTTCTGCAAGGTTCAAAGCGGATTTACCATTTACCCATATGTCCCAGTTACCGCATGGCTTATAGTCTTAGTGGGTCACAACAACAAAATGATTCACATGAAAATATCACGTCATTAGATTTTCATTTCATAACGCATGTTCCTGCGCCTACAGGCCTTATGTTGCAGTCGTTAATCCTGCACCTCCTTTGGCCCTCCACTTTATTTATGTACCATCAGTGATGAACTGGATGCTGTACTCTTCAATCTGCTGGCATTAAAGTGACGGCTTTGTGTTGTGTCTGTCCAGGCAGGGCGAGACGATGGGCTGCATTAAGAGCAAAGAGGACAAAGGCCCTGCGATGAAGTATCGACCAGAGAACTCCACGGCGTCAGACCCCAGCGCCACCATAACCACACCTCACGTAGGTCACTACGGACCAGATCCCACCCAGCTGCAGCAGAACCAGCCTCCCGCCTCCTCCTCGTCGGGCTCTGGGGCTGCAAACTTCAACCACACCCTCACGCCGTTTGGCGGCTCATCCGCCATGACTCCCTTCGGAGGAGCGTCATCCTCCTTCTCCGGTCCTGTGTCCAACTCATTCTCTGGTGCTGTCTCAAGTGAGTAGTGTTTTATGGTAAGATGTCATTACAGTGTTGATAATGGTCTTTATGGAGAGCACTGCCCTTTTTATATCATGCTTAAAGGACCATACCAGTGTTTTTTTTAAAGGACCATTGAGTAGCATTTAGGAAATGGAATATAATATTAAATACCTTATTCGCCTTGTCACATTTTCACGTTGCCCACTGTCATTCTGCTACACGCTTGGCACATGGGAGAAGTATCAGTTGGTTGCAATCCGCAAACTTACCGCTAGATGCCGCCAAATCCTACACACTAGACCTTTAATGTTGTTGTCCATTTGTTTTAATGCTGACCGCATGTTTTTAAAGTGTGCCATTTGGGTTTTTAATGTATTTTCTATCTTCCAGGCAGACAGTCTTTGTAGCCTTCAATCAGCCTTCTGCTGTAGTATTTCCATAATACCACATGGTATTATCTTTAGTACCATATTTTTTTTGGCAGATGTGTAATTCATCATGACTTTCATCGTTTTCCATGATGCTAGCAGCGTGGCTGTAGACATGGCGATCTGCTGGTCCCCAGGAAATGAATCCAACTGACTGGTTATGTTTTTAGTATCGCCACCATAAGGCTGACATTTTCGGTTTTGAGTGAAATGTCTCGATAACTATTGGATGGTGATCCTTTACCTTTTCATCAAGCACCAAAATCTATCTCAATAGCATGATATAGCATGTTTTCTTCAATAAATAGATATTCTATATGAAACCTAAGACTTTTTTGTATACTTCTGTGTGAATTATGTATTTAACAAATGAAAAGTACTTAGTATTTTCTTATGATCTTGAACTGAAATTTGAATTAGTATGTGCTTCTTATTATCAGTTTAGACAACATTATTGTGTATCACGCTATATACTATATGATTTCATCACGGTATGATACCAATGAAAGATGATAAATTATCATACTGAATTATCGCCCAGCCTTAGCTGTGAAACTTTCCATAACTTTGGTTCATGACCAAACACCTTCAGTAATAACATTCCCAGTACTTACATGCTAGCATGCTAAACTAAACTCTTGTTTTGTCAAAGTTTTGTAGGCATTTTGTCATTTTTGCTGTGTAGCTTTTCTCACTATTCAGCCATTAAAAATGCATGGCCACACTAGGATAACATCAAAAATGTCAGAAGTAAACACAGACATGATGTTAAGTGCGATATAAGTATAAAACATTCGCTCACGCGCTGAGGAGAATAGTCAGGAATAATACAAAGTATACATGACAGTTAATCGTGCAAACATACTTAACCTGAAGATGATGAGCATGCTGATCCAACAGGTCGGTGTCGCAGCTAATACCGCAGCCGTTGTTGTTTTAACGATCCTTGTTAGATTCAACACATCATCTGTGATCACCCTAAATGTGTCTGAGCAGCTTACAGCCACCCCGAGAGCACAGAAATGAGACTGAACCCTCCTGTTTCAGTGAGATTTAGGTTGTAATCCCCCTCCATGTTGGATTATCTGCTCTCGGAGGAGGGGGGGGCAAAGGTGGCGCTGCTGTGGTATTTGCTTTCTGCAGGAGATAATGGGATTACTGTTGACAGCATTGTTGTCAGTGGTTGGTATATGAATGTCATCTGTCTGGGGGTGTGGCTGTACAGTAGGCAGGATGTTTAACAGGATGTTTAATCATAATTTACTGGACCGTGGCTTGTAGTACATATAAAATGTTGTGCCAATAATATGTGTAGTACTTTAGTATGGTTATTAGGGTTCTAGATCACAACAGTCCTATTAAAAGTTGGTTTAATGTATTGACTCTCCTTTGGCTTGAGTCAGAGTTTCTTGAGTCTCGTCACAGTCGTCTTTCTATGCAGGGGAAGTAGTCATACTGTAGAATTACAAGCCATGGAAAATCAATCGAGTATGAGCTCTCAGACTTTGGCGAGACACATTTATCTACTGTAATTGGGCTTTTAAACAGTCACACACACAAACAAACCTGTTGTTTCCTGATTCAGTCTCTCGACAGCATCATAATGTCCTTTATTATGTGTTTACTCACTTTCACAAGCTCACAAGGTATTTATTCATCATGTGGGCCTGTTTTTGTGTTTTTAGGTGGCGTTACATTCTTTGTGGCCTTGTACGATTATGAAGCTAGAACATCTGACGATCTGTCATTTAAAAAAGGAGACCGCTTCCAGATCATCAACAATACGTAAGCATCCTCTCAGTTTCTCTCTCGTGGGGTTTTTATTCAGACATGTCTCCAGGTGTATTATATATTAAAATATATATATGTAATATTATATTTTAGAATTATTTAAATGTATTTCTATTTTATAACTCTAATTTATTTATTTAAAAATAATATAATATCATTTTAATTTAATATTTCTTTAAATTTGATTGTAGAATTTTTACTTATTTTAATTTGTATTTTTATATTTTAGAATAATATTAATATTTATTATATATTATATTACATTTTAAAATTTTGTATTTATTTATTGCTAGCATTTATTTGTTAAAAATGTTAATACAATTTAATTACATTTTATTTTATAATTTTATTTCTGCATTTGTATTAAATTTTTATTTTATAATAATAATAATATAATGATAATAATAACAAGGAATTAAATAAAATAATTATTGTTATTATTATTATTAGTAGGAGTAGTAATACTAGTAGTGTTTTATTGTTCTTACTTTAGTTTTTTCTCCTCATTTTTTAATAATTAGTTTTTCGGTTTACGTTTACTACCTTTTTACATTTACTGTCATTTTACTATCTGTCTCTGTACTGTCTGTATTATACATGTACATATTATTTTGTTTGTTATGGTTTAGGTTGGTGTAGTCATTTTTCTTAAGGAAACCATTAAAAGCGTTTATTTAAAAAGATATTTTTAAAAAAGAGGTATGTTTCCAGTGATAACGAGATGCCTCTTTCAAGCGGTAATCCCAAACTGCACCTGTTCCTTCTTGTGTATCTGTCTTCATGAATACGTTTGATTACAACTTGTCTCCTGATGCCGGCTCTCTGCACAGTGCCATGGATCTTTTATTTGATTCATGCTGTGGCAGAAATGTCGCCCGAGGTTGTAGCATTGTAATGTAAAGTAGATTAGTCTCGTTCAAATCCCCATTGTGACGGTGTTTTTCAGTCCTACCTCACATTTTGCTTCAAAATTTGAATCTGGAGATTTAATGAAGGCAGAACAAATTACATAAAAAGAGATTTTCTTTTAAAAAGTACCTTCAGAGCATTTCCATAAGCCACCATGCAAGTGAGGATAATAATATACTAGGCTGATGCTTAAATTATTAACCATTTACTATTATTAACCAGTTTTCCTCCAGCATCAATCAGAGCAGGATATAGTGCCTTGGTTGACTGTTTAATGAGCAAGTCATTTGTCTCATCTCTCCTGTGTCATTGTCCTCCTGCAGAGAGGGGGACTGGTGGGAGGCTCACTCCATCAACACGGGGAGGAACGGCTACATCCCCAGCAATTATGTGGCCCCTGCTGACTCCATCCAAGCTGAAGAGTAAGGCCTTGTTATAACCTCATTACTCCATCTACGACTGCACACGGAGGCTAATAGCACTAACATGATCCCACCTCACATGGCTTGCAACGCAGTCCCGCTCGTGATTTTCAGCTTCTCAGTCAGCTTCTCAGCCATCACTGAAATGGGACATATCATATCACACACCTTTTTCAGTGCTTGTGCACCTACATTTGGGTATTTGGAGTGCCTACACCAACCCACAAACTGTGTAGATTAGAAAACATGTAATTCAACAAGACTCCTAGACTTCCTATATCACATGCAGGCTCATTAGAATATATCACTTACACCTTGAGAACTACCTTTGCAAAGGTGCGCCATATTTTTCTCACTAGCCAATCAGAGCAGACTGGGATTTTCAGGAGGCGGGCTTATAGAGACAGGCGCTAAAACGGAGCGTTTCATAGGAAAGGTGAGTACAGGTATATTCAGACAGTATGAGGAGAATAAAGTGTTTTTGAACATTAAAGCATGTAAACACATTCTAGTAAAAAAAAATACAAGTGTGAACCTGAAAATGAGCACGATATGTCCCCTTTAAATTGTGAGTTTGGCAGTTTTTCATGTATATGCTTTCTCTTGACAGGTGGTACTTTGGTAAAATGGGACGCAAAGATGCTGAGAGGTTGCTGCTGAATCCAGGAAACCAACGAGGAACTTTCCTAGTGCGAGAAAGTGAAACGACTAAAGGTGACGATCGCTTCTTCTTCATGAACAGAGGAGTGTAGTAGTAGTGTGGACAAAAGAATGTGAATTATACAAATATACTATGTTTACATGGACACAAATAATCGGAATAAAGGCCCAATCAGATTAAATATGCAGTGTTTGTTTACAACACAGGTGGAAGTACAGCTTCTTCTTCTTCTATTTCCGGAAAATTAGACAACTCGGCGCATGCCCAAAGGATTTATTCTGGTTAAACGCTCGGTGCATGTATACGCATGTCATGATCGGATCATTTTATTTAGTGTCCATGTAAACAGTGGATCTGGGATTTCCGATCAACGAAGGTTCAGATCGGATTGGAGATATGAGGGGTCCACAATTTTCTATTTAAATGGTGCAATTTGGCCATTTTTTTATCCCTGGCAATGGCACCAGTTTATGCATGAAAACATAAAATAAAACATTTTATCTTCAAAAATAATACTACTAGTTGTGGAAGAGTCCTATTCCTCTACTTAACAAGAATCTTGTATTTATCGTAACTACCGAACAAATAATTCACTTTCAGACAGAAATCCGTCTGTAGACGGAGCTCTTGCTCCCATTCAATTCAATTCAATTTATTTTATTTGTATAGCCCAAAATTACAAATCACAATTTTGCCTCATGGGGCTTTACAATCTCTACGGGATACGACACCCTCCGTCCTTTACAGAAAACAACCCTCACATCGGATAAGGCAAAACTCCCCAACAAAAAAATCCCTTTTAACAGGGAAAAAAGAAAAAATGGAAGAAACCTCAGGAAGAGTGACAGAGGAGGGATCCCTTTCCAGGATGGACAGATGTGCAAGAGATGCCATATGTACAGAGTAACAACATAATAAAAAATACAACAATGACAATCTATATGACAATGATTTATACAAATAATGTGTACAGCGCAGGCGTGTGCTTCAGTGAACTGAAGTCTTACAATCCTTACAGTGTCTTGCTTGTTTAACGTAATGTCTGCAGTCTGTAAGATGATGATTAATAAGATCCATTACACCAGCTCATGGAGCATGCACCACACAACTTTTGAACAATAAAGTATTAAACTGGCTAGATAGCTAGCTACTCGTATTAGCATTTCCGCTGGCTTGCACGACTCATGCGATTCGTTGCAGCGATGGGAGTGAGGCAGCCAGACGAGGCATTCAACTAACGTCAAGGTTAAGAAATGGTATGGTCCAATTTAGGGGTGTCTGGAATCATATTACAAGATTCTATCTGGCATGAATATGGGAAATATATTGTAATATCTACAATTACAGGGAAGAAGGATAGCTGGAGCACATTAAGGCTTGGATGGACAAAAAAACTCTCCTGTATATAAGACGAGCAACTGCATTACAGTGTCTGCTTCTTTGATTAAATACTGAAAGGTTAAAACTGTGCGCAAAATGTTAGGAAAGAAGTTCATTTCAACTCCCAATGAGCAGTTTGGTGTGAAGCATCCAATCACAGAGCTAAATGCCCAAACAAAGCTCTCTTCTGCCCATCTAACCGGCTTTTTCTCCAGAGCAAAGTCAGCTGATCATGATGGCTGTTGTAGTATTTAAAGCACAAGGCAGACAAGCAAACAAGCTTTATTTATGGAGCAATTTTCAGGACAGAAGCATTCCAGGAAGAAGAAAAGTAGTAAAAGTAGTAGTTGAGGAAAAAGGGAGATGAAAGAGAATAGTGTATAACAAGGGTCTACAGCCATCCTACAGCCAAATGTTAATATGCTCTTGTCTTTTTTTGTGGTTGTGTTTTTGAGATTATTATATTAATAATAACAAGATTATAATTAATACGTATTAATTCCCCACTAATAAATACATTTAAGATAAAATAGATAATGGCAGCATTAGATGAACTGGGAGCTACCAGTGCAGTCTGACTTCTGCTCCGTTTGTTTCTTGATGCTGAGTATTTAAAGCCATTCGCCCTGCCAAACTGATGGAGAAACAACTTCTCAGAAATAAGTTTCCATGTTTCTATGCTGAAGAGAATCATTAAAAGATAACCGGGACACCACACAGTCCGATCTTAGACACTTTTTGTTTCCGATGGATGAAGAGCATTTCCCTCCTCCCCTCCAGGTGCTTATTCTCTCTCCATACGAGACTGGGATGAAGCCAAAGGAGACAACGTGAAACACTACAAGATCCGCAAGCTTGACAGCGGGGGATACTACATCACTACGCGGGCGCAGTTTGACACGTTACAAAAGCTTGTCAAACACTACACAGGTATGTAGTTTGCAGTGCTTCTCACTTCTTCTCTCATTCATTATTCATCACAGTCTTTCATCACACTTGAAAATTACTTTCATTCACACCTGCTGCTCTGTGCCACCATGTGCCACCCGAAAAAGGCTCCAGACATGAATAGTCTTTAATTTTAATAACAATTGATGGAGCAGTTAGGATTTTCAGCCGCTGAGTTGAGGTTAAAGCTCTGTTATCCAACTTCACTGTGACTCTGGAGAGAGTTTTTGGTGTGTTAAAATCATCTCATTTATATTTCATGGCAGTTGATAGTGTGAATTCATCCACATCAAATGGCATGAAACCTTTAAAACGTTGTAGTCTGCCGGTTCAGAGACTCGTATGTGTTTGTGTCACTGCTGGGTGTAATGTAACGTCTCGCTTTCTCACAGAGCACGCCGACGGGCTTTGCCACAGGTTGACCACAGTTTGCCCCACAGTCAAGCCACAGACCCAGGGGCTCGCTAAAGATGCCTGGGAGATCCCTCGGGAGTCCCTGAGACTGGAGCTCAAACTGGGCCAGGGCTGCTTTGGAGAGGTTTGGATGGGTAAGAGCGAAAGACAGACGAAACATGCAGGAACATGTTCAGAAAACGCTTGTATTTGTTTAGTATTCAGTCGTAATTATCTAGACGGGGAAATACAAACACAATTCAGCTCAGATTTATGTATAAAATGCAGACATATGTACATAAATCAACACTCCGATGCCTATATCTGGGTCTATTTTTGTCCAAACTGGGGAATTAGCCACTTCCTGCAGTTGCTTCCTCTGTATCTTATATTCTCTTATCTCCAGAGATCATCTCACTCAGCTGCAGCCAAACTTATTTTGAACCTCGGCAGGCTCGTATCCGCTCATCCCGGGCATATTTCTGCGAGGATTGCATGCATGACAGCACATGTCTGAGCAATTACACGACCTAATTAATGATATTGTCTTGTTCCCAGCCCATTAACAACACTGATTACCCCGGCGACCTGTGGGCGTTTTTCTCTCCCTGTTTTTGTCCCTGCAGGCACGTGGAACGGCACAACCAAGGTGGCCATAAAGACGCTGAAGCCGGGCACCATGTCGCCTGAGGCCTTCCTCCAAGAGGCGCAGATAATGAAGAAGCTCCGGCACGACAAGCTGGTGCCTCTTTATGCTGTGGTGTCTGAAGAGCCTATTTATATCGTCACAGAGTACATGGCCAAAGGTACACACTGATACCTAAAAACATACATGAAAACCCTTTAAAAAGCTCCAGATTGGCATATTTCATAAGTACAGCTGTCAAAGTTAAAGCGATGATAAAGCGCTAATGTAAAGTTATTTTAACACCACTTCAATTTTAGAGCTAGAGTGAACATACTGGCATCATATGAAACTAGAAAACCTAAAGAATCCATCGGTACCAGTCATGTCTACTAGCTTGTTGCAACGGAGGTTAAATAACGCTCCAAACTTAACACCAAGTTTTGGTGAAGACAAACTGGCATGACCATTTTCGAAGGGATCCCTTGACCTCTGACCTCAAGGTATGTGAATGTAAATGGGTTCTATGGGTACCCACAGATCTCCCCTTTACAGACATGACTACTTTATGATAATCACACGCAATTTTTGGGAAAGTCATAGTATACATTTGCATGAAGCAGGCATATTTATATTTACAAATCTCCCTTTAAAGTACATTTTGAACAGATGTGCGATTAATTTGCAATTAATCACGATTTTTTTTATGGACAATCATGCAATTAATCGCAATTAAATATTTTAATCGATTGACAGCCCTGTTTATTAACAATTAAACTGACTCTCTGAGAACTCTCAGCCCTGGGGAATAACAAGATTCAGCTGTTTCCTGTTACATGACACTGATGTGGTCTATTTTTAAAGAAAAGCAAAGCAACATCTTAGACTTTTCAGGGACAAAACTGATCATGTGGCTTTGGTTTTTCAGGCACTGATGTATGAACGATATATGCTTTCCTTAAAGGAAAAATGTACATTTTTATGGGTGTTTTAATTAATGTGCTGCATGGATTTAAAGTCCCTTGTGGCTCCCCGAGGCCTGAAACTGGGATGTTTAATTGAAAACTGCAGTAGTTTTGTGGGAGGTTTTCATAGCTTCAGCTGCAATGCGTTTTTTCTTTTTTGTGTCAGACATTAATGACTAATTAGATTTATATGTGTAAATGTAAACTCTGTGAGATATGCATGTGTGTCTGAATGCCTGCAGCGTGTTGATCTACTGTGTGTCATGATCTCATAGATTTACTGCTGTTCCTCTGCTCCTTATGCAGAAACTGCTTTGAATCACATACCAAGTCAAAATCAATCTTTTTTTTTATTGATACAAAAACAAAACAGCAGTGGCTGACTAGAAATAGTACAACAATGAGAAGAACAGGGGAGAAATACCCAAGAAAAAGACAAGGTGACGCTCAGAGCCTGACACAAGACATAAACCAAACAAACAAAACAAAACCAACATAAAAAACCAAAACCAGTAATTTATAACAACAAACAAACAACAGAACAAAACCTAAAAAGGATGAAATAATAATTGGAATAATTCTAGTAATATCCTCAAATAGATTCAAAACAAAAGAAAACATTATTATTGTTGTTGTTGTTATTATCACTAACTAACTAATAATAACAACAGCAATAATAACAAACAAATATAACCAACATAAAAAACCTAAAAGAGATCAAATAATAGTCATAATAATTCTAGTAATAACATCAAAGAAATTCAACATAAAAAATAAATTATTATTATTATTATGGTTGTTGTTGCTTATCAATAACATAATAATGATGATAATAATAATAAACAAATAACCAAAACCAAAAAAGGATTAAATAAGATTTTAGTAATTCTAGTAATAACCTCAAATAAATTTGAAATAAAAAAAGAAAACAATATTCTTCTTCTTCTTATTATTATTATTATTATTATTATTATTGTTGTTGTTGCTATTACTAACAATAATAATAATAATAACAAACAAACATAACTAACATAAAAGGATGAAATAACTAAAATAATAAATAACTAATAATAATAATAAATAACTAATAATAGTGACAATAATAATAATTTAAAAGTAATAACTAGGTAGTAATTTAAAATAAATAAATAAGTGAGTAGTTAGATATTTAGAGGGGTCAGCTATTGTAGTATGGAGGGACTTGAGCTCAGGGAGCTCCAGCTTCTTTTTAATATTCAGTTTAATTTCCAACCCCGTCATAGCAACATTTCATATGGTAGTACATTGGCATGCAGCTGGCATTGCTGCCCTTTTATTGCTCCTACAGTATATCATGGCTGTCCTGCATTTATGACTTCTCTCTCTCTCGCTGCTTTATAGGAAGTTTACTGGACTTCCTCAAAGAGGGCGACGGCAAATTCCTGAAGCTCCCCTTGTTGGTGGACATGGCTGCACAGGTGAGACAAACCACACTTACCTGGGTGTTTCTGCAACGACACACATTTTACTCTCTTCTGTGAATTATAATTTTAACCATCAGAGTATATACAGTAATACATATAAACAAGCAAACAAAGAAGAAGAAGAAGAAGATAGTCCTTTATTTGTCCCACGAGGGGAAATTCAATTTTTTCACTCTGTTGTTAACTTATACACGGTACATGCAGACCCGAACACACACATGCACAAACATGCAACAATGGAGAGATGTCAGAGTGAGGGGGCTGCTCCTGACAAGCGCCCCGAGCAGGTGGGGGTTTGGTGCCTTGCTCAGGGGCACCTCGGCAGTGCCCAAGAGGTAAACTGGCAGCTCTCCAGCTACCAGTTCACACTCAGTTCTTGGTCCATGGTGGGACTTGAACTGGTGACCCTCCGGTTCCCAAGCCAACTCCCTACAGACTGAGCTACTGCCGCCCCCACAAAATGACATGTAGTAGTTAAGATTTTAATCTGTAGCATGATTATTTTTATGGTTTTCATCACTTGTTTTTCCTAAATGTCCTTATCGCAACATTACAATAAGGTTCATTTCATACATTTTCCTTTTTAAATTCTGTAATATTTTTAAGATATTTGTATACTGTATATTCATCAAGCATTGCACTGCAAATTTAACAATAAACCCACAATTTCATTGCTGGCACTTAAAAATGCCCAAAGTTGCAGAAATACCCACCTGTGTTTTTTTTCTTGAGTCCAGAATTTGTGTCAGTAAATGCTAATTTTACCTTTCTATTTTAAGCCTCTGATTTTTTAAAAAGAGAGCATAGGCCTCAAGTATAAACATGTCTTCCTCATTATTAGCCTCCTCTTCATGTCTGACAGACAGTTTGATGTTCTGCGAGAAGCTAAAAATTATTCAGCGAAGCAGCCGCCGTGAGATGCTGTCAAATGTTTTCTTTTTAGATCGCTGACGGCATGGCTTTCATCGAGAGGATGAACTACATCCACAGGGACCTGCGAGCCGCCAACATCCTCGTCGCCGACAACCTCGTGTGCAAGATCGCCGACTTCGGTCTGGCTAGGTTGATAGAGGACAACGAGTACACAGCGAGGCAAGGTGGGTACACATAGACTGTTTGAGTCGCAGGTGAATGAGGTATCAGGACTGAGCGGTGACCTCACAGCAAGGACGACTCCCTGTTGTCTCCTATCATGGTTAATCAGTATAATAGTAGAAACCAGATGCTCCTGTTCCCTCTGATTAGTCGCGCTCTTCACACGCTGGGAGAGTTTATCTCACTGCTCCTTAAAGGGCCGTTTCACCCAAATTACTACCATACCTGCAGTTGTATCTAGCTATGTGGATCATTTTGGTTTTATTGGCCCATGATCTGAGATTTCCCTCTCTGTTATTTCTGCCTCTAACCTAATACAATGGAGCTCCGTCACTATGCGCGTAGATGAGCACACTTTCAATAAGGATGAAGACTAAAGACAGGAGAAAAACAGTGTGGAAGAACAAATTCAGCATCGTTAAATCAGAAAAAAGATGCACTATATAAAACAATAATGAATCTAGCGCCATGCTAGCAGCTCAGGGAGGCTGAAGGCACAGCGGTGATTTAACTAAATACTAAGATCAGCATACTAACATGCCCACAGTGACAATGTTAATGTTTAATATCCAGCTGTGTAGTTCATCAGTGATAGATCAGATTTAGGTCCCCTTAGGAAGTACAACAGGGAAAGCTAGACTAAAGGCCTTTACGCACAGGCAGCGTGACAGATAAATGACACAAAAGTAATAAAGTGTAATAAAGTTTGCCATTCTGGTTCAGACTATGGAGCCTCTGTGTTGCTGTTTCATGAACATACTCAACCGGTTGCGTACAGCTTGATAGGTTGATGCCTGTATTTGCGGTGCGAAAGCTCAGAAAATCGACCTTGTTCGAAAAAAACAGCTCAGCGTAAAGGGGCATTCACATACAATGCCCCAACGGGACTGTACCCTGAAACCCATTATTTCCATGGTGGAGAGGAGGTCGTGTTGCTCTGGGTCTGTCTGGATGGATTCTCACAATGACCGCAGTACTCATGACAAAAACAACAGTTTGAAAAAATATACTGATGAGCAAATTAATCGCACAAAAAAAAAAAAAAAAAAAACATGCTGTCGGTGTGTAATGGCCTTAAGAATACAAAGAAAAATGGTTGGCCTAATCAGCTGTTAAGCCTTGTCATAGTTTTACAATAGCACCACATTATAACAGTGTAAACAGAAAAACTAAATATTACAAAACAGCCATAAAGATAACAACAACATCAATAGATAATACTCCCAACACAGGCGCTAAGAGTCTACATAAAAGATGCCCGTCAACGTTAGCAGAGCTGCTATGGAGGCGGAGCGGCAGTGGTTGCCGGTAGCAACAGAACGTTCAACTGTAACTAACTGCCGCTGGCAGAAGAGGAGATGAATGAGATTTTGTTTGTGATGCTCACATCTTTGATAAAGTTATATTTAAAATATTCAGCATCTCTTTCCAGACCCAGTGTTACTTTGATTAATCCTCAGACGTCAGTGCATTTACATAAGGACTATATCTTCAGTCGAAAGTAGCTCCAGTGAAGAAAGATTTGTGGATTATTTAGCATTTTAATTTCAAGAAAGACACATTGATTAATTGCATTAACATTTTCGCCTATCTCTATTGTAAATATATCAAAACGTGACTTCTGAGGGGGAAAAAATATGATTTTTATATGAATGTGGCAGCTCTATGCTCAGATGTACCATATTTATCTATTGCCTTTAAATAATGACAAAGACACATTAACAAAGAACATAATGTCATGCTTGCCACTTTTCATTTTTATGAAACAACTCGTTAAACACAAGATCCTTAATAATGTCCTTTTTAGCTTTTCTTATCCCTTAAACCTTAATGGTCCCACATGGTAAGAAGTGAGATTTTCATGTTGTTGGGGTGTTTTTTAAATAGAAAGTAGGTTTAAAGTGCTCAATCCATCGAGAAATGCACACAGCCCATATTCAGAAACTCTGCCTTTGAAACAAGCCGTCAGGATTCCTGTCCATTTGTGATGTCACAAGTCTACAATATTTAGACCATTACACTTTTTTGTTCAATAAATCATTTAGAAAGTTCAAAACAGTAGTTAAATTAGGTACATGTTCAATAAAGTACATGAAACAGATTTTTAATTACAAAAATGTCGGACAGCTCTATAACATCATTAACTCTTCAAGTGAAGTATAAGATTTCACTTTGCTAGGCGTAATATAATATTTAAATTAAATCAGACTTTGATTCTCACAAACCCTCATTTCGGTCACATGAGTTTGGCACGGGTTGCCATGGTTACACATCTCCATCCGGCAAGGAGGCGACGTAAATTATTGCTCAGTGCGTGTGAGAAAAGACACATACCACTATTTATTCACACAAAAGTATGTTGAATGATACTGAGTATGTAGTGCATATACACAAGCCACTGACATCAGCTGACAGGAAGTAAACATGGACCCAAAGCTGTTGCCTAGCAACACAATCCCAATGCAGTTCCACTTGAATGCGCTAAAACAGCGTTTCCGACAGAGACTACATACAGGCGGATTTAGACAGACAATGAAGAAAATAATGTGTTAATTGAACATTACGTCGTGTAAACATGTTCTGGTAGAAAAAGAAAATACAAGTATGAACGTGAATATGAGCATGAAATGGGACATTTAAATTTATTTGAGAGACTTTTCACAGTGCATGGTGCCCTCAAATGAAACTTGTGTTTACAACATGGGAAGTCATGTACACAATATGCGTGGCGTTCAAGTGGTTAAGTCGTGAAGAACACCGCCGCTAAGTAACGGCAATATTACTGTCGACGTCTAGAAGTCACAGAAGCTAACAATTTAGTGAGTTCGCGAGTGGGTAACATAATGCAGGAAATACAAAGGCCTAATGACAGAGGAGAAAGATGAGGTCGTTGAGAATATCAACATTTTCCTCAGACATATTATAAAATTACCAAGAAAAACAATATATGACTAAAATTACAATATATTAACTTACTATGCACCGATAAATGAGCTTCCATGGGCTCCACCATTTCTCACAGCATCAGCAAGCACGTCACAAGCAAGACACTTTCCACGTATGAGGTCGTGAATATCACATCGGGGGTGCGTTCATATGGACTCATCTCGTAAACACGACCACATTTTAAGGCACCAATTTTTACAAGCTGAATAGCAAAAAATGATGTGGTTTTAATGATGTAATACATTTTGACTTGTCATGGTAGGAAAAACACAGGCGTAAATAATGATTATTAATGATGGCTGAATTCTAACACCTGTGCTTTTCCTACTATGACGAGTCTAACAGTCTGCTATGAGAAAGGTCCATTGTAGGTCACTATGGGCATTGTGATTTCCTGGAAATAAAGCCAGATATGAAGTTGTACGCCCTCTAGTGGAACCACTTCACCCTCTCTCCTCTCCTCAACATTACAGGAGCCAAATTCCCCATTAAGTGGACGGCTCCAGAGGCTGCCCTGTACGGCCGCTTCACCATCAAATCCGACGTCTGGTCCTTTGGGATCTTACTCACCGAGCTCGTCACCAAAGGCAGAGTGCCCTACCCAGGTAAGTGACACTGACACACACACATTCACACATGTGTGTGAAATATTTAAAAAAAAAAAAAAAGTGTAGGTTGGCATCGGAGGGCGGTGATTCACGGCCGGAGTTATCAGCTTTCAGTCTGTCAGTAGACGTCAAGCTGGCGTGCTTGTTAATGTCTGAGGATGAAGTGAAGCCGTCTGACATTGTCTGCGCTGGTTGTTTATGCCTCTGCAGGGGGAACGCTGACACACACGCACTGATACCATCACACACACACATTTGAGATTAGATGAGACCATCTGGTGGAGGACGATCAGGAGATTGAACACCACTCTTGTTTATAACCATCTGCCAGACCCACAGTGCCCCAGGGAGCGGTGCCTGCAGTGTTACGCACCACCGTCAGATGTAGCGCTGAAACCATTAAAAGACTAGTCCACTGACAAACTAAAATTAATAAAACATTCTGATAATTGATTTGAGGACATTTTGGGGAATATTCTCTTTCTTACTGAGGGTTAGATGAGACGATCAATACACTCTCCTGTCTGTAAGCTAAATATGAAGCTGACAGATTAGTTTAAGGACACGGTCACACATGAGCAAATACAGGCGAGTGACCGAGGCGATTGATGCCTTAAAATGGGGTCTTATTTACCGTGTTCGTGAGAAGAATCTATATCAACGCTTTCTGAAAGCTCAGAGGTAACGAGTTTTAACATGTTTGCTGATGTTGTCATAAATTTCAGAGGCTATGGAAGTTAATTTTTCAGTGCATAATGTTGAGATCTTTCAGACTGATACTCAATAAAATATTTTTTATCCATTGTTTCTGTGCGACCCGGTACCAAATGACCAAGTGGTCGGGACCCCTGGTATAAAGAACATCGTATACATAAAATCTGAGTAATAAAACTACTTTTTTTTATGCAATCAGGACAGCGGGCTCTGCATTTATCACAGTCCCTATAACATCCAACACCATAGCACGACTTCTTGTGCAGCCGTTGTCTGCCACAAATGTCCAATTAGAGATGCTGGTATGCAGATTTTGTTAGTTTAGGACAGAGCCAGGCTAGCTCCTTTCCCCCACTGTCCAGTCTTTATGCTAAGCTACGCTAACCGTCTCCTGTAGCTTCAAATTTAGAGTTCGGATATGAGAGCGGCATCCATCTTTTCATCTAACGCTCAGCTAGAAATCAAACAAGCGTATGTCCCAAAATGTTTATCTATTGTTTTAACTATTCATTTATCAAAAGATAATGACACATTTTTGCTGATTTTAACCTTTTTTTTCTCTGATGTATATCTGATCTGCTCCAAGAAATTATGATGGGTATTTTTTTGTATTTTCCATTTTATTAATTATTATACATAAGCCCCCCCAAAAACTATTAAAAGCTCTGACAGTCCTTCATGCCTCCCGTCTCCCCCTCAGGCATGGTGAACCGCGAGGTACTGGAGCAGGTGGAGCGAGGATACCGCATGCCCTGCCCCCAGGGGTGCCCCGAGTCCCTGCACGAGATGATGAAGCTCTGCTGGAAGAAAGACCCGGACGAGAGGCCCACGTTCGAGTACCTCCAGTCCTTCCTGGAGGACTATTTCACCGCCACAGAGCCACAGTACCAGCCTGGAGAGAACCTATAGCCTGCTGCGTATCCCTACGCCTGGGGAGACATGAGCTCTTAATTACTGAACTGTATAAAAAGTCGACTGGAAACCAGGCTAACCAGTCGCATAAACCACTACTTGCGCTACACATTCTTGATTTTTTATTTTTTTGCTTTTGCTTTCAGTGTCCACCACCATTTCATTTTACTTTTTTTTTGTTTTCATTCACGGTACAAGACAAATCTGTGTGAAATGTTTCATTTTTAATGTGGATTTTATCACCATGTACAATAATGACTGTGGTAGAAAGTTACAAAATCATTTCAGTTCTGTTAAATACGCTACATGCTTCTCATGGATGCAATATATTGCTGTACAAATAAGCTGTGATAATGTCTCGCAATAGAAAAGTCCAACTTTTGGACTTAAATGTGGAGATCTCGCTCTCCATTTCTCTCCAAATTGTATTAGTTTGTGGTAAATTGGTAAATTATGCATCAAAACTATGAACTATTAACAGAGATAATATATTAAACTAATAGGGAGAAGCTCTCTGGGGACTGATGATCATTATCACAGTCCATTTGGCAGTAATTATTTAAAAGTAAATCCCACACAGCAGTTACATTTCATCAGCTATAGTGCAATTTCTTATTGTTTATAAATGGGTGACTGGACTGAGACTGTGACATGGTCTTTTATGCCTTTCTATTATATCAAAATGCATTTTGATTTATTTGTTTTTATATTTTATGCTCCTTTGTTATCACAAGACTGCATCACATTGTATTTATATCACATGGACGTGGTTTTATAGCTTCATGTGAAGACTTTCCCGACTGTCCATCATCATCTAGAAATCTCTGCTAAGACTCTTTTTATAACAATGCCATAATTCTCTGTCCCTCGCTGCCGGGGTCATACAATCTCACTGCGATCACCACAGAGACATGCTTACATAACAAAAGTCTGTATAATCAGTGAGTAAAACAGTGATGAAACTCGTGAACTTGTGGCTTCTTGCTAAGCCAGAATGACACTTGATGGACGGATGATTTTACCGGCTATAAAAGTGGAACAAGGCCACCAAATAAATTGGAAACAACCATTTTATCTTCTACAGTGTGACTGACTGAAGCATTTGGGACTATTTCATGTTCATGCCAAAACTATTTGTATTGCAACGGTGACAGTTTTTTACAGTTTTGCTCCTGTGTGGGCTCAGTGGGACAGTATTATGATGGGTTCATGGGAATAACACTAATTGACGACTGAGCTTGTAAAGAAGGGCTTTGTATATTATAAAATCCTCATTTTATAAGATTATTAATTAAGATGGACAAGATTGCAGCATATATTTGGGTGGGAGGTTGTGGGAGGAGACTCGTCTGAGGAATTTGCACAATAAAAACCTGATTTTACAAAGCCTAGTATTGTTTTTTTATAAATTAAATGTTTTGATTTGTCTCTTTAAAGGTGCCGTTTGGAGGATTTGGCGGTTTCTAGTGGTGTGGTTGCAGATTGCAACCAGCTGAGTACCTAGCCGCCGCTCACTCCTTATAGTACGCCATTCTGCGGCTCACATTACCTCGGTTTCGCAAGCGTGTCGGAGAACTACGGTGGACTTAAGCTTACATAAAAACACAAAAGGCTCTCTCTGTAGTGAGTGTGTATGCCACTCCAGAAACATGGCGGACTCCGAGGACCCGCTCCCTTTGTAGATCTGAACGGCTCATTCTAAGCCAACAAAAATACACCAATTCTTAGTTTCAGGTGATTATACACAAAACATAGTTATGAATACTATATTTCATTTATGATAACAGATCCCCAAATATGGCACACTGGCCCTTTAAATGACTCAGGTGGGTAATATTTAATCCAATGACGGGCTGAGGTGGGTGGGCTCAACCTCTGCAGGTCACTTCAGCAGGAAACGGTGCCTGAATCACAAGACAACTTCCAAAATGTTGCACAAAATTATTAATTTGACAGTCAGGGATGTGAGATTCCCGACATCTCTGGAGCAACACGGCTCTGATGCGATGGTGAGGAAGTTTTGCAATGTATGCATGTATTCTGCTTTCATGCAGAGTAATTTTTTGACTGTGACTTCCCACACTGCAGCACACCGACCCGGATTATTCAGCCGCATATGTGGTGATCGACACGGACGGCGGCCTGAAAGGCTTCGGCCTCACGTTTACTTCTGGGAGAGGCACGGAGATTGGTAAAATGGCACTTTAAAACATGCACTTCAGGTATTTTACTAAAAATGGCTTCATAACATGACAAGCACTTTGTGCTGCGTTCAAGTGCTCCTAATAAACACGGAATTTCGCTCGTCTGGAGCGTCAATACAACTTCTTGCAAACTTGTATTTCTCAATCGAAGCAAAGGGTTGTTGAATCAAAATGTTTATACGTATTAAGGCTGGCAATCAATTAAAATATTTAATCGCAATTAATTACATGATTTTCCACCGGTGATTGTAATTAACTGTATTTTTTTGTTTGTTCAAAATGTATCTTAAAGGGAGATATATAAAGTATTTAATATTCTTATCAACATGGGAGTGGTCAAATATGCTGCTTTATGTAAGTGTATGTATAAACACAAAACAGATATTGTCCAGAAACCCTCACAAGTACTGCATTTAGCATAAAAAATATGCTCAAATCATAACATGGTAAACTGCAGCCTAACAGGCAACAACAGCTGTCAGTGTGCTGACTTGACTATGACTTGCATATGATTATCATAAAGTGGGCATGTCTGTAAAGGGGAGACTGGTGGGCATCCAGAGAACCCATTTACATTCACACGCCTAGAGGTCAGAGGTCAGAGGTCAAGGGACCCCATTTGAAACTGACCATGGCAGATTGTTCACACCAAAATTTAGCGCAAGTCTGGAGCGTTATTTAGCCTGGTTGGTACTGATGGATTTTATGCGTTCTAGTTTCATATGATACCAGTATCTTCACTCTGTAGCTTTAAAACTGAGCCCGCTACAACCTAAAAATCACAATTTGCATTAATGCCTTAAAAAAATTAGTGGCTTTAAAACAAATACAGTATATAAAATTACACTGAATGTCAAAATTGCACAATTTTAATTAAATACACAATATTACACAGATAATTCTTGTAGCTCTTATAACTAAACTACAAACAAAACAGACCATCATGGTGGTTTCAAAGCCGGATCCTTAAGGGTCCCCAGCAAAAAGGGGAATTGTTCATTTTCACTATAATTACACCCATAACATAAGTAAGAAGCCTAATTCATTGACATAATGTTCGACTATTTTAGTCATGGGTTTCACACACTTTCTGTGATAAAACGTCTAATAGCAAAAATCCTATCAGATGCGGGTCTAGTTATTGTTAGTTAGGGGTCATGATGAAACGTTAAATCCAGGTATCAGAAAGTTTCCATTATTTTGACTGTACATGAAGGCAACATTTCTTCTCACACTCTCCTGAGGCAAAAGTTGCACCGCCATCTTGTGGTAACATTTATTAAGCACAACACAACAACTTTCAGGAGCGTCTGTTCAAAACCGGTAAAAATATACGGTCCATGTGAGGTTTGTCTGTCCCGAGCTGTCCTCCATTGTCAGGCTTGTGTTGTTGCTGTTAACCCCACAGTGGTGTGTGCTGTGGAGGCTCTGGCTACGCTGGTCGTTGGGAAATCTTTGCAGGAGATTGTGAGCGACTTCCGGGGATTTTACCGCCTCCTGACCAGTGATAGCCAGCTGAGATGGGTAAGCACAGGCTCACAAACAGTGTTAAAAGACACAGATATATATTATATTTATAACTTAAATGTCTCATTGTACAATAACTTAAGTTCCCTTCTCCCTGGCTCTCATAACACCCTTCTTGTGTACAGTACTGTACTGTACTTTTCCCAACATGGACACTGTGATTCACACCTTCTTATCTTTTTATGGACTCCAGTAAATTAAGCCCATGTAAGACATGTGACTCCTCATCCAGGACACTGTGATTCACGACAGTCGCCTAGATTCACAAATAACACCCACATAAGTCCTGTTTGGTGACAGGTGTCACACTAAAATCTGCGACAATCGAAATCTGTGACCACAACATGAGGTCACCCAGAAAATGTGACCCTAGTGTACCTGTATTAATCAGGCAATTAGGTGACAGAAAACACACAAAACTGAATTGTTCAAAGACATACATGTACTTTAATATTTTTACTTTAACCGTCCTGTTGTTTTCAAACTTCATTATATCAAAATTGTATTTCTTTCATCTAATTGCCCCAAAATAGCATGGATGGGTTCCCTACTATGGTCTTTGCAAAAATAAAACTAATTAATGACCACTACTGTTATTAAATGGATGGCGTTATTCAAAATTATGCCATCGTTGGGTCAAAATTGACAGGAAGACCACATGTGTAACTAAAAGTTAAAATGCACATACCAGTATGTGATGATCTATCAGCATTATGTTTTTTTGATAATAATTGTCGTCAAAGTAATTAATGATATTTCTTTTTTTTTTTTTTTTTTTTTTTACAAAAAAATATTTGGTATATTAAGGTTTATTAACCTAAATTCCTCCACTAAAAGAAGTGTAAATCTTGTGGCATTAATTTGGAAAAAGTTAGCTTAAAAGGTGTAACAGGTGGTAGTTTACTGTATATTGCTTTGTAAACAGTCAAACCAAACCAGATCAATCAAAAGTTGCATGGCTGACAGTAAGACAGCAGGAGAGTTAGATAGATATAGTCACAAAACTAAAAGAAAATCAAAAGTTGGGTACAGTGGGGTCACATTTTCTGACGGCAGCCATCAAAAATGGTGACCTGGTGTGTTGCAGGCTCTCTGCGGTCACAGATTGTGATGTAACGCCTCGTTTCAATTTAAAATTCAGTGTGTCATCATGGGGTCAAGTTGCTGCCAGGTGTACTACTGAATCGGTTTCTCATAATGTTCACAGCTCCTCTAATCTAGTTTAGGAAGGTCCCAGTTAAGTCCTGATTAAGACTCATGGGCCAGGATGACAAATCAATGCCCACATATCCAGGTTTTTCAAGAAGCAGTGTAAGGGGGTGTGCAGTAAAGGCTCTTTAGATGAAAAACATCAATTTATAACATGTGCAAAAGGTAGAAAAAGTGGAAAAATGTCTAGTTTTTGAAGGTCCTGATGAAGACTGATGGGTAAAGAAAGAAAGGCTTTGTGCTCTTGAATCCAGGCTTTTCAAAAAGTAGTGTCAGACTCAGGTGCATGCAGCCAAAAACAAGAAAAAGAGGCTCTTCAGATACAAAGAAAAGTAATTTGTGTGTGAAAAAGTCTTGTTGTTGAAGGTCTCAAGGTTCTTCAAGTACACTTTACTGTCTTTAACTACATCTTTATTTCCATCAGGTCTTTTTTTTTTTTTTTGGTGTTAGTTTTTGATGCACACTCAGTTAAAGGTCCCTTGTGTTGAGAGGAAGAATTGTGTGTTTGTTACCTCAGAGTGTGTCCTTCATACCTACATAGGGAGCACAGTCCATCATGTTTCTACAGTAGCCCAGAATGGACAAATCAAACACTGGCTCTAGAGAGACACTTTAATGTCTTTACGTTACTTGAAGGCCACCATAGTTCTCCGACACGCTTGTGAAACTGCAGTAACATGAGCCACAGAGTGCAAAACTGTGATACCGCCGCCCGCCGTCTGACTTCCGTTGCTCAGAAAGTAGCATTATTACAGCCCGTTATCATTCCCGGGGCGTTAGATACCAAGGCCTTGTCGTGGCTGTCGGCATTCGGTACTGCTGCACACAGCACTCTTAATTGCCAGTATGAAACCAGGTGTTCGATAAACTATAATGTAAACACACTCACAGCAACGATAAATGCTCTGAGGAAGTGCACTGGTAATGTGGCAATGTTTCTATGATACTATAATATGATTTAATAGTCTTTAAAAGTCTAAAAATCAACCATTAGAATCTAAATGTCTTAAAATGTCACGAAATGTCTTAAATCCAATTTTTCCAGGTCTTAAAAATTCATTAACGTTACTTTAATTTCAGATGAAATGCATTATCTTGCTTTTAAATGTTTTGTTTTTTTGAGCATGGCATAACAAAACTATAAAGCGACACCCATGTCACGTACAGTCAAGGGGAGCGATGTGATTATTAGTGGAAACAACGCGGAAAGTGAAAAGCTGAGTAACATCGCCGACTTTGGCCTGGCATGCCAAATCGGAAAAACATAAAGCGGTTGTAAAAAAACAGCAACAAATGCCAGCAGTCAGCCGATATTGTTCCACGTCTGGATCTAGAGCATCAACTCCAGTCGACCAGAGGTGCTCTGGACTTAACACAAAGCATCAGCAATATAGCAGCAATGACGATATTGATGTTCCAGTTTTCTAGTTTTTAGTACTTTCTTGCCAATATAGATGTGAAGTAGGTTTTAAATTGCATTCACAGTGGTTGTAAATGGATGTAAAATGGGTCTGAAATTGCATTTATAATGGGCTTTAAAGGGTCTTAAAAATTGTTAAATTTGACTTGTTGAAACTTGCAGATACCCTGGAAAAGACACACAGCGGGTGGGTGGGAGGGGAGGCTGTTGATGTCCTGTGCATCACGTTACAATCAGCTGTTTTTGTGTCCGTGTTCACAACGTTCAGTGTTATTTCCACTCTACAAAAGTAATAATTTTAAGCCCTTGAGCCTTTTCTAAACCTAATTATAGTGGTTTTGTTGCCTAATCGTAAAGTGACACCAAGGGTAACTATAGTGGTTTTGATGCTAAAAATAAAGTGATGAGTTGGGATGGCGTTTCAACGGTTTTGCACGCGGCGGCTCACGTTATCTCAGTGTTGGAGAGAGAGGAGTAAGCGGGGTACTCTGTTAGTCTACAACCACACCACTAGATGTCGCTAAAACCTACACACTGCAGAGAAGAAGAAGAAGAAGAAGAAGATCTACCTTTATTAGTCCCACAATGGGGAAATTCAATTTACACTCTGTTTAACTCATACATGGTACATGCAGACCTGAAACACACATACATGCATTAATGGAGAGGTGTCAGAGTGAGGGGGCTGCTCCTGACAAGCGCCCCGAGCAGTTGGGGGTTTGGTGCCTTGCTCAGGGGCACCTCGGCAGTGCCCAAGAGGTAAACTGGCACCTCTCCAGCTACCAGTTCACACTCAGTTTTTGGTCCATGTCGGGACTTGAACCGGTGACCCTCCGGTTCCCAAGCCAACTCCCTACAGACTGAGCTACTGCCGCCCCCCCATCAAACTACCCGGCTGTGTAATGTTGAACTCATGAAGGGGTCAGAGGTGACTTTTTAAACTCTCGCCTGAACCAGTTGGGCCCAGAGAAAGGAGTGATCCACCTGGCTGGGGCTGCAGTCCTGAATGCCGTGTGGGACCTGTGGGCGAGGTCAGAAGGCAAGGTGGGAGCTGTTTGATGAGGCATCATTAGAAAACATTTACTTTCCCCGCATCGTACCTCATAAGCTGTTGTCATTATTTTTCCTGCAGCCGCTGTGGAAGCTGCTTGTTGACATGGTGAGTCACGGGAACTTTAGACGTTTGATTCATGTCCCGGATGTGACCACAAGGGAAATATCAAGTCTTCTCATTGTCAATTCAGGATCCCAAGCAGATCATCTCCTGCATTGACTTCAGATACATCACTGATGCGCTTACAGAGGAGGAGGCTCTAGGTGAGACTGGTTGTTTAATATGTGTCCAGTGTGCATGTTGTGTCGTCAAAGCAACACTCTTTCTGCTTGTCTTCTCTCATTCAGACATACTCATGAAAGCACAGGAGGGCAAGCAGCAGAGAGGTGAGCACACTACAGACTCATTAATTACACGGCTGAATGGGATGTTGCAGAACCAGACTGCCTCTTTAGGAACTAACAGGAGTGCTTTTAACATCCATAATAGGCCCCTGCACTCCATGATTCCTCTATTAAAACACACTTCTCCTTGAGTGTTTATTACCTGTGTGGACTGCTTCTTTCGCCTCCCAGAGGATCACATGCTGAAAGAGGGTTACCCTGCCTACACCACCTCCTGTGCATGGCTCGGATACTCAGACCAGCTGCTCAAACAGGTCTCTGCGATATAGAATACATTTCTCAGGTTGGGCGAGTCATTTTAAATAACCATGTGTGTTTCTGAAGCTCTGCACAGATGCACTTAAAAGCGGTTGGACCAAATTCAAAGTGAAAGTCGGTGCTGATCTGGAGGACGACATACGCAGGTGTCGCCTGATAAGGCAAATGATTGGACCCAATAACACTTTGGTAAGGTTGGTTTTTAGCCCATCATTGTATTTACATTAAGAAATGGCCGCATACTGAGGTGTTTATGCGTCTAGATGATTGATGCCAACCAGAGGTGGGACGTCGATGAGGCCATCAGCTGGGTGTCCAGCCTGGCCGAGTTCAGACCTCTCTGGATCGAGGAGCCCACGTCTCCGGATGACATCCTGGGTCACGCTGCTATCTCCAAGGTGAGAGAGATGTCAGTCTCCAGCTTGCTCATGTGTTAATTTGTTGTAGACGTAGGCAGACTGTTAGACAATGGGCCCCTGAGCACGGACACATAAACGGCCTCCTATTCCTTCAGCATAGACACCCAGAAAGAAAAAGTCGCTTTCTGGTCATTTTATGTATCTTTGTGGTAGATTTACATCTCTTTGTGGTAGATTTACATCTCTTTGTGGTTGCTTTTTTTGTGTGGCCATTTTGCATCTATTTCTGGTCACTTGGTGTATCTTTCTGGTTGTTTTGTATCTCTTTATTGCCATTTGCTGTTTTGCATCTCTTTGTGGTCAAATTGTGTCTCTTTATGGTCACTTTGCATCTTATTTTGGCAATTTTGCATCTTTTTAGTTTTTTTTTTCTCTCTCTATATATGGCCATTTTGGTCGTCTTTGTAGTTGTTTCGCATCTCTTTGTGGTTGTTTTGCATCTCTGTGTGGCCATTTTGTATCTCACTGTGGCCATTTTGCATCTCTTTTTGGTTTGTGTTTCTCTATGCAGCCATTTTGTGGCTCTGTGGCCGTTTTGCTTGTCTTTGTGGTTGTTTTGCATCTCGTTGTGGTCATTTTGTAAGTCTTTGTGGTTGTTTTGTGTTTCTTTATGGCCATTTAGCATCTCTTTGTAGCCATTTTGCATCTCTGTGGCCATTTTGCATCCCTGTGTGTCCATTTTGCATCTCTGTGTGGCTGTTTTGCATCTCGTTGTGGTCATTTTGTAAGTCTTTGTGGTTGTTTTGTGTTTCTTTATGGCCATTTAGCATCTCTTTGTAGCCATTTTGCATCTCTGTGGCCATTTGGCATCCCTGTGTGGCCATTTTGCATCTCTGTGTGGTTATTTTGCATATCTTTGTGATCATTTTGTATGTCTTGTGTTGTGGTGATTTTGTGTCACTTTGTTGTTGTCTTGCATGTCTTTTAAGCCATTTTGCATCTCTTTGGGGTCATTTTGTGTGTCTTTGTGGTTATTTTGTGTCACTTTATGGTTATTTTGCATGTCTTTTAAGCCATTTTGCATATCTTTGTGATCATTTTGTGTGTCTTTGTGGTGATTTTGTGTCACTTTGTGGTTATTTTGCATGTCTTTTAAGCCATTTTGCATCTCTTTGTGGTCATTTTGCATCTTTTTGTGGTTATTTTTGTCTCTGTGCCTACCAGGCCCCTGGGCCTCTGCCTGCTTGGCCCGCTCGGTAATCTATCCACGGTTGAAGACTGATTAAAGTTGTTTGGCTTTGTTGTTGCAGGCTTTGGCTCCACTGGGGATTGGAGTGGCAACAGGAGAGCAGGTCAGAGCTCATATTTGTTCTAGCTTATGTATCACTGGCTGATGAACTGATATTTTCTAGCTGGGTAACTGTTTCCTCTGCAGTGTCAGAACAGGGTGATGTTTAAGCAGTTCCTCCAGGCCTCAGCCCTGCAGTTTGTCCAGATAGACAGCTGCCGGCTGGGCAGCGTCAACGAGAACCTGGCTGTGCTGCTGATGGCCCACAAGTTCCAGGGTAAATCTCAGCACATGACAGCTAACAGTATTTCTAAATGATGTCTCATTTCAGGACTCTCAGGACTTTCAGGACTACAATAAACTATGTCTCTTCTCTTAGTGCCTGTTTGTCCCCACGCTGGAGGAGTTGGCCTCTGTGAACTGGTCCAGCATCTGATTCTGTTCGACTACATTTGTGTATCTGGAAGTCTCACCAACCGGTAAGAAGAGGATTTGTTTTTGTCACTGGTTGAGAGCTCTCGACTGTAACCGATTAGCAAATTATATTCAACGCTGTTTTTTCCTGAATATATTTCCAGGATGTGTGAATATGTGGATCACCTGCATGAACACTTCACCAGCCCTGTGGTGATTCATGACGCCCACTACATGCCTCCCAAGGTAAGACGAGGGACAGATGGAAACTATAACCAACAAAATACAAAATGAATCTCTACATTACTCTAAAAAAAAAAACAAAAAAAAACAAGTGTTTCTCATTTACACCTTACACACTAGTTTCTTTCGGCCAGTGGTAGAAGAAGTACTGTTAACAATCAGCCACTAGATGTCATATTCTCCCTCCCCCGTTCCATTGTATTTACTTCACAACAAGTCGTTGTCAGACACCATCCATCTCAGTCATTTATCCATTTTGTCCACACTAACTGACGACCCAGAGATACCATGTGATGCAAGCTTTGTTATATTATTGGCTCACAAGCAAGTGGGAACCAAACATCAGATATCTTCCACAGACATAAACAAAACATTAATTTTGGACCCACCAAAATTTTTAATCATCATAATTTTTTTCAGAAAAAGCAATTTTTACTCTGCACCTTTCTAAAAGCTCTGTAGATGTATTTTATTATTGTTATCAATAAGAGCTTTTAAAGTCAAGATGAAATGCTTTTTTAACCCTTTTAAATCAACTCCCCGGTTATAGTATGTACCTGTTTAACAATACATGCAAAAAATATATAAAAAATATTTTTTAGATATCAAGACCCACTCATCAGTTCTTCCTGTAAAACAACATATGTGTACTTACATAAGTTACTACCAACCAGTTTTAACCAATGATATCATGACATCCGTCCATCAATCAATCAAGGGACGTGTGTGTGCTAGATCCTAAGCCCAAGGTTCATCATTCATCGTCAACCACTTATCCAGGATCGGGTCATGGGGGCAACAGCTCCAGCAGGGATCCCAAATTTCCCCTTCCTGGGCCACATTAGATAAGTAAAAGTAGCAATACCACTGTGTAGAAAAACTATGTTACAAGTAAAACTCTCATTCAAAAAAGTATCATCCTTAAAATATACTTAAAATATCAAAAGTAAAAGCACTCAATATGCAAAATGGCCCTTTTGAGAATAACTGATGCAGTATCCGTCTGGAACGGGCCGAATGCGCTGTTGAGAGCCGCGGTATGGCTGCTTGTACCTGCCAAGCGTGAAGTTGATTGGATGAATCGTTCTCATGATATGCAAAGGACAGTACGTACACACAGACACACAAGCAATACTTCCTATATAGATAGGTGATGCTGCTACAGCGCCACCTATTGGCCAAATGGCACCAAATCTGCCTTGATCACTCGGATGTCAAATCTCCATTTGTCCACCAAAGGTGGTCGCAGTTGCACAGAGTTCAGGAGATAGGACGTTTTTTGTGATTTAAGCCCCACCTTAACATTTGAGCTAAAATTCGAGGGCCAGCTATAGCAAAACTCTATGAAACATCAACACCCCCATGAAGTAGCTGTTTCCAGCTTATTCCAGGGATGTTCTGAAGCAAATTTGGTCAAAACATGAAGGAGGAGTAGTGAAAAATCTGATTTGGAAAAAATTCAAAATGGCAGAAAATCAATCTAGACGGTTTCTCAGACTTGCGGTTCAAAAGATGTTAGTTATAGTGCCACCATATGGCCACATTGCACCTCATTCAATACAGCGCTCCCTTGGGTCCTGAGCAATACACCTGCCAAGTGTGAGGCCAATCAGATGAGTGGTTCTCAGGATATGTTATCTTATTGAAGTCTAATTATTAATGCATGAATATTTACATTATTTTAATGTTGCAGCTGGTAAAGATGGAGCTTATTTTTCACTATATATACACCGCTGGATTTTACCAACAGAACAATAAAGTCTTATCTTTTTCCATAATAATGCATCATAATTTGTTGATTATATTTTGTATTATTAACCTGAATCTGCAAAGTAACTAACAGCATGAATTACATGTAGTGGAGTAAAAGGGACAATATTTGCCTGATGTAGTAGAGTAGAAGTATAAAATAGCATAAAATGGAAATACTCAAGTAAAGGACAAGTACCTCAAAATTGTACTTTACTTAAAGTTTGGCTCTTGTTTGAGTACACTGTGCTTATTGTTCTCAGGATCCAGGCTACTCTTGTGAGATGCTGGAATCATCAGTGCAGAGACACCAGTACCCTGATGGAGATGTGTGGAAGCTCAGCACAAACAAATAAACATGTTACCTGAGGCTCTTTTAAAGGTCCCATATTATAAAAAGTAAGATTTTCATATCTTTTATATCATGAAGCAGGTTAAAATGCTATGTAGATACTGTGAAAGTATCAAAACGCCCAATATACACAGAAATACACACAGCCTGCCTTCAGAAATTAGACGTTTGAAACAAGCCGTCAGGATTTCTATTTGTGATGTCACAAATATACGTTTAGACCAGTACGTGGTTTTAAATGTAAACATGTCCCAGTTTCTTTACTTTTCCAGTGTACGTAAATGACATTGTTGCTTAGCAACGCAATTCCATTGAAGTGAGCTGAAACAGCGTTTCAGACAGATGGTAAATACAGGTATAGACAGTATGAGGAAATAAAGTTTGTTTTGAACATTATAACATGTAAACATGTTCTATTAGAAACACAAAATGCAAGTATGAAGCTGCAAATGAGCATGATATGGGACCTTTAAACTTAAAATAATCAGACTGGGTTAAGTTGGGTGAAAATGATTTAGACTAATAAACTTTAAGAGTAGAAGTGTATCAGACACTGTCCATTTCAGACCTTTGTAATATCAGGTTTCCCACTCTTGACTAGAGAACATTTAGTCTATGGCTATAACTCATCTATGAAACCATCTCTCACATGCTCACATATCAATTTAATCATAGAATAATATAATAAAAACTACAGTTACCATCAAGCAGTGACTAATATTTGCATTTGTAGGATAATGTAACCCATATTATTCAGTTGTGGCCACTTCAGATGTAAGGTCATCTAACCTGCATGTGCTGCCATGTGATGTGACTGTGTTCAGTGTTTCTACAACAAACAGCCTTTTCAAAATATTCTCGTCCATGAACTAACATTAATATGATCCTGAGCATAATGTAGTCCTTTCAGAGGAAAATGTTTTCTGCCTCAGGGATTTCTGATAAATAGTCTAGTAGTTAATTCTCAGTTAAAGTAGGAGAATGTTGAAATGAAATTTCCAGGATATTTGACTTTTTCCTCGAATTTTTCATGTGTTTTCCACAGATGGAAAACCGGTCAGTGGTTTTCCAGGATGCGTGGGAACCCTGAATATTAAATTATTTTGCTGCTAGGCTCCTGTTGGGTCAATAACAATTCTGTACAAATCCAGCTGACACAAATGTAAATTCTTTATTTACAAATTAGATATTAATAACATTTAAAGAAGTGTTTTTACACTGACATTAACAGAAGAAAACACTTTTCTGTGAGAACTTACGGGATTTAAAGAGTCAATTCAGCAAAATCAGAAAAAAATGAACCCACATTTTTGTGATTTGGATGAACTTTAGATCAATGACATACTGTGAAGTATATATAAAGCAATTTGAATATTTTCTAAAGTACTTTCCACACCCACATATGTATTCCTCATCACCATTAAATTATTTTACACAGCCATCTGCATCTTAATGGTGGGATGAGGGTTGTAGTCACAGATCTCAAAGTCCTCTGCACGGAAATCATCAATGCTCTCCACCTTCCTCAGGATCTTCAGCTTGGGGAAGGGCCGGATCTCCCTCTGCAGCTGCAAATTTAGACAGACGTGTTAAGTCTGAAATCAGGCAGTGAGCAGGGAGACAGAAAGTCGTCTTAACTAACCCACCTGAACTTTCAGAGGTTCGATGTGGTTGACGTAGATGTGAGCGTCTCCCAGTGTGTGAACAAAGTCGCCAGGCTGGAGGAACAGAGTAAACAAAGCAGAAGTGAGCAAAGCTCACATACTCCGGCTAACCCAACGCTGTCAACCATTATACCAACTTTGAAGTTCCCAAATTAAATAGTTTTCAAGCTCTACTCCAGAAACATCATAGAAGTTGAGTTCTGCTCTGGAAACAACAGCAGACAGCAGCGTTATATACCCCCGAATACATTGTCATGTGGTAGGTGAGGTGAGCACACAACAACACACTAAAGATGAGTTTTGACAACAGCGTTCTTACCTTGAGTCCTGTGATATGTGCGATCATGTAGGTGAGAAGTGCATAGCTGGCGATATTGAAAGGCACCCCCAGGCCCATATCACCTGAGCGCTGGTACAGCTGACACGACAGCTCGCCGTCACACACGTAGAACTGACACAGGGCGTGGCAGGGAGGCAAAGCCATGAGAGGCAGGTCTGCAACAACATGAGAAGATGATATTTAAAATGATAAAACATCACTAGAGTCAGATGTAAAGAGAGCGATTAGAGCAGTTTAGCATTAGTTCAAGCAGCGCTCAAAACCCCGCAGTGGCTGAATAACACCAACGGCAGGAGCAAAGCATGGAAGAAAGCAGCAGCACGCTAGCTCTTAAAATTCTGCGCCGGCTCCAGAAACAATGCTAATGTAAAGTCAATTAAGATCCTTTGTCATGGTGGACACACATATTCCCAGGTTCAACAGAAATACCTTTTAATCAAAGTTGTTTTTTTTCCCTAAACCTACATTGTTTTACATGGTGGCGGCATGTAAATTGTGATTGTAATGTGCTGTGTAGTTTTAAATTTTGTACATGATGCACCTTTGGGGTTCCAAGCACACATGATGATCCGTCTGTCCTCTGGATTGTTATTGATGGTGTCAATGATCTTCTGCAGCTGGTCAACACCTTGTCCTGTGTAATCTGTTGATAAAAAAAAATCATTCATTTAGGATTTTAGGATGTGCAATATGCCTATCAGATATGATCAGTTTTAAACAAATACCTTGTAAGAACCTTATTTTAAGGCTTAGGCTATTCAACATCCTGCCCACTAAATGAACAACTAAGTGTGATTTTATCAGCAGACTGTTCACACTGAAGTATACTCAGGCTGGGCCATCACAAGGCAGCACCTCACCAGCTTGAAAACATCAGTAAATTTCCAAACGGGTGTTATTTGGATAAACTGACCACATTTTGGGAATCTAAACTGTTACTTTCTCACCTGAAAACATATCAAAATGTAATAAAGAAGAAAAATGTATTTGTTAGGACATGATGTCAAAAATAAATAAAAATAAATAAATAAGAAATGTGTAGAAACCTTCAAAAAGGGAATGTATGCTTGTATGTATGTATTTTAAAATTAAAACAGCAACTGAAAATCAAAAGCCTTTGCCACTGCACAGTAAACTGAGTGCAGTTGTGCTGCAACTGTACCTGCGTGCATGTTTGTGTACTCGGCACCAAAGTGCCTCCACTGGAAACCATACACGGGTCCCAGGTCGCCTTCCTCTCGATCTGTGAAGCCGAGGTTGTCCAGGAAGTCCCGGGACCCGTTGGCTTCCCAGATCTTCACCCCTTTTTCTGAGAGCTCTTTGGCGTTTGTTGACCCCTGTGACCACACAATCAAAGAAATGTCAGGGCCCAACTCAGTGCTTTTTGACACCATCATCCAATCCCAATGTCCGCCTTAAAGGCCTTAAGACCTGAACCCTCTGGGACCTGACTGACATCACCTGGTAAATGGTCGAGTGCGATAGGCTGTAAGGGCTTTGAAATGGTAGAAATATGAACAGGGGCGCATCACATTACCTTGATGATGCCACTTGCGGTTTGTGTCAAACTTGAAAGAAATGGTTGATGAGTAAACCAGGTGTGTCATACAGTCTAATGCTTGCATTCCTCTGATTTCATCTGTTTTTTATGCATCATTTTAAATCCTTAATATTAATGTTTCAGTATAAATTTAAATATGCCAGGCTGAACATCCACGATCCATCCTGTTTAACTTATTTTAACACCTCCAGGCTTCCCCTGTTAGCCGTATTATCTCTGTGTTTAACGTCACAACACTATGAATTGTGGGTAATTCCCTCAGGCAAAGTCTACAGAAAGCAGACTTACAGGAAGTGTAAATAAAGGGCTCAAAATGTCTGGGAGAAACCAAACCTCAGACAGAAATACTGCATGTGAACTTAAAGGGTTAGTTCATGCAAATTACAAAAGAAATAGTTTCTCAGCTACCTTTTCAGGTATTTCAGCCATGTAGATATTTTGTGGTTTAGATGCTATGTGGAGATATTCATCTCTGAGTTTTCTGCATATGATGTAATGGAGATATGTTCCAGATGTGGGTATGTCAAAATCTAAGCAAGCAACTGCAAAGAATGAAATCTATCTGCATGGCTTGACACCAGTAGAGGAAAGTCAGAAAATGTAATTTTTAAAGAATAACCCTAAAAATGGTCTTCGTTTTATCATCCTCACCTTAATAAACCACAGTAATTCTTCAAGGATCCCTTTCCAAAACACCCTCTTGGTCGTCAGCAAGGGAAACTGATCTACAGATAAACAGAAACAGGTTATTTGACATTACTGACTACACGTTTAATCACAACATTTGTTTCTAGTGGTGGAAACACAATGTAGAGTGTATTTTATAGCTTGGCAGATATTGATATTTGGGATCACCACTGTCTTTATATAAACAAACAATTAGAAAGAAAGAAAGAAAGATATTCCTTTATTAGTCCCACAGTGGGGAAATTCAGTTTTACACTCTGTTGTTCACACAGTACATATACATGCGTCAATGGAGAGATGTCAGAGTGAGGGGGCTGCTCCTGACAAGCGCCCAGAGCAGTTGGGGGTTCGGTGCCTTGCTCAGGGGCACCTCAGCAGTGCCCAAGAGGTAAACTGGCACCTCTCCAGCAACCAGTTGGTCTTGGTCCATGGGGGTCTTGAACCCGTGACGTCCGCGTCCTAACCCAAGTCCTTACAGACTGAGCTACTGCCGCCCCCAAACTACTACTACACTACTACAAACTACTACATACACATGATTATAAAACTATGAAGACATTTACAGGAAATTTTCCAGCTGAAATACACAGTGAACTAACAACGTTGTCTGTGCTATGTAAACTATGCAATGGTGACACTAGTTAACCAATATATCTGTAATAAGCTAAATTCAGCCAATTTATCAGTCTGGATATTGTACTGTACATTTATGCATGTACTGGATAACTTTTACTTGAGCATTTTCATTATTATGATTTTCGTTATGAAATATTGTACTTCTTACTCCACTACATGTATGTGACAGCTTAGTTACTTTGCAGATTACTATTTTTACAACATTAAGAAAAAGATGTAATGTTGACTGAATAAACTACCTAATAGTGTATAAATCTTATTATTATCTAAATATATTTGTGACGCTCTGAAAAAGGGACATTCTGCATATTTTGTTTTGATATTTTTTAGTTTATTTTGCAGTTATTTAGATTTTTTTAATGCAGTTTTTACATTGTGGTAATACTTCCTGAGTCTTCCCCCGCCCGTTTGTTAGCAGTATTCTTAACATTTACAGCAGAGTAAATACCAAAAACAAACAAGGTGAAAACTAACAGACCTCGCAGGCTGTATCTGGCCTGAGCCCCGAACACAGAGATGACTCCTGTCCCGGTTCGGTCTCCCTTCCTGCGGCCGTGCTGCATGATGTACTCGATCTGATCCAGATAGCCGCGTTCATCACACAAAACACCGAAATTCTTCTTCTTTTCTCCTTCCGCCGCCGGCTGCTTCTGCTCCGCCATTACACAACCATCCGCTGTGCTTATTTCTGAAGTGGCGGGCATTTCTGTAGAAATAAGAGCAGGCGGTCTATTGCGTTGTTTGAGGTCTGAGTACGGCTCAGTGTCTCCTGGTCGATTTTTCCCGGGTGTTTTGGATTCGGGGGGACTTCCTTTATGAAACAAAATCTCGCGAGAGTACTGAAAAACGTCCCGCTTTAAAAAACAAAACAAACAAAAAAAACACGTTTTTTTACAGTATTTTCTTGTACCATGACCTCCAAAATTGAATCAGTAAACAGTAATTAAAGCATAGTAATAAATAAAGACAGAATATATATGAAAATAACAAAAAAATCATTAAGTACATCATGTACCCTGCAAGGAGTGAAATGTGGGATAAGAGTAGGGATGCATTGATACCGATAACTACCGATACTGATAATTAACTAATTCAATGCACTTTTCTGCTTATATACAATTTGTTGCGACCTTAAAATGGGTTGTTAAAATTTGAATGTGTGCACTTATAACTTTAATAATAAAATCTAACAATTCAGTGTATATGTATTGATATATACATACATATGCATATGTATATATACACATATATGTATATATAAATACATATATATGAATAAAAATAACATAAGATGTGTGTTTCAAGGTGCATTTTCAAGTTTTACAAAGAGCATCTATCTGGAATCGTTGGAGAACTGGCCTCTTTTTTCAGCATACATGTTTTCTGACTTCTGAAATGTTATGCTTAAATATGCAATTGATGCATTATGTTATTAAATATGTGCTAGTTTGGATACACTTCCAGTACAGAAATCTGAATATTGGGTATAGCGAGGTTCAAAATTCTTGTTTAATTTGTTGACATATTAGAGTCAAATGTTTTTACAGAGGAATTTGGGATATCTCTTTTTTATCACTTTTTCATAAAATATCAGAAAATACTGTCAGCAGCCATAAAATAATCCATTTTGTTTTTAGAAATAAAATGTTTCAACAAACCCCTAGGTAAAAACCTTCAGAATATATTATGTAGGAATGAAATAGGAAAGTATGCTGTATGTTAAGTGCTACTGAAGTGGAGATTTCTGGAGAAAGCTCACTTTGAGAAAATGGCCATTTAAAGAGATGGATTGAAAATTTCAAACATTTTGAAGACTGTACAGGTGGATAGGATAAAAATGAAACTAGTAGATATCACAATGAAACTGCCCCAATTTATTACTTATCTTAAGATAGTTATTTTTTGCATTACAAGTTCTCTGAAATGCTATGTATAAATATGCAAACAAGGCCTTATTTAATGCTAGAAATCTACATACACAAATAGACGAAGTGGTAAAATAAACACCTAAATGTGCATTTGGGTTAGTTTTCTTTTCACTAGTCTGAAATAAATGTTATGGAAGCAAAATAGCCCAAAATCTCAACATAATTTTTACCTCCCTCATGAATTTTCATATATCCCATTTTAATCTAGTCATGGAGTCATAGAGGTGTAGAAGGCCTTACAGGTAATGTCAAGACACAGTAGACAGTCTTCAGAGAAGGATTTGGTTAAATCTCCACATTGCTGCTCAGCCTCCTCCAGTTTCTGTTGTTTCCCAGACCAGCTGCATCAATCCCTGAAGGAACCCCGAAACAGAAAAACCCTGTCACAGATACATTACCTCTTAATAAGCAAGAAAGGATAACATGTGGTTTGGGGGCCTTGGCGCAAAGCCTTCTATTTTGAAAACACATTAAAAAACACATATTAATCTACAGACAGTTCATTTATCCTGACTGCAGTAAAACTACACCCCCAACTCCCTAAACTAGCCCCACTCCCACATCCATTATTCACTGTCTGCTTTGAGGTTTCTCTGTGTGGCTTTGTCTTTATGAGGCAGAAAATATGTCATGGGCTCCAGAATAACACACACAGACTGACATGTAACTGCTAAACTAGTCACATGCTATGAAATCTGTTTAAACACAGCCTGACTTCATGGTATTTTGTGGCAGAAACACAATTTATACCTTCTTCTTGTCACTGTTGTGTCTCACTTTATTTCTTTATCAACACACCAATGAAACACACAGCAGTTAACCAATATGAACAAGAAACAGTGGTTGAAGAAGTATTCAGATCCTTTACTGAAGAGTAACAATACCACACAGTGAAAATACTACTAAAAGTCCTGCGTTCAAAATTCTATTTGAGTAAAAGTACTACAGTATTACCAGCAAAATGTACTTAAAGAAGCAAGTCGTCCCCTTTCAGTGTTTCGTTATGGAAAGTTCAAGGTCCAAAAAGATTAGATATTTGGTATGTTATGTACACAAGGTGATAAGTTATTATTGTGTGCTAAAAGAGAGGGGCTCTCCCAGGGATGTGGGCCTTTAACCATCTGAGACACCACAATAGACCAGTTTTTGTCTTTTTTAGGGGTACAGTGGTCTTTAGGGGGTGATAGTAGGTCAACAGTTGATGCCACATAAAAGTGGTGAACATCATCTGAAAGCTGGGAACGTGAAGATAAATTTGAGATGCAGCTCAGCACTGTCAAAGTGTTCTAGTCATATATCAGAAATAAATATGTGTGAATGAATGAACTATTTAAAATGAATTGTAAAAGTGTATGAGCATCAAAATCAAAGTATGTGATGGTGATTCCCATGCTCACTTATGTCTTATAAGTTGCTGCAGCAAATTTTGGGTTGATACCATTTGTCACACAGATTTGGTGCTAAATTTAACCATTTTTTCCACACAAGAATTGATGTCTTGTTGTCTTATTCATACATTTTTTTTTATCTGTTCAAAATGTACCTTAATGGGAGATTTGTCAAGTATTTAATCCTCTTCTCAACAACATATGCTGCTTTATGCAAATGTTTGTATATATTTATTATTGGAAATCAATTAACAACACAAAACAATGACAAATATTGTCCAGAAACATAACATAAAAATATGCTCATCATAATATGGCAAACTGCAGAAACAGGCAACAACAGCTATCAGTGTGTCAGTGTGCTGACTTGACTATAACTTATTATCTTAACTTAATATCATAAAGTGGGCATGTCTGTAAAGGGGAGACTACAGTGCCTTCACTGTAGACCTGAAACTGAACCTACTGGAGCCTCTAAAAGACAGTCATGTCCGGGTCTCAGGGGTTTAATATGAAACAATGCATCATATTTAATAAGCTGATCATGTTTTGTTTGTAAAATCAAAGTAACTACAGCTGTAAAATAAATGTAGTGAAGTAAAAAGTACAATATTTCCCTCTACGATGTAGTGAGGTAGAAGTATAAAGTAGCATAAATACTCATGTAAATTAGAAGTACTTTAAAATTGTACTTTAGCACAGTACTTCAGTAAAGGTACTAAATGTTAATGAAGGTCTCAATTTTCAGCGTGTCCTCACTCAGTGGAGAGTCGGCCAACAGTCGGTCAACAGAGCAGGACCTCGGTGATGCAAAGACTTGGAACGAGCAGCCTCCTCATCCTGTCTGGAGCTCTGTAAGTGCATAACTTTTACTCATCATTCTGCTGTGGAGTACCACACAGCACCAGATCTTTAGGCTATACGGTGTAAACAAAAGGCCTGACACTTTCAGGAACATGTTATGTTCCTGCCACAAGATGGTACCATTTTTCCAGCATGTTAATACTGAGGCCATTTTAAAATGAAGACAACATAAAAGGAAACTCATTAGCATATATTTATAATGATCATTCATTGGCATGGAGTATCACATCAGTGTCGAGCCCAATAAACATGATTAGTACTGCAGTCAATGGATCTAATCACATTACAAAATAAGGATAATAACCATAATACTGCGATTTAATTATTTTCTAACACCTGTTAAGTTGCACTGCAGACATTCATTAATGATGTGCAACTGTTATTATATGTACTACATCGTTACATTATTATATTTTTCTCTATTGTTTTTTCCAGATAAAGGCTAATCCTGTTTTTATTTCTATTTTTCTCTACTATCATTGAAAACTGTTATGTTCATTTTGCACACAAGTTCTTAAAATAGTTTTAATTAGCCCTAGTGTGGACGTATCAAACAAGATTAAAAGAAATTAAGAAAAACAGAATGATAACATGGCTCAAACTGGCACTAATAAAATAAATATGTCATATAGAAATGTCTTTTCAATGCCGGTGCTAATTATTTACATTAACTCTCACTGACAACACAGTCTCCTAATATCAGTCTTGAAGAGAAATTATTTCTTCATTTGTCTACTGTTAAAGAATTAATTATATGCAAAACAGAAACAGAACAGGTAGCAAAACGGTCTATATGTTCCTCTATGAAGACATCAGACTCCAGATCAGAAGCAGCAGGTTGTGCTGTTGGACAAATGAGTGAGACGTCCCTCTAAGGGTTTATCTGTTTTTATGGATCTACTCACCAGCATAGATCCTATTAGTGTGTCTGCATTATTAAACCTTATACACAACATAACTACAGATCTGTTTAAGACGGGCTTTATTGCACCGTATAAACATTACATGCTCAACTGTTTGCAGGTCTATCCCACTTAATTGCCTCCCAACATACTCTGGAGCCGTCTTCAGGTAAAACTCTCAGCTCTAATCTCCATCAGACTGACAGTAAGCCTGAGCTCCCTGCTGAGACCTGGCTCTCACTGGCCAGCAAAGGTCCTGGCTTAGCTCTAGCCACAACAGGAGCAGAAGGAGTGCATGTGCAAATATGCAAAACATTAAAACCAGTGCGTGTGACTTTTAACTTAAACTATAAATCATGTGCTGTATTATAGAGATCGTCCATCATACTGTATCAGCATGGCATCTTGCCTCCCGTCTTTCAGGCCTCTGTTGTCAGGCTGTTAAATGGGTCGCCATCAGCACCATAGATGTGGGTTAATAGGGGCCTGTGACACCCCATAGTAGGTTTTTATCATCTAGTCATATGGTAGATCATCAAAAGAAGGTACAGAAGACAACATGACTGTGACCGTAGTGATTAGATGCTGTAGTTTAGATAACATGATGCGCCACATGGGGTGGAGGTCAGGGGCGATGAGTGGGACATAAAACACAGTTATTCATCCAGGACGCCAGAGTTTTCCTCCAGTGTAAACCAGCATTGTGTAGTTATTAGCAAATTTGCATTAACAGTCAAAGTTAATGCAAATTTGTCTTATCGACAATAATTTTCTCATTAATGCATTAAGGCACCCTGCGATCAAGAAGGAGGCTAAATAATGCTCCAAACTTATGGTAAACTTTGGCGAGGGGGCCATTTTCAAAGGGGCTCTTGACCTCTGACCTCAAAATATGTCAATGAACATGGGTTCTCTGGGTACCTACGAGTCTCCCCTTTACAGACATGCCAACTTTATGATAATCACATGCAGTTTGGGTCAAGTCATAGTCAAGTCAGCACACTGACACACTGACAGCTGTTGTTGCCTGTTGGGCTGCAGTTTACCATGTTATGATTTGAGCATATTTTTATACTAAATGCAGTATCTGTGAGGGTTTCTGGGCAATATCTGTCATTGTTTTGTGTTGATAATTGATTTCCAATAATAAATATATATACATTTGCATAAAGCAGCATATTTGCTCATTACCATGTTAATAAGAGTATTAAATACTTGACAAATCTCCCTTTAGGGTACATTTTGAACAGATAAAAAATGTATGATTAAGACAACCATGCGATTAATCGCAATTGAATTTTAATCCACTGACAGCCCTAGTAATTATGTTCACAAGCGTTAAGTTTTGCTTTCACTTTTGAAACAATTATTGTATAAGTGGTTTTGTTACCTAAACCTAAAGAAGCTTTTTATTTGTGTTCAAAACATAACTTTTCAACTAGTTTTACATGTTTGAACATGTTAATTTTGAGTTTTGCTTTCACTTTTACAATGTTGTAGGCACAGTAGGCCCCTGTTGATCCACATCTATGATGCTTATAGTGACCGATAACACCAATTTAGCGGCCTGATAACAGTCAGATCAGGTGCTTTAATAGCACCAGTGACCCTCTTCTGCTGCACACAAGACAATCGGAGTTGTTCTTATCTTGATCTCTGAACATGGCAGCAGCGTGGTGAATGTGGAATTCCTGTGTGCTTTCTCAGCTCTCTGCTAATCTGAGCCCACTGCTAAAAAGCCTTGACCCAGCAAATGAGGTCCCAACCTCTGAATGAGGACCAGCAGGAGCAGGGCTGTCAGATACCTGAACCCTCAGCTGCTTTTTATCAGCTCACCACGATCCCTATCTGGGCCCTAATGCCAGCCCGCTGCTCCAATTATAGCCGACAGTAAAATAACAGTTTTGAAGACTTTAGGAAAACAAGTAATTAGTTGCTTTATCATCTCAGGCTGGTCTGGAGTCTAAGATGGGGTAGACCGGGTCAAACTGCAGCTATTAGCGCTGAGCCCGGGTTTGAAGGCTCTGTTATCCAAAGAAAGAAGAAAAACAGATCTGAGTTTGATGTCTGTGTCACGCTCAGAGGATTTTAGAGCTGGGACAGTTATCTGTATCTTTTCCCTGTAAATCAGTTGGTCTGAAGTGAGATTAACATCAGGGCCACATCAGTGCAATGTAACCCAGTGACTGTGAGGACATCAGAGTGGGTCCGTCTGATTTCTGCAGCCGCTTTCTGCCTTCGATCAGTGATCCAGAGAGATTACGAACACAGGAACTGTTGAGATTATCTCTGCACCTGGACGAGTCAAAGGGAAATGGCTGCTGGTGAATCTTGCAGTCTACTTTTATAGATTCTGGTCAGTACTGGCTGCCGTTGGGAACATTTTATGCAACAGAAATCATTGTTGTGTCAAAAGTAAAATGCAAAGATCTAATATCATCTAATGAAAAAAGTTTGGATGGATATTATGTCTCACAGCAAAGCAAATCAATCTTGTTTCCTGCATCAAACAGACATACAGAGGAAGATAAAAAAAAATATGATAATGCACAAGGCAAAACTAGGCAGATACAGATAATATAGAAAAATGTAGCATCTAGTAAAATGCAAAAAATGCATCTTCAACTGGTGATTTTTGTCTGTAATAAAGTCCAAGAAATGTTTTTCATCAAACAAATTAATAAGGCTACTTCATTTCAACTTAATCCAAGGATTTGTTGTAATTTTTCTTGATTTTCGTGAATCTATTTGATTTTGTGTCAAGATTTGGATATTTGTTTCTGGCAATTTCCTAAAAATTTCCTGTTTGCAGACACACTAGTCACCCTCAAAAAAAAAAAAAAAAAAAAAATCAAATAAATAAATAAAATACTGGTGGCCACCCTTCCTCATTTTCTGCATTGAGGTTACAACTGAACACATTTAAACATTTTTTCACCTGCCTGGCTGCACATATTTGTAAATAAAAGTGCAAATCCTAGTGAAACTGACTAAACATTTTTAAGCCAATAATATCAATGAAATGGTATTTATTTATATTATAATATATACAGTTATTAATGAAAATAAAAATCTGAATTTTTGTCTTAAAACCATTGTGATGCCTGATATGTGTTGTAGTTTATGGGTCTCCAAATCCAATTTTTGCCTGGGGCACTAAAAGGGCTAGAACCGGCCTTGGGCCTGCAGGACCAGGTTGAAATCATTTAAACTGTACTGTTTACTTTTCTCTTTAATAGAAAATGACATGAAAATAGGTACTTTTTTGCAGTATTATTACTAGGAATATTGGGTTATTGTGATAAATCACTTGATAAAATGGCTCAAACCACATGAGTAAGATTTTAATGAGTAGCACAGAGAGGCCAACTGGCCCTAAAGGAATATCATATGAATAATAAAGTGATTTTCATCCTTAAAGGAAATGAAATGTGAATATGTAAAAACACAAGATCTGCGCTGAAATGTCGCCGTTTCGGTGTCGCTCCACCTCCCCACCCAAACCTTTGAAATTATCAGTAATGGGTACCAGATTTCCACCCGGGGACTCGATTGCCATCAACCCCCAGTAACTTAATCTCATCTCCGGCTGGATTACTGCAACGCGGCACGACGTCCCGGGGTCTGTCCGCTCCTCCTCGATCCCTGCGGGGGGAGCCTCGGCAGGAGAGAACGGGACAGTCACTGGTAGGACTTTAAAAACCTGACTATAGTGGGCAGAGGAAAAGAAAGCTAGAGAGAAAGGTGGCGAGAAACGGAAATGAAGCGACGCTTTCAAAATAAGAGTTTTGGAGGTTGCCATTTGTATTTGAGGGGCTGAAATGTCTTTAATGGTTGGTTTGTAAATATCAGCATTGACCTAAAACAATAGTTTGTTTCTGAAGGTTGCTATAAGCACATTTATGGACCTCTGATAGAGTCATTGTTGGGCTAACTGTGTTGTAGTTGTGCTAACGGCTGCACAGAGGCTCTCTGGTTGACGTTTCTGTTAGCGTGTCAGTCCAGTACACGTCGAGTCAGTTTCAAGTCAGTTTCATTTGTATAGCCCAAAATCACAATTCTCTGTCTTTCACAGGACGACCCGCTGGCTGTAGCCATGCTGTTAATCATTGTTTTTGTTTGTTTTGTTTTGTTTTTTAAAAAGGCTTTTTTAATATTTACAGTTTACAAAAAGAATAAATATAATAACACTATACAGTATGCAGGAAGAAAAAAATCATACAATACATACAGTACAGTGCTGTGTGGAGCGTTCTTTGATTCACCGTTTGAAGGCGCGTTTGAGCGCACAAATGGTGCCTTCAAATGTTAGCTAGCTAACCTGATATGCAGCTAGCTAGCTACAGCTACCTCCAGGAGTTTTACTAAGTACTGGTGCCTTCAAATGGGGTCATGTTTACCATGTTTTTGACTTGGGCCAATATGAACGCCTCTCTCATGTTGTATTCACAACCTCGTAAGTGTAAAGTTTCTGAAAGCTCCGAGTTCATGACTTGTGACGTGTTTGTTGCCGTTGTGTGAAATGGCGGAGCCCATGGAGGTTCATTTATCAGTGCATAGTAAGTTAATATTGTACAGTATATTGTTATTTCAGTAATATATTATTTTTGGTGATATTCCCACCTCTTCCTCTGTCATTATACCTTTTCATTCCCTGCATTATGTTATCCACTTGCTAACTTGCTAAACTGTTAGCCTGCTTAGCAAAGACTATAGCAGGGGGCAATAGCTAGCTAGCTGCATATCAATTTAGCTAGCTAATCCTGTAAATTTGCTTGCTGGTGTTTTTGAACGAATTATACAAACATAACATGTTCAAAAAATACTCAGTTGTAATAGTGATATTTAGAGGTACTGGTAGGGGAGTTTAATGCATTCCAATGTGGTGAATGCTAAATAAGATAACCGACTGTTAACCGTAGCGGATTAGCATGTTTCCTAAAATGTCAAATTATTCCTTTGATTCGGGGTGCGTGTATGGAGGCATCTAGATGAAGGAAGGGTTTTTAGAATGAAAATAAATTTAATTCAATTCATACATAGTGCTATGTAATAAAAATTATTTAATTCTGAAAGCGACACCGGAAGTTCAGCTTGTTTTCCTGTGTAACTTCACACTGGCAGACCAGCACGTCTTCCTCCTTCAGGCTCCGGGTAACATCACATCACTCCTGCAGAAAACAAAACCTCCTCTGAAACAAAGCGAGCAGGAGAACAGAGACGATGGGATTTTAAAGTGAAACTCAGCATGAAGACACACTGTTAACAGTTGTCCCATTTCTTTCATTAGTGTGCGTCGTTCTCCGTGGATCAAGTTTACATACACTATCGCACTGGATGCTGAGATGCGCAGAAAGTGACAGGAGTCCTCATCTCTTCTACAGTCCTCTACGAGTTAGAAAACGCCATGAAAGGTATGTGTCCTTCACGTGTGGCTGATGCGTAAAAAGTTTGTCCAAACGCGCAGATTGCACTCCGCACAGAAGTCCGTGCGTATTTCTTTGTGGTGCGCGATTCACATCTGGATGACATTACGGTACTGCGGTGCAGAAGTTGTGAAATACTTGTATTTTGCTCTTCTTATTTGCATCCCATTGAAGGATATAAAAGACCAAATAATGCACAAGTAGGATCCGGTAAAGGATGCTGTCTTGTTGAATTTGTGATTCATGAGAAACAAGATGCTGCTTCCAAAAAAAAAAAAAAAAAAGAAAAGAAAAGACCCTGCATGACTGATGATGACCAGTGGACACAGACCAGTTTCAGACTTGGTTTCAAACCTCTTACATACTGTATTTGTAGCATCATTTACTACAATATAATTTTTCCCCAGGAGAAACTGAGGCAAAATAGCACTCTGACCCCCCACCAACAAACACACATTCAACCCTATCTCCTTCCCTCAGCCCCATCTGTTTACCATTACCAGTGATGTTCCCTCTGCTCTGCTCCAGTCCTCGGTGTAGTGCAGCAGAGTGTAATTAGGGTTTACTGTCAACAACCCAGGGAAACCGCAGCCCGTGGCTTTTACAGTTCCCTGGACCTCCTATACATCCACACACATAGACTAGAGATGTCACTCCGCTATCTCCAACCCAACGCCTTCTTGGCTGCTTCTACTGTGCCAAACAGATCATTGTACACAAGGATAACATTATGAATTACTGGCCCTGTGCAGATGCCATCTAGCACTTCTTTCTGTTTTATTTTAGATTTCTATCAATTGCTTTCGACGTAATGCACCCCTGTAGCCTGCGCATCCAGTATGACCTACTCATGTCATGTTTCTGATTATGTCACGCAGACGACTTTGCAGACGAGGAGGAAGTACAGTCTTTTGGATACAAGAGGTTCGGTGAGTGAAAAGTTTTTTTAAGCTTCAGTAGGTAACAAGTTTTTGGGCATCAGTGGGCAAAAGTCCCATAATAGTGTTTCAGCATACTGTAATTCAAGTGTTCTGAGAGAAAACTAGACTTCTGCACCTCCTCATGGCTCTGTTTTCAGGCTTTAAAAAATTTAGCCCGTGACGGAAGACTTTGACCAGTCACAGGTCATTTTAGAGAGAGAAAGTTCCTATTGGCTGTGCTCCAGTTGGTGGGCGGTGCTTGGTATTTCCTCAGCTGTTCTCAACATGGCTGCTGGGTCACAATCTTTCTCATTTTACAACCATATAGTAACTACAAAATGTTTCTGAAACATTTGAGGTGAGAAATAGTCATTACAGTAACAGAATATTGATTCATATTTGATCAGCGCTGCCTAGTTTGACCATTTGATCAGAGTTTGCGAGTGATTGACAGCCGCTCAGAGACAACAGGCTCCAGCTCTGATTGGTTGTTTTCCTCCAGTCTGTGAAATCTTGCAGATGCCTTTGAGGACACAGAGGCACATGATTTTTTTTTTTTTCAGATTACCTGTCTTATGCACTACTGTCAGGATATATTTTTTTAAAAAAATACTGTTTTTAATCATATTTGCTCCATTTCTACCCACTGCTGCTTTAAGGTGGAAGAGAGAAAAGTCGACACACTTGGAGCTCTAATCGTAAAATGTTTTTTATTGTTTTCAGAATGTGAATTAAAGCCACTAAGTGTGTGGGCTTTTTCTCTTTCCTGCTGTTGCTTACCTTGAATTATTTATATTTACGGGGTCTAATTGAATCTTCTAGTTAACACAAAAGGCACATTTTACATGTCCGGGTATACAGCAGGCTGCCGGAGCCTCCTCTGTCCTGATATTTAGCTCGGTCACTAATGGTTCCGCAGGGTTTTGGTTTAAACATAAATGTGGCCGACAGTCTGTGAGGTCTGCCTCACCACAGGCCCAACGACTGCTGACAGAGCTCACCAGATCAAGAACATCCCCAAACTCTTCTCTCTTTCATCCACTTAAATTGAGTCACTTAAACACATTGACTCACACAAACATGCCACAGGGCCGCAAAAATGTGAAGTTACTCACTGAAATTGTAGTCAGCGTATATCTTTCTGTTGTGGTCCAAACGGAGTTCACGTGCATTTGGTTTGAATACAAGTGTACGCATGCGGCATGTAGATTGTCTAGCTTAAAGGGATAGTTTGGATGTTTAGAAGTGGGGTTGTATGAGGTTCTTATCCATAGTCAGTGTATTACGTACAGTAGATGACATCCTGCATGCTCCTAGCTTGGAAAAGCAGACAGGGATTAGCGCATGGAAGCAAAGCAATGTAGTGCTGTGGACGGGACCGGCAGCAAAACGTATTTTAGACACCTAAAACAAACGCTCACCAAAACAAGTCAGTATCAGTTTAAGTGTACGCTATATAGAGAGTATTTTCAGTGGTTTACTTTGCCATGAGACAGCTGCACAGTCTATGTTTATGACGGGAAAACTGAAGCCATTATCTGCCACCAGACTCCATTGAAAAAAAACAGTATTTTTACCTTGCAGAACAAGGGAGTTGATGGTCTACTACTGCCAGTTAGTTTGTACGCTTGCCGCGGTAGTCACACACACCAATAAGATAAGATAAGATA